>CP025648.1:19963189-20040097 GCA_003576665.1 Ipomoea trifida | reverse complement strand
CTCCGCGAACTCTTTCAGAGATCATCTTTCACATAGAGAGATCAATTTTCAATCTAAAGAGTAAGGACCCACCCTCTAACATGTTGTCATGCCAAAATTCTTGTAATCTTACCTCTTTCTCGATGTATCGAAGAATTTAAATAAAATAAACTAATAAAATAGACATAAGTCTATCACTCCAACTAAGTTTGTCCCTCACCCACCTGTTTGCACTACAGCGCAGCAGATGTTTCGCGTAACTTAGAAGTTGGTGGGGATGGAAGCCAATCATTATTGCATGGACCAGGGTCCACAGTAAATAAAAGTACATTTTTTAATATACTAAAAGTACATTATACATAAGGTATATTATTTGAGAGTACATTATTTAAGTACTGAAAGTACATTATTTTATATATATAATGAAATAACGTACCTTCGGTACAAAAATAATGTAATTTTAGTATAATAAAAATGTGTATTATATTCATGGTTCACACAGCTATGTGGACCATGATCCGCACAATAATTTGCTGGAAGAATATTAGTCGGCTAAGTTGCGATAACAAATTATATTGACAATTTATATTATGGACCATGGTTCACATAGTATTGTAGATTTTGGATTGAAATAAGGTTATTTTAGTCTTTAGGATTTAACAGATTTTACAATTTTTTGTTTTTGATGTCTTTACACAATTACTAACCTATTTCAAGTACATAATAAATTTTGAAGACAAGTGAGAGTAAAGTTGATAATAATTTTTCAGAGTACATGAATTACTTTTTCAATACGGAGTAATAATAACGTAGACTATCCCCAACAATGACACAAGAGAAATTTTATCTGGCTTTTCGGGTGAAGTGAAGGCTAGAGGGAGAGAGTATTATTTGCGATTTTTGTTCATCCCAAGGAGAAAAGAAAGCTATTAATTAAGTTGATGTGCATTTCACACATTAATAAGGGCTCTCATTAGGTGCCTTAGCCCTTAGGGGGCGTTTGGTTCACGAATCTTGGATTACCTCAGGTAATAGGATTACCTCCAGGAAGGTAATGTGAGATTTCGGAATGTAAGATTACCTGATGTGTTTGGTTTGGATTGTGGAATATAATATTACTTTGTTTGGTTAAGAGTTATATTTTAGGTTATATGGGACAATTTACTATAATGTCCTTTTAATATATATATATATATATATATATATATATATATATATATATATATATATATATATATATTTATTATTATTTATTATTTATTTATTTATTTATTTGTGTGCCTTTATTGTGTGTATTTTTATTTATTTATATGTATGAATGTATTGATGCTTAATATTAAAATAATAAATATATAAATATACACACATGTATATTTGATTATATAAACATATATTTATTTATATATGTTATTGTGTTAGTATTATTATTATTATTATTATTATTAATTATTATTATTATTATTATTATTATTATATTATATAAGGATTAGTTAACAAGGGCAAAATTGGAATAACCAAGGTAATCTTAGATTACCTAAAAAAACGGGGGTAATCACATTACCTTGAAACATTACCGCCACGTCAGCTTTGAGGTAATATAACATTACCAGGTAATCTCATAACTTGAAACAAACAAGGTAATATAACATTACCAGACTCAGATTACCCAAACCAAACGGCCCCTTAGGGTTACCGATGGTTAACGACCATCCTCTTTTATTTTTTATTTAAAAAAAAATTCTTATCTATAATTTCTCATTCAAAAATTAATTGAATTGCCGGTGTTAAATTTTTGGTTTACATATTGGTGATGCTCAGAATGCTGCCTGTCGCATCATCAGACCGGACGCCCCATGCCGTGAAAAAAGAAAATCTAATTTTGGGTGAAATGAGATGTTACTTTCCTAAAACATATGTATCCGACTGAGTTTGACTCAAAAAATAGAATTTTAGCGCTGGGTCCAACCCGACACCCAATTATTCGAACATGCGACTGTTCCTCCAACTTTCTTGCTTTCCCTAATCTAATCTTTTTTTTTTTAGTACTCCCTAATCTAATCTATTTATAAGACGATTAGCATAATCCTATGAACAGTTAGCATAATCCGATGTAGTGTGGTGTCTAATTTAAGTGTGTAATTATTGAGTCAACTTGAGTCTGAAATGTTCGTGCGGTTTACAAATTTAATATTTAAGATGTGTTATAATTTGATTAAATTTTAACTTTTTGAGTTTGAACTCGACTAGATAGAAGTTCGAACTACTCAATCTCAACAGGGTAATAAAGATTTCATTTATTAAAAAAAAAAAGAAAAAAAAGGAAAGAAACAGTGTTATAAAAATAAGTACTTCACAACTAAATATATATTTTTAAAATATCAATATTACATCTTAATTACAATTGTGTGTTTATATATAGTATATAGGATTACAGTTGACAAACAATATGAGATGGTTAGGATCAAACGCAAACATCTCTTACCACTACACCAAAAGTTTTAGTCCGCAGCGAAAACGTAACTTTATTTCTTTACTATACCGCCACATTTTCGAGAGTCAACGTGTTGCACATGACCCTTGGGGCATCTGTCCAATTGATAGGGAATATTCCTTGAGTATACTCCCCTCCACGTACAGTATACCTGCTCGATACCTAAGCATGCCGCCGAGAGGAATCATTCCTGACCTTGATCAATCCTTACCTTGACGGTACCCAACCTCGATGGGATAACCAAGCTAAACAAAGATTTCAGTATGCTTCGCCGCCTTGGGACCGACCCCGACCTGTTTAGATCAGGATGATTATCCCGAATAGGGCTACTTGAGGATTTGGACCTAGACTCTTGGCCTTAACTCAACTGCATCCCAATGGGTGATCATGAATCTAGGCACACATGGTTATCGTAGAGCTGTTTTCGAGCCCACCGACTGCATGTGCGACACGTGTCAGTCATGTGTCTCATTTCCTCTGCTATAAATACCGCATTCAATGCTAAAGGGTGGAGACTTTTGACAATTCCACATACCACATATTAGCTCGGAACTCTCCTACCTCACGTCGTTTACGAGTTTGAGACTTAAACCAACAAGCAGGCTATAACAGGACATGAATACGACCCAACCTATTAGTCGACGGTATTTGGGGCTTCACAACGAATTTATACTATCACCAACAATCTCCTAACCACCTGATGCTACACTTGACTTTTCACTGGCCTCCACCCAACAAGGATAATCAACGACTCTAAACTAAGAGAAAAATGCAGTGACAATTTGATAAATGCTACAAACTTTTAATTGCTAAAAGTGTATCATACAAAATTACAAAATGTAACAAATAATAAGTAAAAGTTTAACCGTTTTAAGTGTACATTTTACACATCATCTGATACACTTTGTAATTTTGTGAAAGGTACGTTGACAATTTTTACATAAAGACTTATTCTGAACTCAACTAACACACATGCGCGCACCCCTAGTCTAATGTAATTGAATACCCGTTGGCCTTGCATTTTTCATTGAGAAACTAATATTTGTCTGCTATGGAATAAAATTTTTGTCACGTAATGTAAATTCATTGATAGAAAAGAAAGAGAGTAATAAGAACTGTGTGTCATCTTTTTTCTACATAAATCATAACAAGCAACATAAACAAAGAGTAAAAATTGAGAGTTTGTGTAGTATTAAATTACTCTCTCTGAACCATGTAACTCATGCTCTTGCAGCGGCAGTCGATACACACTCTTCTCCTCGAGGTTGGGAAGACTCCTCACCTGAGTGTATCGTTCATTTTCTTGATTAATCAATGATATTAGCTGTTTGAATTTACCAAAAAAAAAATGATATTAACTACTGTTTTATTTCAACAACAAAAATTACTCTCTTAAAAGTTATATATAGACTCTCAATAATAAAACTTTAGTATTATAATTTTATTGATATAAGAAAAAAAAATAATAAAAGTGTGAGACTATTTTTTTTTTCTTCTCGATGAATCTCCCATGACTATACTTATACATCTAGCCTAATGTAACTGAATACTAGTTGGCCTAGAGACGTATGATGACCATGATAGATGTTATTAATAAAAGAAAAAAAATTATAGACCACTCTTTTTTGTGGATGAATCTGGCATGATTATCGACAAAGAATATGATATGTAATGGATGGTGTTGTGTTTTAGTTGCACAAACAAACAATGGACATTATAGTAAGAGCTTTATTGACGTCGACACCACAACAATCATTACTGGGTACGGAGCCGTCCAACACTCCAATCTTTAATTTACTTCACATTCATTGTATCCTCCAAGTAAATTTTCTACAAATTATTGAATATTATGAGTTTTTAATTATCAAAATAAAATTTAAACTATTCCGTATTATTAATGGATAAAGACATTATGGTCAAGAGACATAGTTGTGCATAGGATAAAGTGATAAATTATGCTTTATCACCCTAGTTGACAAATGATCAAAATTAAAGGGGTAAATACCATATTTTTTTTTTATAGTTAATCAATTTAAATAAAAAAAAAAAGTCATTAAATCGCTCTTAAAGGAATTGAACTTAAAATCTTGTAGTTACGTACCAAGCTAATTGTCTAATCAACTTGCCTAGATTGCCCTACTTCAGACTTTTAATTTAACAAAAAAAAAATCCCAAAAATAACTTGACAATTAGCTTTGCCTCTTAGTATTATGGTTTAGTAAGTGTTAAGTGCTAGTTGGGTAGTAGAGAAGCACCAACGCTTAGGAAAGCGCCTATGTGACTAACTAAATTAACTAGGTTGACTCGACTGAATTAACTCGGTCGAAATGAATGACTTAGTTCAACCGAGTTAGGTGCTAAGCGACTGCCTAGACAGTTGAGTCGACATAATTAAACGCTAGGTAGGTGCCTAAGAAGGAAATCACTATGATCAACAAGGTCGAATCGACTGAATTAACTCACTTAACTCGATCGAAATAAATGAGTTAGCTCAGCCGAGTTAGATGCTAGGCGATTGTCTAGACAGCTGAGTCGACATAATTAAAGGCTAGGTAGGCGCCTAGGAAAGAAATCGCTACGATTTAGGGGCTTCTAGATTGACTTTTGCAATGGTGCTTAGGATATAAAAACAAAAATGTCATTTTCCTTAATTATTAACAAACTTGGCTACAAGGGGACAGTAGTACTTTAAAGATGGTGGACAACGGGGTAGAGTTACGCATGCCCTGAGAGCTGAGAGCTCACCACCGTTGAGCTACATTCTTCTCTGTTCTCTCCCCTCAAAAATGCTGCGTAACATGGGCAGCTCCGGCGCCGCCGCTACGAGAGGCATCGCCGCCATTGTCGGCGTGGGACCCGACCTGGGCCGCTCCATCGCCCGCAAGTTCGCCCACGAAGGCTACACCGTCGCCATCTTAGCCCGCGACTTAGGTATACCTTAATCCAATCACTCCATTAAAATTAAAATCCCTTGATTTAATTTTGCGAATTGAAAATGGTATAATTAAGTGCAGGTAGATTGTCGAGGTTTGCGGAGGAGATAGCCCGGGAAGAAAAGGCGCAGGTTTTTGCCATCCGAATCGACTGCTCCGATTCCCGGAGCATACGAGAAGCATTCGAGGGAGTTCTGTCCCTGGGATTCGTTGAAGTTCTGGTGTATAATGTGTATCATCAGCTCTCCTGGCTCGCTACTAACTTCACCGATATTCGGATCGAAAGCTTCGAGAAATCCCTCGCCGTTTCCTCCGTCGGCGCCTTCCTCTGCGCTCAACAGGTTAATACCTTCTGGCTCAATCAGCTAATAGCTATCAGCTAACAATCATTTGTCAAATAGAGTTATAATCTATGTATACTATTAACTTCCATACATAACAATAATGATAATATTAATAAATGTTTAATTTGTTGCATGGGGGAATTGAATTGGGATTCCAGGTGGTGCCGGGCATGGTGGAAAGAGGGAAAGGGACGATTCTCTTCACCGGCTGCGCCGCTTCTCTCAACGGCATTGCTGGCTTTTCGGAACTATGTAAATATATATTTTTATTTCTTTCAAGAATTATGAATTTTTATTATAAATTTATGTAATCTGCAGTTGTTATGTATGATCAGGCTGTGGGAAATTTGCACTGAGAGCGCTGTCGCAGTGTCTAGCGAGGGAGTTTCAGGCGCAGGGAATACACGTGGCGCATGTCGTCATCGACGGCATCGTCGGTACACCCAGGTTTGTCTCCCGCCCAGATTCTTCAATTCCTTCATCTTTCTCAATCATCATATTGCATGTCTGCGGGCCGGCCTTTCTTAAATTAAGATTCCTCTTTTTGGAATCTCTCTCTCTACCTTTCAACTTTTAGGTATCCACTCATTTACGTTAGTTTAATCTAAAGTACTAATATATACCCAATTAATTGGTCCATGCCCACATATAGTCAAATTTGATTTGTGTACCATTTTTTTTTTCTTATTTGGATTGAGTTATGCATTGGGGTTTAATATGAGTAGGGGTGGGATGGCATCGGTGTCGTGGCAACAACAGAGTAGGGGCGCGGGAGGGGACGGAGGATGGATGGACCCTGAAGCGCTGGCACAAACATATTGGCAATTGCACATTCAAGACCGGTCTGCCTGGACCCAGGAGATGGATCTTCGTCCTTGCAACTCCAGGGTACTATAACAATGGAGGGGAATATTAAGCACCAATACTATGCTAGTACTTATTACTGTGTCTTCACCACATAGAGAGCATGGAATGTATGAATGAAGAATGATGAATGTGTGTTGATTGATTGTGATATGTGTACTCTGAGCTTGATTTTCATGATGGGATTGTAATTAATGAATGAATGAATGAATTAAGAATATTTAATTAAGCATGGGAATTATGTAAGCGGGACCAAGAGGGGACAAATGGGTACAGAGTTTGCATGGTTACAACAGGGGATTCGTGTTCTAATTCAGTACGCACAACAGCCAACAGGTCACATTATTTGGAATCAGAATTCTGGAAAGCCAAATCAATAAAGTGCAGGCCTTTCAACTCTCATGCTCCTGGAAAATGAGAAGTAGACAATACACTCACATGGAATAACCCTTTCGCCCGCCACGTGTCAACCATGTTAACATGAAATTTAAAAAATAAAAAATAAAAAAGAATAAAACGTGAAAGCATAAAATTACTATATATTCCTTGTTCATGTTGCAGAGAGCCGTCAAGAAAGTGTACCCTCTATTTAACATTAACCATGCATTCCTAATTTACCATATATAGGGATGGGTTCAAGTGCAGGTATAAATTTCCGTGCAATTAGATTTGAGCAGTTAATCAAATCTAGATCAATAAAAAAAAAAACACGTCTGAAAGAAAGAAGCATAAGCTAAAAATGACGCACATTAAATATTAACATTGTGCACCTTAAAAGTTGAAATGACACACTTAAATTTTGTTCAAAAGTTTTGTTCTTGAGAGCATGAGTGAGGAGTTTGACGGACCCCTTAGTTCAAAAAATTTGTTCTTGAGGGCGTGATTGAGGGGTCTAGCAGGCCCCTCACTCAAGCCTCTTAGTTCAAAAGGAAAAAAGGTGACAGGCAAGGAGTGCATGTTACCCTCTCTGCCTTCTTCTTGAGGTATTGGGTGATGGGTCACTCTAGCCCACCAGTTATGTGAATAAGTCTGTTCCAGTTTTAAAGAAGAAACAATACGCACTTTAAGTACAAGACCTATCCACTTTAAGCACAAACCCTACGCACATTAAGTTAGACCCATATGAAAAATTACCAAATTACCACCGCGTTTTTTTAAGCGTTGTTCATCCTGGACGTTGATTTTGTCAAGATCAATGACTCTCCTCTCATCGCACTCGAACTGAATTTTAATTCTTAAACTTCTCTAAAACACTCTAAAAGAGTCAAAAGTCATGATTTAGGACATAAACCAACACAAATGCGAATCAACACACACAACACTTCACTCTGGATGTTCATCATCTCAGTGGGTGCACAGACTAACTGGTCTTACATACATAGCATGCGAATCAACACACAACACTTCGCTCTGGATGTTAATCATTCAGTGGGGTGCACAGACTAACTGGCCTTATGTACATAGCTAGGGGAGTGACTAATTTCTAGGGCCCTTACTTCCGTTGCTTTCGCTTAGCCATTGCAGAAGATGAAGAGCTTCCGCGTGGCTTATTCATTGTAGATGCAGATGCCCTATCATGAAAATAAGGGTGTGGGATTCTCTGGTTGGAAGTCCCAGATTGAAATTGGTGATTCTGGGGTGGAACAAATGTGCCCTCGTGGTATATATCAGATTGATAGGCGAACATATGAAATGAGCTCTCTCTAAACTGATAAGAATTTGCATAATTGGGAGGTCTTTGTTGAGATGAGGTGGCTTTGTTTTTTTTACCCTGGTTCATCTTCTGTTTTCCAGTAGGAGGCAGCTTTCCACTTTTCTTGCTCCCACGTTTAGGGGTTTGCTTTTCTTTCTCTGGTTTACGACCTTTCATGGATTGTCTCACTTGAGATGACCTTATGAGATCACACTTTTGCTTTTTCACACCACCTAATTACAAGTATCATTTAGAGAAATATAAAAGAAAATAAAACAAAGAAATGTTGTACATGGGCAACATTGTTGTACCTGTATCTGTAAAGGATTGCTTTCTCTTCATTGATCTTTTCTTTCTAGTTTCTCTAACCAATCTAGCAGTTGTTCCTCGTCTATGCTTCTCTGCAAGCACTCCTAATCTTTCTTTCTCATTTGGCCACCGCTGGTAAAAGGAGTAGAAAGAAAATCTGTTACCACAAGCATCGGTTAATGACAAGAACAGAATAAAATTTGCCTTACTGAATGGCAACATACTTGTCTCAAAGTCTTCAGTTTATAGAGATTCCGACCCTTAACAAGCAAAGGGAAAAGAGGAGGTAACTTCTTAACACCTTGGCTCCACAACACTTCAACCTAGTTTAGCACATAGAATAGAAGGGAGGATAAGTTGCAAAGCAAAACAAACAGAGACAATGCATTAACTCGGCTCGTTTTATCTATCTAAACCATCAGCCTTCACATTTTAATTTTATGGTTGGTTTTCTATTCATATCTGTTTCGGTGAAACTTACAGTAAAAGTATGTTGTTGTTTCGCAGCACCATAACTTTCCTTAACAATTCTCCCAGCAACAGTTCTCTTCCCTAAAACATCTGCACTCCTTGTCACCTTGTCAAAACTGATCAACATAACTCATTGAATACGAGGAAAAAACAAAATTAAAAATCTACATTAGAATATTTCAAGTCTAGTACTTGAAAACACGCAAGATAAGTATGGAGAATACTTCTTATATACTTCTTGTGTGAATAATACAACATCCCCTTTGCAGACATCACCTGAGCGTAGATTCAAAGCAGTAAAGGCTTAGGAAAAAGAAGAAACAGAGTAGAAAGAACTGAAAGAAAGTGTGTTGCTATGTCATATAGAAACTACCAGTGCAGTCAATTTTGAATGATGATCTGGGATAGAATGTTTCACCCTTTCCATGTATTATCCTGAGAAACGCAAGTGGCAAAATATGACATTATATGAATAGAATGCTGAAAAAGAGGTAACCATATAAGATTAGGGAATCACAACATTCCAAATAACTCAAAAAGGAGGATAGCCAATGATCTTAAAGAAACCAATTAAGCACAGATGATAAATCTAAAAGCAATCTATATATATTAGCATCCTCCTATTCATTGAATAAAATTCAAGAACTACAACAAACTAATGCATTAGAACAAAAGTAATCAACCATGAAGTATTTATAAAGCAGGGAGGTGCTCAGATAGCAGAGCATGTTTTATCAAGAACAGCGAAATGCTAGTTAAAGCTGATTCAGGGCTCAAACAGCAGCAATAAATTACGGAATACTAATTAGTAAATCAACATCAAATTGAAGCCTGAGAGATTACTAGCACAAGCAAATCAAATACTCTCTAACTAGGAAAACTAACCTCCAGTGCTCCAATATCCTCTCTATGCATTCGTCTTTAGTCCCAGATAACCTTAATCCATTTTTTCGCAAATACGCTTTACACTCCGCCAACTTCAATTCCTGTAGATCACCCCCTCCTATACAACCAAGGTGAGGTCAACTATTAAACTCTACCATGGATTCTGAAGTCAGTAAATTCACATAATTTCCTAGGGGGGAAACAATTCACCAATCATATTCAAATATACAAAAAGTGAATGCCAAAAACCTTTTACCTAACAAATTGAATACTACACATTATGGACTAATTCGCACTTAGTTATTTTTTAAATGGAAAAGCTTCATACCTCCAAGGAGACATATAGCTCTGTTGACATGGTCATCACTACCTTCCTCCTTGACATCTTCGTACTCGGAAGACTCGTCCCGTTCATCATCCGACTCACTACACTCACTTCCGTAGTCTTCGGAACTACTATCACTAACCGGAAGAAATTGCAAAACAAAAGCAGAAAATTCTATCGTCCATCAATTGATGATTAACTTAGGCAACGCAAAAAAGGCTTAACATTATACGATTAGGTAACTGCAAATTATAGAGATCAGTAGATCACCGTGAAGTGCAAGACGATGTATCTACAGCGCCGCAGTGACATTCGTGTTCCGACTCCGACGTTTCCCAGCCTTCTTCTGATCCAGACGACGAGTAAGAAATGTAAATGCGAGCTCGCTTTTCATATCTTCCCCTTTTCCCCATCATCAGGTTGGTGGATAGCAATATGCGATTGAATATGAGGGTTTTGGGAGAGAGATATATGATTGCCTTATGAGTTCCAGCTTGCCAAATGCCAATTACCATTCGTCAATATGAATATACGAAATTGCCCATGCACCATAATTATTGAGCATCCTGGAGACTGATGTGAACACCATTTTTGTTTTTGCAGCTTTTGCAGGGGTATTAAATTTATTATAAAAAAAAAAAAGTGCGCAAGTTAGACGCACTTATATCACCTTTTCGTGTTTTTTTTTTTTAAATTGTGAGAATTTGCTTTTGTTTTTTTTTTTTCCTATCATATTCTCTTCTCTAATCAACTTTACCAGTCATACCTGATACCACATGGCTTGCAAGTTTTCTTAATTAGAAAGGAAGCTTTCTTAATTAGAAAGCAAGCCTTTATTCACAACTGATCATTTAATGTTACCAAATAACTTTTTTCATCTTTTCTTAAGAAATATTCTACTTTTATTTTCCATCGGTACGATAATATATATATATATAAACAAAATTAATCTATGTATTTAAGATCGCCTGTGGGGTGGTCTCTTGTTTGTGGTCGCCTACAGCACAGCACCAGATACTCTCAGTAAGGGAGGTAGCATGGCTCAATCTGTAATGGTTATTGGCATTTAATTCTTGAATTAGAATTAAACTTCTCCAAAACACTCTAAAGAATAAAAAGTCAGTGATTTAGGACATAAACCAAAACGAATGTGAATCAACACTTTGATCTGGATGTTCATCATCCCAGTAGGGTGCACAGGCTAACTGGTCTTATGTACATAGCTAAGGGAGTGATGAATTTCTATGGCCATAATTATGCTGCTTTTGCTTAGCCATTGCAGAAGATGAAGAGCTTCCATGTGGCATATTCATTGTAGATGCAGATGCCCTATCATAAGAATAAGGATGTGGGATTCTCTGGCCATAAGTCTCAGATTGGAATCGGTGAGATGCAGATGCCCTACCATAAGAATAAGGGTGTGGGATTCTCTGGTTATAAGTCTCAGATTGAAATTGGTGATAATTCTGAGGTGGAATAAATGTGCTCGGGCGGTACATATCAGATTGAAAGGTGAGGTGAGATGCAGATGCCCTACCATAAGAATAAGGGTGTGGGATTCTCTGGTTATAAGTCTCAGATTGAAATTGGTGATAATTCTGAGGTGGAATAAATGTGCTCGGGCGGTACATATCAGATTGAAAGGTGAACGGATGAAATGAGCTCTCTCTAAATTGATTAGCACTTGCATAATTGGGTGGTCTTTGATGAGATGAAGTGGCTTTGTCATTTCTTCCCTGGTTCATCTTCTGTTTTCCAGTCTGAGGCAGCTTTCCATGGTGATACATTGAACTTTTGTTGCTTCCCCGTTTACGGATGTGATTCTCTTCCTCTGGTTTACGACCTTTCATGGTTTGCCTCACTTGGGATGGCCTTATGTGATCGCACTTTTGCTTTTTCACACCACCTAATTACAAGTATCATTTAGAGAAATATAAAAGAAAATAAAACAAAGAAATGTTGTAGATGGGCAACATAGTTGTACCTGTATCTGTAAAGGATTGTTTTCTCTTCACTGATCTCATCTTTCTAGTTTCTCTAACCAATCTAGCAGCTGCTCCTCGTCTATGCTTCTCTGCAAGTACTCCTAATCTTTCATTCTCATTTTTCCATCGCTGATAAAAGGAGTAAAGAGAATCTGTTACCACAAGCATTGGTTAATGACAAGAACAGAATAAAATTTTCCTTACTGAATGGTAGCATACTTGTCTAAAAGTCTTCAGTTTATAGAGATTCCGACCCTTAACAAGCAAAGGGAAAAGAGGAGGTAACTTCTTAGCACCTTGGCTCCACAACACTTCAACCTAGTTTAGCCCATAGAATAGAAGGGAGGATGAGTTGCAAAGCAAAACAAACTGAGACCATGCATTAACTTGACTCGTTTTATCCATCTAACCATCAGCCTTCACATTTTGATTTTATGGTTGGTTTTCTATTCATATCTGTTTCGGTGAAAATGACACTGGAATTCTACTCATCCTTACAGTAAAAGTATGTTGTTGTTTCGCAGCACCATAACTTTCCTTAACAACTCTCCCAGCAACAGTTCTCCGCCCTAAAACATCTCCAGTCCTTGTCATCTTGTCAAAACTGATCAAGATAACTCATTGAATATGAGGAAAAACAAAATTAAAAACCTACATTAGAATATTTCAAGTCTAGTACTTGTAAACACACAAGATAAGTAGGGAGAATACTTCTTATATACTTTTTGTGTGAATAATACAACATCCCCTTTGCAGACGTCACCTGAATGTAGATTCAAGGCAATAAAGGTTTAGGAAAAAGAAGACAAAGAGAGTAGAAAGAACTGAAAGAAAGTGTATTGCTATGTCATATAGAAACTACCAGTGCAGTTAATGTTGAATGATGATCTGGGATAGAATGTTTCACCCTTTCCATCTTTTATCCTGAGAAAGACAAGTGACACAACATTGCATTACACACACAATATGCTGAAAATGATCTAGCCATATAAGATTAGGGGATCACAACATTCCAAAGAACTCAAAAAGAAGAGTCAATGATCTAAAAGAAATCATTTAAGCACAGATGAGAAATCTAAAAGCAATCCATATATATTAGCATCCTACTATTCCATGAATAAAAATCAAGAACGACAACAAACTGATGCATTATGAGCATCAGAGCATAATTCATCCACCATGAAGTATCTATAAAGCAGGGAAATAAAGCTAGGAGGTGCTCAAATAGCAGAACAAGATTTATAGAAAATAGGGAAAGTGCTAGTCAAGGCCGATTCAAGGTTCAAACAGTGGCAATAAATAATGGAATACTAGTTAGAAAATCAACTTCAAATTGAAGCATGAGAGATTACCAGCACAAGCAAATCAAATAACTAGGAAAACTTACCTCCAGTGCTCCAATATCCTCTCTACGCATTCTTCTTTAGTCCCAGATAACCTTAATCCATGTTTTCGCAAGTAGGCTTTACACTCAGCCAACTTCAATTCCTGTAGATCACCCCTTCCTATACAACCAAGGTGAGGTCACATTATTAAACTCTACCATGGATTCTGATGTCAGTAAATTCACATAATTTCCCGGGGGAAATCAATTGACCAGTCATATTCAAATATAAACAAAGTGAATACCAAAAATGATTTACATCTTTATCTAACAAATTGAATACTAGTATACTACACAGTATTGGCAATTTGAACTTGATTTCTAAAAAAATGAAAAGCTCCTTACCTCGAAGGAGACGCATAACTCTGTTGACATGGTGATCACTACCTTCCTCCTTGACATCTTCGGACTCGGGAGACTCGTCCCGTTCATCATCCGACTCACTCCATTCACTTCCGCCGTCTTCGGAACCACTCTCACTAACCGGAAGAAATTGCAAAAACAAAAGCAGAAAATTCTATCGTCCATCTATCGATGATTAACTTAGGCCAAGCAAAAAACGCTTAACATTACACGATTAGGTAATTGCAAGTTATAGAGATCACCGTGAAGTATCTACACCGTCGCCGTGAAATTCGTATTCCGACACCGACGTTTCCGAGCCTTCTTCTGCTTCTTCTGATCCGGACGACGAGGAAGAAATGATAATATGAGCTCGCTTTTCACCTCTTCCCCCCGTCCCCGTCATCTCACTGGTCGATATCAATCTGCAATTGAATTTGAAGGTTTTGGGAAGAATATATATGATTGCCCTATATGTTCCCGCTTGCCAAACGCCAAACTGCTATTCCTCAATATGAATATACGAAATTGCCCATGCACAGAATTACGGGAAATGACTTGAAATTCCCTGAAAAGAATAATGTAAGAATTCAAATTATATACAACAAACTAAAATTTATATTGTAACGGTCAGTACTCATTACCATATTAAATTCTTTTTTTATTTAATTATTGCGTTAATTAATTATATTAAAAGTTTGGCAAAATGGTCAAATAGACCCATGTACTAACATTGATTGTTCATTCAGCACCATGAACTAAAATATGGTCCATCTAAGTCATTATACTCCTAATTCTTTTTCATCTAGCATTTTTAGCCTATTTCTAACAAGTAACCCATCTAATTTGTTGACATGGAAAAATAAAATAATAAAAAATGATTACATGTTATTTATATGAATGTTTTGGATGATTTTACCCTATTTCATTAATGAAGAAAATGATTTCTTACAATGAAATAGGATAGAAATCAAAGTTGTTATATAATGTTTTAATTACAGTGTACTGCACGACTGTGTATGTATAGTGGAATATTCAAAGTTGTTCGGCAATGAAATTCCATGAAAATCGATATATTAAAATTTAATATAATAACTTAAGATATTATATTAGGTAAATTTTATTATTTTTAAAAAAATAATTTATTTTTTTATATATCAATTTTCATGGAATCTCATTGTCGAACGACACTGAATACCCCGCTATACATACACAGTACACTCCGCTATACATACACAGTACACTGTAGTTGAAACTTTATATAACAACTTTTATTGCTGCCCTATTTCATTCCAAGAAATCATCTAAAAATACAATATCTTAAGTTATTCAATTATCCAAAAATCCAAAAATATTAATTTATTTTTAAAATAAAATAAAATTTACCCAATACAATATATCTTAAGTTATTATAAAAATAATTTAATTTTTCATATATCAATTTCCATGAAATCTTTGTCAAAATTTTTTTTCCATGAAATCTAATTGCCGAACGATAGTGAATACCCCGCTATACATACATTCATGTAGTTAAAACTTTATATAACAATTTTGATTTCTACCATATTTCATTGCAAGAAATTATTTTTTTCATTTATGAAATATGATAGAAATCATCCAAAACATCCATATAAATAACATGTCATCATTTTTTCTAATTTTATTTTTCCATGTCATCAAATTAGATGGGTTACTTGTTAGCAATAGGTTAAAAATGCTAGATGAAAAATAATTAGGAGTATAATGACCTAGATGGATCATATTTTAATTCATGGTGCTTGATGAACAATCAATGATAGTACATTGGCCTATTTGACCCTTTTGCCTAAAAGTTTTATTTAATTATTTGTCATAAATAAAATTTAATACGTTAATTAAATGGCATGTTTCTAATTTTATATATTCAATATATAGATATTATGTTGAGTAAATACGCAAAATGATTCATCATAATTTACAAATTAGTCATCGACTATTGATAGAATCCAATTAAATCCTTAACTACTTAATTTTTATTTGATTTGGATATCCGCCAACTAGGGGTGGAAATAGGCTAGGCCGAGCCGGGCTTTAGAAAATTAGGCCTGGGCCTGCTATGGAAATCTAAAGCCTGGGCCTGGGCCTGAGCCTGTATGTAGGCTTTTTTTTAGGCTCAAGCCTGAGCCTACAGTTGGCTTAGCCTGGCCTGAAGCCTTTTTAAAAGCCTATTTAACATATAGGCCTTTAAAAAGGCTTCAAAATAGATCCTAAATAGGCTTTGAGCCTATTTAAATATGCCTTGAACCTATTTAAAGCCTACATTTTAAAGCCTTTTAAAGTATACCTGTAAAAAATATATTAAAATGTATATAAACATTATACATTTATATAAATATTAAAATGTATATATATAAAAATATATTAGATATAAAATGTAATATATAATAATTAAATATTAAATATAAATATTATAATATATATATAAATAGGCTAGGCCTGCGAGCTTGTAGGCTAGGCTTTTAAATATAGGCCTAGGCCTATTTAACTAAATAGGCTTCTAATTAGGCCTAGGCCTGGCCTTTTTATTAAATAGGCTAGGCCAGGCTAGGCCCTAAGTAGGCCGGACCGTAGGCCCCTATGAAGGGGCCTGGCCTATTCTCACCCCTACGGCCAACTCCCTTGTCTAAAGCCCGTAATCTCCAAGGGCATAAGTTGTATGAAATTACTCTTATGCCCTCGAAGATGATGGGCTTTACACGGTGAGTTAATGGAGGACCAAATCAAATAAAAATTGAATAGTTAAAAATTTAGTTGGATCCTATGAATAGTCGATAACCAATTTGTAAATTATGCTATAATCGAGTGATCATTTTGGATATTTACACTATTATATTTTATATTCATATTCATATTTAAAATATAGGACTAGTCTGATGGACATAATAGCTACATATATGACCCCTTACTTTATTGTTAGGCAAAACTAAAGCATTTTAATCAGCCTTGTTCCTCGAACATTTTATTAGTTTTTTTAACAGTGATCATAGTTTTACTCTCTTTTCGGACAATTAATTTGATAATCATAAAATTCTTAAATTTAACTTTTAGACATTTGATAAGAGTTGCCTATTGGTGTGCTATGGAAAAAATAAACTAATTTCTTCATTGTGATCTATTACCAATTCGGGCAACTGAATCAAAGTTTTACTCTTTTTTAAAATTTAAATTTAAATTCTAAAAGTGGTCTATTTTCATGAATTTCATTCTATTTTTATCTTAAAGTCAATTTCCCTTTTTCATAGAGGGTCCGCAGAATTTACAGTAGCATTAACAATCTGCAAAATTTACAGCTGCATTAACACTAAACAGTCTAACTTATTACAACCAACATTACCCAGTTTTGCACGCAAAACAGACCAGGAATAAAGATTCGGCGATGTTAATAAAGTATGAACAAATTCATTCCATGGGGCTGAGAACTGAGAAGCAACATAAAAAGCATTCTGAAAGATTACGATGATAAAGACAATTGATGGCGAAAGGGCAGTCCAATAGGGTTACTGTTGTTAGAACATCTTGTATGGTTGTCCACTAACCAGCTGAGAAAAATACTCACAGAAACAAATCAAACAACACAACTATGGCCTTCATACGAGAGACTGCTCTCGTTGGCTGACGTGGAAACAATGGCTGCATCGCGTATTCTGAGAATAAATAGGCAGGGGCGAGGAGATCGGTGTACTCACAATCTGGATATTTAATTTGTCGCGGTGGTGGGCGCCCACTGCACGTGTTTGTGGAGATGATGGACCGCAACTCATGTTAGTCGCCTCTTATCAGCCCCGAGAAAGAAGTAGTAGCTAAAGGATGATGATCGAGCCTAGTAGGGCGGGCGTGTGGAGTGTCATTGGACCTTTGCAGTCGTGCGACTTGACACACCGTGCAATAATTTGGCGAATCCTAGGAAACTTAGCTTTCCGTCGGTGTGTCTGATCCAGTCGTGGAGAACGGCGTGCAAAGGAACAGAAGGGCCGAGACCAAGTTCCTGAAACGGGGAATTTGTACAGACAGGTTTACTTAAATCGCCTTGGAAGAAAAAACGAACTCGAGGGGAAGTTCCATTTTACCGAAGCTAATTCTTCAATGACGATGGCCCTATTTCCATCCTTTTCGAAGATTTCATAGGCGCATCGTGCATGTTGTTCCCATCGATCAAGAGCCTCGAGCTGATGGACACTCAACGCAGCTGCACAGAATTCCTCGAAATCCATCCTCCTGTACTGTAGTGCATTAAGCTGCCACGAAGAAGACAGAAGAGAAATCTCAGCAATAAATGTAAACACGCAACATTATCAGTTACAATGCAGAGCGAGATGGCAATAGGCTATACCGATGCAAGAAAATCATGGATACGAGACTCTTTCATGGCATCTGTTGCATGTTTCATCAAGGCCTGATAGAAAACAGAGTTTGAGAGGATGCCACAAATCAATAACAGTAATCAGATGATGATTAAATAGGAGAGAAAGCCAACCGTTTTTATATTTTCCAAACTTATGGTGCCATTTTTGTTAGGTTCTAGCAGAGCAAACTGCTCCTTCAAATAAAAAAGCTCGTCCACAGTCAATGTTTTGGATAAAGCCTGCCAAGAACATTGTATGCATTAAATATTAGCCATTGAGTAGAGATTATCGAGCTACAAGAAATGAAGATCACAAGGTTATCCGGGCATGGATAATAGTACAAAAAACTTTTTTCAATAGGAGCATACACACACCCGTAAAGCAGCTTTCCTTAGAGCAGATGATCGCATGTAAGCCTTCATAAGTTTGAATATTAGTATATCCAGCGGCACTTTCATGTCATTACAGCTTTTTATCCACGGATGGCCTAAAACAAGTATAAGATATTTAGCACTACACGGAAAAACAACGTAAAATTGCACTTAAAATGTGATACAGTAACTTACACAATGCTTGAGCTGCGGTCATTCTTTTCCGTGGATCCTTATTCAACAAACGCTTGACAAAGTCTTTTGCCTCAGAAGAAAGGGTAGGCCAAGGCTGTTCTTCAAAACTTGGATCCGCTTTTAGGACAGCACGAAAGATTCCAGATTCAGTTCGAGCCCAAAATGGACGACTGCCGCACAATAGTATATATGCTATGACACCGATACTCCAAACATCAGCCTCTGTACTGTAAGATCTATGCAGAACTTCAGGAGCTACGTAATAGGCACTGCCAACAATATCATTGAGCCTTTCATCTGAAAAAAAACATGGGTTTGGTCAGAAATAATGGATTTCTGAGCTACAATCAAAGATCAAGGGGCAGATGGAAGTTATGTGGCATAGAGATGGACGGGAGGCAAACCTGGCTTTACAAAATCAGACAGTCCAAAATCTATAGCTTTCAGTAGTGCATTTTCATCCTTAGATGTGAACAAGAAATTCTGGTCCAGCAACAAGCTACAGTTAAAAACATAGCAGAATAACATAAAGCATGTGCAAGTACACGAGTATATACTGAAGTCACAGCAGGAATTTTGGTGGCTCGTTTTTTCTTTGAAGCATTTTAAATTTGTGAGTTCAGTGCAATCATTTATAACTTTGTATTGCGGAGTTCCTATTACCCTTCTTTGTTATTTGGAAGCAAATTAGAACCACTTGCATCATAAGATGTCAAGATATGCACTTTGAAACTGAAATTTCACCAACCTCGGGCTTGAGGTCCCGGTGAACCACACCTTGTAAATGGCAAAAGGACACAACATTTAGTATCTGTATCATCACAGCTTTTGCATCTTCTTCAGTGTATTTTCCACCTCTGTATAAAAAATAAAACTCATTTTGATACACTGATGAAATTTTATGCACCCTCACACATCAAAAAGTTCCTGTGTGCATTAAAAAACTCAGAAACTAAATGAACTGGCTTATAATTGACAGAAAAGAAACTACCTTGACAATATTCTATCCAAAAGCTCTCCTCCTTCACAAAGCCTGAAAGACGCAGGTAAGTAATCAGGTTAACGCTTGAAAAGAGGCAGCCAAAAAAAACAAAACAAAACAAAAGGAAACATAAATAACGATAACTATAAGAGAAATTCCTGATAATGTCAAACTAAGCACGAGAAATAATGATCATTTTAATAGTGACATGAAAAAGTCACTTCAAGGGAAGTCCCCACTGCTTGAAAGCAATTTGTAACACATGGAATTTAAAGAAACTTAACACAGAGCAATATTACTGAATTAACATCATGTGAATTGGAGCTTACTCCATTACTATGTAGATGTTATCATTGTCTTCATATGCATCATAAAACTGTACTAAATTATTGTGCCCAGTCAAAGCTCTCAATATTAGCACCTCCCTTCTGACATCTTCAATGGCTATGGCAGTTGTCATCTGGAAGCCAAAGTTAGAATCACGGTTAGACAAAAGTCATAAAACACTAGCACAATCTGTAAACCATGCACCACCACAACCACAAAACCATGTCCTACATAGAAGGAAGTAATGAAACAAGAAGGAGAACCTCTGAAAATTCGGCATTAGCAGTTATCCATATACTCCGTATTATTTAGTTAGTATGCAGTGCAAAAGATGATCGCTTTAGACCTTTAGTGCATTAATGCCATCCAAGCACAGTAAAAGATTTGAAACATTGAAGCATAAAATGACTCGGCATACTGCTCAACAACTCAGAAAGAAATTAACTTTTTATTGAGTTATTATAAGTACACCGTTGATGCATCTGATACGGTCAAAGCAAAATTTACCAACTACTGTTAAAGATCCATCTGATCTCCATTTCCGATTTAATTTTCCTGGAAAAAACAAGCATAAAATCAGGCAATTCTAGCTTTGGCTCATAATGATTTTGGCTTAGTTCTCATCAAAATATTTTGGTGCATTATTCCATGTTCAGAACAAACCTTCTGTTTTAAAGTTAGAAACTTGGATTTAAGCACAAGTCATCGGAACCTTCTAATTATAAAAATGGTCTAATCTGCTTTCTCCATGCCAATGGACATACTATGCATCAATATAAATTCCAATTGTGTGAAGAAATTTCACCGCTAGCCCTGATCTAAGAATTCTTGAAATGTATCTCTTCAAAGAAAATAATTACCCAAATGTTGCAAAATTTAAGGAAACAACAAAGTTCCTACAAAAGAAAGACTGAGTAAATGGACAGAGACAAAATTAATCACAATTGACAAAGTCAAACACTTAGTCCTGTAAACAGATCTGGTTTCTGTTATCAGTTAAAGTCAATTCAAATAACAATTATTCACAGATCAAACAGAAAACGAATTCAAACTAAAAGCCACTGACAAATTCAAGATAGCGAGAATGGGGGAGAACAAAATGCCCAACCTTTGCTTTAGGGATGACCTTAACAGCAACCTCTTGACCCTTCAGCTCACCCTTCTTAAACTTCGCTCTACAAGTATACCCGAAATGCCCTCTCCCAACCTCCTCGCCAAGCTCGTACTTGTTACTAAAATGCTTCGAAAAGCCGAAACTTTTGTCCAGCCCACCCTCCGATTCGGCGCCTTCTGGAATTGCCGCCCCGTTCGGCTTCACGGAGCCGTGCCTTCGCGCCAGAACAGCTCGGATGTGCTTGGCCGGAGACGGCGGGGGGAACGGCCGCCGGAAAAACCTCCTCGGCGTGGAGTTGGAGCTAGGCGCATTCGCCGGAGATCTCGCGGGTGACTTTTTGGCGAACAGGTAGTGTGCAGGGCTGGGACTGTAAAACGGGAAAAACGGCGACTTTCTTCCGCCCTCAACCTTCAAATTCCTGTGCTGATTCTCGCCGTTATCCGGATTATCCTTCACCGGAACAGGAGTCCCACCATTCCTATCCGTCTGCTGATCATTCCCCCAATCCCTGGGTTCTAAGGAGGGTTTGGAGGTGCAAACACCCATTGCTAACTCGCCTTCCCCCTCAGCTTCTCCTCCAAACACAATTTATTTCTTTAACCCAAACCCAAGAATTTTTTTTTAAAAAAAAAAAACCCAGAAAATCTAGCTCAACCCCAGACCCATCAGCATCCAAACTCACAATTACACGCAAGAATATAATATTCTGCTAGGGTTTACTTTGAATTGGAGGACAGAACAGAGATGGATCTGCCCTTCTGCAGAACCTGATAATGCGGAAACGACGATATAATCCCTTTTGAGTTTTGTCTAAAACGAAAAATAAATAAAATAAATAATTTTAAAACGAATAAACAAATTGAATCCTCCGGTGAAGTTCAGATTCGGAAAATATAAAAAATTTATGGGGGTGGTCCATGGGGTTCAGACAAGGACACGTGGCGGGAAACGATTGGGAGTTTATGGGTAATAAATGATAATTAGTTAACGTAGTACCGTAGAAGTACCCGTATTAAGGTCGTTGCTGTAAAGGAGTAAAATGTTGACCCATGAAGATTAAGTAGGGATTAAGCAATAATTGGTTGAATATATTAGTTGAAAAATTTTGTCTGATTTGGACAGAAGGCCAGAATCAAAAGGTGAAGAATAAGAGACAATTCTGATCTTCTGTTGTCTTCTTCGCATTTGGCCTCTTCGAATCTCAATTTTAAATTTTACAGAGGTTCCTTGTTTTGTTTTTTTTTTTTCAAAAAAAAAATCGAAATTGAGTTTTCTTAGGGTAATTTATTGATAAATTATATTGATAATAGCGATGGTCACATAGCGGTTAGGACCAAACTAACTTTAGGCTAGTTGAGCTTAGGTTTGAGAATTGAGATTTACTAGGCTTAGACCAAGACAACCTTGTTAAGGTAAGTACAAGTTATTTTTGAAGTAGTGGTTTGGATCTTTAACTAAAGAAACAATTCGATTAAAAAAAAAACATTATATCACTATAGATATTTCATAAGTTTGTCATGTCAAGTTTTTCACCATAACTAACAAAGTGTAATTTATGTATTAACATTTGATCCGACCGAGTATGAACAACTTAGGTTGGTTTACTTATGATTCTTTGCCAACTAAGGTATGCACACCCTTGAATAGTGACAGTGGTTTTGCCTTGTAACTCAAACAAAATTGTTACTTCAATAATAACTCAAAGAATAAAAGTGATAACAATAACAATTTAATGGTTGAATTAGTTGCATTTTATCAATCACAATATATGTATTAATACATTTGTAATATTATCTCACTTTCAAATTGTCATATCACAAAATTTACAATTGTTCATTATTTACTCTCTATATACATAATCTCTCAATTTTTAAGAGTGGTCATACTTTCATATCACCTTATTAAAAATTTTATTTTTATCAATAAAGCAATCATTATTATTATTATAATAAAATAAACAAAAAAAGTACTTAGTGAATGTTTTGCAATTCTGAACCTGTCAAAGCTGCAAAACATAAAAGTTCGTTGCCAGACCATCTTGCAATCCTTGCTATTGCAGGGATGCAGATGGCCTTAGGCTATTCACACCCTTGCAATATTCTTTTACTTTTAAAAATGTCATATAAAAAATTTACAATTATTCACTATTTATTTTCCATCCATGCAATTTTCTCTTATCTTTCAAAAGTAGTCATACTTTCGTATCACCTTATTTAAAAAAAAAATAGTTTTATCAATAAAGTAATTTTTATTATTAGAAAATAATAATAAAAATAAAAATAAAGTACTTGTTGAATATTTTGCAATTATGACAGGACAATTGCAAAAATTGTAATTCTGAACTTGTTAGAATTACAAAATGTATTCATGTGGCAACTTTAAAAAGAAAAAAAAAATTGTCACACGCTATCATGCAATCCCTGCTGTACTGGGATGCAGATGGTTAAAGTAGGTAAATCTTATGCACAATCTCATTGTTGTATTATTGGTTGTGACAGCATTGACATAAAATGAAATAATGATCCTTTTTAAACATGCCTAACAACAAATTTGAACCTCCAATTTAAACTAATTTGATACTCAATATTTTATAATAACTTATCACATTATTATTATTGTTGCTGCTGCTGTTGTTATTATTTTTATTGCATTGGTCCAAACTAATAGAATAAATAAATAAGAATAATGATATTTCCATGATTGTGATAAGATGAAAGTAGGAGGTGGTATTATTTTAACGGTGAGCAGCACGTGGGGGGTTAACGGAACGGTAACGGAGTAGCTAAAAAAACCCATAATCTGCAAGCTAAGGTACTGGACAACACAAAACTTTACTACATAGCCAGAACTAGACGTCAGCTGCCAGGCCAGCAATATTAATATTAAGTGCGTGCTTCACAAATTAAATGACACAATTCAATTACTAACGTTATTATATTTGTACTATCCATATATGTACATTAGTTGTCATGCCAGACACTCGATTTCAATCCCAATCTATTTAAAGAACATGGCATATGTTTCCACGTTATTGGGACACTACAGATGGTGAGGTTTCTCAAGTAATTATGGGTTGATGAGCATAAACATAATCCATTATATTATTTCATCTTTCACTTCTTTTAAAAGATACATCGTAATCATCTAAATATTCACTAAGATATATATAATGTCTGTTTAAGTAACGTAATGAGGTAACTCAAATGACAAATGAGTTCTCTTTATGGAGAAAAATTTCAGGATAATTAGGGTTTGATTCTCATAAATGACGAATCTCCTGGATCAACTCCCGTGCTTTTTGGAGCGAGAGGAGATTAGTCGGGTGGACTTAGATCTGGACCGTAAAATCGACGGGGAAAGATAAGGAGTACCAAAAAAATAATGGAAGAGTGTGCAATGTATTTGAGTGTTGATATCCCAAGATTCTTGGCACTTTAAATTCAAGTAATCAAGTCTTTCTCTGTATGGGCAAAATGGAGAATTGAGGCCACATGCAACCAAATTGGGGTCTAAGTCAGGCACCGCCCTCTGCTTTGGTCTTGGGGGAACTCAACAAATCTCAATTGATTTACTCGCACAATCTCAGTCGTGCTCCTCAACGCAAGTCTCCTTCTCATCATCATCATCATTTCCATTCCATTGAATCAAACATTTAATTAATAATAATTCACATATTTGTCAAGTTGTCAACTCATTAAATTAGGTAAAGTTTTTGGAATATATAATACAAATTTCGACTCCACCCCCGCAATAATTAGTAGTATTATGAGAACGTGTGAATTAATTTCATTTGTTCATCTAGAATAATCAAAGGTCGTAATAAATTAAATTAAGAAAAAAAATGCAGCAACATTTTCAAAATTACGACGATATATTTAAAAATACTTGATAGTGCATCTGATCTAGAGATAACTAGTAATGTATACATTGAGTGCTCTATCAATTAACTGTAAATACATTATTAATCGTTTTCAAATGCACCGTCTTTTTTCTTAATATTCAACGATTGATCATTTTAGAGTTTAGATGGATAGATGAGATTAATCCGTATGTTCTCACAGGACTACTAGTTCTCAAATGATGCTCCTATGCATATATGCATATGCAATGATGCAACAAATATTTTGGGATAAATTTTTATAATATTTGCAGGGAAATTGGTAAAAGACAATATATAACTTATAAAAATACTAGATTATATACAAATTTTCAAGGAATTTACTTATCTAGACTTGTTAGAAAAGTATATTAGCAACCAAACTATAAAGGATGAGATAAGAACCTTAGTTACCTCCTAATTTAAGCAAGGAATAGTCCTCTCCAAAGGCCCTCCATGGGGTCCTCACCTCCCATCCAAATTTTGGAACTTAATACAATATATATCAACTGAAAACCATATGACATGTTGCAGACTAAAAAACAAGAAAAACATGTAAATCTGATTTTTTTAGTTAATCAATGTATAAATAGTCGGCGAGTATTATTACGAAGTGATAGTGATATTTGGTTCAAGAATTTTTGCTAAACAAGTTGAATCGAGTAGTAGTATTATTTAAACGGACAAATGGTTAGTATTTTTTTTTTTGAATACTACTAAATCTATTAGAATGCAGTATTGTTTTTTTGAGTACTATGTCAGTATTGACTCCACTAAGACTCAAACCCACCACCTCCCATATAAAGGGAAGGTTTGATGCCACTGGACCACAAGTTCCTTGGCAAATGGTTAGTAATTTAAGTACCATTGTTTAGTGTCTATTACTATACAATCGAGTTAAGAATGCTTTGTTCTAGTTGGTACAATGTTAGAGAAATGGAATTAAAATTCCTAATAAGTTGGTGAAGTGTTATATTTATACTGAAAAAATGGGAAACAACATGCTAAAAATCATTGATCGAGCGCCTTGCGGCTGGATGCTTAGATTAATCATGCTACGTGGTGGTTGCTAATTCATGTGATGGTTTGTTGAGTGACGGCGGACCAAACATCTTATTATTAGAAGTGTCCAACCTCCATGCCCATATTTTAAACCCATGTGACAATAAGTAATCAAGAACAAACTTACAATACTTGAATTATCGGGTTAGTAAAACGGTAAAAATACACTATAACTCCATTACGAAGTATTATGACAAAAAGGGCAAATAACTCAACTGAGTTGGTCAAGCAATGAACTTGGCAACTACAAGGTATTAGCCTTATTGTTCTGGTTGGTCAAGCAATGAACAATTTAAATTAGTTTACATCCTCTTTCTGGCTCGTTGTCTGCTAAATTCACAAAGTAAAATTTACATACCTAGATCACATTTTTAGTAACAATTGTAAATTTTATCGTAAATCAGAGTATTATGGAAAAATAAATAAATATGTAAGATAATACAGATAGAGAAGAAGTAAATAATGATGGGGAACAATGTATAGGCTATCTCTTGGGTCAATTCATCAATTATTTTACCAGTCAGAAGGTGGGTAATTTCTTTCTTTGCACTATAGTTTATTGCTTTTATTTTTTTTGATGAGTCTACTTTACCTTTTCCCTTTTCCTCTTTGTTGAGCTTTTTTCCAGCAAATGCATTCATTTGTCTGTGAAAGCTAACCACACAAGAGACTAAGAGAGAGTAACTCCACTGCCTCCATCCCCCAATCATAGCTTCACGTACGGCTGCAACTTTTATTTATTTATTTAACTTCCAAATCCTACTTTGTTTACTCAATAATTGTCCCATTTACTTATTCATAATTGCTTTGTTAAATATAAAGACATTTCGATTTTTATTTATAGATTTTTTTATTAAAAAAACATAAAAATATAGCGAGGTCAACTCACATTGTATAAAAATAATCGAAATGCTTTTCCGTTTAATAACATTTTGACGATTTTGTTGAAAGATGACAAAAAATGATCATTCTACAATAATACTAAGATCAAATGTAAATGTTCTAATAAAAAAAATAAAAAGTAAAGTAGACTGTCACTTATAAATTTAGAACAAAAAATGGAATTAACTCAGTTATAAATTATGAAGTTAAAAAATATTGGTTATCATGGTTATGTTAAAAAAAAATTGATTATTAACCAAAACTGAGCGAAACCAAGTGCTGTAACCGTAAATCCGTAATCATTATTGTGTTAGGTAATTATTATTATTACTATTTAATTTAATTAGAACTTGGGTTGGTTCATTAACTTTTTAACTACCTTCGTTCTTAATGATGGAGCATGGCCATGGGTAGATAATAATTAAATTTGAAGAGGTGTTAGTTTTTCAATGCTTTTATTATCAACCTAATCAATTAATTAAATCGCTGTCACCTTAGTACATACAATAATAATTTAACCTCATGCATCCCTTTATTAAAGGAGGATCAAAATGGTGGGTGTGCAGGTTTAGAAATACTCTCTGATAGGCCTGCAAAATGGCCAAATTGGGTGAAAAGTTGACTTCTCATAGTTTTTTTTATTGTTGTTTTTCTTGGAGTGCTCTTACTTGATACTTTTCCTTTCATTAATTAAAATGTTTATGATTAGTTCCGAAAAGACTGGTAGAATGGATAAATTATGATTCTTATGTTAGAAGTATACGAATTTAATTAAACGGACCGGTGAAAATACTTATGAATTATTAGTTTTTACTAGTACCTGTACCGGCCAGATTAGTTTTTCCATATGAGATGGAGTTTGAACTCCAAACCTCTCTTAAGAGATGAGAGTACACGACCACTCACGTCAATCAAGCTGGTTATTAAGAATTGTTCTTTGTCAAATAAAAGAGATTCATTCAAATTTTATATTATTTGCCAATAAAATTAACTACAATGAGATACGGAGTATATGACAATTGATTAAATTTAATAAAATCATAATAATCATGTCCTTTAAATATAACAAAATTATCAAGAACTACATACATACATACATACATACATACATACATACATACATACATACATACATACATATATATATATATATATATATATATATATATATATATATATGAAAAAATCACCAAAACCCGATAACTACACTTAGTATTAGATCCCACACCCATAGTCTCTAAATCAAAAGATTAGAGTTAATTACCGATTTGGTCCCTCGACTATTGGGATTTCACCACTTTGGTCCTCGACAATTATTCTTGCCCAATTAAGTCTTCGACTTTGAAAAAATTAACCAATTTGGTCCTCCGTTTATTTTACCATTTGATATCCATTAAATTGGGACTAAATTGGTAATTTTCACTATAGTCAAGGGACCATTTCAGTTAAAATTAATTACCGAAATGGTCCCTTGACTATAACAAAATTACCAATTTGGTCCTAATTTAACAGCTGTTTAACACCAAAATAAACGGAGTACCAAATTGGTTAATTTTTTCAAAGTTGAGGACTTAATTGGGAAAGAATAATTGTCGATGACAAAAGTGGTGAAATCCAATAGTCGAGGGACCAAATCGGTAATTAACTCCAAAAGATTATTAAGAGGTCAATTATATTTAGCCACATATGAATAACTATTCGTGGTGCCTCCTTACATTAGTTTAGTAGACGAGAAGTCTCACTCAAAATTTATACTTTCAGCATCATGGTAGGGGTTTGATCCATGTATTCCTGTCACAAATATAGAGATTCTAGATTTAGGGTCCGTTTGGAAAGCAGGAAAATGACTTTTGGAAAATGTTTTCTGGAAAATGAGTCATTTTCCGGAAAACAGTTTCATTTCCAGTGTTTGGATGTATTATGGAAAAAACTGTCTTTGTGTGTTTGGTTCATTTTCTGGAAAATGGATAGAATTGTATAATTAAACATTGTAATTGTTTTATTTAAAATATAAAAAATTATAATAGTTATTAAAATAATGGTATTTAATAAAAATAGAATTTATAAAAAAAAAATTAAAAATTAAAAAAATAAAAAAAAATGTAGCAAAGGTTTTTGGCGGTTTCCCCACCTCCTTAGTCCATGGTCATGGGTGATATGGCTTGGTTTTGATCGAAAACATGCAAAACAGCTATTCTGGCGATTCCGTAAAATGACTTACGGAAAAAAATTCCGTAAGTCATTTTCCAGAAAAATGAACTGATTTTCCTTAGTCAACGGAAAACATTTTCCGTTGACCACATTTTCCTGACATTGCCAAACACAGAAAACTCGGAAAACATTTTCCAGAAGTCATTTTACAGGTTACCAAACACACCCTTAATATGAGCTTCTTATATGTGCACAGAAATATACAATTTAGTATTAAGTCTTGAATCTGAATGAGTATTATTATGTATGGCATGTGATGGTAACCTTTTGGCAAAGCCCAACTAAGCAGGATTGGTGGGGGCACCAAAATGAGACATGGAAATTTGTGTCCAGGTGAGATGGGGCATGCAATGGCTCTAAATGCCCAGTGGCCCTCATCAGACAGCTGATGAAATATTACTACTACATTGCTTGATGTACAAGAAGATCTTCTAACCAGATCCCCCCATGTGATGTGATGTAGCCTGGGAGGGATATTAATGGTAACCCAACCTATTCCAATAGTCATGTCATGCATGTTGCATTTGTTTCTCAACATTATATTGTCTGTTAAAATTTACTTTACCAAAGAAGCAACTCGACAGTTCAAATTACCTTAATTGTGATCCAAGAATGTGCAGTCAATTAATCCCAATACAATGGACTCAACATATTATGTTCGGTGGGTAAATTAAAATCGCCTAATTTAAGTTCATGTGGATAGAAGGTGGTGTTTTAAGAAATTGTTGCTGGGAGTGGATCTGTGGGTTTATGATGGGAGTGGCGACTAATAAGCATAAGAATGCGGCTAATCCAATGGACCCAAACTTTCACCTTTAGAAAGCAGTTACACTTATGGGCTTCTTTGATTAGACATATTCACATGAGAATAACCTCAACAATGAGGTTTTTATGTTAGATTTTTTTTGGTGCTAAGTAAGAGGGAGGAAAAAAAAAACAAATAAAAGAAAAAAAGGAAAGAAAAAGAAAAGTTAAGAAAAGAAAAGAATGACAAAATTTGTTTTAAAAAAACAAATAAAAGAAAAACAGGTCGCTAGACGCGCCTAACATGACGCGTGCACTACATGCGAGTTGTGTAGAACACGCGTCATGCGCGTTATTTTATTCCAGCATGTGGCCCACAAAGAAACAACACTTGCAAGGAAAAAAACTTTTAAAAATTCATCTTCCATTTGTTCAAAATACCTCTTAAATTTTTCTCTACAAAAAACTACCAAAAAATCTCTAATGGAGTTGCTCTTTAGAGCATCTCCATATGTTCATGGTTTTTGTCATTTTTTTGGGGTCATATAGGAGAGAAAAAGATAGAAAAGAAAAAAAAAAACAGAGAAAACTTAAATAAATAAATAAATTGTTCTATACTTCTATTAATAGCGGGCGCGTGCACGTTAATCCGCTCCAATAGTCTTCTTTTGTGGCTAGTCCAACAAAAAAACCTTTTTCCTACAAGTTTAATTTTTTTTTCTATCTCCTCTCTTCTCTTCCCTCACTCTCACCCTCTCTTATTCAAACAAGCAAAAAAAATAAAAATCCTAAAAATCTATTAACGAAGATGCTATTACGCGCCTAGCGTACGCTGCTGATGCTTACAACCAACTATTTTTTTTTTGTCCCATGCAAGCCTCACAAAAACTCACCCTTGCAATTTTTTCCTCTATCTCATCTCATCTCTCTCTTTCAACTCAACCAAATTTCATTAAAAATAAAACTCACAAAAAAATTATTAGGGCTACACTATAACCTAATCCCACTTGGATTTTCCACCTTACACCGACAGGTAGAGCTTAGAAGAAGATGTGTACTCTAAGTGTTCGATGAAATGTTTCAAGTAGTCAGGTTGTGCAAATTTTATTGTGGACCGCGGTCCACCAAGCATTGTGGTCCAAGTGACAAAACGACGTCGTTTTTATTAATGAAAACAGACGGATGAAACGGTCTCCGTTCCGCGCAACTGCAATTCTCTTTCAACGCAACTGCAGTATTAGTTCAACACAACTGTAGTTCCAGACGGATGGAATGGTCTCGACACAACTACAGTATCAGTTCAACAGAACTGCAGTTCCAGACGGATTAAACGGCCTCCGTTCCGCGCAACTGCAGTTCCCTTTTAACACAACTGCAGTATCAGTCCAACACAAATGTAATATCATTTGAGATGAACTGTATTATCAGTTACGGAGATTTACGAGATCCGTTTTTCCCACTTATTAAAATGACGTCGTTTTGTGACCATGATCCACGGTATAACGACCGGTAAGGTTGCTATGAGAGTAGGATTTACTACTTGATAGACCAAATAGACCACAAGAGTGGCTTTGGCAATGGAAACGTCTTCCAAAAATCACGATCAATCATTACATTACTTCCTATACCTAAGGTCATTCTATTGTATCTAATCAAGGAACACTACCTAGTCCTAGATAGTCCCCTTCATTCACTTGATTACATTTGTGTTTGCTATTTGCTTCTTTACATTCACTTGTTGCTTTGATAATGTGCTCTTTAAAGTCTTTGAAGCTTAGTTTCATAGTGCTCGTACGTCCTTGTGCTTAGCCACACATTGTTCAATTCTCATTCGCAATCTTTAGATCAACATCCCGGGGAAGCTTCACCTTTCCCAACATTCTTTCCATCCCACACATACTGCAATTATTAATAATGAAGGCTACTTTGTAATTGATATCAAAATTTGAGATTTTTTATTTGTGATTGATATCAAAATTTGATACTTCTATTTAGTTGAGAACGTAAAGAAATACTATCTTGTAATTTCCGGTGGATATTATATTTTGTATTAAAATTATTTTACTTAATTAATAGTGTTTCATATTTTGTCATAAATATTTTTTTACTATGTTTTGAATTGTTTTAATTTTGTCCCAACTCAAGAAAATTTCTACATTCGCCCCTATTTGATCATTTCTCTATAATGAATTGTCAACGCGAATTATTTTTGTTAACATTCCTTCCTCAATCTTGATTTATATAGGTCTTTGCTTTTTTCGGTTTTCTTTCCCTTGTATCCCAACATTTTTAAGGCCTTGGTTTGCAAAGAAGTCCAAAGTTATTGGAAGCCATAAATGGCTATAAGTTTTCATTTTCACATAGAGGACCTGAGAACTAAACCACATTATACAGGGCTGATTCCATTACATACATTTCACTAATTCACAACTCTACAATTCTTCCTTATCTCTCCATCTTTCCCTGTAAGCACACCCACACTCCCCAGTTTCACCATTGATGCAGCAAAATCCTTCAAGAACAGATATGGATACCTGCTATAACCAAGCACCATCTGGGCAGTAGTATTGTCAGCCACCAGAGCTTGGTCTGACTGAAGCAACCCAGTTTTGTTCACCAGATTCTTGTAATATACATTGTCAAACTTGTTGGTGGTCACAGCATCTAGAGGGGCCAAATTCGAATCCGATGAATCGTCCTGGTTCGGGCACAGGCTTCGCAGATTGCTCACCATGGATGCATCCATTGTTGGATCAGGATTGCCTGCCCCATCAAAATCAAACAGCCTTTGCTTGAATGTGAAGCACTGAGCAAATCCTATCGTATGTGCACCTGCATCAAACAAACGCTTATCACTATACCAAAAGTTATAACCTGTAACTATCCTTAACCTGACTAATACCACTTGTTAGTATTAAGCGCTTAGCCAGAAACTATAACTAGTAGCGATACATAGCAGCCAGTGTCACGTTTCGAAAAATAAGGTGTTGAATTTGGCCTTTCAGGTCTCCGTGCAGCAATCCCCAATCACCTGGTGCTGGACTTAGGCCTTCAGGGCTCCGCCCAACACGACTAAACTTATAAACATTGGTTTTACCTGAAAGAACAACCACATCCTTAATGTCAAGCCCCTTTGAGACAAACTTTGCTGTGATGTTTTCCAGGGGCTCAAAGGGTGAAGGGACCTGGTTGTTAGCTGCATCCTCACTTGTTGTCAGGCCATCTCGGCGCCCGAATGACACAGACCAAAAGGGGCCTCCAATCTGGATTGACAAAACCATATCAAGAAAACCCCTTCTGAATGAAACACACAAAGATTAGCCCCAGAAGTTCATCATGACTTACCAATAAGATAGCTTCTCTAGCTGCAAGAGTCAGTATATCAGCACATGAAACAGTGTTTGGACAGAACTTCTCCACATTGGCTTTTACTGTGTCAATGACCTCAAACCCTCTGGCTGAGCCTTTGTTCGGCTTCGCGTTCTTCTCCCCACCGTCGAGCAACACAGATGCATCACATCCCTGCAAATTGTATGCAGCAGAAATCAGAATTTTGTCCATTCAAGAACAGGAAAAAACTGTTGGACAGGAGCCTGAAGGGCCAAGTTCAACTCGAAAATGGCCACTTCAGTCACTGAGTGCTGGACTTGGCCTTTACCAGCCTCCGCCCAACAGAAACACAACGCCTCGGGGCTAATCTAGTTACATTAACAATGCAGTCGTGGAAATGGAGACGAAGGAGAGAGGCAGCCATCCTCGTGTCGTTGGAGATAGCAGACCAGACACTATACTTGACAATTCTTGTCAGGTTGGGGCAACTGGCATCATAATAGTTGTAATCAAGCTGCCCACACACAAAACAACACATAAACAAGAAACAAAACCATGATATGATTGAAACTCTGAAGCCTTTCATATCTTCAAATACACAATACACTACTTGTAGTCTTGTACTAAGCTAGATTGTTATATGTCTCAGAATGAGCAGCAATGGCACCTATTTATAGGAGCTTGTGATCACCAAGGCGTCGCTTTCGATTTAAGTTCGGCAAAACTCCACATTGGTTTAAAAAACCCCATTCAGCTTCACCCAATGCTCATCATGGACAAGAAAAAAACAAGATTTAGTGGTGGGATGAGGTATGCCTCTAGAAGAAAACAAAGAAATATGATCAGAGATGAGCATACTTAAGTTGACCAAAGTACACTTTTTTGCAGAAATGTCACACAATCTATGGTTAATGGAAGTTCCATGATAGCAATCTAATCCTGTAGAAAAGTGCACGTGACAAATCCTGCAGGACTAACTTTAAGTGGTAGACCACCTGACCTAAAGTCAGCACTCCCTTGACGGGCTCCTTAGGTTAGAGTTTGGGCCCTTGGGCTCCTTAAGTTGGCGAAAGTGCAAAAATGAATCCTTAGGGACTGATCGGGAGTCTGGGAGGCTGCTTGGGTGACTCGAGACTCTTGGACAGGGGATTCTGGGACTTAAGATTAGTATGTAAAAAAAAAAAGTGCAAGTGACAAGCTTTTCAAAGTAGGTTGAATCCTCAGTGCCACCTTCTTCCACCAAAAAAGAATAGAAAAAGAGTAGCAAAGGGCATTATGCAGATGAGAGGATAATTATTAGTGTAAAGCCATACAATATTATTGCAGCCAGGCCAGTGCACTAAAGTAGTGGAGAAATGAGCAGACCATTAATTAGCAGAAGTAAGAAGGATGCATAGAGGATAATGCTTAAGTCAAGGATGGTAGATTCCTAGAATCTGTTCCCTTCTTCTTTTCATTTTTATGTTTTTATTATCCCATTTGATACTGGGAATTCATGCATATCTCAGGACCTCTGCCAAACTCTGACATGGAAAGGAACAAAATGCATCTAATTGCTATCCTACAAAGACCACCATTAATGTGATTGAAATATTGTGTACCAAGTTGACCGGAAAACCCAACCAAATGTATAAATATGTTGCCTATTGGAGCGGTTCAGACCTTTCTGTATACTAAAAATGAACCTATATGGACCCAGATTCTAAAACATATGGTTCCCCTTTCTTTTCTCTCCATAAAGCTTTAAGAGGTCTTGAAAGGTTATCTATTATAATATGTGAAAATATATGTTCTCAAACAAATGTGGGACAACTAGAAAGATTGTACTAATTACTAAATCCTTTTCTTTAGAATGATTTTCCAACCATGCATACTCTTCAATAGTGGTTACGATTTTTATTGTCACCTAAATTTAAAATATAATAATAATAACAAAACAAAACATATTTCCCTACGAAACTAGGAAGGGAAACCATTCTTGGGTTCTCTTTTTTATTATTAATAATTATTAGTGATGGGAAGTGATTTGGGGATTTGGGCACCATGGTTATGAAGATTAGATAAAGATGAGGCCGGCAACCAATTAAGATGACATCACGAAACTGGAGATCAATATAATGCTTGTTTATATTATTACATACATGCATGTACAGTCAGTATTATTTCACATTAAAATCTCCATCTATAGCTAAATTATGGCATTGTGCACTGGTTAGTTGATTACGCAAAACCATAAATAAATCTAAAAATTATATTGAGTATGTGAAAGAAGGAACTTTCGGTAATGCATACAAGAAGTGGATGTAAATAGCTGCGAAAGTGGACTGATGGAAAGTGATATTTAACTAAGTGGAGTGTAAGTAGGATGGAGATTGAATCATCAGTTTATGAAACTAAACACATGCACACAACTAGGAAATTGAATCATTTTTTTTTGTAAACAAAAAACAATGTGTTTCTAAAGGATTAGACCCCATTGGGTTGGATACAAGAGGTACACTGATCGGGTTCGATCTAGTCTGGATGGTTGGACCGGGACACATGAAGTCTAGCGGTCGAGTTCGGTCCAATCTGGATAGTCAGAGTGGTCGGCCCAATACCACTTCAGTTTGAATTTGAAAGAAATGTTTTAACACACTTATAGAAAATTGGAAAGTACATCCGGAGGATATGATCTCATTCCAAAGATTGTGCTATAGAAGAGATCCTTTCCTAATTTTCAGGATTACTTTCATATTTTAATCCAAGCATCCGATTTATTTTAGTTTATTTTAGTCTCTCGATTATTCCTGTTTAATTATTTTAGTCTGATTGTTCAATCAATTAAGTTTTGGAACGTCACAGTCAGTTTTTGGAGTTGGGTGCTTGGAATTTTCGGTTGACATGACACCAATAATCACAATTAAGTCTATTGTAGATAAAATTTGTGGATTGAATAATGGTACGCTTAATTCAATCGATCAATACAAACGTTTGTGGGATTGTCTCTACTCTGTATTAATTGCAAGAACTACCACTAATTAACCATCTTCTTTCTTCATAAGGTCCAGTTTGTTAAACAGAGACATCCCATGCCTGCAAGCTTACAGCGGAAATGGAAGAAAACAAAAAGTATAAAAAAGAAGACAACCAAAAGAACAATAAATCATCTCCCAAAACTCTCTTGGGAATTGTCAATCACAGCAGTCAGAGCAGAAGAGAGACTCCAAACAGCTACCCATGCAATCGTAAAAGCAAGAACAGCTGCACCACCGACAACAATCAAACGTAAGAGAAACACAAAGCCCTGACTAGTAACCATGTCTCATAATTTTGTTTAAAAAAAAAAAAAAGTAGAAGTAAGGTTACCACTTACCAGTCGTCGATGGTTTTGTCTTGTTCATCTTGTGGTGGAGGGAAGTTTTTAGCGGTGGAGGTGTCTATGGACTGAACTTGTGGAGGATCCATCTTTGTCTTTCTGTCTTGGCAAATGCTACTGGAGATGGAGAGATTTTATGGACCAACCAAAAAGTGGGGGTGACCGGAAGAGGGGATGAGAATGGGTTTTAATCTGCATTGTGTTGTGACTCACGTGATGGCACTATACTATTCGCGGTGGGCCCACCGAACATAACTCAATTGGTTGACTAATCCAATTCAGAATAATACTCTATAGTACAGAGTATTTTATAAGTAACCGACCACCTATAGTGTTTTGTAGGTGGCCGACTAATTTAATTCAAAATAGTGATTTATCATTACTAAAACACATCTCAATATTTACTCGCTTTTACGTCACAAACAAACGAAACCATGCTCTTAAATTTGGGGTACAACCAATTTTTTACTATTGGGGATAGGTGGCATAGTGGCATAGAGTGATATATGGGGCAAGAAATTCAATAATATTTATATAAATGCCCATCAAATGCTCAACTTTCCACAACATTCTTTTTATTGAATCCTGCCTTAATTTCTGCGATGGAGGTTTCAGACCTGTCTCTTGACCTTACCTTGCACGGCAATGGGTCAATGGTGCTTAAATGCTGACAATAATTTCATTTACTCTATCTATATGAACACAAGAATTCAAACATTTGGGGAATAGCATTTCTTTTTGTGAAACACAACATAGAAGTACAGAGAACAGAATTTTATTGTGTCCACCTGACAAAACTAGGAAAAGATTCAGATTTCTTTTGGAACAAGCACATTATCCTACATTGCTGAGCATAAAAGGCCTAGTGGATTTCAGTGCCGCTGCTATGCCATCGGATCATTCTACGCAGTTTCAGGCTTGTCAAAATGTGTAGCTCGAATGTTGCACACAGGCATCTCGGGGTACTTGCTCAGAAGTTTCAGCCCTTGGTCGATATCGAGGTCATGCATCAACACTTTATCCCCAATATCTAGATTGCTAACGTCCACCTCAATCTTTTGAGGGATTTTCTCGGCAGGGCATAAAAAACTGAGACTAGTCCTTGCCTTGTTTAGACGGCCTCCTGTTTTTCACCCAAAGGAAAGACAAAAGCCAACAGTCACATTGTAGTGTGCGGGAGTTGAACATTTGCACAATTATAGGCATCAATGTAAGTTCACATCCCTACACTAGTTTAGTATTTTCTGTTCTAGTTAACCAACACCCTGGTAGCAAACCACACAAAAAGAAGTGACAGGAAATTGCTAGGGGAAAATTACAAAAGCAATACCAAATTCAAGATCTCAACTGAAGTGACATATAGATGTGTTTCTCAACAGTGACAAGCATAAAATTTCTCTTTTTCTTCCTTATTATTTTTACCAAAGGAAAACCATTATTAATCACAACTAATAGTAATGGTGGTCTAGAATGCAGTGCCCCAAGTACCTATGTGCATCATGCAGGCAATGAATGATAAATATGTTAATATGAGCAATGAAACTTTATGGATTAACATATATATATGTTAATCTACAGATCCAAAATTTTGACAGTATAATCACTATAATGAAATAAAAATGATCTCTGATTTCTCCTCAAAAGCTAAATGACTTCAAGACGCCAAAACCACATTCATACTAACTTATGCCAATCCTATCACGAATTTTCAATAATCACAAAAATGAGGAACACATGAAGTTAGTTCCTACAGGATTTTATAATTCAGATAAAACTTTTCATTTTTGTTCATTTGTTTATTTTTCTTCTGGGTGGGTGGGGTCTGTGGGGAGGGGAGGGGGGTTGTGGTGTTAGGGTAGGACAGGTTGACAGGATGAAGAGAAAAGACTGAACTCTGAAGGCAAAGAGTGCCAGTGGCTGGATGGAATCAAGTTATAATTCACAATTTTGATTAGTTTTGCAATATGATTTGTTCTTTTTAGTCCACCATGTCTATATTTTTGGAAATTACAGAATATTAGAGTGGATATCTAGTCATGGAGTACTATATTCCATCTTTATGGCCCTGAAATTTTCCAGACATTTCTAATATAGAAATTCAAAATGTCGTAAAAAATAGGCACTTTCCTGGGCTGAGCGGCTGCGCGCCTGAGCTTTATGAAAAGAGGAATGGGTCATTTGTTTAGTCAGTTCGTAAAAAAAAACTCATCCAAGTCTTCCAATCTTATGAAAATTGCTTTATTCCTACTTTGTATGCCTCAAAATTAAGAATTTCACTTATGACCAATACTTGTATTGTAATCTCACAAGTGGGTCATTATGATGCATCCCATGAAAGCTTCAGTATCAGCTAGTCATGGAGTACTATATCTAAGTATCTAACAAACAAAATCAATCAAGATAGGGTGCCTTATAAAACACATACTCCATATTTTGAAATGCAAAATACAGTGAAGATAAGCAGTTTACAGGGCGTGCATAATTAAAATGGAGTATAAATCAGTTCGTTCAGCTCATGGAAAAAAGCTGGTGCATTTATGAATGATTCATTATCATCTTATTGCTATAGTGCAGGAAAACTAAGAAGAATACAGATAAGAAGTAAAACTAAACAAGAAATTGCATTAAGAAGAATAGTAAGAGACAGACCTTTGTTGACACCAGGGCAGACGTCTTCTCCTTTAAAAACAATAGGGATATCCACCTTCAATTTGGATCCATCTTCAGCCCATACAAACACCAAATTCAATATCTTCCCAGTCTCTTTATCTCTGTGAATCTACATTGCGGGAAAGAAATGAGGGAGAAATTCATAAAAACACATCAACTAATGATACATTGCTCATGATAATAGGAGTATCACTCACCTTAATGGGGAGTACTTTCCCGGATTCAAGTAAAGTTGATGAACCCGACCCGGCCCGGATCTGGAACGGAAATGTTGTGGAGCAGAAGAAAGGGGAATCTACGGAGTTGAGAATGGTCTTAATCTGCTTTCTCTCGGTCGTGAGGAGGCGTTTCCGGGAGATGGAGGCCGTCGCGGCGATGGAAGTCGGATCGCTAGGGTTTGTTTGGACGTAGCTCTGCGAGAAGACGACGGCGGGGATACGGCCCTGGGCTCGATCCCTAGCGGAAACTCTGTTCCCCGTTACCTCCCTTGGGATAGCCTGAATTGTGAAATATGATCGTCGGCTCGGCGCCTCCGTCGCGCTTCTTAAGCCGGTGCCCGCAGCCGCCACCGTGCGCCACCACTTCGTCATGTCTTTACCTTTTTCCGGAGAAAATCAAGCTGGCTCGGTGAAAGGGTTCAGTCCTGTTTGTCACTTCCAGAGTTCCAGGGTTTAAGGTTTCTGGGCCGAGACCCGATAGTTTTGTATTTTTGGGTTTAAATGTGGCCCTTTGTAGCAGTCGGGCTTCTGTTTATGGGCTTCAAATCAATCAATATCCCATTAAATATCAAGTGGTGGACCATTGTGTGGCAAATTTTACTGCAGACCGTGGTCCACGTAGCATTATGGATCATAGTTCAAAACGGTGAGACATGTTATTCAATTTCATTTTATATATATTGCAGTTTCATTTTTATTTTGAACACACCAAAGTATGAGATCTGTTAAATTTTAACGACGGTAATTTCTTTAAGTTTAAAGAAATGACGTCATTCTCATATTATGGTCTACAGTATAACAACTGGCATTGTGTACGAACAAAAGAAATGTTAATTTTGTAATCTTGTATGGAAAAATCTAAGCTCCATGTAACAAATAACATGCAATGCTGATCGAAATGTTTGTGGAACATTATTTTCATACTTAAAAGTTAACAATTTTTATTAATACTTTATAGTCGTTTCTGGTATAAAATCTTTCTGATGCACAAGTAAATCATGTCATTATTGTTATTATTAGGAATTTTAGGTATGTGCTCGATCCTAATCCTTTCATTGTAGACATCAATATCATTTCATCTAATCTAATAGGTCATTGGTTTATATTCATCTTTATAATCATGTCGGGTCAGTGTGTATGACAATGAATGAAGAATTTTACCTTTTTTTGAGTGACAAAATTCAATACTGTGCATTTAATAAACTTTATTTTGTGATTTTAGTTGACAATAAACTATAAGGAGATAAATTATTCTAGATTGTCTCAAATAAAAAAAAAATAATAATAATAAATCGTTGTCATTAAAAATTGAATTTATAATTTATAATTATCAAGCAAACAGTTTGACAAACTTAATTGTTGTTCATAAAATGTTGAATCCCCAACCTTAAGGGTCCCATGCCCCGAGCTGACAGGGCATCCGAGAAGATGTAAATCTTGATAGTTCCCCTATTACTTTGAGAAATGACTCCACACTATCGCGAGTGAGTCTTAATCCCGAATCATGTTCTCAAACTTTATTCCTATGACCAACAACCCATGTTATCAGTTTGACAAACTTAGAGCATCCATAGTAGTGGTTTTTATTTGATTTTTGGCATAGAAAAATCTGATTTGGTGTAAAAGCAACTAATGTGTGATAAAGTTTTTTTGTGAAAGTTATTATTGCAAGAACATAAATTTTGTTAGAAATTTATTTAAAAAAGGTAAGCGCGTGTTTCCTACGCGTTCGTTAAGGCGCTTCAGAGTGACCGTCACTTTAAAGTTTTCAACGATAATTCCTTTTTTTTTTTTTTTGTTTTTGTTTTTCTCTTATATATATTTTTTAATCTCTCCTACAGTCGTATATATCACAAAAAAATTGTACAAAATTTCTAACTAATATGAATGATCTTAATTTGCTCTTAAGTGGTATTGTATATGTAGCTAAGAGAATGGCTTTTGGGGTGGGTAAATTGGGAATGAGATACAATAATTGGCCATAAATTTACACATGAGGTTGTCGTCTTTCCCGAAAACGAATATGCTTTCCTTGCATTGGTATCGTGAATCACGCCAAACAATTATCCAAACCAGGGGCAATTTCGGCATTACGGTAAGAAACGCCCAGTCGGCTTCGGAAAACGACACCGTTATATTATCCTTACCTACTCCAGCGCAGCGTCGCCTCGTCAACTTCACTTCTCCTGTCTTCTATCTTCCCCAATCCACTGTTCCCACACACACAAATAAAAATTAATTCAAAAATTAAACCCAAAAGATATTATTTTATAGCCGACCAAGCCATACAAAAATATCTTCTCCTCCAAAATTATTAAAAAAAAAAAAAAAAAAAGAAACTTGAAAGTACAGATATGCAACCGCCTTCCGTCTCTAACTCCATCTCCATTCACTGAATGCTTTACTGGTTCGAGGGCAAATCCGTCATAATAATACCGTACTTCTCCCTCCATCGTTAGTCAACCGGCGGTTTTTCACGATCGGCGGCGGCGACGTTTGACTCGTGGGATGTGAATTTGGTTTTTGTTGAGTTTAGTATCGGTTACGGCCTGAGAAGCTGAGCGGAAAAATGGATCGGGTCGGGATGGCGGCGGGGCCGGGTTTGGATATGCCGATCATGCACGACAGTGACCGCTACGATTTCGTGAAGGATATCGGGTCGGGTAATTTCGGCATCGCCCGGCTCATGAGGGATAAGCAGACGAAGGAGCTGGTTGCGGTGAAGTATATCGAGAGAGGAGATAAGGTTAGACTCCTGTGAGACTAGTTTTGTTATCTGCTGTACTTCTGTTTGACGCGCAATTGTTGCGGTTTGGCGTAATTAGGGAATCGGTAGTTTTTGGCAAGTTTCGCTTGTTATGCCAGGTGTTAAGATTACTATAATTGTTGTTCCGTATTAGCTAAATATGGTTTTGCTTTGAGATTTTTGTTTCCCGGTTTCTCTCTATGCGAATTTGTAATTAGAGATGAATATGAATTTGCTGCGACCGGAAGGAAAATTTTATGGTCCGTTCTAATGGAATCATGCAAGTTTAGTCAGAATTAATAGAGCTCGGCATATGAATGCTACATTTACGGTGACTTATAGTATCTTTAGCTGTATATCTCTCTGTAGGTTTAGCAGCATGGTGTTAGTGTTGTCTCTTTAATTTATAGCTATTCCCTGTTTCCAGCAATTTATACAATCATTTCCCTGATTGAGTTGAGTAGTTGACTGGTGGCTCTGAGCTCCCACATTTGTTCCTGTTGCTGCATTAGGGCTGTGATGATATAGACTGAAATGTCTGTGTTTTTGTCATTATCTAGGATTAAGTTAATACCTAGAGTGATTTTGTTTGTGTGTGAAATTGTGTGAAATTGAGTGCTCTGAGGCTTTTGATTGCAGATAGATGAAAATGTTCAGCGAGAGATCATAAATCACAGGTCCCTCAGGCATCCTAACATAGTCAGATTCAGAGAGGTTTCTTGCTATATTTCCTTTCGCCTTTTTTGTATTTTAATGAGTCCTATGTGGCATAGGAGTGATTCATCTGTCTAAAAATTTTGCTTTAGGTGATTCTAACGCCAACTCATCTGGCTATTGTTATGGAATATGCATCTGGTGGTGAGCTTTTTGAGCGAATCTGCAATGCAGGGCGGTTTAACGAGGATGAGGTTCTGATCTGTTACTAGCATATCATTTTCTTTATGAGGAGTTTTATGTGCTCATTGTAATTCTTGTCACAGGCTCGCTTCTTTTTCCAACAACTTATATCTGGAGTCAGCTACTGCCACTCTATGGTAATTTATTTTTCTGGTCCCCACCAAAAGTCTTATATTTTGTCCGTAGATGTAATGTTTTGATTTTTGTTTATTCATTTCTCTTGCGATGTTTATGTTGATGAAGCAAGTATGTCATCGGGATCTAAAGCTGGAGAACACATTGCTTGATGGAAGTGCTGCTCCTCGTTTGAAGATATGTGATTTTGGCTATTCTAAGGTACTTTCCCATAGTTAGTTCTTAATTAAAGTCAATGGCACATAGGAAGTACTATTGTACTAAGCACACAGCCCTTCACTGGAAGTAGAAGATAATGAAAATGTGATCTTTTTAACAACTCCCCTCTCATTTTCTTCGTTACTAGTGTGTATACATATGTGGGCATGATCCCTTCAAGTTGCACTGGCTTTGTAATTTTATGATTATTGCTGCTTTTGACAGTCATCTTTGCTGCATTCACAACCCAAATCAACAGTGGGAACTCCAGCGTACATTGCTCCTGAAGTGCTGCTAAGGCAAGAATATGATGGCAAGGTAGGCATTCCTAACACTGTTACAGATTATTAGCTTGTATAATTTATCCCCACTTTTGAAGATATATCAAGATGCCTTCTGCATTAGGCATTTGACTATTTAATTAGCATGTTAATTGTTAAGTATGGGACTTTCTATTCCACCTATGATAGGTATTGGTTATAACTTTTACTTTTAAAGTAAGTTGGATAAGGAGACTTTAGACTTTCTTTGTGTTTGGTTATCTAAATTGTTGCGGAATCTAGTGTAGAGAACTAGAGATCCATTAGCAGCTTATGATGTTAACTATGAGTAATGTGCATACTTGTTTCTTTGTTTATGCTCTTTTTGTTATTCCTGCATGTCTTTATTTATGACCTCTCATTGCGAAGTTTCTTAGACCTCTTTCTGACCTTGAAGAGACTGAATGCAGAGCTAACATACTGTTGCAGGTTGCAGATGTATGGTCATGCGGTGTAACATTGTATGTCATGTTGGTGGGTGCATATCCCTTTGAGGACCCTGATGAGCCAAAGGATTTTAGGAGGACAATAAATGTACGGAGTAATTGATTAAACTCTTATATTTACTGCTTACATATTCCATGATATTGTCTTACATAATGCTAATCTGGTTATCTCTATTTGTGCTCAACAGAGAATCCTGAGTGTTCAGTATTCAATTCCAGAGAACATTCAAATATCTGAGGAATGTCGCCATCTAATCTCAAGGATATTTGTTGGAGATCCTGCACAGGTTTGTGATATTCTAAAGAAATTTGATGCATTCTCTAAAGCAGTTGTCTTGAGAAGAAGGTTATAGTTTTATTGCTTTTTTGTTGATTTTGTACTGGGACTTGCAGTTAAGTTTTTCTATCTTGACTATATTGTTTATCATTATGCTTTAATTTTTTGGCCGTTGCTATGTGTTATCAGCACTATTACTCTACTAGTTATGATAAGTAGTACTACATATTTGTTATCTGGTTAAGACTATGAATCGTCAATGTGTTTTGTGACAGAGAATCACTATGCCAGAAATAAAAAATCATGCTTGGTTTCTAAAGAACCTCCCTGCCGACCTGATGGATGACAATATGATGAGCACCCAGTTTGAGGAGCCAGACCAGCCAATGCAGAGCATAGATACTATCATGCAAATAGTCTCTGAGGCAACCATACCCCCAGCTGGTCTGTATAACCTAGAACTGATGGATGATGACATGGATGACTTAGATTCCGATCCTGATCTTGATGTTGACAGCAGCGGGGAGATTGTGTATGCAATGTGATCAAGGAAGAACAAAGCGCAAGCTTGGCCATGTGAAGATTGAGACAAGAAATTCCAATGTCGTCGTGTCTATTGCCAACCACATTTTGGGCGTTCTCATCTTTGTTTTCGATTAATCATCCGTCATTGCATGCCAGATTAGTAGGGGCACCATGCAGCTTTTGCCTGTTGTCGAAAAAAAAAAAAAAAAACTACTGGTTAGTCTGCATTATAGAGAGGTGTTGTTTAAAGAATAACTAGGTTGCAGTGGTTTGTTAAATTTCTATAGCTTGTATACACCATATATGTACTGAGTTTATTATTGATGGTCTTGGTCTGTAGGTGTACCTTGTTGTTGTTGTTGTTGTTGTTGTTGTTGTGTTTATGTTGAAAGGCTGCTGGCATTGTATATGGACCTATAAACTGCACTTGTGTCTGTCTTAGCTTGTGATGCAATACCTTTTTCATATGTATTGCTTAATTCAGTTCCCTTTCTTTCTTGCTTGCTTGCTGTGTAATGTCTTGCTCTTCTGTGCGTATGTTTTTGTGAGCTAGGATGCGGTTATTAATCGGAGAAAATAGATAAATAAAAACAGAGAAATTGGAGAAAGGAAAACTAATGCCTCAAGGTTATGATGAAAACCACATTTGAAGAATTCAAAACGGGGATGTGAAATGTGTTAGAAACAATGAGCACTTTAATTGTTCCGATTCAAATCAATTCTCCATAAAAGAAGAAGAGACGGAGGAATGTTTTGAACAGCAATGACAAAAGGTTCAAACTTTAACACCTTCCAAAGCCCTTTGTCAATTGGATTTTGACTGCAGAAGTGCAGAGTGGACACATTAATCACAGGGCAAAAATGAAAACGGATCACGGGAATTGAACCCGACGTGAATCGAACACGCAACCTTCTGATCTGGAGTCAGACGCGCTACCATTGCGCCACGGATCCACCATGTCCTAGCTTAGTAAGTATAACATCTTATCATAAACATTTGTTTCTTGGATCTGAGTGGAGTGCTTATATGCCCCAAGAAAGGCAAGAGGCAAACCTAGCAACTTGGAGTGAGAATCGGTTAGTTTTCAGTTAATAATTAAAATTTTAATTGAACTTTCATAGCCGATATAACTGAAATTGACGGTTTCTTGTCGATTAAATATAATTGGTTTTGTTTTTTGGGTAAAATAGTTAAATTTATTTTATTTATTTAATAATGCAGTGCTGTCTAATCGATGGGCAATGTAACATATTACTAATTTTAGTAATTTACCTTAACCACTAAGTGTCTCATGCATCAGATATAGGACCTTAGACATTCTTATTTTTTTTGGCACCTCTTGGGCTAGGTTGTAAGGTTTTGCAGCACTTTGAATGCAGTGCTGTCTTATTTATGGGTGGTAGCCTCCTATGTACTTGCCTAAATTGCATAGTGTTTAATGGACTAAATTATTAAGGAAAACAAATAATATCTTAGTATTTATAATTAATTAAAATTAGTGTCCTCTAGTACAAATGGACTATATTTATACATTATATGGTTAATAAATACGGTGCAATCTAACAACTCATTAAAATTAATGTGATAGAGTGTGAGCTTGCAAAATGTAAATGGGATGAGGTTAGATTTTTTTTTTTTTTCTTTGGATAAATCTTTGGTTATTTGGTTGGCTTTCGATTTTCTCTTGAAAAATCGATAACCGACCAAAAAACCGAAATAGCAAAAAAAATTTGACCTTAATAACTAAAAATCGAAATATTCGGGTGGTTCAATTTCACGTCATCGATTTTTCGGTCGGTTCCATTTTTTTCTCACCCCTACTAGCAACCACCCGAGATCTTGCGAACCGTTGTGGTCTCCATAGTATCTCCCCTCAAAATCAAACAAAGCTCCTCATGGACATATCTCATCATATGTTGTCCTTCGATCGTGTTTTATAATAAACTCCTTTGCAAGAAAATTTGCCACAGAGTTGGACTCTTAGAACATATGATTATAATTCAAATTGCCCAATCATATTCCATAAAACTAGTCTAGGTTGTCGATAGCTGACTAGTTCAAACTAAAAATGTCATAGCTGATCGATTCAATTAAGAATACCAATAAACAACTCTCACGAAGGGTTAATCTTAATTGAATTATCAAGCTAATTGTTTAATCAACTTGACTAATTACTATCATTCTTAACTTAATTAAACTATGTAGTGCTTAACTTAAAAACTATATAGTGATACAACATGATGACACAAGATTAATATTACATAATTACATAGACAGGTGGCCATACTTGCTGGTTGGTCCAATTATTAAACTATATATAACACTAAAAAAACCATTATATTCAATTCCCAGTGGCCCAAAGAGAAGATGCAAAAATATATACAAGCGCATGCATGCAATGATACTGCAGCGTCGGTAGCCATGTTGCAACACTATATGTACCCACTTATTATAATTATTCACAATGATACATATATAAATCATGATGAACATTTGACGTTTTGCTCAAGTTACAGTAGTTTTCTATTCAATTCGTTGTTATTACTTGCAAATATGTACAGATAAATTATGTTTTTGTGTAATAATATCCTGCAAATCAAATAAAAGAGAGATAAATTGGACTATAAAAATCATGTGTGACGAATTCGACCAAAAGAATCTCTATTAGAAACATGTTTCACTCATCTCACTCAATCATCAACCCACTGAAGCACAAAGAGCCAACGCTCCATATGAGGTCGAACTTGTAACCTCTTACTTAGGAGGATCACGGCTATGCCGCTTGAACGTAAGGTCTTTGCCAGAAATATTCTAATCTATCTGATCTCTAAATGCTCATTTATTAATCAGAAACTATAATTTGCTGCATATATGTCTTATCAACTATGATTTCTACTTAATCATAAACTTCGTCCTGAGGACAAAAAAATCTTGATTCAGACAAAGATAAAGACAATCGAAGATGAAACTAGGTTGTCAGGACTGTGACTCATGAAAATATGGTTTTTTTTTTTTTTTTTTTTTTTTTTTTTTTTTTTTTTTTTTTTTTAAGTAAAAGTCTGACTAAGAGAGTGTGCATGAGATGAACCCTATTTTCTGTGTAATAGTTTATAAACCACAAAACAACTATTGTGTAATAGTTTACAACCATATATTGTGTATCATGCCCGATAAAGAAAATATTGACAATAATTAAACTCGTGACTTTTAAAACTTTATATCAAAGAGTATCATATACTAAGATCAGAGATGGGCGTATCATTAATTATTTCTATTTAAATCTTAGTCTATATATAAACAAGATTATGATGTGACAATGAATATATGAATAACTCATGGCGATTCTTGTGCTACCCAAGTTATTAGCCGCAACACGTTTTGGTGCTTGGAGCATAGTGGACATAGAAATCATAGTACTAATGTACAATCTTATACTAATGTTTGTTTAAAATATTTTTAGATATTCATTGGGTATTTGGGTACTAGACTTGTCTGATCTTCATTTGTTGCATTCCTTTTATTGGGTCGCAATAGGGCCAAAACCATAGAGTAGGTGATTGTTTTATTTGCAAGTTTTACGTGTAGAACAAAATGTATAATAACCCAACTAATAAAACAAAACATCAATAGCTGCGTATACGCTAAGAACACATAATCACCGAATCACATTAGCAATTATTCATGATATTATTTTCCATGAGTATACATTGAAGAATCATAATATGATGCCCTATTATATTTCAATTAAGAAAAAAAAATCCCAGTATCGATGATAACTGATAAGTATGGAAGATTGAAGAAATGACAAATTAAAAAAAAAATTAGAAAAATAAAATAAACACCAATGTTACTTATTGAAATTTTAGTACACAACAGAATAAACGTTTCGAAAAAAGGAAGAAGCATACAATAACATTAATTAATTGTCTAATCATAGCTTGGATTAGAAGTTTGGAATATTATATTCCACTCGTCGGTGACTACTTTGGGTAGCTAACCATCCACAATTTCGGTGTAAAGACTCCCACACTTACCAACCAACACATCACATGGCTCCCCATAATTTTATTGACTTTTTTTAGCCAGTGGATTTTTCTTTACTTTAATGACCTCATTCAATTAAATAATTAATAAATAACGAATAATTGGCATGGGCATATATGTCTGCAGTGTATATGGCATCTACTTATGATTACTTCCATTATAATTATATATCTGTGCATGTAATCTTCCTTGTACTTAAAGATTCCAAGTGCCCCATGCATTTTATAATTAAAGCTTCATTTTTATTGCCAATGATTATTGATTATTCACAACTAACAATGTATTGAAAAAAAAAAGTAGCGTCGTCCTTGAAGTATTCTCATTGTTGTGCGACTAATTTAGATTCAGTCCGAGATGCGTTAGTCAATATTCTCATAAAGCTTCACAAGCACCCTTTTACAAGAGTTGAATATTCAACTTTATGACTGTATTAACCGTTCGTTTATTAACTGCATGATGTGATAAATTTCAGTTAGTAGAACTAGCATTTAATGAATTATAGTGTGATTGAAATGATATAATTATTATAATTTTACTATTCGAGTCTTGTCACTCTTATTTACATATAAATTTTTACAAAATATTTTATATTATATGAATTATTTTGTATTGTTGTATATCTCAACTCTTTATATTCTTTAACTATCTGTAAATTAATCAAATTTATCATCATATGGATTATTTGAAAAAATACTGTCAAATTATATAAAACACCATGAAAGTTGGTATTCCGCTATTAGTGTGGTGGACGCCGGGATTAATGGAGTTTTTATCTTTCAGCTCTACCTGACCTGCTCTTCTTTCTTTTGGGTGTTATTCAAAAAGAAAAAACAAAAAGGGTTTCTCAATAATTGCGCGAAAACGCGTGAAGCCCGGCGAATACGGAATATTGAAGTTGGCGTTTGAAATGTTGGGTCCAAGAGTCCATCTCTGCTCCTTTTCAAGCCCACTCAATATATATATTTATGGAGGGTTTGTTGGGATCTGACACTCTGATATAGGAGCTCAAGAAACAGACCCACATTTCACATTTCTACTCATTCTTTCCAATTTTGTAGCTTAGATAGCAACACATTTCTATTGATTCAAGCGGGGTGAGTTTTGTTTTCCGATTTGACAATGCATTTCTTGGATTTTCTTGATCTGCTAGTGTGAAATCTGATAAAATTGTAATGGGTTTGCAGGTTTGGAGATTAAGAAACAGAAATGGGGAAAATGGGGTTGAGGTGTTTGGTTTTTGCAGTCTTGGTTTTGTGGAGCTTCTCATCTATGGTGAAAGGGGAGGATGATTACAAGTATTTCACTTGGACTGCCACTTATGGAACTGCTTCTCCTCTTGGTGTTCCTCAACAGGTTGGCATTGCTTATTCCCAGTATTGTTTTAGAGCTGAATTCTTGCATTTTTAGTTGTGGATTTGGGTAAATCAAGATTGTGTTTCTTGGTAACCCGACCAAGTCAGTTAGGTTGTTGACTTGGTAACTACAAATTACAAGTTCGAGAGGAGTAGCCTTCTTGGTTTGAGCCAGTAAATGATTGACAACCTAGGCTAATTTATTTATTTCATTGTCATTAAAAAAAAAAATTGTGTTTACTTGCAGGTGATTCTCATCAATGGTCAATTTCCTGGTCCAAGATTGGATCTTGTGACAAATGACAATGTAATCCTCAACCTCATCAATAAGTTGGACCAGCCACTTCTCTTGACATGGTAAATCATAAATGCCATGCCCTCTCTTTATACTGTATGTATTTAAAGAGTATATTCTGAATCTCTGATATCAAACCTGCATTTTCCCTAAAGTTTCTTGAATTTCTTGTAGTGTAATATGCAATTGTACTATGTGTTGTAAATATGCTTGGCAATGGCATCTTGTCATGTATCTTTTGTGCAAGTGAGGGAAATGTATTCCTAAATGTGAAGTTGTGATGACTTTAAAGTATAGCGGTAGCCATTTTGTAGCTTTTGTGTTAATTAAGCTGTCTAAAGAAACTATAGTTGTAAATTTATAAAGGGTCAAGTCTAATTGGAGGTCCATTTTCGATGTTTAGGAATGGGATCAAGCAGAGGAAGAACTCGTGGCAAGATGGGGTTTTCGGGACTAATTGCCCTATCCTGCCAAATACAAACTACACATACAAGTTTCAAACGAAAGATCAGATTGGAAGCTATACATACTTCCCGTCAACTTCCATGCAAAAAGCCGCGGGAGGGTTTGGAGCGCTTAATGTGTATGCAAGATCAGTCATTCCAGTTCCTTATCCGAAACCTGCTGGAGATTTCAGTTTACTTGTTGGTGATTGGTACAAGACTAGTCACACGGTGAGTATGGTGCAAGTTTCATTATCAATTATATTACATAGTGTAACATATTCAGTCCGATTTTAACAAGCTCAAATTGATTTTCCACTGCATAAACATGAACGATTTTTGTTTGGTATTTAACAGGCTTTACAACAAATATTGGATTCGGGAAAATCTCTGCCCTTCCCTGATGGACTTCTTATAAATGGCCAGAGTCAGTCTAGTTTCAGTGTGAATCAAGGTTACTCTCACTCTCTCAGTACCTGAAACATCTCAGTATTTTTCCCCCGGTGAAATATGTTTTGACAATTACCGTTTTTACTATCCAGGTAATACCTACATGTTCAGAATTTCGAATGTGGGTTTGTCAACATCCATTAACTTCAGAATTCAAGGCCACAAAATGAAGCTAGTTGAGGTTGAAGGATCCCACGTTGTCCAGAATATGTATGATACGCTTGATGTGCACGTGGGTCAATCTGTATCTGTGCTCGTCACTTTGGACCAGCTGCCAAAGGACTATTTGATCATTGCATCTACAAGGTTCACCGGAAATGTTCTGAACGCCACTTCAGTGCTACACTACATAAACTCCGTCTCACCGGTTTCTGGGCCAATACCCGATGCTCCAGGCGGCCAATTCGACTGGTCTATGGTGCAAGCCAGAACATTCAGGTAACCATTAATCACAATCTTGGATAATGAGTGTAGTTGTAGCTTCAAGTGCTTATATTTTGCGATGGCATAATATCGAAATGTATCTGTTGAAGGTGGAATTTGACTGCAAATGCTGCTAGGCCTAACCCTCAGGGATCTTTCCACTATGGAAAAATTACTCCATCAATGACGATTGTGCTGGCCAATTCAGCACCAATGATCGGTGGAAAGCAGAGATATGCTGTCAACAGAGTGTCCCATATTGATCCCGACACCCCTCTCAAGCTTGCTGATTACTTCAACATCACCGGAGTCTTTAGTCTTAATGCAATTCAGAGCTCTCCTTCCGATGGTACACCTTCCCTAGCCACAGCTGTGCTCCCCACTTCTCTTCACCAGTTCATCGAAATCGTATTCCAAAACGACGAGGACACCATGCAGTCTTGGCACCTTGATGGCTATGATTTCTGGGTTGTAGGGTAAGTAACTCAATACCAATACCGCACTATTCTCATTCTTGGTATGGTCACGATGAGCATTTGTTTCTTAACGACTTCCTATCGCAAACATTCGCAGATTTGGCATGGGAAAATGGACCGGAGCTAGTAGAGAGAGCTACAATCTTGTCGATGCACTTACTAGGCACACTACACAGGTAACAAATAAAACATTAAAACCCCAAAAAAACAACATTGCAGTGGTTAGGCTGTTGACTTGGTAACCACAAGGTTACAAGTTTGACTTCCAACTGGAACAGCCTATTGGTCTTCCTGGTTTGAGCCAGTCAATTATGGGCAACCTAGGTTGGTTTACCTCCTCCTTGTGATTCTTTGCTGGTTAGGATCACAAAGCGGAATTTATCTAGTGCACAACCTCAGATAGTGATTGCTGGTTTCCCTCGTTACCCAGAAAATCCATCTACTTTTCTTGCAAACGAAAACTCATTTACGCGCCCCTTCATTTTTCATTCTTCCACATGCAGGTTTATCCTAAATCTTGGAGTGCTATACTGGTATCCTTGGACAACCAAGGAATGTGGAATTTGAGGTCTGCAATATGGGAAAGGAGGTACCTAGGACAGCAGCTCTATCTGAGAGTGTACAATCCAATTCAGAATTTTGCCAATGAATATGACATCCCTAATAATGCTCTGCTATGTGGAAGAGCTGTAGGTAGGCGCCATTAGAGATGGTCATTTTTTTTGTGTTAGTTGGAGCAGTCATGAAAGGTTGACTGCAAGAGATGATGATACCAAAAAGCAAATGTTTTTGTGCTTGGATTATATATGCCTCTTATTCAAATTGTATATCTGAAATCCTGAGTGTTGTTAAAACTAATTGTTGTTTTGTAGCATCATTATATTATTGATCCCCTTGAGATTATATCTTATGAGTATAAAGAAATGTAATATAATGCAATGGCTTCAAATTGTTGGCCTGAGACTTTCAAAGGGCCATTTCAGGAAGAAACTAAAATGACATTTGGTTTTGGCGTATAAAATTTTTATGTATATTTTAGTGAGACTAAATGGCATTTGGTTTTGATGTATAAATTTTCTGTATATTTTATTGAGACTAAATCTTATAAGTATATGTCGCCATAATTTTTAAAAATAGTGTTAAAGTCACTTTTTCTTAAAATGTACTTGTAATTGCCTTGTTCACTACTGCTATCAAGTATCAACTAATTGGACTACAACAAGGCCTATAAGTGGAGGTATAACAAGACCAAATAATCAAGTAAGCTTTGAATAATCTTTGACAAAACTATATTTCTATTGGGCTCTCTCTAGTACAATTATGTTCAAATATTTTGAGGCATGCAAGACCAAATGAACATTGGACAAATATAAGCCCAATAGTGCTGGTTCTTGATGATTGATCGTTCCTGTTTAATTTTTATTTTTAAATTAATATATAAGAAATTCTAAAATCTCAATCGATAATAGCTCACGGGCTAGGGAAGAATTAGTGGGTCAATGTGGTTTGGACTTGGAGGGGATGAGGAAATTGGACTTTATTTTTTGTTGTTTTCCCGATTTACTATTTTGTTTTTTCATTTTTCCTTTTCTCTTTCTATCCTCTCTCCCCTAATTGGCACACAAAAAATCGACCCAAAAATCTCACTATTGAGAATGCCCTTACTCACCCTTTAAGATTTTTTGAGCCTAGTCTACCTTACATTGTGGACCCTGGTCCAAAAATTATGTGACTGCAGTTAATATATTATGTGTTTTGCAGTTAATAAATTATGTGTTTGTAAATAAATTAAAGACACATGATTTGTTAACTACATGCACATACTATGTTAACTATAGACACATAATCTAAATGTCATTTTGGACCGAAGTTTATAATGGAAGGTAGACCCTGGTCTATGATATAATTTGCACTTATCCCCTTATTTATTTTCAACCCAAGTTGCCTAGTGCATGTCATATTAATATGGTAGTATTTTTTCCTATATTTTCTTTAATTAACTCTTCGGTTTAATAAGAGAGGAAATGATGCATGTGATTACCGAGATGGTCCCTTGACTATAGTATAACTACCAATTTGGTCCCGAGTAAATGGATGTCTGACGGCTACACAAACGGATGACCAAGTTAGTTAAGACTTTTAAACTTGAAGACTAAATTATGCAAAAAAAAAAAATAGTCAAAGGACCAAATTGATAATTTCGGTATAGTCAAGAGAGACCATTTCAGTAATTAAGTCTATAAAATAAAATATAAATATAAACTTTGATAAAATCGAAAATATTGATGATCCCGAAACCCGAAATCGCATCAAGCTAAGAGAAATCCAGATTTTGGATCCGCAGAAGCCTCCCATTGTCTTCGCTTCTCAGTTCTCATTGCCATTTGCTTTGCTGCAATTCCATGTGATGGTTTCAATCTCAAGCCAAACCCATTTGCTCCCCTCCCACCTTTCATATTTCCATTCATATTCATAATTTATTAATATAATTTTTAAAATGAATATAGCCATTAATACTCATATTTATGATGATCCGTCCTTGGCTGCGTTCTTCCCGCTTTAAACCAAACCTAAAGGCTAAAACTAACCCACTCTCATGAATCCCAAAATTTTCTTTTAAAAAAACCATATCACAATCACACTAAAAAGTCAATGCTGTACCTAGTTGAAAATACTAATCAAAATAATTAATTTCTTTATTTTGAAGTATATATTGAGACTTTCAAGAAATTCTTGTCAACCTTACCCTGCCTGATTTTCATCTCACATGCCCTCTTTGTAGCCTAACACTACTCCTCATCTGACTATGAATCTACTTTAAAGCCCTCTAAACACAGTCCAATTAATTAGTTAATTCAAAATAAATTTGTAAATTAATTACTTGGCAATAGCATTGGCAATCATCTCACTTGAGATCCAATTAACACAATTGTACACTTTCTACTTTACACACTTGAAAGTACCATTGCAAGGAAAGGCTAATCCGGATCCATACCCATTCCATCTTAATTGATTTGTTAAAGTGATTTGTTAGCTTGTTTTTCATACTTGCACACTTGATTACCTTGAAACTTTGAACACTATGTTTGCACACACCTTGGCTCTAGTACTTGAAGAGTTCTTGTCTTTTTGTGTGTGACTTGTACATATCAACAACATCCAAATTTTTCATCTGTGAAAACGACACTCAGGAAAATTCACATTCTCCACCCTATTTTCCATCCATTGCTCATACATACCATTGCACGTCAAAATAGAGCCGTTGCAGGGTTTGAAAATTCATATATAAATTGAGACATATTTGGCAATAATTTATCTAAATAGCTATGTTTGGAATTCAAACTTATAAATTTGATTGAGAAAGAACTTTTTAGTGTAAATATATGGGTGGCCAATGCATAAATAACTAAGTTAATAAAATCCCTAAGAGCCTAGGGTTATTGGGAGAACCTCTAGATGATGAGAATGTTAATGAGAGACCTTGACTGATCAAAGGAGATAGAAATCTTGCCAAGTAATGTGGGTGAACCTGAAAACTAACAGACTACTTACAATTTACCTACTCTAATCACTCTTGAGTAGAAATTATGGAGACTTAGCAAATATTCTAGTATATGAGATACTAATTAATTAGAAAAAAAATAAATAAATAAATAGAAAGTAGAAAGGGGGTAGGCATTAATGAGCATGAATTGCGGCGCAAAAGAGCTTCGATTTCATCTGGAAATGTGTGTGTTCGATCCATCAAACACCCAAGAAGTTTCCCGCGTCCATACTTAGTTCAATTTCCTATATAAACTCTCATCGTCTTTCTCGTACATGCATGTTATTATTAATTACTATCTGACATCGTACTCTTCAATTCGATCTCTCCTCGGTTCAACTGAGGATCGAGATCACACACACACGTACTTCAACTCCTCCATCATCCCATAATAATCACTTGCTCCTTCTACGACTGTTATCACCATCCAGTCAAGAAAATGAGACAACCTACTGGTTTTCTGCATTTTCTACTGGGAGTTTTAGCTTGTCTCTGCATTTCCATGGTGGAAGCTGAAGACCCATACAGGTTTTACAACTGGGTAGTTCAGTATGGAACTATTTCTCCTCTTGGCGTCAATCAACGGGTAATTTAATTAATTACTATTATACTATTCTCCATAGTCGTCTCGTCTCGAGGGTGTACACTGGGTAATTCAATTCCTGAATTAATGATATGATCGAAAACTTGATTAATGGCAGGGAATCTTGATCAACGGACAATTCCCGGGACCGGAGATTAACGTTATTACTAACGAGAACGTGATTGTTAATGTGATTAACAAGCTTGACGAGCCTATACTCTTCACATGGTGAGTCCTGCCCCGGCAGATTCTTAATTAATTGCACAAGATTAGAGTACTGCTGTCAGATACTACATTGTACATAATCAGTAGTACTAAAAAAAATTAGAGTAGTGTTGTATGTGCAGTGTTTAATTAATCTAATTAATATGTTTTAATTAATTTGTTGTTGTTTGGTTTAATTTTGTGGGAATGAAAATGAATTTAGGAATGGAATCAAACAGAGGAAGAGTTCATGGACGGATGGAGTTCTGGGGACGAATTGTCCGATTCTCCCAAACACAAACTGGACTTACAGAATGCAGATGAAAGATCAGATTGGGACTTATTCATATTTCCTGTCAACTCAGTTGCATAGGGCCGCCGGCGGTTATGGAGCCCTCAACATCATCCGCCGCCCTGTCATTCCAATTCCGTACCCTGAACCCTCCGGCGTTTACACTCTCATCGTCAGCGACTGGTGGAACACTGATCACAAGGTCTAATACTTTAATTTGATGATGATGACGACTTCACTGTATATATTATTATATTCCTGTTTGGATCAGATTGACCTGTTTTTTATATCAGTTGTTCAGATCAAACTCTTATTACATACTATGATAAAAGTTGTAGCAATTGCCCAAACTTTATTTCCTTAACTTTGATACCACATTTTTCATAAGTAGAGTGTCAGATTTGACCCTTTACACTTTAGCCCAACAATCCTTTAGAGGATACATTATACATTATGACTCTAGTCTACTTAGATTACTCATGTCTGAAAGATTCAAACTAATGTTTTGTTTGTTTTAAATGGTGACCTATAGCAACTGCAAAAACAACTGGATACCGGGAAGCCTTTCCCTTCCCCCAATGGCCTTCTTATCAATGGACGCCCAAATTCTGTCACCTTTACAGGCAAACGAGGTTAGTCTTGTTCTGATTCCAAATTGAAGAATTTGTTATATCTTAAGTATCTAAATTATATTTTATACGTTATATGCTCGAAAATTGAAGAATCTGTATATCTTAAACATCTAAATTATATTTTATACATTATATACTCGAATTGAGATGTAACTTTAGGTGTAACGTTTTCATTTTTGAATCAGGGAGTACATATATGTTTAGGGTGTCAAATGTGGGCATGACAACTTCAATCAACTTTAGGATCCAGAACCATAAACTGAAACTGGTGGAAGTTGAAGGCAGTCACACGATGCAAGACCAGTTCGATTCATTCGACATCCATGTCGGCCAATCCGCGGCGTTCCTCGTCACCTTAAACGCAGATGTTAAGGATTATTACATTGTCGCATCCAGTCGATTCGTAAAGCCAAATATCACAGCATCTGCAATCCTTCACTACGATGGATCTGTAACCAAGGTCCCCGGAAACTTGCCGAATCCTCCCGCCGGCCAATATCACTGGTCAATGCGACAAGCCAGAACTCTTAGGTAAAATAATACTGTTTCTGTCCCATTTTATCTGTGTTATTTTTAATTCAATTTTTCATAATATTAAACTTAGTATTAATATACAAAATTTATATATTTAGAAAATAGTAGAAAGTTTTGGATAAACTCTAGCTGGTCGGCAAATGATCAGAAGGAGGTAAACCAATTTAAGTTGTCAATTGCTATTGTGCAGGTGGAATTTGAAGGCGAATGCTGCGAGGCCGAACCCGCAAGGATCGTACCATTACGGGACGATTCCGATCACGAGGACACTGGTGTTGGCAAACACAAAAGAAAACATAGGCGGCATAACACGTTATGCCGTGAACAAGGTGTCGTACGTTAACCCGACAACGCCGTTGAAGCTGGCAGACTGGCTCAACATCCCCGGAATTTTCACCGTGAACGCAATCAAGGATACACCTCCGGCCAGCACGGCCGTTCATGGAGTCAGCGTCTTCGGCCTTGAGCTTCATGACTATGTGGAGATCATATTCCAGAACAATGAGAAAACCCTCCAGTCTTATCACCTTGATGGCCAAGATTTCTGGGCTGTCGGGTAAGCTCGATCTGACGATCTCCCATTTTCTAATGAAATACTCTATAATATTTGCCCATTAATTACTCATTTGTGATATAAGAGAAAGCAGACATCAGATAAGTAAAGCTTATCTTATGACCTTAACCGGTAAAGAACTACAAAAGGTAAACTAAATCAGGTTGTCTATAGTCAACCAACTCATCAAACCAATTCAAAAAGGTTAATAGACAGCTCTTATTAGGAATTAAAATCAGAACATTAATAATGTTGTTTTGGTTTCAATTTTAGGTATGGGGGTGGTGTTTGGGACCCTAGCTTGAGGAAAAAATACAATCTGGTTGATGCCACAACTAGATACACCGTTCAGGTAAACATATTTTTCAATGTTAATTAAAGTTATTATATATGGAGATATGATACATATTCCTAATTGAGATGGAGCGTGATTCGCAGGTGTATCCGAATTCTTGGACAGCAATATTGGCGTCATTGGACAACAAGGGAATGTGGAATCTAAGGTCTTCAGTTTGGCCAAGGAACTACCTAGGACAGCAAGTGTACCTTAGAGTGTGGAACAATGAACACAGTTTATACACCGAAAACGACATGCCACCAGACACTTTACTCTGTGGCAAGGCTAAACTAAGCTAAGCTAAGCTAGTCAAATGAAGATACATTAAAACACCCAGGATGGATTCCAGTTACGAGAGTGTGACTGTCTGTAAGAAAAATTGAAACATGTTCCATTTTATCATCATATTTCAAAAATTTGTTTGGTTGGTTGGTTAGTTAAAACAGGTTCATTCTTATCAATGAAGCTTGTCTTTAGTTTGGTGTTTTTTTAATTAACAGTTATTCTTGAGCCCATGAATCTTTGTCTGATCTAGCCCGATACTGTATCAAATTATATAAATGTACCATTTATTGTATGTCATTGCAATGAATAATACAAAAATATTCATATGTTAAGTTATAGTGAAGTCGATTAATTAATGTGATGCATGTTGATCATATTATATAATATGTAAAGCATAAATGTGCAGTTTAATTATCGTTTCACATATTACTAGATTAGAACATACACTTCCTTCAATTATACCTAATTCTTTCTAAGCATATATTAGCTATGAAAACAACTAAGCAAGAACAACATTCGGGACAACCCTAACCATATTGATCATGTTTTTACTTGATAACCATAAGGCTACAAGTTTGATCCAAACAAGAGTGACATCTGTGGGATTTGTCCATAATATATATACCCTCAGGAAGTGATGACTAACAACATTAAACAATGCACAAATGTGAAGTTTTATACCACAACCCAACATCATATCACAAAGATCAGAGTGGAAAAAAAAAGACAAGAAATCAACTAAACATAAAATGGGAATTTGTTTCTAAGTACTAAAATATATTTATAGGTGAGGAAAGAGAGTCAAACTTGGTCCGTGGTGGCAAAAGCAGCTTTACGTGCTAGCTACTGCAAAACCGGCCGGAGCCTTCAAGGATATGCGCCGCCGGTTGTCGGAAGGTCGGACCACGTGGAAAGTGAAGGGTTCCAGTAACTGAATTCCCCGGCTGCCGACACCGGAGCCGACTCCAAAATCGCCGGCGACAAAACGGAGGACGAGGATGAAGCCGCATTGCCGAGGAGCGCTAGCGGGTGCTCGTAGCAATTAACGTTATAGTTGTTCGTTGCGGACGACGATGATGAAGATTTCATGAGTCTTTGATATATCAGCTCTTGCATTCCCACGGCCTGACCTTCGCCGCCGGCGAGAACGAATCCGTTTTGCAGTTGCCCTCGGTGCTGACCGTTTCTCCACAAACCCGGAGCTTCCCCGCCGGAGTTCATCATCACCGCGCCGGGATTAGGGTTTTGACCGGATCTTAGTAGGGAAAGAAAGGGGTACTGATGATTTGTGTTCTGGGGCGGTCCAAAAAGGAAACTTTTCGACGATGGAATCTCCGGTTCTAATCCGCCAAGAAAACTAGACTTCCACTTCGTACTCGCGGCGGCGGCGGATTTCCCCATAGACGCGCTCACGATGGCGTTCTTGTTTTTCCGGCAGCCGCCTCCGATGGGGACGTTACGCAACGCGCCTCCTTTGGTCCAGTAGCGGCGGCAAGTCTTGCAGAAATGGCGCGGCTGGGTGAGATTATAGTTATTATAGTAACAGAACTTCGTGTTGGAAGAATCGCAGCGCGGGCACCTTAAATTCTCCGACCTCGACGTCGGAGAAGACGAAACCAAAGGACCAGACGAATTATCTGTAATGGATAGCTTTGGAGCAGTATTATTACTTTCCCCTCCTCCAAGAAGCCCACCATTCCCAGCTGCTAAAAGCTCCTGAATCATCTTTTGGTCTCTATAACAAGAATCTATATAAAATTAAACCAAGAAAAGCTGGATTATTAGCTAGGCTAGCTTTAAGTTGTAAATGGGAAAGCAAAAGATCATAGAAAGAAAGAAAAGTGGATTTTGTTGTTTGTTGGCTAGCAAAGTGTGATTCTCATGGTTTTCGTTCTAAGCTCACCTTGCCTTTGGGAGTTCATGAACCTTGGCTCTTTTCTCTTAGCTTTTTTCTCCAGGGAAAAATATAGGGATATTGTAAGGCATGAAAAATTGGAAGCTTTACTGTATATATATAGGAATAGGACAACTTTAAGTGATTGAGGAGAAGTGTAAAGAAGTTTCCGCAATTATTAAACCTAAATTATTTTCATCCTATTGAACAACATAAGTTAATTGATGGAAAATTTTAAAGTGTGGATCCTCACATGTATGGTGTTGTACCTAATATAAACATGTAGATGTAGCAAACTGTAGCACCAATAATGATACATATTACAACTTGTTATACTTGTGTAGTTGTATCAAGTACAGTATGGCACTGGGGCAGCCTAAAAAAGTTGATCAGACTGTTGACTTGTAATTAAAAGGTTACACGTTTTTTACTCTAGCAAGAGTATCCTATTGGCCTTGTCTTTTGGTTTGAGCTGGCCTGGTCAGCTATAATCTTTTGCCAGTTATGGTCATAAGGCGGGGTTTATCCCGTGTATATTCTTGTCATGTTTTCATAATATACACAAGTTATTGTTATTATGTAAATTTAGTTTGTTATATTTTGTATAACAGTTAGCACCACACTTTTAATGATGAAATGGTGGACTTACTCCTCTTTGAATAAGGATACTCCAAAACAAAATACTTGGCATCTATTCAAAGTAGGCACTCTCTTAACTTGGGAGACGCCTATACCATCTTGATCAAGTGCTTTAGGGATTAGTTAAACAATATGGTATTTGTCCGATCCCAGAATAGGATCTTTCATGCAAAAAAAACTGCAGAAAAAGGAAAGTAAGATGCAAAGACCACTTAGATTGGTCAATACTTAAAAACAAAGTGTCTGCTCTTAATTTTGGAGTTTAGTTATAATTCGTATATATATGGAGGAAAGAGAATGGACATTTCTTCACGCCTCCTTTTGAGCAATAGCATGCTACAATATATATATATTTTTTTGTGTTTGTAGAGTGTTTCTGATTGATGTTGATGGGTTTTAATATTCCAACCCTAACAAGCTAGAATTTTTTTTTTTTGAAAACAACAAGCTAGAATTAATATAGTGGGAATTGTAAATGAAAGGTAATTATTAGTTTTGCCTAGATTTGACTCCTTTATGCTCCATAAGTTACTCATCACCTATTTAGGTCTTATATGCTACTAGAAGATGAAGAGCTCGAACATAGTAGCCAGAGTGAGAGAATAACAAATATTTTCTTGATTTAACCTGAACTAGATTTGTTGAGTGGGTTAGGGGTGCAAGTACCATTAGGATTAATATATACATGATGCTTGTAAACCTAAATGTACTATCTCTTTCATTCCCATAAATCTAGCCAAATTGACGAACCGGCTAAATTTTCTTCTCCATTTTCTCATCTTTGTATCTGATTTCTTGCTCTTAGTTTCATTTTTCCTCAACATTAGCCTTACTTTTTTCCTTTTTAAGGTAAAACCTCCCCAACTAAATCGCACCTAAAGAAAATTAGTGGATAACATAGCATTCATAATGCATGATTATTGCATCAATCATGTTGATTAAACAGTCAACCTTTCTCAAAGCACTGAGGTTTCCATAATGAATTATGCATATGATGACATTAAGGAACAATCATTATAAATCCAAGGAGAGGGCTTATCACCTGAAAAAACGTGCATGGTCATCGATATGATGCCTGCCTGCCCACATCTACATATATACATAATAAACTCAACAAATTCAATTCAATTATTTATTCGTTCACACGAGTATCTCAATTAATTTGTGAGTGGTAAATAGTAGACAATTAAAAAATAGAAGATCAAATTTTAACAGTCACAATGTGAAATTTTCATTTAATGTGGTAAACTTCTTCTAGACACCTGATTCTCTGATTTAATAGGCTGTTGAGTTACTGTGATTTACTCTCAACTATTCTATTGGCCAGCTTTGGGCGCAAATTATATCGTGGACCGTGGTACGTCGTTTTGGAGATCGCGGTCCACAATGCATTGTGGACCGCGGTCCACGATATAAGAACTGAGCTTTGGGCCAGAAATTCAATTCTAGGTTAAACTAACGTATAGTAGGACGAGGTAATTAGTTTAATAAAGCAAAATTGTTCATAGGAGAAAGGAAATCGATAGAGAAATGATTGCCGTTGAATGCTACACGACGAGCGCACGTCGATGGGGCGGGGGTGATTATATTCCACGGACATACACAGTCATATGAAAGCGTAATTATATGATTGATGTCGGCCAATATATTTATCGACAAAGATATCTTGGATTCCTGGTTGTTAAAATTGACCAAAACCCCAAACTTTTTAATAATTAATACTAAGAAAGAATAATCATCGGGGTAAGCTAAGCCAAGCCAAGTCAGAGAGATCATCATCGTCGTCGACGGTTTATGACAAGATCAGATGATTATGCATGCATGTATGTCATGCTGGGAATTGATGAAGTTTGTTAAAATATCAGTTTTCACATTATATATTTTATGTGTTCGGATAAGAACTATATATAATTATATTCATGTGAATCTGAGAGCCCACTATGTTACCTAACCAAATTGAACACAAAATTATTTTCCATGCAAATTAAATAGACTTGATGTAACCCTCACGCCAAATCAAGATCAAGTCCCACTCCCAATTTGGGGTTTGTTTTTACCATCACTTGGCTCTTAGCTTGTTCAACCTTAGCTTTAATTTCCCAACTGTAGTTGTGAGCATAAATATAATATAAACATAAATGTGCAGTCCAACTATCATCTTAGGCTTTTAGTTGGATGTAGGCCCTGTTTGGTAAATAATCAGCCTATCAGCCAATTTTGACTTATTTGACCACTATTAATTGTTTTGTTCATAAGCTTTTTGTAACTCCAAAATACTAAAATTCAAAAGACTACTCAAAGTAGCATTTTCAATTAGCTTTTTGAGTAAAAAAAAATTATACCAAACAGCTATCAGCTAACAGCTACTCTATCAAACAACTTTCTACAATCAGCCAATATTATCAATTAATCATACCTTTTAACCCAATTAGCCAACCCAATCAGCCAACAACCATTTACAAAACAGGGCCGTAGTCATTTTATTTTATTCTGGTCCTATTTGGTAAATAGTTGTTAGCTTATAAGGTTAGATGATATAACTAGTTGATAACATTAGCTGATTGCAGAAATATGTTTGGTAAATTAGCTGTTAGCTGATAGCTGTTTGGTATAATTTCTTTTCTCAAAAAACTACTTGAAAAAGTTGCTTTGAGCAGTTTTTTGAATTTTAGCATTTGGGAGTTACAAAAAACTAATTAACCGAACATTTATATTGATTTTTTAGCCAAGTTAAACAGCTAATAGTGATCGAATATCGAGAATTCAATTCAGAAGAGGTAAAAATGAAGATGAAGAGGGGATAAAAGGGCAAAGGAACATGGGGTGGTATTAGTGAAAGTGGAAAATGAGAGGTGAATGCAAAGGGAAACATTCATCCAGAGGATATAGGTGGTGGTGGTGGCCGGCCGGAGTAGTAGGACCACCAAAAAGAAGAACCATGCATACATATATGGAATGATAATACAACTATATATATATTGTATGTATAGGTGATGACATACGCTTCAATTATAGGGTTTGGACCAACCTTTAACTCTATCATCAATTTCCTGAGTTTCCATGCCTTGGACACAATAGGTCATCTTCACCTGTCACAAAAAATTTCCCTTTTTAGATTAAAAAAAGGAATAAATGTATAAAAATGGTACGTATATACATAATACATCCAAAAGACGAAAATATGTAAGAGAGATACGGAGCGGAACACTGACCGCGCGTGCCGTCCGGAACGCCACTACATTCACACACTTTAACAAAGAAAGAACAACCCTCAGATTCTTTGACTGACTCTCCACTGACCCCTCTGTACACCCACCCTTTTTTATCCATTATTCTAACTTTTTATATCTCATTTTCTAATTTATTTCCACCAATTTTATTTATTTCCTGAAAAAAAAAGAGTTGTAATGCAAGTCTCGAATGGTCACACCAAGTTAAAGAGTTTAGAGTTAGGCCAACTCTACAATCGTGATGACTTGAGCTGAATTCAGATCGATTTTATAGTGATGAAGAGATCAAAGAGTCTTGAGATTTTTCTTTTTTATTAAATTATAATAAGACATGTATAGTAGAGAGAGGAAAATTTTACAATTGGTATTTTTATTTAGGCAAAATGTTAATGTAGAAAAGAAATCTAACAACATTGAATTGGCAAAATGGGCCCGGGTCCCTGTTGAGGGTAACCCTTGATGAGGAAAATCATCAGCTTTTTCCAGGGCCCTAAAGACATTATTATTCCTTCTCTACCTAGCTAGCTTTGCTAGTTACCTATGTATATATATCTTGCTTTCGATGAACACAAGGGTACTATCATTTTCATACCCTTCAATTGGATTTACACATAATTTGTAGACTATTAAGCTATTTGTGTGCTGCACTCTTGGCTTCATCTAGGAGCTAATCCTTAACCAAATGGTCTCTATATAATTTTATGTAGTGTTGTTGACACATTAATTAATAAATTCCAATCCTTCGCACAAGGAACTCATCCCAAATCCAAACCCGTGGCAAGGATAAAACCTCTCCGATTGGTAACAAGCCTTAAGTGAGACTTCTCATTCATTAGACCAATATACATGCTAAACAGAAGAAACAATGTAATCGATAAAGTTGTTGCATGTACGATTGGGTGGGGATTTGGAGGGTCAACTCTAGCATCTCAGTATCGAAACATAGTTAGGATATATAGATAAAATGAATGTCTTGTTTCTTGTTAATTTTTTGCACTTATCTCAAACTCTTGATGATGGAGCAGCTACCATAAAATATATCTTAGGTGAATTCCGCTTTATGACTTTAATTGACAAAGAGTCATAAGTAAACCAGCCTAGGTTTTTCATACCTGATAGCCTCAAATCGAGAAGGCCAATAGGCATGCAGCTCCCACAAAAAGTTGAACTTAAAACCTTGTTAGCCTGCTGTATTAAGTAAATTTCTCTTATGCATTGGTGTTTAGTTATGTTAATTAAACTAGCGGCGCTATAAATAATGATTGCATGCATGTATTCAGTAACTTACTTTAAATAATTAATTATTTGAAATAAATGTGACGTAAAATCAAAATAAATGATGTCTCAAAAAGAATAGTGGTTGGTATTTAAATTGAAACATAAAAGCAAAGTTTGAAAAGGCTGAAGCATGGTAAATATACAGAGTATAATTTTGTCAGTGAGAATTTGTTTCCGACATCCCCCAGGAGGCTACCTACCACGCTTGCCTTCTATTATCACTTTACATGCAATTCCCTGTTACCAATATCAGATTCTATATATATTCTCCACCATTTCTACTTATTTATATCCTCATTTCAATCCCTTCTTACATATATATTTGTAAAAGTTTCATATAGTTGACTTGATAATCATTATGCTTTAAATTTGAATTTTTGTGAAAATTGTCTATTGGTTTTCTTAATTTGAGCTGATCACTTATGGACACTTTGAGTTGGTTTACTTCATTGTAGTTCTTTATGGGCTAAAATCACAAGACAAGTTTCAGACAAAGCGTACATTTGGATAGTGGTTGTAAACATTTTTTAAATAAAAAAATACAAATAATATTTTTCCTATTGTCGTTTGTTGAGCAAGATTTTTGGTACTATACCAAGTAATGTGTAGTACTTGGGCAGTCATGCATATGTGAACAATAATTCGCACATATTTCTTGTTAAGTCGTTGTCGATAAATATTTTTTAGAAAATTAGTGAGACTACTCTTAATATAAAGTCAATTGATTAAATTTTTATTGAGAGATTTAAACTTATGAGTAAAGAAATTGAGTATAATATACTGTATATTTACTGTTGTAAATTTGTCAATTGATCACCTCTTTTACCAATAAAATTTTTGTTTTAAAAACTTTTTCAAAAGGTGATTAGAAACATAAGCAGATGGTTGTTGTTTTTTGTTTGTTTGTTTGTTTTGTTTTGTTTTTTGTTTTTTATTTTTTTTGTTTTTTGTTTTTTGTTTTTTTAGATTTCCGATCACCTGTGAACCATATTGAAACTCCGTGAACATGTTTGAAGACCTAATCAGTCAAGTTTTTCAACATCTTTTGTTGGTGGCTGATCAATTCCAATAAGTGGTCAATAATAGTGACAAATGATTTTTTGAATCTTCAGAATGTTGAAACGATTATTTCTGACGACATACTTTCTCGAGTAAAAACACTACTGCTATGCCCTTTAGAGGAGAGAGTGAGCTCTTTTCTTTTGTAGTAGACCATAAATTTAATGTTTAAAACTAATTTTCAGTAGTTGAAAATTTGAACGTTTTTAGTAATGATTCATTATATCAGATCATGCGTTTATCACTAAATCAAAAGTAATAGCTGATTGCACAACATGTTGTGACCTATTTTGATACCAATTTGTCGATATTAATAGCTTAAAACTATGCCAAAAGTTATAAATAGTAGTAAAGACGGCGTAACTTTATTTTTTTTATACTCACATAATAAATAGCGCTATCTTTTGATAACAGAATATATTGGACTCATCTTTTCCGACCCCTACCTAACACCTGATCATATTGGTCATTTTAATTATTCTATCCTCATGTTTCATGCGGTAGCATAAAGTTTAATTTAACTTGCAACAATAATTTGAGTCCCACTATTATTCATTATACTTAAGGTAATATGTGACAAAATAAAAATGCGTATATATAGTTACATAAAGATTAAGACCAAATAGCTAAGATTATAAAAATATTCATGGATTGGCATAGTTCAATTCTACGACGACAGGAACATCAATCAATCAATCAAATGTTAGGGACAAAACATAGTGGTGGTAAGCTACTATATTCCTTTCTAAAAGGAATAACAAATGGGGCCTCCACTAATGATGGAGAAGATGACCAAATGCCACTATGGATCGCATTTCCTCTTCCATAATATATATATATATAAAATTAAAGAAACAAACTGTAAAAAATGGCACGTCTTAAAAAGGAAAACAAAGCACCTTAAAAAGGAAAATCATGCATCTAAAGCTTTAGATTGACGCACTTTAAGCACACAACACAAAAATCACGTACCTTAAATTTGACCTAGATACAAAAACACCAAATTGTCACCGCATTTTTTTTTTTTAATCTTGTACGTTGATATATCAATGACTCTCATCTCATCCCACGTTTGCACTTGAGCACATCATCCACATTTGAACCATACACACACAATAATTGTCTATGATGTAAAGTGCAAAGTGCAAGATTTGATTTTAATTGTAAAAAGTATGAAACTAGTCGTATTGTGAACAACAGTATACAAATAACTTAAGAATTAGTAAACTGTTAAAACATAGTTCACAATTCACCTCATCTGTTCAAACTTTAGGACAAGAATATGTGAGATTCAGCGATGGGATTCAATCTTTTATATAAATACTATATGTGATGGTTTTTCCGTAAACGGGTCTACCATAAACCGGGCATGGAGCTATAGAACGGGGTAAAAATAGTAATATTATTACTCGGAGCGCTAGGCACAAAAAATACATACAAAGTTCGAACCCTTGCGTGCCAGTAGGAGAGAGAAGACTCCGACCAATGGACAAGAAGGCATTTGGTGAGCCAAGGGATACCCTTTAAGTGGAGGAAAACATGTCTATTTATATTGTTGAAGGACCCGCGGATGGTTGACAAATGGACGGCATTGGGTAGCCTTCATTCTTGACCACACACATGTCCTCCAACTACTTGCTTCTAGCTCACTCTCATGCATAAGTGGAGCTTCTTGCCCTTTAATACACAAGATCTTGAGTGATTTTGTGGTTTGGAACTTGTGTTGTTATGCTTGAGTTAGTGGTTTGAACCCTATGACAGTACATCTTATATTATTTTTCTAGATTTCCATTATTCGTATTCGACCAACACCTAATCCATAAAGATGGACATCCCGCTTGGGCCAACCATCAATACGATATGATGCAGATAAGGTTCAGCAAGCAACAACATAGATGCAATGGAAAACACAATTACTTAATTATATGAGTAATTCTACATGTATTCACACTTTATACTTCCTATGATTTAGCATGCTTTGATTGCTCAATTTAGTAGAGAACCATGATGTATATCCATTCAAATTTTTTTTTTTCTTTCTCCAATCAAATTTAAACACAAATAAGAATAGATCAAATATTTTCCTAATTACATTTGCATACCGTAATTACATCAGAGTCCACATAACTATCGTAGAATGTTTGTTTGGGTACTAGGTCGGCCAGCCCATTTTGGTTACTAGTAAAACACAATTCTATTATACTTTTGAGGGGTGATAAGGCCTACAATGGATACTGGGCCGGACTTCTATAAACTCACTATATGGACCAAAATGATTTTTTTTTTTTTTTTTTTTTTTTTAAGACAAGATTGGTTCTTGATTCTTGAATCTTGAATGATTGAACCATATCTGAACTGGGTCAGCCAGCCCAGACGGCTCGCCCCCAAGGATTGTAGGCTGCAATCACACAGTTGAAAGAGGAGACGTTGTTTCGAAAAATTAAAGGTGATCGAGTATGTGAAATATGATTGTCTACTACATAGAATTTTTTAATATGATTTATTATTTTTGTATGGTTGTAAACTATTACATAAGAATGATGTTTACTTAGTTCACATATTCAGATAGTAGCTGCAAGTTTCCTTCGTAAATAAAGTAATTCCATTGCATGTATCGCATTGGAAAAATAAATAATACTAGAAAGACCATACGAATGAGCTCAACTAAATATGTGTTGACAATAATCAAACTCATGACCAAGCACCTTGTGCGATGCTCAATTGGCATGTAGTGGCCACCCTCAGATGGGAGGTCATGAGTTCGAGTCTCAGTGGAGGAGATCTGATAAAAAGTATAGATGAACAGATACTACAATTAGGGTCAGTTGTATTCAAAAAAAAAAAAATAATCAAACTCATGACCTTCTAATATAATTATAGTTGTATTGAATTTGATAGTATAGTGTCCGGAGTACTTTTTTTTTTTTTCATTTTAATATATTGAATATTCATATTATTGAAATTAACTATTCATATATTCCACATCATGGATTCATGGTGCGCCAAAATCATGGACTCATATATTATTTTTGCCTCATAGCAATAGTCAAAATCAAATTGGAATAAATACCTATGACCAACTAGCTAGCTTGGTTAGCGTGAGCAGCCACACATTCTTGTCTCTTAAGAGAGGTTGGGAATTCGAACTCCTTGTTGTATGAAAAATCAATCTGGCCATCACTTTACCCCTTAATTGGGCCGGCCCAGTGCGTCTTAAAAGTGTCTCCTACAATTAAGGTCCGCTCAAGACACTTCGACGCCACAAAAAATAAAGATAAAAACCCATGACCTATCTATATGGTTTATTGTTGATATCAAACATTATTTTTTATACGCTACTACCTTTGTTCCGTTTTTAATTTGTATCTGGTTCAATTAATAAGATTTGAATGGAGTTATTTATAATTCAATTTTGCATAATATTAAGTGTAATATTAGTATATAACATTTATATAATTAGAAATTACACCAAAAGTATTATTAAACACAAAAATAATAATTAGAAGAATAATTACTCCGATAGTAAAAAAGAAAGTGTTGATTTTATCAATTAATAATAAGCATGTAAGACATATGGAGTATGAGTAGGGGAGTATCATTTTCAACATATTAACACGTTCTGCATGTTTGATTTAAGTTTTTGTAAGCTCGTCTTATCTCATAGATTATTTTTGCATCATGACAATAGTCAAAATCAAATTGGCTGGAATAAATAATTATACAATTTATTACTATACCAAACATTTATTTTTATATGTTTTTTTTTTCAATAGATTAACATGCTATGTTTGATAAGTATTTTGTAGACTTTTTAAATATCCTGTAGATTGTTTTTGCCACACGGGAGTAGTCAAAATCAAATTGGCCCGAATAAATAACTACGAAGTGTCGAAGTATATGATTTAATTACAGATCCCGAACATTTATTTTGTATGTTTTTGTTTTGTTTTGTTTTTTTTTTTTTAAAAAAAATAGATTAACATATTATGTTTTATACATATTTTGTAGACTTTAAAGATATCTTGTAGATTGATTTTGTCATATGGCAGTAGTTAACATCAAATTGGTTGGAATAAATAACTATATGATTATTTACGATAGATACCGACATTTATTTTTATATGCTTGTTTTTTTGTTTTTTTTTTTTTTTCAATAGATTAACAAGTTCTATTTGATAAGTATTTTGTAGACTTCTTAAAATATTTCGTAGATTATTTTTGTCACATAGCAGTAGTCAAAATCAAATTGGACTAAAATGGCTGTAAGGTTCATTGCACCAAAATTTTGTCTTAGCTTGAATCTTAATTATAGTTATTGTGCATGCATTTTGCATAAAAAGTTTGTCATACATACCAAACATTTGTTGTTATATTCTATTGTTTTCATAAACAGATTAAAAAGTTTTGTTGTTATATACTATTCCAAATCTTAGCCACAAATAAACACATCACATGAGTGAAGTTTGACAAGAAAGGTCAGGAATCGAACCTCATCAGTGACAGCGTGGGAGCAACCTTTAAAGTGATGAGACTTCTTAATTTTCATCATCACAAATACTTTGTCGAGCCGAAACGTGAGATGTTCTTAGGGTTGGAGATTCAATCTTTTGACAAGAAATAAACGCATAGCAATAACGTAAAAAATATTATAAGTCAAAACCCAGTAACATTTTGGTGACTCATCATTTCAAATCATACTTTCACATCCCACTTTAATTTGGCCATCGTGTGTTTGTCCATCTAATCAATTTTATTCCCCCACCTTGCTAAAGACAAAATCTGAATAGCCAAGACATCAGTAATAGGTACTTAAGAAATATGAGAAAATAAAAAATGAACAAAGTTACCATAGAATGTTAGAGATAGAACTACCTTAGATTAATTGATTATATTGAGGTTTTTACTTTTCTATATATATATATATATATATATATATATATATATATAATTTAATGATGAGTTAAACTAGTAGTCACTATTTGAAAGTTTACATTGAATAATTCATTTCTATGTGATAGTTCACAAACCACACAAGTTTACGATTACATGTGTTATGTTGTTACTTAGTTGTTAAATTTATTTGATGCATTTTTTTTTTGTTGTGATTGTATTTTTTTTTTTTTTTTTTTGGTTTAGGGTTGGGGGAGGGGGGGGGGGGGGGACATATATGAAGGGTTTGTCAAAATTTAATGGTCATATTTGGTAACATATATAGTTAGCTTATCCGTCAATTTTGACTTATTTGATCATTATTAGTTGTTTGAGTTGGTTAAACAACTTGTTTGATTAATTAGTTTTTTTTTTGTAACAACTTATTACTCCAAAACGCTAAAATTCAAAAACTTACTCAAACAACTTTTTCGATTAGTTTTTGGAGAAAGTTATTTTGCATGTAATTAGCTATCACCTAATAGTTAATTTACCAAACATCTTTCTACAATCAGTTAATGCTATCAACTAATTAAACTGTACTTATTAATCAAATTAGCTAACAACTATTTATCAGCTATCGTCTTGGATGTAAGAGTAATTTTTTTTTTTCCAGCTTGGAAAAAAAGACATTTCATATTTTTAGTAAACAATACTGCTAATCTCTCTACATAGCATCCATTTTAGAATCTCATGCCAAAGCAAGCATATAAATATATCAGGTTGGAGATCGACGGAATATTAAACATACAAATCCTTCATAATTTAAAGAGCCCTAATTTTAACAAGAACTCCTTTTATGCAATATTCAACAAATAAGCATCTAGAATGATTACACTATCCTAACCTGAGCCCTAATACAAACTATTCATTATTCTTGGCACAAATAACATAAAAAATATACCTTTGCAATATGCCTAGCATTAGTTATGCATTTTTATAATAATTTTGGTAGTATACCTAAAAGATAGTTGAAAGTTTTTGATGTTGTTAATCAAATACAACTGCATTTAATCTTCATTAGAAAATTGATAATAGAACATCTAAAAATATAATCATTGAATATTAATCTGCATAAAGATCTTTAGTTTATTAGACATGAATAACTACCGTGATTTGTAAAATGATATTTGTATTGTTGCTTGTTGATTCTACTCTACTAACCAAATAAATAAATACGGAGTAAATCTTTTGAACTCATAGTCATCACTCTAACAAATTTAAAGGAAGCAAAAAATTATTGTTAAAAAAGTGAGAGCCATAATAAATAATTTGATTTATTACATATAGTAAAATATAAAAGGAGAGAAAGGGATTAGCAAGATTCAAAACTCCTCCAATTTTATTTATTTATTTATTTATTTATTTATTATTATTTTTTGTGAATGGGAGGGACCCGGAGGTCTCGAAGATTAGCGACCTCTACATGTAGATACGCTCTGGGCATCTCGGACGAGCAAGTCCCTTAATTCGACTGGAGGTTGAGACAACAACGTTGTTCCTTTAGGAGAATCCTGACCCAAGTTTGCAAGGAAGTCGGCACATTGGTTGTCTTCACGAAAAACATGAGCAATCTTCATGATTTGGAAATGATCCACGAGTTGGATGCAGTCCGCAATAAGAGTACTCGCATTGAACGAAGACCCCGTTCTTTTCTCCAAAACATGGACCATTGTTTCAAAATCAGTCTCAACCACAATTTTACCAAAAGCTCGATCTTTTGCCAAGATGAGACCCTCTCTTAAACCCCATACTTTCGCCATGAAACTGTTGGTTTTTCCGATGTTGACTGTAAAACTCCCCCAAATTGAGTATTTATAGTCTCTGAATTAATATTAAGAGATTATTACATTGTTAAATTTGGTAAAATAAAATTATTATAGCTAATTGCAAAGTTTCTCCAAATCAGCAATGCTTTAAATTCGGTAAAATCAAACAAAATTTGATAATAATATTGAAGAAGATTATAATACTAAAAAAGATATACATATATATATATATATATATATATATATATATATATATATATATACATATATATATATATATATATACATAGGGGTGCACTCTCGTGAGAACTCTCGCCCAGGTAGGAAATGAGAACGATCCACAGTCGTCCACGTGTCCAGATCAACGAATCAGATGCAATTTTAAAAAAATGACGCGGTGGCATTTTCGTAAATAACTGGAACTTTGGTGCACCTAGTTTCACTTACAAGTGCACCTAGTTTCACTTAAAAGTGCACCTAGTTTCACTTACAAGTGCACCTAGTTTCACTTACAAGTGCACCTATTTTCGCACATATTTTCACTTACAAGTGCAAGTAATTTACCTTATTAATATTCATGCACCTATTTTCGCAAATACTTTCACTTACAAATGCAAGTAATTTACCTTGTTAATATTCATGCACCTGGGTGCAACCTAGGTGCACCTAGTTATAACATAGGTTGCACCTAGTTATAACATAGGTTGCACCTAGTTATAACATTAGGTGCACTTAGTATTGATGCTCACTGTACAATTCACTTGCACCTGTAATACATTTTACTTGCATCTGCAATACATTTTTCTTGCACTTGTGCAAGTAATTTACTTTGTTAACATTCATGCACCTGGTTGCAACCTATGTGCACCTAGTTATAGCAATAGGTGCACCTAGTTATAACATTAGGTGCACTTAGTATTGATACTCATTGTATAATTTACTTGCACTTGTAATACATTTTACTTGCACGTGTGCACCTATTTTCACTTGCAGGTGCAAGTAATTTACCTTGTTAACATTTATGCACCTAGGTACACCTATGTGCACCTAGTTATAACATGAAGTGCACCTAGTTATAACGTTAGTTGCAACTACATTCCGGACACGTGGCGCGCTGTGATTCGTTCTCAGTTCTCTCCTGGGCGGCCAGTTCGCACCTGAACGCGATCCTATATACATATATATATATATACATATATATATATACATATATATATATATATACATATATATATACACATATATATATATATATACATACATATATATATATATATATATATATATATATATATATATATATATATATAAAATGGATTAGGTAAAACAATTGTCTTATTTAGGTGAAAAGTATGGTTTAATTATATCCGTTGATTCAATTCAGATCAAGGCTAGGGTCCAAATTAGAGATTGATAAGTGCTTATTTGTCTATATTTTTTTCCCTTTCACTAAGTCATTTTGTTTATAGGTCATTCCAAATTTTATGAAAATTAGTGCTTATTTGTGTTATTTTGCAAGGAGTATGAGTTGGAAAGCATTGGAAGTAAAGATGAGCATGCATTTTCATGCATTTTGGTGGGCAATGGAGTCAAATGGAGGCCAAATATGAAGATATGAAAATGGAGGAAAATCTAGGGAAGTCGTACCCCATGCGTACGTGGTACGCCCGTCCCTTTAGGAGTACGCAAATTCAAGCCATTTTCCCGAGCTCACTGGAATGTTCGTACCCCCTGCGTACGCTCGTCCCTCAGCCCGTCCAAGATCTAAAAAATGAAGCAGGTGGCATACCCCTTCGCGTATGCCCATCCCTGTGTGCTCTGTCATTATTTAAGCTCCTTTTTGACTCATTTTACATGACTCCGAACCCTAGACGAACCCTAGTTGGTTTCTTTCACTTTCTTTCATATTTTTAGGTTAAATTAGGCTTAGATTTAGTTTTTCCAACACTTTTGAAGCTTGTAATCTTGGATTTGAAACTTGGATTCCAACAATCTATACGAATATAAAAATGTAGATACGTTATAATATGATAACATTTATAGATAATGTATATTTGAACTTTATTTAGTAACAAATAGAGATAGAGAGAAAGAGAGAGAGATAAGCCATGAAGAGAGATGAAGCCAGAATTGGAGCTAAACTATAGTAACAAAGAGAGAAAGAGAAAAGCCAAAATGCAGAGGGCATATAACTTTGAAATGATTGGGTGTAGTCCTAGTTGTCTAGATGGAAGGAGTAATATAATGTTTGTATGTAGTGTAGAATACAAAAATATCACGCAAAACGTACATAAACTTAGAATGCAATTTTCCTTGATTTTGTACGCAATTTACCTTTTTTTTTTAATGAGATCAATAGTTTGTCTCTTTTTTTTCTTTCTTTCTTTTTT
>CP025648.1:19916679-19956986 GCA_003576665.1 Ipomoea trifida | reverse complement strand
CCTTATAATTGTATTGTTTCTATTTATTATTATATTATTTCTATTTTTATTTTATTATTTGTAATGTCCTTATAATTGTATTGTTTCTTTTTATTATTATATTATTTCTATTTTTATTTTATTATTTGTAATGTCCTTATAATTGTATTGTTTCTATTTATTATTATATTATTTCTATTTTTATTTTATTATTTGTAATGTCCTTATAAGCCATTTTAAATGTTAATCGCTAAACTTAAATAACTAATCTTGTCAAACATCATTTTACAAATTGCTGATATAATTCGCTGATTAAATTCGCTAACACAATCCGCTAATCACAAATCGCTAACGCTAACCGCTAACCACCATTTGCCAAACACAGCCAATATGTTTTGTACTTCTATCTTTGGATTCGAGTCAAGATAACAAAAGTATAATATAACAGATTTGAAAATAATCACTAATTTAATTATTTGTAAATTTAATAGTATAATGATTGTAGAAAGATGTTTGATAAATTAGCTGTTAGCTGATGATAGTTGATTACATGCAAAATGACTTTCTCAAAAAGTTGATCTGCTTTTTAAATTTTATCATTTAGAGTAATAAACAGTTACAATAAACTAATTAATCAAACACTTATATTAAATCTTTAACCAAGTAAATAATTAATAGTGGTCAAATAAATTAAAATTGGCCGATCTACTATGTTACCAAACAGGTATAGTCATTTTTAGTGGAATTTTGGTTTGATGTGCAATTTGGGAACTGTTATAAAAAAATAAAATTTATCACTGTAGATATATACACCAAAATAGTGGGAAGTCAAAGTCAGCAGTCTCGTTGCCAAAAATGGAGATGCGAGAACCGTGGGTGGACCCCGTATATCGACGCGTGAAATGCCCTATAAATTATGCCTACTGCGAATTTTGTTTGTACAGTATTCGGAGAGAAATTAAAAAAAAAAATGGAGATGATGAGAAGTGCAGAAAAGAAGCATCATTTTGTTCTGGTTCATGGGTTTGGGCATGGAGCTTGGTGCTGGTACAAGCTTATTCCTCTTCTCAGATTATCCGGCAACCACCGAGTCACGGCGTTGGACATGGCCGGATGCGGGAACCACCGGAAACAGATCGACGAGGTCGCCACCGTGTTCAAGTACGTGGAACCGCTCTTCAACTTCATGTCCGCGCTTCCCAGAGATGAAAAGGTTGTTTTGGTCGGCCATAGCTACGGCGGAATTCCCGTTTCTCTCGCCATGCAGAAATTCCCTGAAAAAGTCTCCGTTGCCGTCTTTGTATCTGCCTACATGCCAGCCTGTAAATCCCCGCCGGCCACTCTTATCCAAGAGGTGAGATTTCTAACGCGCCGCACTACTAGCCTGTCAGAGCCCCGACACTTGTTGGGAGACTTTTTTTTTTTTTTTTTTTTTTTTTTTTTTTTTAAATATAAAAGAATAATTGGGAATATTTATTGAAAATAAATAAGTTCTTAATGTGATTTGATAACCCGAGTTCGATTCTCATAAGGAACAATTCCTTTTGAATCAATTTCGGTGTCTTTCAGAGCTAGTCGGTATTAGTTAGGTGGACCCAGTAAACCTACAACACCTAGTGAGTTTTCCTCTTTGAACCACAAGAGACAATTCCCTTTAAGCCAGTTTGGGTGTCTTTCGAAGCGAGTTGGGATTAGTCAGGTGGACCCCGTAAAGGGAAACACCTCGTGGGTTTCCCTCTCTGAAATTGTAATCTAATTTCTTCGTGTTTCCATTAATATCTTCAGTATTTCAGAAGAAACACAGCGGATTCACTCATGGACTGTGAGGTGATGTTTGAGCGAGGATCGGAAAACCCACCAACTTCTGCTATTTTCGGGCCAAATTTCATGAAAGCCATACTCTACAAACACTGCAAAGAGGTGTGCATATTCTTACACTATTTTGTGCATCAATTATTTGAGATTCTATTTGTGTAGCTTCAAGGCATCCATATCAATCAAAACACGTTTGAAAAAGATATAATAAGTTAAAATTAGCATGAATTATGCACTTAGATGCGTTTCATGTCAGTTACTAAACAGATTTACGGCAATTCATAATTTACTTTATAACCTACCTTTTAAAAATTTAGAATTTGTGATAATCCTGTTACAAATTTTCATAATTTACTTTATAACCTACCTTTTAAAAATTTAGAATTTGTGATGATTCTGTTACAAATTTTCATAATCTACTTTATAACCTACCTTTTAAAAATTTAGAATTTGTGATGATCCTGTTACAAATTTTCAAAACTATATTCTAGAAGTTTACAATTTCAATATACTAAAAATACACAATTTAAGACCAGGGTCTAACTGCTAAATTAAAATATAAGATTTGTGTCAAACTACACTCATGACATGACTTTTAATGTGGTTAGGGTCTGGTTTGGACTTGTATTAGTGTATTATTGTATACGTTTGACGACGATATAATAAGTTAATCAATATAACCTGTTGGTCGAACTCCTAATTTTAAGAACGGGGTTTAGCCCATGTACATTTTTTTTTTGGGTAGTGATTGCCAAGTTAATTTCCTTTATAAAAAAAAAAACTCAATATAATATTTGTTTTTGTACTATTTATTTAAAAGACTAATAATTGAGTTTGTATTGTTATAAATACATGTAGGAGGATTTGGAGCTAGCAAAGATGCTAATGAGGCCGAATGGATTCTATGTGGAGGATTTGGCTAAGGAATCTTTGCTCACCGAGGGTAAATATGGGACAGTGAGAAGGGCATATGTCGTGTGTCAAGACGATGAAGTTATGAGTGAAGAGTTTCAGAAGTACAATATCGAAAATAGCCCTCCAGATGAAGTGAAATCCATAGCTGGAGCTGCCCATATGGTCATGTTGTCTAAGCCTCGAGAACTTTGCGTCTCCTTGCTGGAGCTTGCTGCTAAATATTCATCGTGACACAAATTTTAATATACTCGAAATGAAATAATTAATATTCAGTCGTAGAAGTGTCTGAAATTTTATATGTAGTCCAGCTAAACGGTACGCACCTATGAAGTCACATATTCGACCCCAACTCTTTTGAGTTTTGATGTACCAAATAAATTTATGATTGTTGAAGTTATCATGCTACAATTATTACCTAAGCTAATTCATAATAAATATCAATACTAAATATTAACGTGGGTATTACTCAAAGTGATTTAAGAAAAAGAAAATTATGACAAGAGAAAATCATAACTACATACTACTCAATAGTGTAGTGTATTAGATAAATTTTGCTCTGTGATAGAGTATAATGATGAGTGAAAATATGAGTGTGAATTGTCGTTTCGCTGAGGATTGGGGTTATGACACGTAATTGTATAAATTAAGAATACTAGACACTAGAGTACGTGAATCAACTAGAATCCAAGCAACTAACAACTGAATGATGAAAATTAAAAGAAATAAATTTGCTAATGAATTAACTGTATGATAGGGGAATGGGTCAGATTAGGGGAATTGTAATCTTGATATTCTAACAATCTCATAATTAGGGAAATAATAATCAACCTAGGGATTTATGGGCAATGCACATAAGAATTCAACTCAGCTACTTTCGTAATCAATAAACATAATTAGGCTACCATTGACACACTTTCGTGATGCATCAATCATAACTTTAAACACCTAAGCATTGTAAGCCCCCAAAATTACCCATATTCTCATAGTAGGAAAATTAGGTTGAAATTGGTAAGGCTCGAGGTCTCCATCCAACTTTCATTGTAATGAATCCCTCTCCGAAACTAGAAATTAATTGTGGCCATCAATAATCAATAACAAGTAGAAAGCAATCCCCAAATCAACATAAACCCTAGGTGATAGATTCAATCCCTTTATGTAATAATCACAAATTGAACATCAAGATTAACAATAACCCCTAATCCAAACCCATAAACGAATTACTCACGCATAATTGAAGTAAATAACGCAAAGCAAGAATTAAATACTGAAATCATAGCAATAAATCGGAAGAATAAAAGAGAAAACTTTACTAACAATTCTTGAGAGCAATTCCAATCCAAACGATGATTCCAAACTCGTAACCGAATTCAATGATGTAAATCTACTCTATTCTAAGCTATGGAAAACTCTAAAGAAGGGAAAAATTGCACTAAACTAAACTAGGGCTCGGAATGTCCCAAAAATACAGAAAACATGGAATAAATACTGGACAGCAGCCGGGTCACGGCCACCATCACGGCCGGGATCGGGGCCGTGATGTGCCGTGGCCCGCTGCTGTCCGCGGTGGAGGTCACGGCCGCCATCACGGCCGTGAGGCGGCCTCCTGGTCCACTTCTGACTCCCTTCGTGCTTCGTCGTTGCTCCTTTTCGTCCCGGGGTAGATTCCTTATTTATGTCTCGAAAACTTGTCCGAGATGACCTAAAATCCTTCCTTTGCTCCTCATTTGCGAATAAACTAAGATTGATCAAATGTAACACACAAACGAGCCTTAAATGTATCAAGGTAAAGGAAATAAACAACAAAACCACTGAATCGTGGGGCAAATAATAGTGTAAACTCATGTGTATCATCAAATAATTTTAACATCTTTCTAAAGTTTCATTATATGTAAGTTATAGCTAGGTAAATAAACTCAAAACTAAAGATTTATAAATTGAGCGTTTAACATGTAATCAATAATTATGATATTATTTTAAGAGATTTATTTGAAAATTTACAAGTTCTATTATGGACTTGAGGTATTGATTTTATAATCATATAGTTATTAATAAATTATATATCTACACTTTACATGTATGTACATGTAATACCAATATTCTTTCTAATTGAACGAAAAATAACGACACAAAAACTAATGTTTATGTATGTTGCGAAATACGGAGTAATATTGTTTTGAAACAAAGTCTACTTTATAAAGTGGAATATGTTTAAAATATAACGATTGAGATTCGCGACAGTAGGGCAAATCTGGTGAAAGCTAAACCAACCCAGATGACATGACACGATCCTGTGTGGTTGGAAAACACGACAACTATATTATTATTTTTTTTTTTTTTGACAAGCAATATATATTTAAAATTAAATATACAATAAAATAATCCACCTAAAAGTTAGAGTCCATCAATCTGCGTGTTGGAAGAAGAAAACGTATACACGTATTTGGTATGGCTAAACTAATTAATTTAGTTCCTACATTACTGTTATGCAGTTTACTTTGTTTATTTTAATTTATATTTTTTTATTTTCTTCTTATCAATTTCATCACGTTGTTACCAACGTTAACATCCGTCCAAATAAATTAATTTTTAAATTTTTTCCATTTACCACCCTAATTATAAAATTAAATACTATTGTGTCAAGAGTTATAAATCATTGTATATAGCCTCTCAACACCAAACCTCTTTCCCCAACAATCTCATTTTGGTAGGAGATCAAACTCTTATTACTTTGTTAAATAACAATAAATTACATGAGATGCCTCAATCATAGAACTTCAAAATCAAGGTTGCACTTTTCACTCTCAAATTGGGTAACAATGCGACATGCCAAAATCATATTATACAGGGAGCTGACAATATAGTCTAAGCTAATTAAAATGGACATACAATGCATATTCATTTATTGGACACTTCTTTTACAGAACACAACAATCAGGAGTGACACACTATATGTTAAATGGGGATAGGGATGGCCCTAAGAGGACAAGCTTTAGCCAATGTAATACCAAACTTCTCTTCCATGTCCAAATCCATGGGTGCAATGCCACCCTCAAGCTTCCACTTGAATGAGTTCAACAAAGACCCTAACATTACTGGAACTGTTCTAACTGCTAGAGGTAATCCCGGACAAATTCTTCTGCCTGCCCCAAATGGAATGAGCTCAAAATCCTGTCCCCTTACATCCATTTCTAAATTCCAAAATCTCTCGGGCTTGAAGACCAATGGGTTCTCCCAGATGCTGGGGTCACGCCCAATTGCACATACATTGACAAGAATTTGTGAGTCCTTAGGAATAGTGTATCCACCTAGATTCACGTCATGTTCAACTTTACGCGGAATCAAGAACGGAACTGGTGGGTGCATTCTAAATGTTTCTTTCACCACACATTGCAAGTAAGGAAGACGAGTAACATCAGATTCTTGTATTGACTTGCCTTTATCAATAACATCTGCAAGCTCTGCTTGAGCATTTGCCATGACCTCTGGGTTCTTGAGAAGTTCAGCCATTGCCCACTCTAATGTGCTTGATGATGTATCAGTTCCCGCAGCAAACAAGTCCTGTAAACATGTATATATGACACTGCGTGTAAGAGTCAGTATAGAAGAGATATAAGTACATGAAGGGGATTGACATAAATACCAAGAACAAGTGCTGAATGTGAGTCATATCAATCTCCTCAGGCCTTTCTTGGCTGACATTGAGAAGTGAATCTAATGCATCATCATTTTTGTTGCCTTTCATTTTCCTCTCCTCCAGCCGTTCATCAATCAAATCTTGAAAAAGGTCTAGCGCCTTAGTGAAATGGCATGTCAAGCGACGCCGGACACCCTGGGGATCAAACTTTTCAAGAAAGGGAAAGTAGTCAACCAGGTTGGGTTTTCCAGCTTCCAGCATCATATTCCACACCAAATCCTTGAACTCTTTACCGGAATCCGAATAAGGGTCGGTTAAATCCTTAGAGAAAATGGTGTTAGACAGCAAATTGAGGGTAGTCCTGAAAGCTGCACGCCCAATATCCACCGCTTCCCCTACCTCGCTGCTCTTTTGGCAGTAAATTATAAGCTCCTCGATCTTTTTAGCCCTCAGCTGCTGGTTGATCTCCAGCCTGTTGCCGGAAAAGATGTTGGAATTCATGATCTTACGAAGGGCTCTCCACCTGGAGGCAACAGGGAGAAAAACAACAGAGAATTGGGAATGATTGTTAGCTCGCAGAGCATCAGCGATTGACCTGTGGGTAGAGAAGGCTAAGTCTTGCTTCTGCAGAGCTTCTTTGGCCATGGTGGATGAAGAAATGACCACTGTGTTTATCATGCCCAGTTTCAGATTCATAACTGGACCATGTTTTTGGGCTAGGCGTGTCAACGACAGATGGGGTTTGTTTCCGAGCAAATGAAGGTTTCCGAACACCGGCAATGGAAATGGCCCCGGCGGCAGCTTCTTGCCTTTACTGCTTCTTCTCTTTGCTGATAAACACAGGATCAAAGCCCAGGCCAACAATACTGCTACCAAAATGCTCTGGAAATCCATTGACTTTCTCTCACCCTCAGATCTGGGAATGCTAATCTGTGCTATATACATACATGAACAAGGTTACATTTTCCTCCTAATTTATACTCAATTAGTTAAGTGATAATAATTGATTCATTTTATATTTGATAAATAAAGAAATAATTTTTTATTGCCAGATAGGTCAGCAATTCACCATCATGAATAAAAAGAATTTTATTTTTTTAAAACAATTAACTTTATTAAAGCTTATTAAGAAAAGGTAGGAAGAAGTGCGAGAATAATACAATAAGCTAAGGAGGGATAAAAAGAATTTTATTAGAACATAAGGAGATAAATATTCAGATGTAATCATGTAAAAATAACATTATTCAATATATATATATATACATATATGTTTGCAGGATATCTTATGTTCCCAGTGGCTTCGACTTGGGAGTCCGGGCATGAATTTGGTACAAATTAAATATTAGTCACATAGAACCAAATATGTGTACTAATTAAATATAGAAGAAGGGGTCCAATCCACCTTTGCCACTGTCCCTACATATACCATGCAAATAATGGCCCTACTGGTTGGTGCTCGTGACGATATTGACAAGATCTGTAGAAATTTTCTATGGGGACATGACAACGACTCCAAAAAAATTCATACTATCAATTGGAAACATTCCTGCCACCCAATATGATAAATCGCATTAGAGCCATTCCCATTGCGGTGGAGGAGATTCAAAAGGACAAAGGACGCATTGAGTTGGCCGCCTGGCCTCACACAAGTAGGGTCTTTTCACGGTTAAATCGGTTTTTAGTTTTATTTGCAGGGCACGAAGAAGAAGGTGAAGACCGTGGTTGGATTTGGAGAGTGCGGTGTTGGAAAAATAGCTTTAAAAGGGCATTCTAAGTGACCATCTTGTGGTACAAATATAAGTGGGGTCCATATTCGATTTGAGTCGGGTTAATGTGGACTCAGGTTCTTCGTAGTTAGACGAAGAGATTAATATATTGTACGCTCAAAATGGATAATGAGTGAATGAGAAATTGGTTCTTAAAAGTAGACCCATTTGAGATGGAAATTAATGTAAAAAAGCTTTGGAGTAAACTTTTGTCCCACATTGGTAAGAGAAGTGTGGGTGGTGGCAATGTCATGGTGGACTGGGCATCTCCAACCCTTGATTTTCTTGGTGTGGGTGGTGGGCCGGTGGCAATGTCAATGTGAAGTGTCAACTACTCCGTAATATAATAACGAATTGGATAGAAATTAAATCAGAAATAATTTATTCAATAATCTCAAGTTTGAAATAATCAAATAGAAGAACAGTACAGTGCATGTTGCCGCTGTTCGGAAACTAACCTTCATTTACATAACACAATCAGGATTGACAGTACACTGTGTTAAATGGGGATAGGGATAGCCCTAAGAGGACAAGCTTTAGCCAATGTAATACCAAACTTCTCTTCCATGTCCAAATCCATAGGTGCAATGCCACCCTCAAGCTCCCACTTGAATGAATTCAACAAAGACCCTAACATTACTGGAACTGTTCTTACCGCTAGAGGTAATCCAGGACAAATTCTTCTGCCAGCCCCAAATGGAATGAGCTCAAAATCCTGTCCTCTTACATCCATTTCTAAATTCCAAAATCTCTCGGGCTTGAAGACCAATGGGTTCTCCCAGATGCTAGAGTTACGCCCAATTGCCCATACATTGACAAGAATTTGTGAGTCCTTGGGAATAGTGTATTCACATAGATTCACGTCATGTTCAACTTTACGAATCAAGAACGGAACTGGTGGGTGCATTCTATATGTTTCTTTCACCAGGCATTGCAAGTAAGGAAGACGAGTAACATCAGATTCTTGTATTGGCTTGCCTTTACCGATAACATCTGCAAGCTCTGATTGAGCTTTTGCAATAACTTTGGGGTTCTTGAGAAGTTCAGCCATTGCCCACTCCAATGTGCTTGATGATGTATCAGTCCCCGCAACAAACAAGTCCTGTTAACATGTATATATGACACTGCCTGTAAGAGTCAGTATAACAGAGATTATGAGTACATGAAGGGGATCATATATATATATACCAAGAACATGCTCCGAATGTGTGTCATGTCAATCTCGTCTGGACTTTCTTGGCTGATGTTGAGAAGTGAATCTAATGCATCATCATTTTTGTTTCCTTTCACTTTCCTCTCCTCCAACCGTTCATCAATCAAATCTTGAAAAAGGTGTAGCGCCTTAGTGAAATGGCATGTCAAGTGACGCCGAATACCCTGGGGATCAAACTTTTCAAAAATAGGAAAGTAGTCAACCAGGTTGGGTTTTCCAGCTTCCTCCATTATATTCCACACCAAATCCTTGAACTCTTTACCGGAATCCGAATAAGGGTCGGTTAAATCTTTAGAGAAAATGGTGTTGGACAGCAAATTGAGGGTGGTCCTGAAAGCTGCACGCCCAATATCCACCGCTTCCCCTACCTCGCTATTCTTTTGGCAATACATAATAAGTTGTTGGATCTTTTTAGCCCTCAGCTGCTGGTTGGTCTCGAGCCTGTTGCCGGAAAAGATGTTGGTATTCAAGATCTTACGAAGGGCTCTCCACTTGGGCGCAACAGGGAGCCAAACAACAGAGAATTGGTAATGGTTGTTAGCTCGCAGAGCATCAGGGATTGAGCGGGGAGAGAAGGCTAAGTCTTGCTTCTGCAGAGCTTGTTTGGCCATGGCGGATGAAGAAATGACCACAGTGTTTATCATGCCCAGTTTCAGATTCATAACTGGACCATATTTTTGGGCTAGCCGTGTCAACGACAGATGGGGTTTGTTTCCGAGCAAATGAAGGTTTCCGAACACCGGCAATGGAAATGGCCCCGGCGGCAGCTTCTTGCCTTTACTGCTTCTTCTCTTTGCTGATAAACACATGAGGACTTTGATCAACAATACTGCTACCAAAATGCTCTGGAAATCCATTGACTTTCTCTCACCCTCAGATCTGGGAATGCTAATCTGTGCTATATATATATATACATGAGCAAGGTTACATTTTCCTCCTAATTTATACTCCTTAAGTAGTTAAGTGATAATAATTGGTTCATTTTATAAGTAGTTAAGGGGGCCACAAAAATCCAAAAACCCAGCCTGAGAAGAAGAGTCTCTCAATCATTTGTTCAGAAGCTGCGAGGAAACCTTGAACTGCTCGAACTACTCCTCGGCACTAGAGGATTTCAACGCCACGACTCATACACCTCTCTTAGACTGGATTGAGGTTAATTATGACGCAAATAATAATCCTACCTGCGTGATTCGGCGTACGATGAAACAGGTCGAAGAAGCCCAGTATTACCTGCGTAAATCCCATGTGTTAATGCAGGCTAGACAAAATATCATTTATCTAAAATTTTATAGACTAACCACACAAGTTTATGAAATTTTTAATCTTGTAGTTATCAAGTTAACAGTCAGAGACCATCTATTGGTTTTCTTAATTTGAGCAAGTTAGCTATAGACAAGTTAAATTGACTTATCTACTTGAAATCTTTTGCCAACTAAATCACAAAACAAACTTAACCTAAAACCCACTTTCAATAACCATTTAATTTCATTGTGAGATTCCTGTAAATAAAAAATCATGCTAGCTAATGGGCAATTGCGGACAGCACATGCAATTTGAATCAATTGTTGACAGCACATGCAATTTGAATATTTATCTCCCCAAGAAAAAGATTCTTGGTTTTGTTTTTAAACTCAAGAACAGCTTTCAAAAAATACTCAAGAACTCAAACCACGCACTAATCTCTGATGGAGAGAGCTGATAAACCAACTTTTCTAGCATCTTATGACCAAAGAGAACGGAGACCGGGCGGTGTTCCTTGTCTTCTCCCTTGCTGTACTCAGTTTTTTGGTCCATGTAAGATTCCAGTTGTATATGATTTTGATCACCAGTAAATCAAAACCATTAATTTTGATTGATGAACGGCTCAAGGAAACACAAGCGATGATGTATTAGATTCACTTCTCAACATCAGCCAAGAAAGGCCAGAAGAAATTGATAGGACTCACATTCTGCGCATGCTCATGGTATCTCGTATGTCTTCCCCAGCCCTTTCAATTCTGCTATACTGAATCTTAGGCATTGTTAATTGACGTGTTGTACATGTTAATAGGACTTGTTTGCTGCTGTAACTGATACATAATTAAGCACATTAGAGTGGGCAATGACCCAACTTCTTAAGAATCTAGAGGTTATACGGAAAGTTCAAGTGGAGCTTGCTGATGTTATTGGTAAGGACAAGCTAATACATGAAAGTGATGTTACAGATTTGTCTTACTTGCAATTCGTCGTTAAAGAAACCTTTAGAATACACCTACCCGTTTAATCGATTCAACTTAAAAATTAGATTACCAATAAAATAAAATGATACATACCCCTTTTAATTAGGGAATGAAGTTTTTAATTGAAAGAGTAATCAAATTATAGTTGTGTTTTAAAAGGTTGTCAACCAAACACTACTGACTATATATAATTTTGATTCTCATTTCTACTGTGTAAACCCATGAATCAAACACCATAAGTGATTATGTTTTGAAAATGAAAATGCATCACTAGCAAGTTGACTGATCGATTGGCAATTATTTTAAGCTAGTTTGCAGCAACACAATATATATCTATTAAATAATATAATGCAACAAAACATGAACTGAAGAGGTACTCTATTTAAAGGGAATGGGGATAGCCCTAAGAGGATGAGCTTTAGCCAATGTAATGCCAAACTTTTCCTCCATGTCTAAGTCATCTTCAAGTTTCCATTGGAATGAGTTTAGTAAGGAGCCCAACATTACCGGAACCATCCTCATTGCCATTGGAAATCCCGGACAAATTCTTCTACCTGCACCAAATGGAATGAGTTCAAAATCTTGTCCTCTAACATTTATTTCCAAATTCCAGAATCGTTCAGGATTGAAGATCAATGGGTTTTCCCAAATACTGGAGTCACGCCCAATTGCCCATACGTTGACTAGAATTTGTGAGTCCTTAGGAATAGTGTGTCCACATAGGTTGACTTCCTGTTCAACTTTGCGCGGAATCAAGAATGGAACAGGAGGGTGCATTCTAAAAGTCTCTTTTATGACGCATTGCAAGTAAGGCAAACGGGTAACATCAGCTTCTTGTATTGGCTTGCCTTTACCAATAACATCAGCCAGCTCTGCTTGAGCTTTTGCCATAGCATTTGGATTATTAAGAAGCTCCGCCATTATCCACTCTAATGTGTTCGATGATGTGTCTGTCCCCGCCGCAAACATATCCTGATAATACTTGTAAGATTCAATAGGGTTCTAAATCAAGCAATTATTTAGAAGACCAAACCAACTAATTAACATACCAAGCACACATGCAAAATATCCTTCCTGTCGATCTCCTCTGGTCTTTCTTGGCTGATGTTAAGAAGTGAATCTAATACATCAACATTTTTGCTACCCATAACTTTTCTCTCTTCCAGCCGTTCATCAATCAAATCTTCGAAAAGCTCTAGCACCTTAGTGAAATGACCTTTCATGCGACGTCTTGAACCTTGGGGATCAAACTTTTCAAGAAAGGGAAAGTAATCAACCAGGTTGGGCTTTCCAGCTTCCTCCATGATGTTCCAAACCAATTCTTTGGCAGAATCCGAAAAAGGGTCGGTTAAATCCTTAGAGAAAATGGTGTTGGACAGCAAATTGAGGGTAGTCCTGAAAGCTGCACGCCCAATATCCACAGCTTCCCCTGCATGGCTTTTATTTTGACAGTAAATAATCAGCTCCTCGATCTTTCTAGCTCTCAGATGTTGATTATTGTCGAGCTTGACGCCGGAAAAGATGTTGGAATTCATGGCCTTTCGAAGGGCTCTCCACTTGGAGGCGACGGGGAGCCAAACAACAGAGACTTGGTTGTGATTGCAAGCTCTCACCACATCAGGGCATGACCGGGTGGAGAAGATTGAGTCTTGTTTCTGTAGGGCTTGTTTGGCCATGGCGGATGAAGAAATGACCACTGTGTTTATCATGCCCAGCTTCAGATTCATAACCGGACCATATTTTCCGGCGAGCCGGGCTAGGGATTTGTGGGGTTGGTTTCCAAGCAAGTGAAGGTTTCCGATGACCGGCCATGGAAATGGCCCTGGTGGAAGCTTTTTGCTTACTACACAGAGGGCTTGGACCAAAGTCCAGGCAAAAACTACTGCAACTATAATGTTCTGGAAATCCATTATTCTCTCTCTTTTAAGTTGTGGGAATATAATGGAATGACAATCTGCTTTTATGTTCTGATATATATAGAGAATGGTCGTCTATGGTATGAACTCTGAGGGTTATATTGGTAATTTAATATCAGGCTGATGGCTTATATGCTATTTTCATTTCATCTAGTCTTAGATTTTGACAGTAAAGCCATTATTATATTGGCGTTGCCATCGCGACATAAAAAAAACATGTTGTACATTGTCCTTTGCTCCCAAACGTGTTGTGCATTGTCCTAATTGATCGTTACGTTGCGCCTAACCTAGTAAACTTAATGGCCGTTAATTAGGCGCCATTTTTTTAAACAATTTTTTAAGACTTGATAATTAAAAATTATTTAACATTCAAATAATAGAAAATAATTCATGTTAAATGATAATAATTGTAATATATATACTATTATAAGACTAACTAGATAAACCAATCATGAATTAAAAAAATTATAAATATATTGATGATAACTAAAATTATATATTCCAACCAACTAAAAAAAAACTAAAGTTAATTAGTATTACAATAACTAATAAATCTCATTGTCCAGCCAACATAACATAACTATAAGCATTAAAATGATTCAAATGAAGATTGGAAAATATTTTAAAGATGTAAAATTTAATTATATATGTCAAATTGAAAGTCTTTCACTTTACATAATATACTTAGTAATTTTAATTTGTAAACTTACTCTTATTAGTTAATAAGTAACTTTATTATTAATTCTTTGTAGAATTCTTATAATTAATTAGTTATAAAGATTAACAATAACAATATAATGAAAAGGTATAAAATAATTATTTTTAAGTTGTAATTAACTCACTATACTAGAAATAAATACATAAAAAACTTTGAAAGACGTTTTGATTTTTTCCCTTTGATAAGTATATTCTATTTTCTTTGAATAGTTAAATACTCATAAAGTAAAGACAAAAATTTATAAGTTGTTTTTGGAGTTTCTAAACAAATCCTTAGAGTGATGACAATAATTGTGCGTGGAGATTCTTACAACCACACAATCACTTACTCCATCTAGAAGACAAGAAAGACAAATTTAAAATTAAAGTTGTTACGTTTTTGGAGTTTCTAAACAAATCCTTAAAGAATGATGATGATAATTGTGCGTGGAGATTCTTCCGACCACACAATCACTTACTCCGTCTAGAAGACAAGAAAGGTAGACTGTTTCTATATTTTTTGAGGGCTCCAAGCAACACGTGGACTATCGAGTGACGCAAAGATTTGAACTCATCATAACTTTTTGTATGAGGTTGACTATCAAAATCTTACCCATGATCATACATAACATAATTTTACAGCCAGAGCAAAAAATTCAGTAGGTCTAAAACTTAAAGAGATATATATATATATATTTTTTTGAAAACAAACTTAAAGAGATATTAATTTTGGTGAAATAAATCAGTCATTTAAACCGACTAAAATCATCAACAATTATAACAAAATATTGATTCTCATACTAACAAACAATTGGGAAGGATCCTATATGTTTGTAAGAGATCAAATTAAGCCATATGAAATAAACCTGCAGTGTTAATTGACATGAAATTGGACATTTTTTATTTTATTTTATTTTTTTGAAAACGACTTCTTTTGTTAGGTAACCTAACATCTGTATTACATGCAACAAGTACTGAATGTAATCTTTTAAGAATTTTAAAATAGAAAACTGATGGTCTTGATAGCATTCTTTCCATGGCAATTTCCAGTGATTTCTTTGTTCATAAAAAGCTAGCATTTCCCTAACTGGAATTAAATAATTAGCATAACACAACAACAACACTACTATAACAATAAAAATACAATTCTGAAAGGGAAAATTGCATCTTTGGTCCCTGAGCTTTAACCAAGTTCCGACTCAGTCCCTTAGTTATGACCGTATCCGAGTTTAGTCCCTCAGTTATGAACAAAGTGGCGCATTTGGTCCCTGGCCGTTAAAACTAACGGAAAAATTAAAAAATAATTAAAATTTGAGGGGTAAAATAGAAAATTCACATTTTATTCTTCTTCTTATATCAAAATCACTTTTATAACATTATTTTTCACTTCTTAGCCTCTTATTTTCAATATTTTTCAATTCTAAAAGCATTTCAATAACTTTAGTATGACTTGTTAGGAGTCTAGCTCTCGTATAACAAACTTAAGACCTAGTACAAACAAAGAAACACTTGATCATTGTTTTTAAGCATCTGAAAACACTATCCTAATAATTTTTGGTTTCCTTTACTAAGCAACAAAGGTATCAAACTAGAACTTCTGAGATACAAAATAATTTCAAATTTCTCAGGTTGCTTTTATGAGAATTTCACCAAAAGAATAACTTGAGATTTTTAGTATGTAAAAAATATTTTGTATGCAATAGTTTAGTCAATTGTCATTTTTTGAAGTTACAAAAGTTTTTAAAATTTTTATAATTGATTCTTAGGTTCCTCTTTCATTACTCTGGTTTTAAGAAAACAGAGTTTTGTATCTCAAAAGTTCTAGTTTGATTACCTTTGTTGCTTAGTAAAGAAAATCAAAAATTATTAGGATAGTGTTTTCAGATGCCTAAACACAATGATCAAGTGTTTCTTTGTTTATACTAGGTTTTAAGTTTGTTATACGAGAGTCAGGCTCTTAACAAGTCATACTAAAATTATTGAAATGCTTTTAGAATTGAAAAATATTGAAAATAAGAGGCTAAGAAGTGAAAAATAATGTTATAAAAGTGATTTTGATATAAGAAGGATAATAAAATGTTAATTTTCTATTTTACCCTTCAAATTTTAACTATTTTTTAATTTTTCCGTTAGTTTTAACGGCCAGGGACCAAATGCGCCACTTCGTTCATAACTGAGGGACTAAACTCGGATACGGCCATAACTCAGGGACTGAGTCGGAACTTGCTTAAAGCTCAGGGACCAAAGATGCAATTTTCCCATTCTGAAATACATAGTAATGTTGTTGTTGTTGTTGTTGTTGTTGTTGTTGTTGTTGTTGTGTTATGGTTTCAGGATCGTACTTAATAGTTATAACATATAACGCAAATGTGTTGGTTCGTACATTGGGCATCCTATTTATAAAGTCACATCATTGAAGGTTTTACTTGTGATCATTGTCTCAAGAACTCTCCTATAATGAAGTTCTCCAATCATATTCGGCACAGCATAGTTATTGGAAACTATTATATATGGATCGAGAATAAAACTAGCGGGGTACTATATTACAAGGGAATAGGGATGGCTCTAAGAGGATGAGCTTTAGCCAATGTAATTCCACACTTTTCTTCCATGTTCAAATCCTTTGGTGCTATGTCACCTTCAATCTTCCACCGAAATGAGTTCAACAATGACCCTAGCATTACCGGAACCATTCTCAATGCCATTGGCATTGCGGGGCAAATCCTTCGACCAGCACCAAATGGAATAAGCTCAAAATCACGCCCTCTAGCATCTATTTCAGAATTCCAAAACCTTTCTGGATTAAACACCAATGGGTTTTTCCAAATACTTGGATCCCGCCCCATTGCCCATACATTGAATAGAATCTTGGAGTCCTTAGATATGGTATATCCACATAGGACCACATCATGTTCAACTTTACGTGGAAGTAAGAGCGGAGCTGGTGGGTGTAGTCTGAACGTTTCTTTTACAATGCATTGCAGGTAAGGAAGGCCAGTAACATCAGCTTCGTTTAATAGCCTCCCTTTGCCAACAACGTCAGCAAGCTCTGCTTGAGCTTTCGCCATAGCATCAGGGTTATTAAAAAGTTCTGCCATTGCCCACTCTACTGTGATCGAAGATGTATCAGTCCCTGCAACAAACAAGTCCTGTATATAGCAGACAATGCAACCAATATGGAACATCAACATCAAGCAATTATAGCATGCAAATGTCTTGATTTTGACACAGGCCAGGTAAAGAACTAAAGATTGCATTTGGGTGAAAAATACAGAAAATTAGGTAAGCAAATTAAAGAAGGGAACATACCAAGCAAAGATGCTTAATTATGGTATTATCAATCTCATCTGGTGTTTCTTGGCTGATGTTGAGAAGTGTATCTAAAACATCAACGTTTTTGTTGCAGCTGACTCTCCTCTCCTCCAGGCGTTCATCAATCAAGTCTCTGAAAAGGTCTAGGACCTTAGTGAAATAATCACTCATGCGACGCTGTGATCCCTGGGGATCAAACTTTTCCAGAAAAGGATAGAAATCAACCAGGTTGGGCTTTGCAGCTTCCTCCATGATGTTCCAAACCAATTCTTTGAATTCTTTGGCCGAATCTGAATAAGGGTCAGTCAAATCTTTGGAGAAAATGGTGTTGGAGAGCAAATTCATTGCAGTCCTGAAAACTGCCCGCCCAATATCCACAGCCTCCCCGGCCTGGCTGTTGTTTTGGCAATAGGTAATAAGCTCTTGGATCTTTTTAACCCTCAGTTGCTGATTAGCGTCGAGTTTGCTGCTAGAAAAGATGTTGGAATTCATGATCTTGCGGATGGCTCTCCACTTGGACGCGGCAGGGAGCCAAATAACAGAGAATTGGCTGTGGTTTTGAGCTCTCAGGACGTCGGGGGACTGAGCGAGCGGAGAAGGCTAAGTCTTGCTTTTGTAGAGCTTCTTTGGCCATGGCGGATGAGGAAATGACCACTGTGTTTATCATGCCCAGTTTCAGGTTCATAACAGGACCGTATTTTTGGGCTAGCTTGGCTAGGGATTTGTGGGGTTGGTCTCCAAGCAAGTGAAGGTTTCCGATGACCGGCAACGGGAACGGCCCCGGGGGAGTTTTATACCTTTTTGATAATAAACGGAGGCATTGAACCAAAGTCCAGGCCAAGCATAGTGCTACCAAAATCATCTCGTAATCCATGAACCTCAAATTAATGCAAGGATGTATAGTTGTAGTATTGGCTGGTGATTAGTTTTCCATTTATGTATGGAAAATGGAAAGACAAAGAACATAATGTCACTTCAGATCAGTTTCCCATTTATGGTGGGCATGGAGATTGAGGTCGAACTCGATTAGTTTGTGTATACCGAATTGAATTAGCACTTAGGAGGTACCGGTGAAACGTGTGGACATAAATTCACGAGTCAAATATGTTGGAAAGATTTGAGTGGCTTGCAAAATTTGCCATATCCCAGCAGGCATGGTTGGCCTGTATTTTTGGCATAAAACTATACCGAATTGGTTGTCTGCTATATCAATAGGACTTAGTTTGTTGGGGGACGGATACATCATCAAACACAGTAGAGTAGAGTAGGCAAATGACAGAACTTCTTGATTACCTCGAGGCTATGGTGAAACCTCACAAGATGTGGTCCTATGTGGATATACCATACCTAAGAACTCAAAGATTCTATTCAATGTATGGGCAATGGGGCGAGATCAAGTATTTGAAAAAATTCATTCATGTTCAATCCTGGAAGGTTATGAAATTTTGAATTGATGTTAGAGGGGGTGATTTTGAGTTTATTTTCTTTAGTATTGGTTGAAGGATTTGTCCTGGGATGCCAATAGCGTTGAGAATGGTATCAGTAATGCTATCATTGTTGAACTCATTTTGGTGGAAGATTGAAAGCGACAGCACCAAAGGATTTGAACATGGAAGAGAAGTTTAATTTGGAATTACATTGGCTAAAGCCTATCTTCTTAGAGCCATCTCTATTCCCTTGTAACATAATAGCACGCCAATTTTATTCTCAATCTTTATATATATAATAGTTTCCAATAATTATGTTGCCCCGAATATAATTGGAGAATCTCATGCACATTATCACTAAATTTATTACTAAAATAAGTACAAATTTTCAATTTCAAAACATAGTTACAAGATATATGTATTTCAGAAATGTATTGTTATTGTTATAGTAGTGTTGTTTTTGTTGTTTTATGCTAATTTAATTCCAGTTAGGGAAATGCTAGCTTTCATGAATAAAGAAATCTCTGGAAATTACCTTGGAAAGAATGCACAGTCAAGAACATAAGTTTTATATTTTAAAATTCTACAAACATATGCCAACTACAAAAGATAGCATTCACTTGTTGCCTATGCGATGTTAGGTTACCTAACAAAAGATGGTCCCATTTACTGTACTGTATGCCGTTTATTTCATATCGCTTTAATCTCTTACAAACAAATGGCAAAAACTTGTGTGAGACTGTCTCAAGAATCTCAATCTATAAAATTGATCGTATTTTTAATTAACTAGTAAATTACCCGTGCGATGCACGGATAAATTTTCTTATTATATATTTAAATAATAAAATTAATGATGAAATTATAAACAATTTTAATATTTGAAAGTATATATACATTTATTTGATATTATAAGATTTGTATATGAGTGTTGAATTTGATTACTTAAAAATTATAATAGGAAAAGTTTAAAAAAATAGAAGGAAGAGCATGGTTAATTGAATTATTTTGTTTTAATTAATGAGATCAAATAGTCAACTTTTAATCAAATATCTAACTCGTCTCACGGGTCTTTATGGGACAATTCCCAAATCCCAATTGTCTATTTATATGGCCAGGAATCATTATTTTCTTATAATTGTTGGTAATTTTAGTCGGTTTATAGGATTAATTTATTTCACAAAAACTAATATCTCTTTAAATGATAGACTCATTAAATCATTCATTGTCGCTGTAAAATTATGCCATGTATGATCTTGGGCAAGCTTTGATATGTCTAAAGATGTAAATCTTAGTATAAAATTAATGGGTTGGCATAAAAAAGAAGGAAAAATTAATCGATTAGGCTCAAAGAATTGAACTCAATAAGAGTTAATAACTTTGTGGTTTAGTAGCACGTAGTGACTTTTTCAAATGAGAGGTCATGTGTTTGGGTCTCGGTGGGGTGATATTGACGGACTCTTTGTGCTTCAAAGTACAAATTTTAGAAGAGATTTCAGCTAAAATGAGATAAATTTTAAGGGAATAGGAATGATATTCTATATGGAATGTAATAGGCAAGGAACATAAATTGTATTCTATTTTTCGGTTAGCGCGCTAAAAGAGTAGACTTTTGTTTGGTCAGTTTAAGGAATAAAAATGAAATATGTTTTTAAAAAACATAAATACCTCTATAATAATAATAATAATAATAAGAAATTTAGGAAAATACCTTGTGAAGGTCCCATGCAAGTGTACGTCAGATCATACTGATTATTGGGGTACGTCTCTTCTTGATCATCTGCCTGAGGACTTAAAGAACCTGGTCTTTCCTGATGCCCATGGTGCCTTAATCCAAAGGGTCTGCAGGTTAGTTATATTTTTTTCCCCTTTTTTCACGGGTCTTTTTTTACCCAAAAAAAAAAAGTATTAATAATAATTAAACAATGAAATAGGCTTGTTTTTAGGACATTATTTTTTGAATTCAACTGACCCTATTACATTGTAGTATCTGTTCATTTATATTTTTCTCAACCTGTTGAAGCACAAAGAGTCAATTTCGAGATCTCCACCACTGAGACTCGAACTCATGACCTCCCATCTGAGGGTGGCCACTACATGCCAATTGAGCACAAGGTGCTTGGCTTTTAGGACATTATTTCATTTCAGGCTTATTCTGCAAATCAATGTATTGTTGAAGACTTACTTGATCTATATAGGTAGACAATCGTTATACCCTGCACCACGTACGTAAAACGACGTCGTTTTGGTGTTAGTAGACGCGGACGCGAATGACTCAGGGAATTCATTATCTATAATACACATAATCATTATCTATAATATACAGAACGTTTGCCTAGAATACACAGAATGTTTGCCCAGAATACACAGAATATTGACACAAAATACACAGATGTTAGTGGACGCAAATGACTCTAGGGAATTCATTATCTATAATACACATAATCATTATATAGAATACACAGAACGTTTGCCTAGAATACACAGAATGTTTGCCCATAATACACAGAATATTGACGCAAAATACACAGAACTCATCCTCCTAACATTCGAATGCACAAACACATCACAACTTGTGTTAATAACATGAATACACATAATATTTACACAAAATACACAGAACTCATCATCCTAAACATTCAAATGCACAAACACATCACAACATGTGTTACTAACATAAATACACATAACGGGTGCCTATAATACACAAAACGGTTGCCTAGAATACACAGAATGATTGTCTGGAATACACAGAATATTAACATAAATACAGAGACCGGCCGAAACGGGAAACGTGATTTCAAAAAAAAAACGGACGATTAGTTTACAATGCTCAAAACGACGTCGTTTAGGTACGTGGCGCACATTGCTATGTGCACCGTGGTGCACACTATAATTTGCCATAGGTAGATAGGTTGGCCGGCCACGCTCAATAAATGATGTCTTTATTGTTGTTTGCATTTAAATGTGTTATTTCTCAACATTAGCCCAATTGGCCGAACTGGAATCCCTTATGCAAGGGGAAATGAATTGGAAGCTTTTTTTTTTTGCAAAGCACCACCTTAGTTTACAAGATCATACCGGTCCTACGTTATCCCTGCACCGGTGAAACTTGTGGACATATTATTTCACAGATTCAAATATGTTGTTAAAATTTTGAGTGGCTTGCAAAATTTGCCACATTATATTGCCTGGTTGGCCTGTGTTTTTGGCAAAACTTTAATGAATTAAACTATCATTATATTTAAGCAGTGTCTGGTAGATGTTGGATATTTATATAGTAATGGAGATTGATATTTCAGATGGACTACCATGCAAGCTAAGCTTAAATAATATTTGGAGTTGTGGAGTTATAAATATTATTTTAATTTCGTAGAAAATAAATTGGGAAATATAGATATGGCCGAATTGTTGAAGCCATGGCCGATGAATGAATTGGCCGAATTGTTGAAGTCATTTTGGCCGAAGTATTAAAACCAAGGCCGAATACATAAAATGGCCGAAGTCATTTTCGCAATGGCTGAATTCGTGAATTGATGGCCTAATTCATGTTTTCGTTGGTTTTGTTTGGCTCATGCATGAAATGTAATATATATATATATATATATATATATATATATATATATATATATATATATATATATATAGAAGTTGGCTCATATGCGGACGGTAGTTTAGATGCGGTCGTGTGGCCTAATCAGCACCGTCCAATTTCATTAATCTTACTGAAATTCGCGTATGTTTAAGTGGGGTTATTATGGTAATTTTAAGATTTATATTACATGATTGGAATGGTGCATTTTAGTACATAGTGTGGTGCGTTTTATTACGTATTTTGGTGCATTAACTGTGTTGTAGAATGGTGTGTTTTAATCTATCCGTTGGTGCATTTTCATACGTAGAATGATGTGTAACTGTGTTGTGGAATGGTGTGTTTTAATACATAGTGTGGTGCGTTTTAATACATGTTGTGGTGCGTTTTATTACGTATGTTGGTGCATTAACTATGTTGTAGAATGGTGTGTTTTAATCTATCCGTTGGTGCATTTTCATACGTAGAATGATGTGTAACTGTGTTGTGGAATGGTGTGTTTTAATACGTCGTCTGGTGCATTTTAATACATTGAATGGTGTGTATTTTAACACATGTGTTTCTAATAAGTGTGGTGCATTTTAATACGTATAACAGCGCATATTTTAGCACATGTTTTCTAATATGTGTAAATTAATATGTGTAAATAGTGTATGCTTATAATCTGACATGATGCACGTTGTGGTACATTTTAATATGTAGAATGATGTGTTTTATTAAGTATATTGATGAATTTTAAGTGAATAGACACATTTGTGTATATTGTGTGGAATGGTGTGTTTTATCGTTACTCTGGTGCGTTTTAGTACGTAGAATGGTGTGTTCTGTAACATACATATATTGCGCGTTGATTTGATGAGTTGATATGATCTAATGGCTGAAAATAGGCCACACGACCACACCTAATGACCAGGCCACACCTGAACTCTACCTATATATATATATATATATATATATATATATATATATATATATATATATATATATATATATATATATTATTTATTACTTTGCATGGTGACATGGTTTTAAGTTATATATCTTTAGTACATGGACCTACGAAGGTACATAACTTATGAAAAGTGTATATGTTATACATGGTTCATGTAATTATATTTTCCAGGACTAATATATCTGTTAAGATATGCTTTGTGGAAGTTGAGTTTTGAACTATCGTAACTTCCATGTAACTTCTCCAACAACTATATTTGCTTCTATAAATATTTTGGAGACATCTAAGAAATACAGATAATGAACATGCAATTGACAAGCCATCAACTTGCAGTACACCAAGATATTTCACAGTCTTACAGTTCTACAGAAAATTCTTAAACAAAACAACTTAAGAATTTCAGTCATCTTCTTGTATTACATAAGATTAATTAAATCTGGAACCTTGTTGCTTTTTCTGAGGGAGATTTAAAGCTTATAGAAAAGTGATTACATGCACGAAGATACCAGATGATCCGGTTTTATTTCCTTGTTTTTCTGTATTTTTTGTTGTATCTCAAATGTATTACATATTAGCAACATTTTTTTAACCGTAGATGTGGAGTATTTTCCAGTGTTTCATATGGGGTGGTTTCTTTAATTTCTACTCCTTTTTATTTCTACAAATTATCCTTCAATTCTAGTTTTCTTTGTTGGAAGGGTCCCATATGAATAACATGAGACACCACGTACGTAAAACGACGTCGTTTTGGTGTTAGTAGACGCGGACGCGAATGACTCAGGGAATTCATTATCTATAATACACATAATCATTATCTATAATATACAGAACGTTTGCCTAGAATACACAGAATGTTTGCCCAGAATACACAGAATATTGACACAAAATACACAGATGTTAGTGGACGCAAATGACTCAGGGAATTCATTATCTATAATACACATAATCATTATATAGAATACACAGAACGTTTGCCTAGAATACACAGAATGTTTGCCCATAATACACAGAATATTGACGCAAAATACACAGAACTCATCCTCCTAACATTCGAATGCACAAACACATCACAACTTGTGTTAATAACATGAATACACATAATATTTACACAAAATACACAGAACTCATCATCCTAAACATTCAAATGCACAAACACATCACAACATGTGTTACTAACATAAATACACATAACGGGTGCCTATAATACACAAAACGGTTGCCTAGAATACACAGAATGATTGTCTGGAATACACAGAATATTAACATAAATACAGAGACCGGCCGAAACGGGAAACGTGATTTCAAAAAAACGGACGATTAGTTTACAATGCTCAAAACGACGTCGTTTAGGTACGTGCGTGCACAGTATAATTTGCCATAGGCAGATAGGTTGGCCGGCCACGCTCAATAAATGATGTCTTTATTGTTGTTTGCATTTAAATGTGTTATTTCTCAACATTAGCCCAATTGGCCGAACTGGAATCCCTTATGCAAGGGGAAATGAATTGGAAGCTTTTTTTTTTTTGCAAAGCACCACCTTAGTTTACAAGATCATACCGGTCCTACGTTATCCCTGCACCGGTGAAACTTGTGGACATATTATTTCACATATTCAAATATGTTGTTAAAATTTTGAGTGGCTTGCAAAATTTGCCACATTATATTGCCTGGTTGGCCTGTGTTTTTGGCAAAACTTTAATGAATTAAACTATCATTTAAGCAGTGTCTGGTAGATGTTGGATATTTATATAGTAATGGAGATTGATATTTCAGATGGACTACCATGCAAGCTTAAATAATATTTGGAGTTGTGGAGTTATAAATATTATTTTAATTTCGTAGAAAATAAATTGGGAAATATAGATATGGCCGAATTGTTGAAGCCATGGCCGATATGATGAATGAATTGGCCGAATTGTTGAAGTCATTTTGGCGGAAGTATTAAAACCAAGGCCGAATACATAAAATGGCCGAAGTCATTTTCGCAATGGCTGAATTCGTGAATTGATGGCCTAATTCATGTTTTCGTTGGTTTTGTTTGGCTCATGCATGAAATGTAATATATATATATATATATATATATATATATATATATATATATATATATATATATATATAGAAGTTGGCTCATATGCGGACGGTAGTTTAGATGCGGTCGTGTGGCCTAATCAGCACCGTCCAATTTCATTAATCTTACTGAAATTCGCGTATGTTTAAGTGGGGTTATTATGGTAATTTTAGTATTTATATTACATAATTGGAATGGTGCATTTTAGTACATAGTGTGGTGCGTTTTATTACGTATTTTGGTGCATTAACTGTGTTGTAGAATGGTGTGTTTTAATCTATCCGTTGGTGCATTTTCATACGTAGAATGATGTGTAACTGTGTTGTGGAATGGTGTGTTTTAATACATAGTGTGGTGCGTTTTAATACATGTTGTGGTGCGTTTTATTACGTATGTTGGTGCATTAACTATGTTGTAGAATGGTGTGTTTTAATCTATCCGTTGGTGCATTTTCATACGTAGAATGATGTGTAACTGTGTTGTGGAATGGTGTGTTTTAATACGTCGTCTGGTGCATTTTAATACATTGAATGGTGTGTATTTTAACACATGTGTTTCTAATAAGTGTGGTGCATTTTAATACGTATAACAGCGCATATTTTAGCACATGTTTTCTAATATGTGTAAATTAATATGTTAAAATAGTGTATGCTTATAATCTGACATGATGCACGTTGTGGTACATTTTAATATGTAGAATGATGTGTTTTATTAAGTATATTGATGAATTTTAAGTGAATAGACACATTTGTGTATATTGTGTGGAATTGTGTGTTTTATCGTTACTCTGGTGCGTTTTAGTACGTAGAATGGTGTGTTCTGTAACATACATATATTGCGCGTTGATTTGATGAGTTGATATGATCTAATGGCTGAAAATATGCCACACGACCACACCTAATGACCAGGCCACACCTGAACTCTACACTATATATATATATATATATATATATATATATATATATATATATATATATATATATATATTATTTATTACTTTGCATGGTGACATGGTTTTAAGTTATATATCTTTAGTACATGGACCTACGAAGGTACATAACTTATGAAAAGTGTATATGTTATACATGGTTCATGTAATTATATTTTCCAGGACTAATATATCTGTTAAGATATGCTTTGTGGAAGTTGGAGTTTTGAACTATCGGTAACTTCCATGTAACTTCTCCAACAACTATATTTGCTTCTATAAATATTTTGGAGACATCTAAGAAATACAGATAATGAACATGCAATTGACAAGCCATCAACTTGCAGTACACCAAGATATTTCACAGTCTTACAGTTCTACAGAAAATTCTTAAACAAAACAACTTAAGAATTTCAGTCATCTTCTTGTATTACATAAGATTAATTAAATCTGGAACCTTGTTGCTTTTTCTGAGGGAGATTTAAAGCTTATAGAAAAGTGATTACATGCACGAAGATACCAGATGATCCGGTTTTATTTCCTTGTTTTTCTGTATTTTTTGTTGTATCTCAAATGTATTACATATTAGCAACATTTTTTTAACCGTAGATGTGGAGTATTTTTCCAGTGTTTCATATGGGGTGGTTTCTTTAATTTCTACTCCTTTTTATTTCTACAAATTATCCTTCAATTCTAGTTTTCTTTGTTGGAAGGGTTCCCATATGAATAACATGAGATCGATGCCACAATCATAGAACTTCACAAGCAAGGTTGTAGTTATGTCACTATCAAGTTGGGTGACAATATTAAATCATCATATCAATATATCATACAGCTCCTCACAATATATTCTAAGATAAAATGGAGCAATACATATATCTTTTTAATTTGAACACGTACTTCTGCAGAACGTAACTGTTGACACTGAAAATTTAACAAATATAATTAGTTTTTATTAGATTTGAATATTAGATTTGAATATATATTTGGATAATATTGATATTATCTAATTTGTTAATTAGATAATATCAAAAGAGTTTGAATTTATCAAAACTCTTCTATCCTACACCTATAAATAGTAGCTTTTATTTCTATGTAAACATCCCGGGAAAATCATAATAAAAGCAGTAAAAGTCCCCAAGCTCCTCCATGCCTATCGTATTGATCCAAATCTCCAGTTGAAGATCAAGCCATTTGAACACCGGAGGCCCTTCAGAAGAACAAACATATAAGTTCTTCTTTGAAGATCAAGCCACTAGAAATCCGGAGGCCCTTCAATGGAGCGTCAAGACATCAATTGAAGAATCAGAGGATCATCCAGAGATATTGTACCCACACCCCATATTGACATATACATGTAACCGATTTTTGAATTCAATATATTATTCAAAATTTCTTTGTTTACAGTAACACAAACTAGAGTGGCACCATGTTAAATGGGAATAGGGATGGCCTTAAGAGGATAATCTTTAGCAATTGTATATACCAAACTTCTCCTTCATGTCCAAATTTTCGGGTGCAATGTTGCCCTCAAGCTTCCAAGAAAATTGCCATTTTGGTCCAATGACTATAGTAGTAGTGTTAATTGCTATCCGCGACTTTCAAAAATGTTAATTGTGTACCTTGACTATGCATTTTTTCTCAATTTTGGTCACACCGGTCAAATTGCCAGCCAAATGTGACCGGAAAAAATTAAATCACATATTATTCTTAATTAGAAAGGGCAAAATAGTCATTGTTATGTCTGCCGACATCATCCATTTCCACCATTGTCGCCGAAACTGCTATGTTCTTCGCCGGAAAACAGAGGAGAGGGAGAGAGAGAAGGGTTGCCGGGTCTACTAGCTCGCCGGAGAAGAGGAGCGACGCCGCTGCTTGCTATCGATCGCCGTTGGTCTGCAGTTCGAGAGGGAGAGACAGGGTCGCTGGTTGGTGCTCACCGCCGGACTGCCATGGCCGCCACTCTGCTTCATCGACGACTCCCGTACTTCTTTTCGTCACCGTTGCTAGTGAAGACTGAGAGATAGAAGTTCGCAGCTGCTGCTTCATTCTTCGTTCAACCAGCGAGAGAGAGAGACGAGAGAGAGAGACGAGAGAGACACAGGTAACTTCAAGTTGACGGCGGCGACGGTAACTTCGAGTAGAGACAGCGGCGACAGTAACTTCAAGTAGACGGCGGCGGCGGTAGCTTCAAGTAGACGGCGGCGGCGGTAGCTTCAAGTCAACGGCGGCGGTATAAATTGAATGGAGAAGACGTCGGAGAAGAAATAATAAAGTAAAATGACTATAATACCCTTATTGTTTGGCCTATTAATATTTTCCGGTCGCATTTTGCTGTCAATTTGGCCGGCGTGACCAAAATTGAGAAAAAATGCATAGTCAAGGTACGCAATTAATATTTTTGAAAGTCGCAGATAGCAATTAACACTACTACAATAGTCATTGAACCAAAATGGCAATTTACTCTCAAGCTTCCATTGGAATGAGTTCAACAATGATCCCAGCATTACAAGGACTGTTTTTGTTGCCCGTGGTAGTTTGGGACAAATTCTTCTACCTCCGTCAAATGGAATGAGCTCAGAATCTTGCCCCTTAATGTCCATTTCTAAATTTTGAAACCTCTCAGGTTTGAAAACCAATGGCTTCTCCCAAATATTGGGGTCACGCCCAATTGCCACACATCAACTACAACCTATGAGTCCTTTCGAATAGTGTATCCACATACATTTGACATCGTGTTCAACTTTTTTACTCTGAATCAAGAATGACAAACTAGTAACATCAGTTTCCTGTATTGGCTTGCCTTTACCAATAACATCTGCAAGCTCCGCTTGTGTTTTCGCCATGGTCTCCGGGTTTTTAAGAAGTTGGGTCAGTGTCTAATGTGCTTGATAATGTATCAGTTCTGGCAGCAAATAAATCCTATTAACATGTATGAGTGTATGACATTGCCGGTAAGGTTCAATATTTCAAGTTATATATAGCAGATAACCTAACCAATAATGTGAATTGAAGGGGACTAATTAATACTCCGTATTAACATACCAAGAACATGTGCTGAATGTGAGTATGTGAGTCATATCAATCTCCTCAGGCCTTTCTTGGCTGAACATGTGCTGATTGTAGTACTTGTAATGGTCAAATATAGCAGCGTGCACATCATCATTTTGCCATTTTGGGTCTTCTTATTCTGTATAAATAACGAATCCTAAAGAGCATATTGGCATTCCATTCCATTCCATTCATACAACTAAGAGAGAGAGAGAGAGAGAATGGATTTCCAGAGCATTGTAGTAGCTGCATTGTTGGCCTGGACTTTAGTCCAAGCCCTCTGTTCATTAGCAAAAAGTAGAAATAAGAGTGTAGGCAATAAATTTCCACCAGGGCCAATTCCTTTGCCGGTCATTGGAAACCTTCATTTGCTGGGAGGGAAACCGCACAAATCCCTAGCCCAGCTAGCCCAAAAATATGGTCCAGTTATGAAGCTAAAACTGGGCATGAAGAGCACAGTAGTCATTTCTTCATCCGCCATGGCCAAAGAAGCTCTGCAGAAGCAAGACTTAGCCTTCTCTACCCGCTCAATCCCTGATGCTCTGCGAGCTAACAACCATTCCCAATTCTCTGTTGTTTGGCTCCCTGTTGCCTCCAGGTGGAGAGCCCTTCGTAAGATCATGAATTCCAACATCTTTTCTGGCAACAGGCTGGAGAGCAACCAACAGCTGAGGACTAAAAAGATCGAGGAGCTTATAATCTACTGCCAAAAGAGCAGCGAGGTAGGGGAAGCGGTGGATATTGGGCGTGCAGCTTTCAGGACTACCCTCAATTTGCTGTCCAACACCATTTTCTCTAAAGATTTAACCCACCCTTATTCGGATTCCGGTAAAGAGTTCAAGGATTTGGTGTGGAATATAATGGAGGAAGCTGGAAAACCCAACCTGGTTGACTACTTTCCCTTTCTTGAAAAGTTTGATCCCCAGGGTATTCGGCGTCACTTGACATGCCATTTCACTAAGGCGCTACACCTTTTTCAAGATTTGATTGATGAACGGTTGGAGGAGAGGAAAGTGAAAGGAAACAAAAATGATGATGCATTAGATTCACTTCTCAACATCAGCCAAGAAACACCAGAGGAGATAGATACGACTCACATTCTGCATCTGTGCTTGGTGTGTATATATATTAGTCTTCTCATCTTCACTTTTATTATCTTATGTATCTTTGCTATGTTGAATCTTACAAGTATTATCATGAATAATGTTAACAGGATTTGTTTGCTGCCGGGACTGATACATCATCAAGCACATTAGAGTGGGCAATGGCCGAACTTCTTAGGAACCCAAAGACTATGGAGAAAGTCCAAGCAGAGCTTACAGATGTTATTGGCAGAGGCAAACCAATACACGAAGCTGATGTTAGTCGTCTCCCTTATTTGCAATGCATCCTGAAAGAAACACTTAGGATGCACCCACCAATTCCGTTCTTGATACCCCGCAAAGTTGAACAAGACGTCAACTTAGGTGGGCATACTATTTCTAAAGGCTCGGAAATTCTAGTTAATGTATGGGCGATTGGGCATGACTCTAGTATTTGGGAAGATCCTTTGATTTTTAATCGGGAGAGATTTTGGAATTTAAAAATAGATGTTAGAGGGCAAGATTTTGAACACATCCCATTTGGCGGGGGTAGAAGAATTTGTCCCGGTTTGCCAATGGCGATGAGAATGGTTCCGGTAATGTTAGGATCATTACTAAACTCATTCCAATGGAAGCTTGAGTGTGACATTGCACCAAACGATTTGGACATGGAGGAAAAGTTCGGTTTAACATTGGCTAAAGTTCATCCTCTTAGGGCCATTCCTATTCCTTTTTAACATGGCCGGTGTCATTCATGTTCTGAAGCACTACGTATTCAATAGATATGTACTATATATGTTTCTCCAAATCAATTTGAAGGTTTTTTTTTTTTTTTTTAAATGGAGATATATCACATATTCACATTATTGTGTAGTGATATTCAATAAATACTTGTTATTCCAAATCAACTTACAATAAGTATACTAAGGAGTTTTGTTATGGCAGTTATTATATATTACATAAAGGTATCCAATAGATATTTGTTGCTCTAAATTATAGACAAATATCTTTTTATGGTGTAATGGTATTCATCAATAGATATTTGTTGCTATAAATTAACTTAAAATATAATTATACTAAAGTTCTATTTGGCAGTGGGAGAGAAAGATAAGGGAATGCAAATATTGAATTTTCTCTATATCTCTCATTAATTGCATTTAGAGGTCCCTAATCAGGTGAGAACAATGTTCTAGGTGAGAACATGAGGACAAATCAAAACCATTGATCTAGCAGATCTAACGGTTCAAAATAACGAAATTTTGTAATAATTATGAAAAAGACCCCGTTCATTTTAAAATTTTGTAATATTTATGAAAATGACCCCGCTTAGTTTTACTTGATTTCTCATCCATCAGATCTTGCAGATCAATGTTTGGATTTGTCCACACGTTCTCACTTGGGAAGTTTGTTCTCATATGATTAGGATTGTGTGATTTTAATAAAAACTACATCATTTTACATATTTTAAGATAAAACATATTCTTCAATTTATTAAAACAAAACTAATGTAATATGTTAACAAAAAGTAAAAAAGATTTGAGTGGCTTGCAAAATTTGCCACATCCCAGCAGGCATGGTTGGCCTGTATTTTTGGCATAAAACTGTACCGAATTGGTTGTCTGCTATATCAATAGGACTTGTCTGTTGGGGGACCGTTACATCATCCAAAACAGTAGAGTAGGCAACTGACAGAACTTCTTGATAACCTGGGGGCTATGGTGAAACCTCAAGCAAAGCTTGCATATATATATATATGTAATTGGCAAAGGCAAGCTATTAAACAAAGTTTGTGTTACTGGTCTTCCTTACTTGCAATGCACGGTGGAAAAAAGGTTCAGACTACACCCACCAGCTCCGCTTTTACTTCGACGAGTTGAACAAGATGTGGTCCTATGTGGATGTACCATAGCTAAGGACTTAAAAATTCTATTCAATGTATGTTAGAGGGTGTGATTTTGGACTTATTTCATTTGGCGTTGGTCGAAGGATTTACCTGATGCTAGGGTCATTGTTTTTTTGGTAAGTTCACAGGGTCTTTCTCTGTCCGTTTAACGGTCCAGGTCCACCCACGTTCAGGGCACGGGAACTGGCCCAGGGAGAATCGTTAATTGTGGGAATCGAACCCAGGTTCTCCCAGGATTCTTCCCCACAAAGAGAGCTCACTTGCCACTTGAGTTATCCCATTGGGTTTCTTAGAGCCATCTCTATTCCCTTGTAACATAGTATCACTCCAGTTTTATTCTTAATCCATATATAGCAGTTTCCAATAAATTAAATATGTTGTGTTCAATATGATTGGAGAATCTCATGCACATTATTACTCAATTTATTAGTAAAATAAGTATAAATTTTTTAACATATGTTTTCTAATAATTGTAATAGTGCATGTTTATAATCTGGGACGAGGATTTTCAATAAGTGGAATTGTACATTTTAACACATGTTGTGGTGCATTTTAATACGTAGAACGATGCATATTTTAGCACATGTTTTCTAATATGTGTAAATAATGTATGTTTATAATCTGACATGGCGTACGTTGTGGTGCATTTTAATACGTAGAATGATGCGCTTTATTACGTATATTGATGAATTTTAAGTGAATAGGTGCATTTGGTTATAGTGTAGAATGATGTGTTTTATGTGTCCTCTGGTGTATTTTAGTACGTAGAATAGTGTATATTTTTTGCACATATGTATTGCGCGTTATTTGATGACGTGATGTAATCTAATAGCTGAAAAAGGCCACACGACCACACCTAATAAACAGGTTACACTTGAACTCAACTATATATATTCTAAGCTAAAAAGAGCAATACATATATATTTTATTGAACACTGCTGCAGAAAGTAACACAAATTAAATGGTAATAGGGATGGCCTTAAGAGGACAATCTTTAGCAATTGAAAAGCCAAATTTCTCCTTCATGTCCAAATCTTTGGGTGCAATGTTGCCCTCAAGCTTCCATTGGAATGAGTTCAACAACGACCCCAACATTACAAGGATGGTTTTTGTTGCCAGTGGCAATTCGGGACAAATTCTTCTGCCTTCGCCAAATGGAATGAGTTTAAAATCTTGCCCTCTAATGTTCATTTCTAAATTTTGAAACCTCTCAAGTTTGAAAACTAATGGCTTCTCCCAAATTTTGGGGTCACGTCCAATTGCCCACACATTAACTAGAACTTGCGAGCCCTTTGAAATAGTATATCCACATAGGTCGGCTTCGTGCTCATCAACTTTACGCGGGATCAAAAATGGAGCCAGTGGGTGCATTCTAAAGGTTTCTTTCAAGATGCATTGCAAGTAAGGCAGACGAGTAACATCAGCTTCCTGTATTGGCTTGCCTTTACCAATAACATCTCCAAGCTCCGCTTGTGCTTTTGTCATGGTCTCCGGGTTCTTAAGAAGTTCCGCCATTGCCCACTCTAATGTGCTTGATGATGAATCAGTCCCCGCAACAAATAAATTCTGTTAACATGTATGATGACAACGCCGGTAAGTTTCAAAAAAGGAAGTTATAGATACCCGAACCAATAATGTGAATTGAAGGGGGCTAACATTAACGAACATACCAAGAACATGTGCTGAATGTGAGTCGTATCAATCTCCTCAGGCCTTTCTTGGCTGACATTGAGAAGTGAATCTAATGCATCATCATTTTTGTTGCCTTTCATTTTCCTCTCCTCCAGCCGTTCATCAATCAAATCTTGAAAAAGGTCTAGTGCTTTATTGAAATGGCATGTCATGCGACGCCGGATACCCTGGGGATCAAACTTTTCAAGGGAAAGTAATCAGCCAGGTTGGGCTTTCCAACTTCCACCATCATATTCCACACCAAATCCTTGAAGTCTTTACAGGAATCCAAATAAGGGTGGGTTAAATCTTTAGAGAGAATGGTGTTTGACAGCAAATTGAGGCTAGTCCTGAAAGCTGCACGCCCAATATCCACCGCTTCCCCTACCTCGCTCTTCTTTTGGCAGTATATTATAAGCTCCTGGATCTTTTTAGCCCTTAGCTGTTGGTTGGCCTCGAGCCTGCTGCCGGAAAAGATGTTGGAATTCATGATCTTACGAAGGGCTCTCCACTTGGAGGCAACAGGGAGAAAAACAACAGAGAATTGGGAATGGTTGTTGGCTGGCAGAGCATCAGGGATTGCCCGGTGGGTAGAGAAGGCTAAGTCTTGCTTCTGCAAAGCTTGTTTGGCCATGGCGGATGAGGAAATGACCACAGTGTTTATCATGCCCAGTTTTAGATTCATAACAGGACCATATTTTTGGGCTAGACGGGCTAGGGATTGATGGGGTTGCTCTCCAAGTAAGTGAAGGTTTCCGATGACCGGCAACGGAACTGGCCCCGGTGGGAGCCTTTTGCCTACACTCTTTCTACTACTTCTCTTTGCTAGTAAACAAAGGGATTGGACCAAAGTCCAGGCCAACAATACAGCTATTGCAATGCTCTGGAAATCCATTCTCTATATCTCTCTAAGTTGTAGGCCGGAATTGATTCCCTATCTGGTCTTTATATTTATATATATATATTTATATATATATATATATATATATATATATATATATATATATATATATATATATATGTATGGTATGACAAAAAACCAATCACTAACTCGATCTAGAAAGCCAAGGTAGATTCAGGGCGGAGCCAGAAAACTCGAGTTGGGGGGGCCAACGTAATAGAGAAAATTTACCATGTTAGAATAATGTTGGCTAGCGAATGACCGCCCATTTTCAACACCATTATTAACATTGTAAGGAAAATCTTTTAGCTAGCACCAAATGGAATGAGCTAAAAGTTTTGCCCCATAATATTCACTCCCGAATTTTAAAACCTCTCAGACTTCAAAGATCAAATGATTTCCCCAAATATTTGGATCACACCCAATTCTTCATAAATTAAGTGTACATTTGAAAATGATGTTTGAAAGTTAAGGCTTCAAAGACCTGGGCTATTCTTGCGAACAACCTCCCAGTCGAGCTCAATGCATAGAGTTTTCTTAATACAGTTTATCTCTCATGTGTAATTTACTTGCTATTACACAAGTTTGAAGCTTATCAAATACATACTCCCGCATAGTATTTGCAAGTTTCACTCGATTATTGCAAAACTAACACAAATTAGTCGCAATCCTCCTAAAATTTGGAATAATCTATGGACAAAATAACTCTTAATGTAGAGGAAAAAATATGGACAATCACTCTAGAATTTCCATAATATTGCATACATGCATATTCTTTAATTTCCACCACACAATCACTCTAGAAAAGTACTGTTGTTCTGTTGAGGGACATTAACACATGTGGACTGATTGTATATGGATATACGGAAGTCTTGCTCATTATCACAGGTCGCACTTCTCCATGTCCAAATCCTAATTTGGCGCTATCTCACCTTCAATGTTCCACCACAATGAGTACACCAACGACCCAATTATTATTGGAAGTGATGGTTGAGGTACCAGATGTTGGGGAAAATGCAAGCCACAGAAAAGTTGTGTGATTCACGGTTTACTTATGATTTAATTAATATTTACCATAAATTAATAAATGGTTAAGATCCTTTAAATAATACGTGACCTCAATTGTTTGATCTTTACTATTTAAACAGAGCTTTGACTTGAGTTTAGCACACCAGACAAAGATTAATATTGTTTGTTTCTATATGTGAGTTTTCCTTTCAGTTTCATCATTGAACGAAAATTCCCGTGTTTTACAATAGTGGGTTTCTTTTTGAAATTTCCGTCCTATATTTGTTCGATTGGACGCTATCTTTAACCAGAAATTGTAGTTGAATGGAATTTCGGACAACAGTTTTTCCTAACCAAAAAGAGCATCCACATCTACGCATTCTTTAAACTAGAGAATTCTCTATGTAAAATTGTACATGTACTAAAATTCCTTGGAAGATAATGAATTGCAAGGAATTTTGGCTTTGCACCACAGGAAAAAAAAAATAACTGTTATTTTCACTTTATGATTTTCACATAAAGCATATTTGTGTCCATTATTTATATTTTATTTCATTGACTTTAGTGATAAAGTTGGCCAGTCGATGACCACTCGTTTTCAACACCATTATTGACATTGTAAAGAAAATTGATATTTCCGCTAGAACCAAATGGAATGCGCTACAAGTTTTGCCCTATTAACATTCATTCCGGAATTTCAAAACCTCTCAGACTTCAAGATCAAATGATTTTCCTAAATATTTGCATCACACCCAATTCTCCATAAATTAAGCATTCATTTGAAAACTTGGAAAATGATTTTTGAAAATGCTATTGATAGTATAAATACTCGGAAAGATACGATCTCGACACAAGTTAGGATTATCAGTTACAAAAGGTTGGGTTAAGCAGCTTAAGGGATCATGGGAGACATGATCGGGAAGTATATCACAGACCAGGAGTAAGTTGTCAAAAGTCTTTTCTCCTTAATGAATGCAGGTATTTATAGTAGTGAACTGAGGGGCGCAAGTTCCGCGCAGTCGGCATGCTGAACACTTGGGGACCGTGCACTGTCATACTCTGGGGCCGTCTTAGGGCCGTACACGTGCCTTAATCTCTGTCTTATGTCAGGGTGGAGGTCGAGGTCTTAGAGCTTTGAGGTCGGGAGATTAGGTGGGTCCAGAGTGTAGAGGCTACGGGGCCAGAACAGAGGATAGGACCGGGATGAGACATATGGTCGGCCCAAAGGTTCGCTGACCATCCGATCACACCGATTGTATATTTGACCCAGGGGTATTCCCCATCAGCTATGCATGAATTTTAATTTGAATTATTTATGCTATCAATTATGGTATATGATCAGTGTATATAATTTTTTTACAGATATAGAAAACCTTTGTATTATATTCTTCTATTACCAAGAAGAAAAAAAAGAGAGGATTTTGAGTGATTAATAATTTCATTTTTAATGTCATTTAAACATATTTATTGATGAATGACCCAAAAAAAAAAAGGATTTCATTTTTAATGTCATTTAAACATATTTATTGATGAATGACAAATAAAGGCCATGCCACAATAATGCTATGACCACCGAGGATGTTATAAATTTTTTTTAAAGAAAAGACTAAGTGAGATAACACATATAAATATAAAACCACAAAAAAATGAATTAACACTTAGAGTTGAATGGACTATAATGTCATTATATTTAATGTCATTTAAATGTTTTTTTCGCCACAATAATACTAGGATCAAATGTGGATATTTTGAAATGAAAATAAATAACTAAAAGTATAGTAACACATATAAATCTAGGACCAACTAGAAGGAACGGAGTTCCAGACAATGAAGCTAGAGTGTGAGCCATATCTAGAAACTAAGCTAACCGAATAATTTAAAGAAGACATATCAGCTCTACAATCATTAATAATAAAGCTAACATAAGAGAAAAGATCAGTATGAGAAGATGTTAAAGCAATAAAGATTGGAACAATCCGTGAGAAGTTCCACCTATGACACTTCGCGATCATTTAACCAAGATAAGAATTCCTTACATATACATGCTAAAGACTCCACCATGAGGGGGCAATGAAACCTCCATTTGATAAAAGCAAAACAGCACCCACCGTAGCAAAAAACTATCATTTAATTTAAGATGTGTGTCTCATAGATTTGGAGTATTTTTTTTTTATGTCTCAAATTGTTTCTTTCTGCTACTCGTTTTTATTTCCACAAATTATTCTTCTGGTCTTGTGTGTTGGAACTAGTGTTGCAATACAATCTAAATGTACTGAATAATAAACAACAACAAAGAGTTGGAAGAATATGTGCTTAATGATGTATCAGTCTGGCGTCATAACAAATAAATACGTTTATTTAACATGTTAAGTGAAATTAGATAATAAGTTAATTGGACATAATTCACCATGTACATAGTAAGCTTTGCTCTACAATATAATATAACAATGGCAAAAGGGTCAAATAGACTCATGTACTAACCACGATTGTTCATCCGGCACCATGAACTAAAATATGGTCCATCTAAGTCATTATACCCTCAATTATTATTCACCTAGCATTTTTAGCCTGTTTTTCAGGTGAATATTGAGTTGGATGCAAGTCAACTTCTACGTGGAAATTTATTTGATTTATTTTGCCTTATTTTAAAATGTGTACTGCATTCTACTTAAAATTTTACACTTTGGTACATAAAATACTGCATTCTGCTTACTTAAATATTGCATTTTGAACACAGAAAATACTGGTTTAAATTACTGCATACTACTTACATAAAAACTGCATCCTGCTTACATAAAGATTGCATACTGCTTACATAAAAACTGCATTCTGCTTATTAAAATCTATTTATTTGTTGGCTTAATTTGTATTTATGTGTGTTTTGTATCATAGTCATATGTTATGTGTTGTTGCATAACTTGAAAATTTTGCCTACTTTGTTTTAAAATGACTACAAATGACGAACTGATTATATGTTCATGACAGTTTATTTAAATGTTCATATGTATGTGACGATCAAAATAGTCATAAAAGTTTGGTCATTTTTTTCATTAAACTCAATTGGTAATGGTCCAATAATAAGAATGGTGTACAATCATTTTGTAATGAAATAGGGTAAAAATCATCCAAAATATCCATATAAATAACGTGTCAACATTTTGTTTTTATTTTAAATTTCCATGTCATCAAAGTAGATGGACTACTTGAAAGAAACATGCTAAAAATGCTAGGTGAAAAATAATTGAGGGTATAATGGCATAGATGAACCATATTTTAGTTCATGGTGTCGGATGAACAATCGTAGTTAATACATGAGTCTATTTGACTCTTTTGCCTATAACAATTGATTGAAAGGGCCGGTCCAATTCAAATAACAAGCATGAGATGCAGCAAACTTCACAAGCAAGCTAAGGTTGTATGTAGTAGTTATTTCACAACCAAGTTGGGTGACAATGCTAAATCATATCATATATCACAAAGCTTCTGACAATATATTATAAGCTAAAATAGAGCAATACATATATCTTTTATTGAACACTACTGCTGCAGAACATAACACAAACTAGAGTGGCACTATGTTAAATGGGAATAGGGATGGCCTTAAGAGGGCAATCTTTAGCAATTGTAAAGCCAAACTTCTCCTTCATGTCCAAATCTTTGGGTGCAATGTTTCCCTCAAGCTTCCATTGGAATGAGTTCAACAACGACCCCAACATTACAGGGACGGTTTTTGTTGCCAGTGGGAGTCCGGGACAAATTCTTCTGCCTCCGCCAAATGGAATGAGCTCAAAATCTTGTCCCCTAAAGTCCATTTCTAAATTTTGAAACCTCTCAGGTTTGAAAACTAAAGGCTTCTCCCAAATGTTGGGGTCACGTCCAATTGCCCACACATTAACTAGAATCTGCGAGTCCTTTGGAATAGTGTATCCACATAGGTTGACTTCATGTCCAACTTTACGGGGAATCAATAATGGAGCCGGTGGGTGCATTCTAAATGTTTCTTTCAAGATGCAGTGCAAGTAAGGCAGACGAGTAACATCAGCTTCCTGTATCAGCTTGCCTTTACCAATAACATCTGCAAGCTCTGTTTGTGCTTTTGCCATGGTCTCTGGATTCTTAAGAAGTTCCGTCATCGCCCACTCTAATGTGCTTGATGATGTATCAGTCCCCGCAACAAATAAATCCTATTAACATGTATGCGGGTAAGATTCAATATAGCAAGTTATAGATACCCGAACCAATAATGTGAATTGAAGGGGACT
>CP025648.1:19881537-19897416 GCA_003576665.1 Ipomoea trifida | reverse complement strand
AAAGTTGGTGAATTGGTCCACAGTAGACTCAAGTAGAAGAGCCAGCATCCTCAAATTCTCCATTTTATAATAAATTAAAGAAACTGTACACTACATGACATTATGGATGGTAATGGTATGTATATGCTTCAACACATCATATTCTATTCCTATCCTAGATGGTATTGTTCTCATCATATGGATTTTGAGTGAGCCACTCTTATTAAATTAATCTACCATATCTTGATATGTGAGTACCACTTCGCGAAGACGTCGCCATGTCAAGTCTATATGAGTACCACTTTACAAAGACGTCGTGTATAGTGATTGTGCACGTATTAGCTATTATACGAATATGTTTAAGAGAACATACCCAATAATTATACTGGATGTAGTGTTAATAGCTAGCTTCCATTAAGTGATAATACGGAACGCTTGAATTTCTTCCATCATTATGTTTTTAAACAAACACATGAGAATCACTGTCACTCTCAAATTAAACTCAATTTGTGTCAAGATGTACACTTTTAGATCATAGTATGTATATCCCCGGCCCATAAATAGTGAGCCACTACATCAGTTAGAAATATACATATTAAAAAATGCCTTGTACATACATGCAAAAGCACTATAATATCTAATATTTAGTGGAAGCATTATAGAATTGAGCAACCTCCAGGGATTGTTGCTTTTTGAATCACCATAATCCTTAGATTGCAATAGAGAGATTATCATTCACTTAATCTCAAGTAAAGTAGATGTTCATATGCAATGAGTAGTGGGATGACTAAAGATGTTTATATATATCTCACTTGCCATCATTATAGGCTATGTAACTGATGGGCTCCAAGGTACAACGTAATCTAAATAATACTCCGTAATTAAAGTAAGAGGTGGACTTGATCAAGGCCGGTAATCCAACTAAGAAAGTGGGGGCCATGTAAGCCTTTTTTTTTTTTTTTTGGAAGAGGGCTAAGGGTGCGTTTGACAGTGCAATATGGAGCACAATTCGAGAAAACAAACAGTGGGGGTCAAGTAGACCGAAGCGGACTGCTAGAGGGTGGCTGACGGACCGCTCCTAGGCCCGTGGCCTTGGCGCTTTTTGGTCCATTGTTGGAGTGCCTTAATTGTCCATTGGTGGTTGGAGAGCCTCAACTTGGTTCACTCGGCTTTGACGGATTACCTATGTGAGTGGCGGACTGTTCGGTGGAGGGGTGGACCGCTCAGATGAACCACTCCGGCAGATTGTTCAGGCGAACGGATTGCTCTAGCAGTTAGCGATGCAATTGGCGATGTCCAAAATGTGACCATAAATCTAAGATCAATAATATAATTAACTTCCATTAATACACATCATGTGATGAAAATAATACTCTATAAAATAGACAACATTTTGTTGAATTAAGGAAGTCAAAATCTGCAGCTGGGCTATTGAATATTGATCAAAGTTTGGACACACAATGGGGGCCCTAGAAGTTCTTCCTTAGTTTTTTTGCCTTGGCTGATAGCTCAAAGTCAACAGAGGATGCATGCATGGGGATTCCATTGTGGTCTGTCTTCTTTTAATGCCTGACGACTGCCATGTGACAACGCATCTTTAAAAGTCTCCTCTTTTTATCCTTTTGGTTTAAGTGAGACGACATGACAGCTATGGGCTCCCATTTCTGTACTACTCCCTCCGTCCCGAAATGGATGTCTCATTTGCTTTTTGCACGATTTTTAAGAAATTAAAGTAAATGTGATGTGCTTTCCAATTATGCCTCCAACTTTTTCACTTTTGAAAATAAAAGCAATAAAGAAATGAAAAGTCATAAGCGTAAAGTAGGAAAAGTAGAATGATGGTGATGTTCAATTTTAGAAAGAGGACAACATTTTGGGACAAACTAAAAAGGAAAATAAGACACATAAAATGGGACAGAGGGAGTACTTTATAAAATGTCTTTCACTCTTATGAATTGCAATGGAATGCCTCGAAATTGATATTCAATGTGTATCATTTTACTTTAGAATAAGGATGAAATAGATTATTCAATTAAATTAAATATTTTATTAATTTTTTTAAAATTATTTTTAAAATTAATAATCGCCATGTCAGCGCATTTTAAGGTAAACAAGTCATTTTAGGTTTAATTACATGAGTTTGTGTTGTTCAGGGACTCAATTATATATTTTTTGAATTTGATTGTCTAATTTCAGTTTGGTGTGTACTTGAGTGGCCTATTTGACCCTTATTATTATTAATTAAATTAATTTTTATTCTTTACTTATTTGTTAAATATATTTTTAATTATTGACAAATATAATTTTTTTATATTTTGTAATATTTTTAATATAGTTTCTAAATATTTAAATTTTATATGTTAATACTAAACTTAATATTATAAACAAATTAAATTCAAAATAACACCAATTAAGTATTGTTAACAGAATTAAACACATAAATTGAGATGAATGGAGAAGTAGTTTTCCAGGAATGGGTTGTTGAGTGGGTAATGTATAATTATTATATTAAAAAGGTACGAGTTTAATTATTATTAACATTTTATAGTTGAATCTATTACACGGATTTTTTCTTGTGTGGTTTATCTCATCTCGTGTGTTGTTTGCAAGTTATTATATAATAGTGAGATTATCCAATGTACATCGTTCGATAATGATTGTAGATTCCTTAGTGGGATTGGATGATTGTAGGTTCTTTAGTGGGATTACCCAATGTACACCATTAATAATGATGATGGTGGATTTCTCTCATCATCTAAAAGAATAGTTTCCAAAACTACGTCTTATTCCCCGTCTCACCCACAGAAAAAAACTTTGTTCCATTCTTTTGGATAATATGCCAGAAGCCCAGATACTGATTTGTATGGGCCCAAAATACTAATTATAATTTATAAGGGTGTAGCCAAGATACAAAACAATTGGACTAAAGCCCACCTTGTATCTTTCAAATGGACCAAAGCCCAAATTCTTCGTGTTTAACTCGAGAAAACCCGCCGCGACTAGCAGTTGCAAATCTTTCCTTACAGAACTTTTCATGGCAACCCAAAACCCAACTGTCTCTGCACAAAACCTCCGCGATGCCGACGACGTAGATGACCTTCTCTGCTCAGGAATCGCCGCCGCCGAAGCCGACGGAGAGGCGAATCACAGTCATTCCTTAGAAGAAGAAGAAGAAGAAGTTCAGTCCTCTAGTTTGGTTCGTCCGAATGGTTACTTGCGTGGAGAGGCGTGGATTGAGAGAGCGTGGACTCACTGGAAAAAAATTGGACAGCCGAAACTCATTGTTGCACCTATGGTCGACAACTCTGAGCTTCCTTTTCGTATGCTCTGTCGTAAGTACGGTGCTGAAGCTGCTTATACCCCTATGCTACACTCGCGAATTTTCAACGAAGACGAGAAGTATCGCTCTGTAGAATTTACTACCTGCAAGGTAATCTACTTTAAGCTCAAAGAGTTTTCAAAAGCTTTAAAATTTTCCCCGCTTGGATTATATTCTTAAAATTTGCTTTGTACATTGCCCGTATGCATTTCTGCAACTAGATATTTCAGTTTGTATCCTCAAATGTTACTTTTTTGGCGCATTTTGACATATGATTATATGAATTCTAGGCGTATCGCTTTTGCATGTTTTATTTTTAATGCAGGTTTTAAAATTTCTTCTGTAGAATGTTAATGTTTCCAATTTCATGACGAGTGTTATTCTTTTCTGATTTGGACTTTGGAGTGCTTGATATCGACTATTGTTTAATGTGTGTTTTAAAATTTCTTGATTAGAATGCTGATATCCAATTTCAGGATGGGTTTCTTTTTTTCCTGATATGGATTGATTGCTTTCTGCTTCAATGATTCATCTATGTATTTGTTCCAGATTTGTGTTACTGGGCATTCTAATGTTCCAGTTTGGTATTCATCTTACTGTGTTCTCTAAATTGCAGGAGGATCGCCCACTTTTTGTTCAATTCTGTGCGAATGACCCAGACACTTTGCTGGAAGCAGCCCGGAGAGTAGAACCTTATTGTGATTATGTGGATATCAACTTAGGGTAGCATCCTCCTTCCTTGAAGTGTTATCTATTTTTTAACATTGATACTAAAATAATGTCTGAAGATAATTTGCTTACACTTAGGCAATTAGAGGTAGTCCTGTTGTCATGGATACTGCTTATTTGCTACTAGAAAACAATTGGCATTTGATTATAAGTTTTTTTCTTGTGTTTAGATGGACACTCCTCATTTTGGACCTTAATCACTACATTTTTTTGTCTGGTTATTTAATTTTCAAATTCTACAACCAGTCCTTCTGTTTAAATGAATTTTCATTTGTGATTTTCTTTCAATTTAGTCTACAACCATAATCCATCATTTTTCAGTCAATTCTGGTTTAAGTTTACTACATTTCCCAGTTGATTGATCTGTTCACATACGATAGAATATGGTTTTATTGGCTCTTAGATAAATTGTTTTGTTTGGCAGGTGTCCCCAGCGTATTGCAAAGCGGGGTAATTATGGAGCTTTCCTCATGGATAATCTTTCAGTTGTCAGGGCTCTGGTAGAAAAATTGGCTCGAAAATCTTAGCGTTCCTGTTTCATGCAAAATCCGTGTCTTCCCTGATTTGCAAGATACCATCAATTATGCCAAGATGTTGGAGGAAGCTGGTTGTGCTCTTTTAGCAGTGCATGGACGAACAAGAGATGAAAAAGATGGGAAGAAATTTCGAGCCAACTGGCCTTTCATCAAGGCTGTTAGAGATCAGTGAGAATTCCGGTCCTTGCTAATGGGAATATACGTCATATGAATGACGTACAAAATTGTTTGGAAGAGACTGGTGCAGTTGGGGTACTTTCAGCTGAGACTCTTCTTGAGAATCCAGCCCTTTTTGCTGGATATTTGACTACTGAATGGGCATCTGGCAGTAATGGAACCATGGAAGATGGACAGTTAGACAGGCTGAGTTATTAGTGGAGTATTTGAAGTTTTGCGAGAGATATCCTGTGCCATGGAGAATTATTCGGTCTCATGTGCACAAGATGTTGGGAGAGTGGTTCAGAATCCATCCAGATGTAAGAGAGATCTAAATAAACAATCAAGAACTGACATTGAGTTTCTACATGGCTTGGTAAATCGACTAAGGGAAACTCGGCGTGAGGATACCCCTGTTTTGAAGAAACCCACAAAGAATGCTTACAAGTGGAGTAGAGACATGAAAAAACTGGTTTTCTACATGCCTTGTTCCATGACCCATTTTTTCTTGATGTCAACAATATAGAAGCTGGAATCTGCAGCACCAGATTACAGCAAGGTTTGATCTAATTATCAAATTCACTACTTGGTTACTCGATTTGAACTTGTTCATTCATTCTGAGAATTGTACGGTTGATGTTGTTTAAAACATTGTGAAATTACACATTTGGAGAATATACATACATCCATGGGTAAGAAGCAAGCTTTCTCAAGTATACTATGTCAAGAAAGTTTACATTGCACTACTAGATTTGAAATTAATTATTTGTCTTGTAACCCATATATTTTGTTGTAACATTTGCTTCTTTGTAACCCCAAGAAACACTGCAATCTTGATAATTTCAGCCCGTAACACACTGTTCAGAGAGCTCTGAATTGGGATAATGAATTGAAGTGTGTGGTGGAACTTAGTCTGAGTGGCATGAATGCGTCCAAGAGTGCTTTGTCTTGGATCTTATGGCGCCATATTGCCATCATCAGTACGCATAAAAGAGATCATGATGTGATGGGGGTCCTTCGCAGTCTCTCCTGCGTCCTACCTCCATGTGAGGATGTGGAGCCTCCCTCCTCTCCCTGTTATACAGCTCTAAAGGTCAGGTGCTTCCAAATTCTTGTGTGTGATGCTGGAAAGATTTGGGGTAACTTAGCTCTGCCTCTGGATACTGCAGATAATATCCATAGGATTGCTTTCTGCTAATTTTACGGATCTCATTCTTAGTTCTTAACTAATTATATAGTATTTGCTGCAATGGGACAGGTTAACTACTAATCTACTACTACTACAATGGGACAATATATATTTATTGATGTAACATGTGTTGTATTTGAAACAAATACTCATTGGTCCCCCTAGAGTTACACGTGAATTGGTGGTACTAATGCTTCATTTTTTTTTTATTTTTATTTTTTTTTTCTGTTTTGTTTTGTTGTTGTGATGAAAGAAACCTGTAGCCACTATCCGAGAGGAGAGTGTGTACTGGGTAAACAGTAAACCAGCTTAGGTTGACCATAGCTTACTAGCTCAAACCAAGAAGGTCTAACTGGAAATTGAACTTGTGACATTGTGGTTACCATTTCAACAGTGTGACCACTTTGGCTAAAATTGTTTCCAATGCTTCAGTTTTGGCACTGCTGCTCTGCACATGTATTTTGGCATTTGGCTACTGCCAGTAAGCATGCTCCCACTTGGCTATTCTAATCTCTTTCTCCAACCCTTGTTGAGAGTGGAAGTTGACTTTACAATGGTCTTTGTTGTGTAATGTATAACGTTATGTATAATTGCTATAATACTCCTTACATCAATTTTATATATATATGAGTAGCTCCTTATTATGGTTTCTAAAAGATTGTAAGGATGAGGAGAGTTATCATCTCTGTTCTCACAGCTTCTCATCTCTTCTTCCTCTTCTCACTTCCATTGTTCCTTGAAGCCACCATTTCCATATCCTCACCTGGAGAAAATAAGAGAGCTGCATTAGAAATCATAATAGGATTTAATCCTCCCCCTGGCTCCGCCCCTGAACCCACATGTCCTCCTCCTCTGCCTCCCCCTCCAGAATGCCCTCCTCCGCCACCGCCACCAAAACCGTCTCCACCACCACCTCCTCCGCCACCAAAACCGTCTCCATCACCCCGTCCTACGCCACCAAAACAGCGTCCATCACCTATTTCTCCATTCCCATTTGAAACATCAGAACTACGCAGGATAGAGAAAGTGATCCAAAGATTCAGAAGAACAATAATCCATGACCCAAATGGCATTACCAAAACCTGGACGGGCAAGGATCAGCTCTGCAAAAACACATCCGCATACGTAGGATTCATTTGTTACACAACACTAAAAGATCACAGGCGTGCAGTTGGTGGCATAGACTTCAACGGTCAAGACCTTGGCAACAGCACTAACCCTCTGTCCCTGCAAAACTATGTCGAAGAGTTCAAGGACTTGGTGGTTATCCATGTCAACTCCAACTACTTCACAGGCACCATTCCTCCTGGAATCTCAGTCTCCAATCTCCCCACTCTCTTCGAGCTCGACGTCAGCAACAACAAGCTCTCCGGGCCATTCCCAAAAACCGTTCTTGCAGCTACAAACTTAACATATTTAGACCTCCGCTTCAACTTCTTCCACTCCCAACTCCCCTCTCAGGTCTTCACACTAGACCTCGACGCCCTGTTCCTCAACAACAATGGATTCTCCGGCCCCTTACCCGACAACCTCGGCCGCACCCCTGTCTTCTTCCTAACCTTAGCAAACAACTACTTCACTGGCCCAATCCCCAGAAGCATTGGTGACGCTTCAAAGTACCTCCTTGAAGTTCTGTTCCTCAACAATTCCTTGTCCGGCTGTCTCCCCTGGGAAATCGGGAAGCTCAAGAACGCAACCGTCTTCGATGCCAGCAAAAACCAGATAACCGGCCCCATTCCACACTCATTCGGCTGCCTCAAGAAACTGCAGATCCTTAACCTGAGCACCAACAAGATGTACGGCACTATCCCGGAATCGCTGTGCGCGCTGGGAGACCTGGAGGAACTGAGCCTGGGATCAAACTATTTCACCCAGGTGGGAGAACAATGCAGGAAGCTGATCGCTAGGAAAATTCTGGACGTGAAGAATAACTGCATTCTGGGTTTGCCTAACCAGAGAACCCCGCAAGAGTGCTCGGATTTCTTCTCCAAACACATGCAGCGTTGCAGTGACGAGAAAACCATGCTGTCTCACCTGCCTCCTGGCTGTCGTATTGATCTCTCTACCTCTCAGAAACACAAACGCCATAGCTCACAAAATCGCAAGAAGAAGACAGCAAAAACTACTTATGCTGCACTGAAGGTGCATGGACCATAATGTTCAATTCCTTAATTTGTGTTTATTATAATGGACCTGGCCTGGGTTAGTTTTAACTCTGTGTATTGCATATATATATATAGCTTCATTTTACGGGTTGATCTACGAGCTGATGAGCATGCATTTGATGTAAACTAGGATTTCAATTGAAGAAGGAATAAAGTAAAGTAATTGTCTTTGTATTAGTAAAAGAATCAATTACCAAATTAAATCAACTTTCTCACACAATTCTCTACAACTTGATCAGAAGCCACGATTCCCCAATTGCCCAATTGCACTATCATTAACTTCGATAACATAGATTTTCAACTTATCCCGTCTAATGAAAACCTGGCCAAATTATGCTATGGACCTAGGTTCACATTGCCATGTCGACCTGGAATAACTGCGCCTGTAGTGGCACTGTTTCATTAGTCAGTGATTTTTATTTTTTATTTTTTTTTGAATATAGAGTTCAAAAATTGTGAATATAGGGTGTAAAAACATAGAGTTCAAAATTGTGTTATACTATTGAATATAGAGTTCTGTAACTGTAAATATAAATTTATTTAATCGTGAATATAGAGTTATAAAATTGTGAATATGGAGTTCTATAGTTGTAAATATTAAGTTCTATAATTTTACATATTGATATATAAAATTGTGAATATAGAGAAACGAATTCTGAAGACAAACGACAAGAAAATATATATTTTTTTTAAATTCAGATCGCGTTGTTTTGGACCCGAATACACATTGCAAGGTGGACCTAGGTCAATGACATAACAACCGGAAAATCTCTTATTCTAATTTAGTGGTACATTTACAAATGATCCAGCCCAGTGATTGAAATAGCCCAAATCTCAGCACAGCAGCCCAGCCCACATATTGCCTACGGAGACCCCACCTAACCACCTAGCAATCCTAGCAAGTATCAAACACGCACTTTTCACGTGAGTTCATGGTAGCGTGGTTTCCACGCTAGAAAAGAAAAAAGGAAAAAAGAAAAAGAAAATAAAGACTTTAAAAGGAAGTGAAGAAAAGAATAAAGAATCGTTGACTTTAATAAATTTTATCCCATAAAAAACGCATTATATGAAAGACCGCAAAGCATAACCGATTATTTCAATTCAATGGTTTTTGTCGACAATGATCTCCGCCGTACATCTTTGATTTAATCTCCGCCGTCAATTCCTACTACTATTTACTTCCGCGGTTCCGCCCCCCAAAATAAACTCCCTCTCACTCCCCCCTCTCTCTCTCTCTCTCCTCGTCTCTCTGTCTAGCGACGACCACAACTCCGGCGACCGTTCATTTTCCGCTACCGGAAACAATGTCGGGAGGTATTGCTCGTGGTCGTCTCACCGAGGAGCGCAAAGCCTGGCGCAGAAATCACCCTCACGTGCGTCTCGCGCTCTTTCTTTTCGTCTCTCACTTCTGCTTTTATCTTCCTGCATATTTCCATGTGTATCATCGCGTGTGATCTTTACTTTTTAAATGATTTCGGCTTTGTGGATTTCGATGTTCGCGTATTGTTTATATTTGGATTTGTGTTTTTTTTTTAGGGATTCGTGGCTAAGCCGGAGACACTCCAGGACGGTTCAGTGAACTTGATGGTTTGGCACTGCATTATTCCCGGCAAGGCCGGGGTAAGTCCTTGTCTCCTTCATTACCTACCATTTTTACCCGCTGTTTTTGTTAGTTGAAGTTAAATTTTGTTTGTAAAATATGCAAAGAGACCTAGTCGAAGAAGTTTTTTGAGTGATTGTCTGGTAAATTTTTTATCTGTTATATCTGAGTGAAGAGTGGCTGCTAACTTTATGAAAATTTTATTAACTTGAGGGATTGATTTGAAGGTTGTTCTACTTTGGTTTGCTTGGTGCATTTAGTATCTTACTTAGTCAAATTACAGTTAAGAAAAGTGTTTTAGTCCAATTAAATTCTCCAATTTGATCTTTTAACTTACTAGTAATAGAGTAAAGTCTACTCATTTTTCCCAAGATCTAATTGCAAATTAGAATCATGCTGCTTTTGTTATGTGTTTAGGAGTCTACTTTAGCTTTTGTTATGTGTTTGGCTTCATGAGTGATATTCACAAGTTGGATGACTCGATCTCTGAATTAAAATTATGAGATGATTTTTTCTTGTAAAAATTTAAATTTTAAACAACAGGGGTGAAAATTAGTTCACACTTGTTTAATAAGGTTACTAGTTAAGTAGATAGTTTTGTTTTTGCTGGTGCTGTTTTATGATTTTACTTGCACACAATTCAGTCAGATAGATATTGCTTGATTTTCAGAAGTCAGGACAGTCACGAAAATGAATCTTATGTTGCAATATAAAAATAAAACTTAAAGCTGGTTAATTAAATTAAACAGTGCTTACATAGTACACAAATTATTATTTGAATCATAATTCTGCTACAGTATTTCTTAGAATAGACGCTAAAGTGTACAATAAGTTTTTTTTTTTTTTTTCAAAATGCGCCGATTCATTACAAAGCACTAAAATTTTTATATTTTCACCCACAATCAGTGACCATCTTTTTCTTGAACATGGTCTTCCTCCCTTTATTTTTCTTAAAAAGTGGTGGTGATCACCTATTCTTGATTTTTATGATTGATTACATGCATAACAGATTTGTTGTCCCAAAAAGCATGTATCATAAATTACATCGATGGGATGGTCTGAATATTCTGGTCCCATGTGTAACAACAGTTAACTTAGTGCAGTAACTTTGATTTAGTACCATATTAAAATTGTACACTCTGTAACAGACTTTCCAACTTTCTATTGGACCGTTTAATAAAGCTTATAATCATGGATTTTGATTATTGTTAATGTTTGTAGATTGTGAATGAGGTAACTTTTTGTGCATAGGTTATTGGCTTAAATAAGGTTAAAGTGTTGTAAAATATGATTACAATGTGTTCCAATAATGTAAAAAAGAAGATTACTTAATCTATAGTCCCAGTAATCTGATTACATAATCTTTACTGAACAGCATGAATATAAATATTTACAGTTTTTTTGTGTCTATTTACTCATTAACTCTAGAAGAAATATGCTTGCTGGTAGAATATCATCTCACCTATTGTTCAGAAAGATTGCGCAAACTTTGCGTAGGCACATATATTTGTAATTCTCTCTCTGTGTTTTTATAATTTGGTTGCTGAGCAATATAACTGCTGCAGACTGATTGGGAAGATGGTTATTATCCACTTACAATGCACTTCAGCGAGGACTACCCAAGCAAACCACCAAAATGCAAATTTCCACAGGGTTTCTTCCACCCTAATGTCTATCCTTCTGGGACAGTTTGCCTCTCAATCCTTAATGAAGATTATGTATGCAGCATTCTCTTTCTGTACGCTGACTTAAGTCTCAATTAATTTTTATCAATCAATCTTTTATATGATGGGCTTTCACTGTTTTTGGTTGTTTCTAGGGGTGGAGACCAGCCATTACCGTCAGGCAAATTCTAGTTGGTATCCAGGACTTGTTGGATCAGCCAAATCCTTCTGATCCAGCTCAAACTGAAGGCTATCATCTCTTTATCCAGGTAATTCTTTATATTCAATCGCAACTTTATCATCTTCACTTTATCCAGTTCAATGTGTTAACAAAAGTTATAGAATTCATCATACCAAGAATACAGAATTGGTAATGACTATTCCTTGGTATAGTAGTAGGTTCTGTTCAATAATTAAGTCCCTCCCTATATGCAGGATGCTGTGGAGTATAAGAAGAGGGTTCGACAGCAGGCCAAGCTATACCCGCCTCTTATCTAAATACATTACTCCGTATTTAACTCCCTTCCGGTCCCTTTAGTTGTGCATAATTGTAATGGGCATACCAATTACCGAGTTTCCTTAGCCGTTGAATTCTCCCTGCCATATTTATATAGTTGATGATGCTTTGTTGTTTGGAGTGGTGATACACTGATACCTCTTGAATTATAGCTGCTTCATTTGATTGTATTTGCCTTTCCCATTCCATAATGAACCAGTAAATGTACATTTGTTGGAAACAATCTGGTTTCTTGCTGGATTTTGGACAGTTGTCTTATTTCATCTATGCTACTTTTTCTTGTTTCCTACTTGACATCAATGCCAAGTTGGCCACAATCTAGCCATCCATTACTGAGCTGGCTGCCAGCCTGGCTAACTTTTTCAGTCCTCTCAATTACAGTAATCATTTTAAATATTTAATTAATGATTTTAATTTTAGCACATTTTGTTAAATATTTTAGGGGAAAAATTGCAATTTTAGTGTTTTAGTTATGTCTGTCTAGACATTTTAATCCCAGACAATTGTGAATCGCAGAATTAGTCCGCATTGTGGTAAAATGTGAACAATTATCATCTCTTTGAATAACTTTTCTCATCACCTGTTGTTTGTGTTTTATTTGTACCGTGTTATATTATACTTGTCATATAAATTATGACCATAGTCGATAGCAAAAGTTAGTAGAGAGTAGAAACTAAAATACTTTTTTTTTTTGGAGTATTATTGACTCTTATGAGAATGTAGTATCTGTTCATAAATACTTTGTCAACCTATTGAAACTCAAAGAGTCAATACAGTTCCCACTAAAGCTGTCAACCTATTGAAACTCAAAGAGTCAATACAGTTCCCACTAAAGCTCAAGCCCATGATCTACAGCTCCAACTGAGACTCAAGTCCATAACCTTCCATTTGAGAGAGGGTCACTTCGTGTTACTAGACCAAGGTTAGTGATAGCAAAAATTGTTCTCATATCGACTATGACCATAGTGATAGCAAAAATTAGCAAAGGGATTAAAATTGCATATTGATGACTACTTTATCAAATTAATTTATCGTGTCATATTATGAGACAAACATGCAGCTTTTACAGTGTCAAAATTAGAATATTATAATTAAATTAATTATCTCTGTTGATGATGTCTCTAGCCATTGTTTAGTACAAATTGTATATTGAGACGGCAGGCACATTGGAGTTGCGAGAAAAACAAGGAACAAGACAATAGAAGAATAGAAAGGTAGTGAGAGGGAACTTTCTTGTTTGCGAACATGTTCGATGAGATCAGTGTATACACATGAAAACAAACAAGAAAATACGGAGTGAGAATTAATGGATGTTGGGTATAGGGAAGAGTTGTACAGCGTGAGTCGTGAGAGTTGTTTCCACAATAAATACGAGGAGATTGGGAGTTGGATCTTCCGGCAGGCTTCTGAAACACTGCATTAAATTAATGTAGTACGTCTTTCTAGGCATAGCCGTAGAATGACCCATTCTCCGGGAGCAATCTCAATTGTTTCCAGGCATACTGTATTGTACGGACTTTAGTACATTTGAACATTTCAGATTCAACATGTAATCATGGTAATCAATTCTAAGGCCTTCTCCCCGTGACAGATTTTTGAGGAAATTTTATAGGTATAAGTAGAAAAGAAAAAACGAGTGTTGAAAAAAAAATATTAAAATTTCAAAAAAAAAAATGGTAATTTATGCAGCTAGGGAGGTGAGGCGCAATTCTCGCGCCCGAATGGGCTCCATATATTCTTGCAAAGCCCCACCATTTGCAAGAGAAAAGACTAAAAAATAAAAAAAAATAAAAAAAAATCGCTACTCACGTTTATTAAAAACTCTCCTTTTAGTCTTTACTATTCCAAAATCTCCACCAAAAGCACTAATGGGGATGGCCTAAAGAGTAAAGGGCATCCCATCTATGACTTTTGTTTAGTCTTTTGTAGGTCCATTATAATGTGGAGGAAACAGAAGTCAAGAGAGAGAGAATTAGGCAAGCTGTGCGCATTTCGTGCACAACCAACACCTAGTCGAACCTCCGAGTATGGAAAAATTAATTTGGTCAATAATTTACCTCAGCTCTTAACTGGGCTGACCTGATACGAACGAAAATTAGTCTGGATATGATACTGGCTTAAATATGACTCCTACAATTATGACATGCTCAGGACACTCGTGGCATGACAAAAAAAAATTATTTTGAAAAATGTAATAATTTTAATTAAAACGTAATATACTTTACACATACATACAACAATTATATTCTAATAAAAAAATATTACACATTTTTACAATGAGACAATCTCACACAATATTTGCATGTATATTGTTGGGATAGAATGATAGATAAAATCCCAAAACATAAACGTGGTGGAATGATTGACACCCGACAAGAGGTAAAACCCATTCAAAAATTTGAAAATTCCTATTTGATTACATTGATCAAAATTAATTAGGGCATTAATACTCAAATTCAAATAATAAAATTTTAAAAACAGATCGATTTTAAATTTAAAAACTCAAAAGTACAAAAGAAAGTATAATTAATGAATTAAAAATGAGATTAACCCATTAAAATTATTATAAAATCTTAACATACGTAGATAAATAACCTTCAAAAGAATAATAGAGTGATACAACTATACAAGACACAACATGATCAAATGCAAAAAGTATGATTAGCTAACAAAAGAGAAAAGCCAACAAAGAGAGAGAGAGAACGAGAATTAATTATATTTGTTGGAAGAATAAAAATATAAATATAAAATAATTCGTTGCTGGCTACACGACTACATACGTGTCTACATCTATACATTTGTGACAAAAGTACGTACTCAATCTTTCACATTTTATTTATATTGTCCTATTTTACTTATATATTCATTATTCATTGATAAAATTAATTCTTTCTCTTTTTTTTTTTGTTTTGTTTATTTTATATTAGTTATATATATTTTATTATATTTAATACTACCTCTGTCCCATTTTACCTGTCCTGTTTACTATTCATTGGTCAAACCAACTCTTTCTTCATGATTATTCTCTTTAATAATTTTTAATTATTTTTAAAATTTGATTTGTTGTGTTTAATAGTACTTTTGATGTAGTTTCTAATATATAAATTTTATATGCTAATACTAAACTTAATATTATGAAAATTTGAATTAAAAATAATTTCAGTCAAGCCTCGTTAACCGAATCAGACAAACAAAATGGGACGGAGGTAGTAATATTTTAAATTTAATTTCTAAATATATAAATTTCATATATTAATACTAAACTTAATAATATGATTTTCAAAAAAAAAAATTAATAATATGAAAAATACATTGTAAATAATTTCTCGTTAACTGAACTAGACACAAAAAATAAAGTAAATTATTTATAGATCAAAACTCCGTTAATTTAACCAGCACAAAATAAACTCAAATTATATCACATAGTTTACCATGCGCTTTGTGACCATAGTCCATATTATGTACATAAAGTTAACATCTTTTATATATATATATATATATATATATATATATATATATATATCAATTATAATATAACTACACGTAAATAATTGTTAAACAAATATATACAATCCATTATAATTGAATATACACAAAATAACTGAATATACATATTTATTAACTAAAAATATATAATATTTTAATTTTATATACATATTTTTTATTAAGGTTCCACCTAATCCACAATATATTGATTGATTGTTAAATTCTACGGATGAAATATTTCTCTACGGAGATAAAGAAAAAGTCAAACCCAAATTGGTTTACGCGTTTGTCTGACTCTAAACTATTAAAATCCATTATTTATTTATTTTTGATTCATAAATTGTTTCCAAAATATCCTCTACTAATGAATAATGATTAGGGGATTTTGTGAATTGTGAGGTGGAAGCAAAGAAGATACTTTTTAATCATACGTTCACATGTTAACAGCGGACCCTAATTATAAATTTGTCGGCGCAGCATATCCATTGCTCGGTTAGTTGCATTTGGACGTGTAACTGTAAACAAAGTCAGCCGTTCCA
>CP025648.1:19759707-19880537 GCA_003576665.1 Ipomoea trifida | reverse complement strand
AAAGATGTTGGAATTCATGATCTTACGAAGGGCTCTCCACTTGGAGGCAACAGGGAGAAAAAACAACAGAGAATTGGGAATGGTTGTTGGCTGCAGAGCATCAGGGATTGCCCGGTGGGTAGAGAAGGCTAAGTCTTGCTTCTGCAAAGCTTGTTTGGCCATGGCGGATGAGGAAATGACCACAGTGTTTATCATGCCCAGTTTTAGATTCATAACAGGACCATATTTTTGGGCTAGACGGGCTAGGGATTGATGGGGTTGCTCTCCAAGTAAGTGAAGGTTTCCGATGACCGGCAACGGAACTGGCCCCGGTGGGAGCCTTTTGCCTACACTCTTTCTACTACTTCTCTTTGCTAGTAAACAAAGGGATTGGACCAAAGTCCAGGCCAACAATACAGCTATTGCAATGCTCTGGAAATCCATTCTCTATATCTCTCTAAGTTGTAGGCCGGAATTGATTCCCTATCTGGTCTTTATATTTATATATATATATATATATATATATATATATATATATATATTATATATATATATATATATATATATATGTATGGTATGACAAAAAACCAATCACTAACTCGATCTAGAAAGCCAAGGTAGATTCAGGGGCGGAGCCAGAAAACTCGAGTTGGGGGGGCCAACGTAATAGAGAAAATTTACCATGTTAGTCGACATTATAATTAATCGTACCATATTATTATATATACCATACATTATTGTAATTATTATTGATAATGATTTCTAATCATACTCTATGTAATAAAGTATGAAATACATAATTATATGAGTACGATCATTACTTTAGAATTTTTTTCACATAACACAAAATATCATAATCATAATAATAACAGCAGCAACAACAACAACAACAACATTTATTTAAATATAAATTGTCAATTTTTATCAAATAAAAAGCTTTGTCAATTATTTTGTCACCAATTTTTTTCATAGTTAATTGATATTCACTTTACTAATTAACTGAATATTTCAAAATTTGAGAGATAAAAGACAAAATCAAGAGCACAAATTAAACAATCAATATTAATTTTTGACAATTTCAGAACTAATTATTTAAACAAGCAAATGTACATCTTCAAAGTGTAAATAAATCACTATAACACACAGTAAATCATTAATTAATTAATCAACATAACTAATAAAACTAAATATATCTCAAATTTGAAGATTTTTAAAAATAAAATGGATACTTGATGCCCTCCCTTATTTAAATCTTGATAAAAGAAATAAAATAAAAAGAAAAATAGTGACTTTAATTATTTGATTTATTTCTTTCTATTTAATGAATTTACACTTTAATATATATATTTTGAGTTCACTTAATATAAAAAAAAATTAGAGGGGGGCCAAAAGTGTATTTTATCCCTACTATATCAATATATACATACATATTTACTAAAAAAAATAAATAAATTAAAGGGTGGGTAAGGGGTGGGGTGGGGGTTGGGGGGGGGGCCAGGGCCCCCCTACCCCCTAAGGTGGCTCCGCCCCTGGGTAGATTGGCATGGTTCCGGCAGCTACGTTCGATAAATAGTGTTTTTTGTTTTCTTTTACGACATGTTGACGGGTATTGAGTTATTGACACAAGTGGATTTGATTGGAAAGTAGGCCGTGCCAAAGTCTTGCCCATTATCGCACACGGCATGCACAGTTTTTTTGTTAGAGTTTTGTTTTTAAGATATATGGATCAGGTGGTGTCGGGTCAAGGTGAAAATGTGATACTTATACAGTTATACCCTCAAGGTTATTAATAAGTTCTGGCATTGCCACTCTACTGTGTTCAAAGATGTATCCGTTCCAGCAACAAATTAAACAAGTCGTGTTGATATAGCAGACAATCAATATGGAACATCAGCATCAAGCAATTATAGCATGCAGGATGTATAGTAGTATCGGCATGTGAACTTAATTTTATATAGTGGAAAGACAAAGCACAATGCCACTTCATATATATCAGTTTTCCATTTACGGTGTGCATGCAGATTGAGGTCGATCGGACTCGATCAGTTTGTGTATACAGAATTGAATTAGCACTTAGGCTTAGCAGGTACATACCGGTGAAACTTGTGGACATAAATTCACGAGTCAAATATGTTGGAAAAATTTGAGTGGCTTGCAAAATTTGCCACATCCCACCAGGCATGGTTGGCCTGTATTTTTGGCAAAAAACTATACCGAATTGGTTGTCTACTAATCTACTATATCAATAGGAGTTGTTTGTTGCGGTACCAATATATCTTCCAACATAGTAGAGTGGACAATGACAAAACTACTTAATAACTCCTAAGCTAGGGCGAAAGCTCAAGCAGAGCTTGCAAATGTAATTGGCAAAGGCAGGCTATTAAACGAAGTTGATGTTATTGGCCTTCCTTACTTGCAATGAATCGCGGAAAAAAGTTCAGACTACACCCACTAGCTCCGCTCTTACTTCCATGCAGAGTTGAACAAGATGTGGTCCTATGTGGATATACCATACCTAATTAAGGACTCAAAGATTCTATTCAATGAATGGGCAATGGGTCGAGATCCAAGTATTTTGGAAAAATCAATTCATGTTCAAACACGAAAGGTTTTGAAATTATGAAATAGATGTTAGAGGGCGTGATTTTGAACTTATTTCATTTGGTGTTGGTCGAAGGATTTGTCCCGCAATGCCAATGGCATTATTGAGAATGGTTAGTAAGTCTAGGGTCATTGTTGAACTCATTTCAGTAGAAGATAGAAGGTCACATAACACCAAACAATTTGAACATTTTTGAGCATTTTGGGAGATAGCAAATAAGGTTTTAAGAAAAGAGTGATTGGCTCGACTCGTATTGACCACCTGCCAGAAAACCCTTTCATTTTTTGTGCTTGTTATTTTCCCAGAAATATTATTTTTGTAGTAATATTTCGTAATACTATACAATTGAAATACATATATGTTGTAATATAATTATGTTTTTAAAATGAAAGTTTGTATTCCCCATTTTCCTCTCCCAGTGCACCTGTCCATTCGCTGCCAGCCTCAACTGTGCAAGTGTTTTTTCACTATCCTAGAATTGCATAGCAGTTGGCGTCACGTTTTGATGACAAGATAGTAGGCTCGGTTCTCCAAACCGTCGCCGAACAAATAAATTAAGTGATACTATGAGATTCGCCAATCATATTCAGAGTAACATATATATTTATTAGAAACTACTCTATATGGATCAAAAATAAAATTGGAGTAGTACTATAAATTTTATAAGGGAATAGGGATGGCTCTAAGAGGATGAGCTTTACCAGATGTAGTGCCAAACTTCTCCTCCATGTCCAAATCCTTTGGTTCTATGTCACCATCAATCTTCCACTGAAATGAGTTAAGTAATGACCCCAACATTACTGGAATCACTCTCAACGCCAATGGCATTGCAGGACAAATCCTTCGGCCAGCACCAAATGGAATGAGCTCAAAATCACGTCCTCTAACATCTATCTCCGAATTCAAAAATCTCTCAGGCTTGAACATCAATGGATTCTCCCAAATATTTGGGTCACACCCGATTGCCCATACATTAAATAAAACTAGTGAGTCCTTAAGTATGGTATATCCACATAAGACCACATCCTGATCAACTCTACGCGGAAGTAGAAGTGGAGCTGGTGGGTGTAGTCTGAGAGTTTCTTTCACGATGCATTGCAAGTAAGGGAGGCGACTTACATCAGCTTCGTTTAATAGCTTGCCTTTGTTGATAACGTTCGCAAGCTCTGCTTGAGCTTTCGCTATAGTCTCAGGATTCTTAAGAAGTTCTACCATTGCCCATTCAATGGTACTTGTAGTTGTATCGGTCCCGGCAATAAACAAGTCCTGCTCATATAGCAGAGAAATAAACAACAATTATATGGTGTGAAGATAAACAAGAAATGGAACAATAACTATAACTCCCTCTTATGTAGATCTGAGTGATAGGATATATCCTCTCCCTCGGTTTGGGGTTTAATTTCTCAATCATAACCAAGCACTTACTACTATGCTAAGTTATAGCTAGTAGTGCTTGTGTAGCAATCATCTCCATGTTTCGATGGCATGATACTGGATTTGGCTCTTTGAGCCACTACTCAACAATTTCTTCCTAGCTAGCACATACTCGTGTCATGCATGCTTTGATACCAATTGTTAAGATTGCGCTTATCACTACTCCAAAAGTTATAATTAGTAACGAATGTGTAACTTTATTTCTTTATATTTGTATAGCAGTCAAAGTCACGTTTTGATGGCAGAATGCTAAACTCTGCTCCCCATCACCCAACATTGTCCCAACGAGGGTCTAACCAGGCAACCAACAAAGCCCAAGATGGCCTGACATTAAACATTATATTTACTGTTCAGTTATTCGAAAATTCTCCCAACAAGATGCAACGAACCACCAACAGATATATTTTTATATATTAATTCTATTTTTTTAAATACATTTTTTGTGTTGAGACAAATTCGTAGCCCTATCTAGTAAAGGATCACAAAGAGATAAACCAGTCTAGGTTGCCTATATATTGCTGATTGGTTCAAACCAAGAAGGTAATAAATAGGTCACTCCCACCAAGAATGAAATTTGGAACCTTATAATTATCAAACCAACAATCAGACTAACTTTGAGTAAGAAAAAAAAAAAAACCTTTAAATGTAACATATTTTTTGACCAAATTAAAGTCCACCTTAATTAGTTAGGAAGGAATGGAACATACCAAACAGTTATGCTGAATTAGGGTATTATCAATCTCATCTGGTGTTTGTTGACTGATGTTGAGAAGTGTATCTAATATATCAACATTTCTGTTGCCACTCACTTTCCTCTCCTCCAGCCGTTCATCAATCAAGCCTCTGAAAATGTGTAGCACCTTACTGAAATGACCACTCATGCGTCGACGTAATCTTTGGGGATCAAACTTTCGTAGAAAGGGAAAGTAGTCAACCATGTTGGGCGTTTCAGCTTCCTCCATGATATTCCTTACCAAGTCTTTGAATTCCGAACAAGGGTCGCATAAATCCTTAGAGAAAATGGTGTTTGACAGCAAATTCATCGTAGTCCTGAAAGCTGCGCGCCCAATATCTACCGCCTCCCCAGCCTGGCTGTAATTTTTGCAGAGGGTAATAAGCTCTTCGATCTTTCTAGCCCTCAGCTGCTGGCCGGCGTCGAGTTTATTGCCGGAAAAGATGTTAGAATTCATGATCTTGCGAAGGGTTCTCCACTTGGAGGCAACAGGGAGCCAAACAACAGAGAATTGGCTGTGGTTTTGAGCTCTGACGACATCAATGACTAACCGGGTGGAGAAGGCTAAGTCTTGCTTTTGTAGAGCTTCTCTGGCCATGGCGGACGAAGAAATGATGACGGTGTTTATCAGGCCGAGTTTCAGGTTCATAATAGGACCATATTTTTGGGCGAGCTGGGCTAGGGACTTGTGGGGTTGGGTTCCAAGCAAGTGAAAGTTTCCGATGACCGGCCATGGAAATGGCCCTGGTGGAAGCTTTTTGCCTACACTCTTACTACTACTTCTTTTTGCTAATAAACATAGGCCTTGGACCAAAGTCCAGGCAAACAATACTGCTACTACAATGCTCAGGAAATCCATTCTCTCTCTCTTGAAGTTATGGTATGGTCTATGAAGGTTATATATGATCATCATTTCAGATTTTTTTTAGTAGTACTCACTCTATTATAATATAGTATATGTTCATCTATACTTTCTCAAACAGTCCGCCTCAAACTGGAACACAAGGTGTTTGACATCATCTCAGATAGCGTTTTATTAAGTCTCGAGTTTAATTTAATTGTGACTATAAAGAGCGCTTTAATTTGTTGCTTTCATGTTTCGTCCAATCATTCATGCTAGTTTTCTGGGCTCCCTAACCCCCATTTTCTCTCAGATCACAAGCTAAGGCTTCAAAAGACCTGGGCGTCCTATTCTTGCTGACACCCTCCCAATCGAGCTGGAAGCACAGAATTTTCTTAGTGCAATTTATTTCTCATGTATGATTTACCTACTATTACACAAGATTGAAGCTTACTAAATACATACTCACGCATAGTATTTGCAGAATTGCAGGTTTCACTCGATTATTGCTAATGGTAATTAAAATTCTCAGGATGGAAGATGTGTTCTCACTTGAACCCTTCCTCTCTATATATATATAATGTTGATAGTGCGTGTAACTTACAAGCACTATCAACAGTGTTGCTCGATACAATTAGGTATAACAAGCAAATATAGTTTCACTTGATATTATTAACAACACCAATGTCCATCATATGAATACAAAAATCCTAGCTGTGTATACAGTTGATGAATGATGAGACATGGCCTTGTTTGTTTTAATAAGTGAGGGAATGGTATGATGAGACATGGCTTTGTTGTTTTAATAAGTGAGGGAGTGGCCCTTGTGGGAGCTTTGATGTGTCCACATATATATATATATGAAATGATAGATGTGTTGCTCTTGGGGTATAATTCATCAATTAACTCAAAATAAGTTGAGAAATTAATAAGTTGAGAAATTTTACTTTAATTTCCTAGCCATAGTAGTGTGTAGGTTTGAGATTCTATGTTGCAAAAACACAACATAATTCATAATTACAAATGCAAATTTGTGCCCACAAAGACAATATCATCAATCATCTATCCCTCTTTCCGGATGAAACTGTATGATGATACGCCGTGTTCCAAAAATCTTACCACAAGAGTACCAATTATACGACACTCAAGCAAAGACCCTAACTCCACCAAAAAAGCTAGCTCATGAGTGGAGGTCCACAATCTCTTATAGAACCAATGCGGGATTATATCATTGTATGCCATAATATGTCAGAATGATTGCCTTGAATACACAAAACGATTGCCTAGAATGCACATAACTCATCTCCTTACGGGGTGCACAATGCATTGTGCACCCTAGTCCACGGTATAACGATCCCATATACACCATTTCGGTGGCAAATTATTGTATGGACCACGGTCCGAAACGACATCGTTAAATTTTATGAGTTAGAATAATATACATTATGAGTTAAAATAATGTACATTATGTGTTAGAATAATGTACATTATATGTTAGAATAATGAAACTTCCGGGGTAAAATAATGTACATTATGTGTTAGAATAATGTATTTTATGTATTAGAATAATGTACATTATGAGTTAGAATAATGGAATTTTTGTAGTAAGATAATGTACATTATGTGTTAGAGTCATGTACTTTATATGCAAAAATAATGTACATTATGAGTTATAAAAATGTATAGGAAAAAGTGTCAAATAGGCCACTGAACTTATCGCTATTGTGCAATTGGGCCATTGAACTTAAAAAGTGTGCAATTCAACCATCAAACAAGCAAAAATTGTGCAATTTGACCATTTTTACAAAAAAAAAAAAAATAATAATTCAATTTGAGTTAAAAACAATTCAATATTGACTCCCAACTAGTATGGTAGAAGAAAATGCCACTCTTAATACATATATGTTAGTAATATAATTGGATTTTACCAAACAAAATTTATAAAAATGGTCCAATTGTACAAATTTTGATTGTTTGATGGTTGAATTGCACACTTTTTAAGCTCAATGACCTAATTGCACAAAAGCGATAAATTCAGTCACTTGACACTTTTTCCAAATGTATGGAATCCACACGATAACTATTGGTTTCGGTGGCTCGGTCAAAGTCATTGAAAAATAATTATAACTCTCAAGCATCAAAAGAAGGCATTCAATGACAATCTTGTAATTTTGAAAGGAGAATTTAGGTCAACTTAAATCAACTCATCTTTCCAAAATATCCTTCTTTTTCCTTAAATCACATCCTCATCCCATTAATTATGCCCATCTACCAAAAATATCCAATTATCATGTACACTATCTCTCCTCCACTATAAAAAGTCATAAGCCAAGACAAGAAAGAGATAGAGAAAAAGAGCATTCACATCTACACATTCTTTAAATAAGAGAGTTCTCTATACAAAATTATACATGTACTAAAAATTTCTTGCAAGATAATGAATTTTGGCTTTGAAAAAAAAAAACAATAACAACAACAATAACAAAAAAAAACCTATGATTTTCGTATTATGGTTTTCAAGTAAAACATATTTGTGACCATTTATATTTTATTTCATTGACTGAGCAATAATGTTGGCTAGCGAATGACCGCCCATTTTCAACACCATTATTAACATTGTAAGGAAAATCTTTTAGCTAGCACCAAATGGAATGAGCTAAAAGTTTTGCCCCATAATATTCACTCCCGAATTTTGAAACCTCTCATACTTCAAGATCAAATGAATTCCCCAAATATTTGGATCACAGCCAATTCTTCATAAATTAAGTGTACATTTGAAAAGTTGGAAAATGATGTTTGAAAGTTAAGGCTTCAAAGACCTGGGCTATTCTTGCGGACAACCTCCCAGTCGAGCTCAATGCATAGAGTTTTCTTAATACAGTTTATCTCTCATGTGTAATTTACTTGCTATTAAACAAGTTTGAAGCTTATCAAATACATACTCCCGCATAGTATTTGCAAGTTTCACTCGATTATTGCAAAACTAACACAAATTAGTCGCAATCCTCGTAAAATTTGGAATAATCTATGGACAAAATAACTTAATGTAGAGGAAAAAATATGGACAATCACTCTAGAATTTCCATAATATTGCATACATGCATATTCTTTAATTTCCACCACACAATCACTCTAGAAAAGTACTGTATGTTGTTCTGTTGAGGGACATTAACACATGTGGACTGATTCACTGATTGTATATGGATATACGGAAGTCTTGCTCATTATCACAGGTCGCACTTCTCCATGTCCAAATCCTAATTTGGCGCTATCTCACCTTCAATCTTCCACCGCAATGAGTACACCAACGACCCAATTATTATTGGAAGTGATGGTTGAGGTACTAGATGTTGGGGAAAATGCAAGTCACAGAAAAGTTGTGTTGTTCACGATTTACTTATGATTTAATATTTACCATAAATTAATGAATGGTTATCATTTAAATAATACGTAGCCTCAATTGTTTGACCTTTACTATTTAAATGGAGCTTTGACTTGAGTTTAGAATATCCGACAAAGATTAATATTGTTTGTTTCTATATGTGAGTTTTCCTTTCAACATTAAACGGAAATTACCATGTTTTAGAATAGTGGGTTTCTCTCCGGAATTTTCGTCTTATTTTTGTTCGTTGGACGTTATTTTCGACCAAAAATCATAGTTGGACGGAATTTTGGACAACGGTTATTCCGAACCAAAAAGAGCATCCACATCTACGCATTCTTTAAACCAGAGAGTTCTCTATGTAAAATTGTACATGTACTAAAATTCCTTGCAAGATAATGAATTTTGGCTTTGCACCACATGAAAAAAAAATAACTGTTATTTTCACTTTATGATTTTCACATAAAGCATATTTGTGTCCATTATTTTTCCTCCATTATTTATATTTTATTTCATTGACTGAGTGATAGTGTTGGCCAGTCGATGACCACTCGTTTTCAACACTATTATTGACATTGTAAGGAAAATTGATATTTCCACTAACACCAAATGGAATGAGTGATAAGTGCAAAAGATGTCATCTTTATAAGGTTATTATCGGATCGTCTAGTGCACAATTCGTAGCTTTTGTGTTTGATTTGCCCATTTATTGCGTTAGAATGCTTTGTATTGTCTTAGTATCCGTTCCACACTTTACCGTTTGTTTTGTAGGTAAAAAGAAGTGTTTAAAGGCAGGAAATGGCGATGTTTCGGAGAAGAATTCACAAGCCGAAGTTGGAAGGCAAAATAGGCCTTGGACGCGCTCTGGACGCGCGTCCAAGTCGGCGTCCGCAAAAATGCCCGCAGAAGTTCGGAAATCAGAGAAAACTTCAGAGAGGTCTCTGATGGACGCCGGGGCGGACGCGCGCGTCCACCCCGCGTCCATCAGAAGGCCGAGAAACTTCAGAGGCCGAAATTTCGGACGCGGGGCGGACGCCCGCGTCCACTCCGCGTCCGGCTGTGCGCCGTAGCGCACAGTCGAGGCGGACGCGGGGCAGACGCCCGCGTCCAGCCGTTCGGCCAGCCCATTTTAGGCGCGTTTTTTGGGATAAAAGCTAAGTTTTTCCTCTGGTTTTGGGATCCCCAATCCATCACACTTCAATTACACACCTTAGAATATTTCTCTCTCTAGGATTAGCCTAGAGAGATCACTCCACATTGCAATTCTTAGGTTTAGATTAGATTTAGAGAAGAATTCCATTGTGCAAGATTGTAATCAACATTCAAGATTCAAATTCAAGTTCAATTTCAAGTTCAAGTTCAAATTCTTCCTTCAATTCCTAGCTAAGTCTTCCTTTTAATTTCTTGTCATTACTTTTGCATTTTGCTATTTCAATTCCAAGCATGATTAGATAGATCTTTATGGATTTGGATTGAGCAATTTTGTATGGATATTCTTGAGCTTTGAATTGATTAATTAGGTTTTGCAATTGCTTTGATTATGAGTTTGATTGTGTGAATGGTGATCTTCTTTGACTCTTGTGTGGGAATGATCAACCTATATGAGAGATGTTTGGAGAAGGAGTCTCACTTACGAGAGTAGGGATACTCCTTAGCCTAGCCTAGCACGTTTCCTTCCCACCTTTGAGAAAAGGGGGATTGGAAGGCAAATAGCACACCATGTGTTCGATAATTTGCCTCACCTAGCCTAGTTGCCATGAGAATGGGACTATGGACTAGATGATAGGCCAATGACCACAAGAGTGGCGTTGGCATAGTTGTCTTGCCTCATTTTCATTATCTAAGTGTTGCTAGCCTAGTATCTTAGGAAATCAAGGATACCTATATGAGTTGCAAGGTCCAAATTAAATCCTCCTTTTCAATTGCTAAACACTCTTGTGCTTAATCCCCTTACCGCTTGAATTCCCTCCTTGCCATCCTTAGAGAACGATACTCGGAAATCTTTCCGTTTTAACACCTATTCCTTTCCATCCACCGCTAAACTACACTCTTCAATGAGCTAAAAGTTTTGCCCTATTAACATTCATTCCGGAATTTCAAAACCTCTCAGACTTCAAGATCAAATGATTTTCTTAAATATTTGCATCACACCCAATTCTCCATAAATTAAGCATCCATTTGAAAACTTGGAAAATGATTTTTGAAAATGCTATTGATAGTATAAATACTCGGAAAGATATGATCTTGACAAAAGTTAGGAATATCGGTTACAAAAGGTCGGGTTAAGCAGCTTAAGGGATCACGGGAGACGTGATTGGGAGTATATCACAGATCAGGGGTAGGTTGCCAAAAGTCCTCTCTCCGTAATAAATGCGGGTATTTATAGTGGTGAACTGGGGGGCGCAAGTTTCGTGCGGCCGGCATGCTGAACATGTGGGGGCCGTACACTGCCATAGGGGCCGTCTTAGGGTCGTACACGTGCCTTAAGATCTCTGTCTTATGTCAGGGTGAAAGTTGGGGCCTTAGAGCTTTGAGGTCGGGAGATCAGGTGGATCTAGAGTGTAGAGGTTACGGGGGCCAGAACAGGGGATACGACCGGGATGAGACATATGGTCCGCCCAAAGGTTCATTGACCATCCGATCACACCGATCGTATATTGGACCCAGGGGGGTATTCCCCATTAGCTATGCATGAATTTTAATTTGAATTATTTATGCTATCAATTATGGTATATGATTAGTGTATATAATTTTTTTTTTACAGATATAGATAACCTTTGTATTATATTGTTCTATTACCAAGAAGAAAAAAAAAAGAGGATTTTGAGTGATTAATAATTTCATTTTTAATGTCATTTAAACATATTTATTGATGAATGACAAAAAAAATGACCATGTCACAATAATGTTATGACCACGATGTTATAAAAAAAATTTAAAAAAAAAAAAAAGAAAAAAAAACTAAAAGTGAAATAACACGTATAAATTTAAAACCACAGAAAAAAATTAATTAACACTTAGAGCTGAATAGACTATAATGTCATTATATTTAATGTCATGTCATTTAAATGTTTTTTTTTACGGGGATATAAAATTGTTATGTCACAATAATACTAGGACCAAATGTGGATATTTTGAAAATAAATAACTAAACGTAGAGCAACACCTATAAATCTAGGACTAATTAGAAGAAAAGGAGTTCCAGTACAAAGTGTGAGTTTAAAAATAGGCAGTGTGAGCCACTATATTAGAATATCCCTCCACAATCATTAACAATAAACATTAGAGAAAAGATCAGTATGAGAAGATGTTAAGAAAGTGAGAAGCTCCACCGTTGACACTTCGCGACCATTTAACCAAGATAAGCCTCCATTTGATAAAAGCAAAACAGCACCCACCGTAGCAAAAAACTATCATTTAATTTAAGATGTGTGTCTCATAGATTTGGAGTATTTTTTTCGATGTCTCAAATGGTTTTTCTACTCATTTTTATTTCTACAAATTATTCTTCTGGTCTTGTGCGTTGGAACTAGTGTTGCAATACAATCTAAATGTACTGAATAATAAACAACAACAAAGAGTTGGAAGAATATGTGCTTAATGATGTATCAGTCTGGCGTAATAACAAATAAATGCGTTTATTTAACATGTTAAGTGAAATTAGATAATAAGTTAATTGGACATAATTCACCATGTACATAGTAAGCTTTGCTCTACAATATAATATAACAATTGATTGAAAGGGCCGGTCCCATTCGAATAACATGCATGAGATGCCGCAATCATAGAACTTCACAAGCAAGCTAAGGTTGTATGTAGTAGTTATTTCACTACCAAGTTGGGTGACAATGCTAAATCATATCAATATATCATACACCTTCTGACAATATATTATAAGCTAAAATAGAGCAATACATATATCTTTTATTGAACACTACTGCTGCAGAACGTAACACAAACTAGAGTGCACTATGTTAAATGGGAATAGGGATGGCCTTAAGAGGGCAATCTTTAGCAATTGTAAAGCCAAACTTCTCCTTCATGTCCAAATCTTTGGGTGCAATGTTTCCCTCAAGCTTCCATTGGAATGAGTTCAACAACGACCCCAACATTACAGGGACTGTTTTTGTTGCCAGTGGCAGTCCGGGACAAATTCTTCTGCCTCCGCCAAATGGAATGAGCTCAAAATCTTGTCCCCTAAAGTCCATTTCTAAATTTTGAAACCTCTCAGGTTTGAAAACTAATGGCTTCTCCCAAATGTTAGGGTCACGTCCAATTGCCCACACATTAACTAGAATCTGCGAGTCCTTTGGAATAGTGTATCCACATAGGTTGACTTCATGTCCAACTTTACGGGGAATCAATAATGGAGCCGGTGGGTGCATTCTAAAGGTTTCTTTCAAGATGCACTGCAAGTAAGGTAGACGAGTAATATCAGCTTCCTGTATTGGCTTGCCTTTACCAATAACATCTGCAAGCTCCGCTTGTGCTTTTGCCATGGTCTCCGGATCCTTAAGAAGTTCCGCCATTGCCCACTCTAATGTGCTTGATGATGTATCAGTCCCCGCAACAAATAAATCCTATTAACATGTATGCGGGTAAGATTCAATATAGCAAGTTATAGATACCCGAACCAATAATGTGAATTGAAGGGGACTAAAGTTAACATACCAAAAACATGTGCTGCATGTGAGTCGTATCAATCTCCTCAGGCCTTTCTTGGCTGACATTGAGAAGTGAATCTAATGCATCCTCATTTTTGTTGCCTTTCATCATTTTCCTCTCCTCCAGCCGTTCATCAATCAAATCTTGAAAAAGGTGTAGCGCCTTAGTGAAATGGCATGTCATGCGACGCCGGATACCCTGGGGATCAAACTTTTCAAGAAAGGGAAAGTAATCAGCCAGGTTGGGCTTTCCAGCTTCCACCATTATATTCCACACCAAATCCTTGAACTCTTTACCGGAATCCGAATAAGGGTCCGTTAAATCTTTAGAGAAAATGGTGTTTGACAGCAAATTGAGGGTAGTCCTGAATGCTGCACGCCCAATATCCACCGCTTCCCCTACCTCGCTGCTCTTTTGGCAGTAAATTATAAGCTCCTCGATCTTTTTAGCCCTTAGCTGTTGGTTGGTCTCGAGCCTGCTGCCAGAAAAGATGTTGGAATTCATGATCTTACGAAGGGCTCTCCACTTGGTGGCAACAGGGAGTAAACCAACAGAGAATTGGGAATGGTTGTTGGCCCGCAGAGCATCAGGGATTGACCGGTGGGTAGAGAAGGCTAAGTCTTGCTTCTGCAAAGCTTCTTTGGCCATGGCGGGTGAGGAAATGACCACAGTGTTTATCATGCCCAGTTTTAGATTCATAACCGGACCATATTTTTGGGCTAGCCGGGCTAGGGATTGGTGGGGTTGCTCTCCGAGCAAATGAATGTTTCCGATGACCGGCAACGGAACTGGCCCTGGTAAAAGCCTTTTGCCTACAGTACTCTTACTTCTTTTTGCTAGTAAACAGAGGCCTTGGACCAAAGTCCAGGAAAACAGTACAGCTATTACAATGCTCTGGAAATCCATTGTTTCTTTCTCTCCCTCTATTGAATCCCAATGTGGTCTTTATGTTTAGATTTAGATATGTATATATAAACGTAATGATCTATGGTATGATACTAAACCAATCACTTAATCGATCTAGAATGGCCGAGGTAGATTGGCGTGGTCCCTGGCGGCTACCTCAATAAATAATGTTTTTGTCTTCTTTTACATGTTGAGGGTATTGACACAACTCACACAAGTGGCTTGATTGGCATTGATCAAATGGAGCTGAGGCTGTGCCAAAGTCTTGCCCATAATATAAGGCCATAATCGCCACACATGGCACAATTTTTACGTTGGCTTAGAGGACGTAAATCACTAGTCATTCCCTTAATTCACAAGTTCAAAATTTTAAAGTGATAGATCAGTTAGATCAACAAAGCTAGCTTTGCATGGTGAGAAGGTTTTTGTTTTTTAATTTTTATTGAGGGTGAATGATTTAACTTAGAAGCTATATATATATATAAGCTATTGGTTTTTATATAATTACAGATGCATACACTAAAATCACTTACTATAATAAGAAATTATAGTGTCCATATAAATGGGGGATTTACTAAACAAATACAAAATTATCTATGAAAAATTCAGTAGATATATAAATCATGTAAAATGGTCACTATCGACAATAACAACAGATTTGATATGAAGATATTTTTCTCCGCATTTTGTTCGTCACAAAATAAATAAATAAATAAATAAAATACTGATGAATCAATTCAAGAGGGCCAACTTTAGTAGAGGAAAAAATCTTTTCCAAAATAATAATAATAATAATAATAATAATAATAATAATAATAATAATAATAATAGTATCGTTAGATAATGCTTGCAGAGTAACAAAGGCAAGTTAAGATAGTGGGTGGGTCCGACTATTTTTTGGATAACAAAAAAAAAATTGTAGCGACTATTTGAACATGTGTATTACATAAATTTCACATTGTGATTAGTGGACCTATTTGTTTTCTTGTTCTTTTACTTATTTATTTATTTATTTATTTATTATTATTATTATTTAAAATAAGTTGAAATTATATAAATATAGAAAAATTGTAAGTGAATTGTAAATATAATGACATGTTTGGTAAGGAGGAATTGCGATTATTTTTTCATTTAATTCAAGAAGTAGAAAATTCTATTAGTTTTCTCCCTGTTACCGATCAACAAGAATTATTGCTCTTTTTGAAATTAAACAATTCAAAATCTATAACAATACCAACGACGACATTATAACGTACAATCACGTACTATACAATTGAAATACATATATGTTGTAATATAATTATGTTTTTAAAATGAAAGTTTGTATTCCCCATTTCCCCCTCCTAGTGGTGCACCTGTCCATTCGCTGCCAGGCCAGCTGCCTCAACTGTGCAAATGTTTTTCCACTGCCCAAAAGTTATAACCAGTAACAAAAACGTAATTCTATTTTTTTTTATACATGCGTAGTAGTTAGAGCCACGTTTCGATGATAGGTTTGTAATTTAACTGTTGTTGTGTGACTAGGAGCGTGAACACCAGAGCTAGTTTTCAAGGTTTGTAATTTGCTCCAAAATTCCCTTGATATTCTCATCTTTGCCTCCAAAACTATCAAACTCCTTCCAACTCCTTGCTTTTAGCAAAATAACACAAATTAATCATAATTCTAATGAAATTTGGAATGGTCTATAATAACTTAATGTTGAGAGAAAATATGGACAAATTAAATAAACAATTATCAATATGTAATTATTTTTTGTTACACGTACTATCAACTAACTATACAGTTAATGAATGATGAGACACGGCTTTGTTGTTTTAATAAGTGAGGGAGTGGTCCTTGTGGGAGCTTAGATGTATCCACATATTTACGAAATGATAGATATGTTGCTCTTGCGGTATAATCCGCTAATTAATTTAAAATAAGTTGAGAAATTTTACTTTGCTAGTCATCATAAAGTGTAGGAGCGAGATTCTATACTGTAAAAACACAACATAATTCCTAATTACACATGCATACAAATTCTTGCCCATAAAGAAAATTAAAATTCGGGCTAATATAATGACAAAAATATGCAGAAATTAAGATGAAAGACAAAAATGTGTAAAAAAAAAAGGTGGACTAAATTGTGTAAAGTACTAGGCTGATTACCTTCTTTTCATTAGGATTTTCATGAAGAAGGTAATTACTTAATTAGTCTACATTTCTTTAAAAAAAATTTATGTGTACAGATGGGAGAGAAGAAGTTAGTACCTCAATTTATTCATATGAGTTAATTCCATTTTTGGTCCTAGATTTATAGGTGACATTCCACTTTTAGTCCTTTTTTTTCAAAACATCCACTTTTGGTCCTAGTATTATTGTGACATGACCATTTTTGGTCCTCCATCAACAAAACAGTTTAAATTTCGCCTAAAACAAGGGCATTTCAGTCTTTAATTTTGATTTTGTTTAAAAAAATAAACATAAAAAATATAGCGGGTCAACCTACTTTGTATAAAAATGATCAAAATGTCATTGTATTTAACGGCATTTCGATGATTTTCTTGACAAAGGACCAAAAATGGTCATGCCACAATAATACTAGGACCAAAAGTGGATGATTTTTAAAAAAAAGGACTAAAAGTGGAATATCACCTATAAATCTAGGACGAAAAATGGAATTAACTCTTATTCATATTATAAACAAGTTCACCGCAATACAAATAATAAAATAAATAAATAAGTACATAATAAAATATTTAAAGATACGTTATTATTATCCTACAATCCATCATACCACAAATGACTATTTAAAATTTTAAAATCTTTGTTTATGTGATTTTTTTTTTTTGAAAACTTTATGTTATTAATTAATATTTAATAAAATAAAAATTTTAGAAAACAAATTCGAAGTAATAAAAATTGTCTACTATTGCCTTCTTCTCAGCTTTTAAAAAATTGAGAGTGGAAAGACTATTGCCTTCTCCTAAAGCCTTCTCCTAAACTTTAAAAAAAAAAAATAAAGTGAAAATAAGGCAATAATTGCCTTCTTTGTGATTTTGAAAAGAAAGTAATGACATTAGCACTTTTCACAAAATTATCTAAGATTCTGAATTTACACAATTTTATCCAAATCATGTCAAATCTACACAATTATGGTTGTTTCTTAGAATTCTTTCGTCCATAAAATCCCCACACCTCAACTCAACACATACAGCTTCTTTCATCACACAATCACTCCCCGGCCCCATCCCTCTTCAGAGTCGTAGGATAGTCACTAAATAACAATCCGGATGAGAGTGATTGTATGCCATAATATTGCACACATGCAGATTCTTTCCACCACACAATCACTCTACAAAAGTAGTGTTGTTCTGTTGAGGTACATTAACACATGTGAACTGATTGTTATTGGATGTACGAAAGTCTGAGCTTGCTAATTATCACCGGTCGAACTTTGCCATGTCCAAATCCTAATTTGGCGCTATCTCATCATCATCTTCAATCTTCCACCGTAGTGAGTACAACAATGACCCAATTATTATTGGAACTTGGAAGTGATGGTTGAGGACTTGAGGTACGTACTAGATGTTTGGAAAAATGTAAGCCATGAAAAATTTTTGTGGTTCAGGACTTACTTGATTTTTTAAATAGTATGTGACCTTAATTGCTTGACATTCACTATTTAAGCAGAGCTATGCTTTGAGTTTAGAACACCAGACAAAGATTGTCTATTTCTATCTTACCTTCAATCTTCCACCGCAATGAGTCCAACAACGACCCAAACATTATTGGAAGTGATGGATGAGGCATTAGGTGTTGGGAAAAATTGCAAGCTACGAAAAGTTTTGTGATTTAGGACTTACTCATAATTTAATATTTACTATAAATTAATGAATGCAGGTTAAGATCCTTTAAATAGTACGTGGCATCAATTGCTTGACCTTCACTATTTAAACAGAGCTTTGCTTTGAGTTTAGAACACCAAACAAAGATTGTCTATTTCTATTTCACCTTCAATCTTCCATCGCAATGAGTCCAACAACGACCCAAACATTATTGGAAGTGGTGGATGAGGTAACCAGACAAAGATTGTCTATTTCTATTTCACCTTCAATCTTCCATCGCAATGAGTCCAACAACGACCCAAACATTATTGGAAGTGATGGATGAGGTACTTAGATGTTGGGAGAAATGCAAGCCACGAAAAATTTTGTGATTCATAACTTACTCATGATTTAACATTCATCATAAATTAATAAGTGGTTAAGATCCTTTAAATAGTATGTAGCCTCAATTGCTTGGCCTTCACTATTTAAAAAGAGCTATGCCTTGAGTTTAAAACATCATACAAAGATTAATTGTTCCTTTCTTTGTATCTCATTATTACTCTGAGTATGGTGTGTAAGTTCTAATCCCTGCTCCCGGTGCACGGAGACGGGATTGTTGTGTTAACATTCGGGCGCGACGTCGTTGTTGTGAGCCTGCTCCACAACAGTGAATTCGCTTCTATAGCAGTGGTTATACCACGGCACATCAGTTATTTATTTTCAATTTATCAGCCTATTTTTCAACACTAGAGACCAGGGCAAATTATTATGTGTATACTACGATCCAAAACGAAGTCGTTTTGATGTTTAAAAAAAGTTCCTTGCTCCTCGCGCGTGTTAAATAAAGAATATTTTGGGGTAAGAATATATGTTTTATGAGTTAAAATAATGAACTTTATGTGTTAGAATAATGTACTTTATATATGTTCAAATAATGAAATTTTTAGAGTAAGATAATGTATTTTATGAGTTAGAATAATGTACTTTATGTGCTAGCATAATGTATAATGTACTTTATGTGTTAGAATAGTGAAATTTCTAGGATAAGATAATGTATTTTATGAGTTTGAATAATGTAATTTATATGTTAGAATAATGTATTTTATGAGTTAGAATAATGTGTTTTATGTGTTTTTTTACTGTAGTCCATACAACTGTGTGGATCATGGTCCAAGCAATAGATCAAACAGTTGGTCAATCATTATTCCATCGGTCCACACATTTGTATCAACCATAAATAAAAAGAAGGCATTTAATGACAATCTTGCAATTATTGGAAGGAGAATAAAGTTAAGTCCACTTAAATCAGCTTATCTTCTCTAAATATCCTTCTTTTTCCTAAATCACATTCTCATCCCATTAATTATGCACCTCTACCAAAAATATTCAATTACCATAAAGGAGCCCAATTACCATTATATTACACTACCTCTCCTCTACTATAAAAGATCATAACTGAAGACGAGAAATAGAGATCGAAAAAGAGCATCCACTACGCATTCTTTAAACCTGAGAGTTCTCTATGTAAAATTGTACATGTACTAAAATTCCTTGCAAGATAATGAATTTTGACTTCGCACCATATGATCGAAAAAAAAAAAAACTGTTATTTTCACTTTATGATTTTCACGTAAAATATATTTGTGTCCATTATTTTTCCTAAATAATGGTGAAATTACTAAATTGCCCATGGTTTTAACACTAGTTAGTGAGAAATCTGACCGGAGGACTACATTGACTAAGGTTTTAGACTATTAGGAACCCAATTAACTAAAATTGAAACATTACAGATCGGGCAACAATTGGGAGATCAAAAGTGCGATTTTCCCTATTTTATGTCATTGTCTGAGCGATAGTGTTGGCTAGTTGGCTAGCACCATTATTGACATTGTAAATAAAATTGATCTCTCCGCTAGCACCAAATGGAATGAGCTAAAAGTTTTGCCCTATAACATTCGTCATTCCCGAATTTCAAAACCTCTCAGACTTCAAACTCAAATGATTTTCCTAAATATTTGGATCACACCCAATTCTCCATAAATTAAGCATCCATTTGAAAAGTTAGAAAATGATTTTTGAAAATGCTATGAATGAATTTTAAATTGGATTATTTATGCTATCAATTATTGTATATGATTAGTGTGTATAATTTTTTTTAAAGATATAGAACCTTGGTATTGTTCTATTACCAAGAAGAAAAAATAGGATTTTGAATGATTAATAATTTCATTTTTAATGTTATCTTAACATATTTGTTGACGAATGACAAAAAAGCGATCATGCCACAATAATGTTATAACCAACGTTTGGATGTTATGAAAGAGAGAGAGACTAAAAGTGAAATAAAACGAGAGAGAGAGACTAAAAGTGAAATAAAACATATAAATTTAGAAGAAAAAAAAACGATAACACTTAGAACTTAATAAAATAAAATGTCATTATATTTAAAGTTATTTAAATGATTTTTTTTCGAAGGACTAAAAATTGTCATGCAACATAATACTAGGATCATATGTGTATGCATGTTTAATTTTGAAAATAAAGAAAAGTAGACTTATTTTTTTGAAGATAAGAAAAGTAGACTTATATATACCTGTAAATCTAAAATCAAAAATCAAATTAACTCTAAAATTAATGTATAAAAAATTTATATCATTAAAAACTTTAATTGAGAATTTTTAAATCTCGCGTATATAGCGAGCGATACCGATACGCCCGGGGTGAAAAAAAATAGAGTGAAGACAAAACCCAAAAATGGATTACAAGATCGGTCCTACGTTATCCCTGCACCGGTGAAACTTGTGGTTGTGGACATATATATTAACTCACAGATTCACATATGTTGTAAAGCTTTGAGTGGCGTACAAAATTTGCCACATCCCTTGCCTGGTTGGCCTGTATTTTTGGCAAAACTTTAGTGAATTAAACTATCATTTTTTAAAGCAATAAAATTACAGTAGATTACTGAATATAATAAGCACATAAATAAAGTCAGGAGGGACAGAATCCCAGTACAAAGTATTAGCCTAAAAATAGACAGATGAAGCTAGAATGTGAACTACTATATTAGAAGATCTAGGAAGTAAGAACTAAGTTAACTAAGTAATTTAAAGAAGACATATCAGCTCTACAATCATTAATAATAAAACCAACATAAGAGAAAAGATTAATATGAGAAAATGTTAAGAAGTGATGAAGATTGGAAAAATCAGTGAGAAGCTCCACTGTTGACACTTCGCGACCCTTTACTCAAAATAAGACTTCCTTACATGCTAAAGACTCTGCCATGAGGGGGCAAAAACAGCTTGATAAGTGACCACTCATAGCAGCAATGAAACCTCCATTAATGAAAGCATAAACCGTAGCAAAAAACTATCATTTAAGATGTGTGTTTCTTAGATTTTGAGTATTTTTTTTCGATGTTTCAAATTGTTTCTTTCTACTCGTTTTTATTTCTACAAATAATTCTTCTGGTCTCGTGTGTTGGAATTAGTGTTGCAATACAATCTAAATGTACTGAATAATTAACAACAATGGTGATCATGAGTTTGGAAGAACATATAATGTGCTTGATGATGTATCTGTCTAATCTCATAGCAAATAAATGTATTTGTAACATGTATATAATTTATTAAGTAGTGAAAATACGTAAAAATTTAATTAGACATAATTAACTATGTACGTAGTAGTGAACTCTGGTCTACAATATAATATAACAATTGATTGAAAGGGCCGGTCCCATTTAAATAACATGAGATGCAACAATCATAGAACTTACAAGAAAGGTTGTAGTTATTTCACTACCAAGTTGGGTGACAGTGCTAAATCATATCAATATACCATAGACCTTCTGATTATATATATATTCTAAGCTAAAATAGAGCAATACATATATATTTTATTGAACACTGCTGCAGAACGTAACACAAACTAGAGTTGCACTATGTTAAATGGGAATAGGGATGGCCTTAAGAGGACAATCTTTAGCAATTGTAATGCCAAACTTCTCCTTCATGTCCAAATCTTTGGGTGCAATGTTGCCCTCAAGCTTCCATTGGAATGAGTTCAACAACGACCCCAACATTACAGGGACGGTTTTTGTTGCCAGAGGTAGTCCGGGACAAATTCTTCTGCCTCCTCCAAATGGAATGAGCTCAAAATCTTGTCCCCTAACGTCCATTTCTAAATTTTGAAACCTTTCAGGTTTGAAAACTAATGGCTTCTCCCAAATGTTGGGGTCACGTCCAATTGCCCACACATTAACTAGAATTTGCAAGTCCTTTGGAATAGTGTATCCACATAGATTGACATCGTGTTCAACTTTACGCGGAAGCAAGAATGGAACCGGTGGATGCATTCTAAAGGTTTCTTTCAAGATGCACTGCAAGTAAGGCAGACGAGTAACATCAGCTTCCTGTATTGGCTTGCCTTTACCAATAACATCTGCAAGCTCCGCTTGTGCTTTTGCCATAGTCTCCGGGTTCTTAAGAAGTTCTGTCATTGCCCACTCTATTGTGCTTGATGATGTATCCGTCCCCGCAGCAAATAAATCCTATTAACATGTATGCCGGTAAGATTCAATATAGCAAGCCAAATGTGAATTGAAGGGGACTAACATTAACATACCAAGAACATGTGCTGCATGTGAGTCCTATCAATCTCCTCAGGCCTTTCTTGGCTGACATTGAGAAGTGAATCTAATGCATCATCATTTTTGTTACCTTTCATTTTCCTCTCCTCCAGCCGTTCATCAATCAAATCTTGAAAAAGGTCTAGCGCCTTAGTGAAATGGCAAGTCATGCGACGCCGGATACCCTGGGGATCAAACTTTTCAAGAAAGGGAAAGTAGTCAGCCAGGTTGGGCTTTCCAGCTTCCACCATCATATTCCACACCAAATCCTTGAACTCTTTACCGGAATCCAAATAAGGGTGGGTTAAATCTTTAGAGAAAATGGTGTTGGACAGCAAATTGAGGGTAGTCCTGAAAGCTGCACGCCCAATATCCACCGCTTCTCCTACCTCGCTCCTCTTTTGGCAGTAAATTATAAGCTCCTGGATCTTTTTAGCCCTTAGCCGTTGCTTGGCCTCGAGCCTGCTGCCGGAAAAGATATTGGAATTCATGATCTTACGAAGGGCTCTCCACTTGGTGGCAACAGGGAGAAAAGGAACAGAGAATTGGGAATGGTTGTTGGCTCGCACAGCATCAGGGATTGACCGGTGGGTAGAGAATGCTAAGTCTTGCTTCTGCAAAGCTTCTTTGGCCATGGCGGATGAGGAAATGACCACAGTGTTTATCATGCCCAGTTTTAGATTCATAACCGGACCATATTTTTGGGCTAGGCGGGCTAAGGATTGGTGGGGTTGCTCTCCAAGCAAGTGAAGGTTTCCAATGACCGGCAATGGAACAGGCCCTGGTGGAAGCCTTTTGCCTACACTCTTATTTCTTTTTGCTAGTAAACAGAAGCCTTGGACCAAAGTCCAGGCAAACACTACAGCTACTACAATGCTCTGGAAATCCATTCTCTCTTAGCGTTCTCTCCCTCTGGATATGTATATATTTATATACACAGAATTGTCTATGGTACGACACTAAACCAATCATATTCTTGCTAATTTTATTGGTTCCCTCACTTTATTTTGTGGATCTCACAAGGCTTCAAATGTATTGTATAAATGTAAGTTGATTCTTTCCAGTTTCCACCACCCAATCACTTAATCGATCTAGCTAGAAAGGCCGAGGTAGATTGTCATGGTCCCTGGCGGCTACGTCAATAAATAATTTTTTTGTCCTCTTTTACGTGTTGAGGGGTATTGACACAACCCACACAAGTGGCTTGATTGGAATTGATCGAATGGAGATGAGGCCGTGCCAAAGTTTTGCTCATAATCGCACATGGCACAATTTTTAGCTTACCGGCATGTGGTCCATGGTCACAGAACGCCGTCATTTCATTAAGTAAATTAAAAGAAACGGTTGCCGTAAATTTTATCGGAGCTCTGTAAAGAATACTACAATTTATCTCAAAAGATACTGCCTCACATTTGGTTTTATATTATCAAATGAAACTGTAGTTATATCGACTGTAATTGTGTTGAAAGGAAAATGCAGTATATATAAAATAAAAGTGATGGAGTAGGAATAGAAGTATGTATAGTAAAACTTAAAAGTACTGCATTTATGTTTTCAAAATAGAAACTGATAGGTATACTTTTATGGACTATAATTCTATCCCAATGGGGTAGGGAAGAATTTCGGGAGAACTCGGGTTCAATTCTTACAAGTGATGATAATTCTCCTTGGGCCAACTCCCGTGCCTCCCAGAGTGAACGCGGGTGGACACTGACCGTTAAATGGACGGAGAAAAACCTGATGAATTTACCAAAAATGGACTATAATTCTCATCATATGTTTAAATTTTATATTGGGTAAAAAAACAAATAAAATTGTAGCTCAAAACTTCTTCTGGATCAATCAAAGTATGTCACACCTACTAAAAAAAATGGTGAGAGTACATCTAAAATTATATAATTATTTTTTGAAAATGAAAATTCATCATAAGTTCCACTACATAGACTCTTACTTTCTATTACTCTCATACTTTTACTCCATGATTTGGCAAGTAATGACAAACTATTTCCATCATGTGAGTTTCAAAAAAAAAAGGATCTGCATCAAGACTTTAGGGTTTAGGGTAAAAATTGGGAATAGAAATTGAGAGTTCATCATGTAGTATTTTATAAAATTCATATATTTATATCATGAGCTTTACTATATATACTCTCATTTTCTAGGTCACGACTTTTACTCTTTGATGTGACAAAAAATGATAAAATTTTTCATCATTTTTAAAATACATAAAAATCAAGAGTAGAGAATGAAATTCCACTTAATATATTTTTCTTATATATATCACTCTCTAGCAACTTGGATGATTGATATCATGATGTATCTCGATTATAAAACTCTTTGGTACAATTACTTTTACATGATAATGTATGTGAAATATCTTTATAGCAAAGCTCATTGGTGTACAAATATTTACATGGCAATGGGACATATCTCCAAAATATCTATCACTTGCATGCAATAATTGTACTACTTGTAAGGGTGACCCTTCTATTCAGCACATGCATGTCCTTATGGTATGTCATCCATCAGTCCACTTGATTCACATGCATCACTATCACTATCAGTTGTCTTATTTCTGCTATACTGAACCTTATAGGCTCTGTGTACAGGACTTGTTTGTATACATTATCAATCACATTAGAATGTACAATGACTGAATTTCTTAAATAATATTTTCAAAAATCATAACAAAAGCACAAATGAAGCTTGTAGATATTATTGGTAAAGGCAAGTCAGGCCAATACACGAAGTTGATATTAATCACTTGCCTTACTTGCAATAGATCGTGAAAGAAACCTTTAGATTACACCCACACATTTTGTTTTTGATTTGTAAATTTGTCTAGCTAGGACATAAACTTATGTGATTCACATTCTAATTAATGTATGGATAATTGGACGTGAGCCTAACATTTGGGAGAATCCATTGGTTTACCAAACAGAAAAAAAAAAAATCATTAGAAGAAAAAAAAAATGCCTCCCGAGATATCACGGGCAATAGCTGTTGGATGGAAATCTAGTGAACCTTGTATCATTATTGGAATTGAGTTTCACCTTTGTGTGGCCCTGCAACGTAGGAGAAGTTCTCCGAACTGCATGAACATATTCTGGTTCCATTTACATTGCTTTTATTATCTATTGTGTTCAGAAAACCAAAAAAAAAAAAAAAATTATCTATTGTGTTCCTAATACAGAACTAAATACATATGATTAATTTGTTTTTGAAAAACAAAGTCCAATTTAGTATTCTCCTACATTTAAGATTCACAAATTAACAGCCTTCTTATTCATCAGCTCTATCAAAGGCAAAATAGCTCTGTACAAGGCCACCATTGCACCATCATTGCGATCCCAAACACATAGTCCGCCGTCGACTACCCCTTCCACCGGTCCCCATTAGACCGGATTGTCAAAACCGTCGCTACCATCGTTATAACATAAATGGTGTTGACAGAATGCGTCGTGAACTTCTCTTTCACTATAATGAAAGAGAAGCCGGCCGTGAATGTCAGCTTGGTGGAGATAACCAACCCAGCCATGGAAGCCGGAAGCCTGGCTTCCGTGTACGTGTAAAGGGATTTGTAATGAAATGAAAATTGCTAACGAAAAAGGATTTTAAAATTAAATTAAATTTATTAAAACAAAAAAAAAAAACAAAAAAAAAAAAGATTAGTTACTTTTTCGTAGAGGTGGATAAAGTCCAAGTTTGTGTCGGGCCTAAGTTGATTTTGGGCCTAAGTTAGCACGGACTAAAACCGATCATGAATTACCTAGATTATTAATGCATCGAAACTACTACGTGAATGCACGAAAATTGGTACGCAAATGTACTAAAAATTAATGTTAGGCGGGGCTAGTAAAGGGCCAAGTCTATCAATTGGTGACTAAACAAAAGCCTGCTAGGTCAACGGCATAACCTTACCTCTAGCCAGGTCACAAATTTGAGTATGTGTTGAAGGATTGTTGGACAAAGGCTTGCTGAGTCAAACTCAACACCTTGCCTTTCGAAAATATGGTAAAATTGCGCTCAAGCTATACTTTTTCGCATAATGGTAAGCATTTGATCCTAACAATTAGTTATTTCTTTGTTATAAAAAGTTGTTCATTAAATAAATGCATTTGTTTTCAAAAATAAAAAATAAATAAATAAATGCATTTAATTAAAGAATACGGAGTATATTATTTATTTGTTGTTATATATTGATGGTACATCACATATTAATTCAGTAAATAAACCATTCTTCAAAAAATAGGGATAAGAAATCCCCAATAAAATCATTCCATATGTTTTTTGTTACCAAAAAATTACTGAACTCAAAACTTCCTATGGATTTTGCAAAAAAAAAAAAATCCTATGGAAAGTGCTTCTTGTTCAAGTACAAGTAGCTTTCCTTCTGAGAAAAGCTGGTCACTGTGGAGACGGCCGAAAACCCAGAATACTTGCCGTGTATCTTTGCAGAGCATATATTGGCTATGTACTTGAACAGCTCATGTTTTTGGATGAATGGTTGAGATGCATATTTTTCATATGGAATCCACTGCATTATGGAACAATGTATAAGTCCAATCACAAATCACACCAACCTTCTTTTTCCTCGATACTACTATGGAAAAAAATGGTCAAATAGGTCACTATTGGATCAGAGACCAAAGCTCAATTGAGCCACTGAACTAAAAAAGAGTTCAATTAAATCACTCAAATTCAAAAGTCATATAACCAGTTGTTTCAAGTTCAAGCAGGTTAAGTAAGAGTTGTTGGCATATGATGTGGAAATACTTTCTTTATTTTATTGATCGCTGGTGGCATAAAATCTCATCAACCACTCAGAATTTAACCTGCATGAACCTAGAACAACGGGTTATGTGAAAAAGTTAGATGACTTTTGAATGTTGAGTAATTTAATTGAACTCTTTTTTGGTTCAGTGACTCAATTGGACTTTGGTCTCTGGTTCAGTGGCCTATTTGGCCAATTTTCCTATTACTTAATAAATGCACAATAATTAACAATCTGAAAGGGTTACTTCAGATAATTGTCCTAGACTATGGTGATATTTCCGCATTTAATCCTGCCATTTTAATTTGACCACAATCACCACATTGCCAGATTCAATCCTAGTCGAGGACTAAATCTAGCAAAAGAAACTGATGTCAATGCGATGTGGTCATCGGCTCATTAGACATGAACAACTTGACAATCGATTGACCAAAAAGAACGTTTTATTTTAGACATACCTGGGCTGCCTCTATCTCTTTTTCCTGGATTCTAATGTCGAAGGATAGTGGTTGCAGCAGGCACACAAAGAATAGATCTGACTTCTCAAAAAATGACTTGTGGCTCTGTCTGAAATTTGAAAGAAAAACCGAAAACGTATTTTTAAGCAATGGAGAATTTGCAAGTTGAAAAATTGACTAATAGTCAGGTGTTAAGAATGTGATTCTCTCTTATTTTTTCAATGTAATGTGGACTCTTAACAGTGATAAAATTTGGAGCGACATGAAGGTAAACAGATACCTGAAAGCTAGTATCTCCACAAATTTTGCGTCGATCTGAAGCAAGAAACACAATATTGAATATAAAAGTTAGGTCAAAGATGTAATGTTAAATTTGTAATTGACCAAGATTATTAAAAGAATGCGCTTCGGACGAATTACTCACCCCGGTCTCTTCTTTTACTTCTCTGACAGCTGCATTACATATATCTTCACCCTGGGAATAAAGAAACCGAAAACTTCAATGCCAAAAATGCAGAGAGCACCAGCTTTATGTTTTCCCTTTTATACCAGCCGTCCTCTTTTTTCTTTTTTAGCTCCCTTAAAAAGTTTAAAACTAACCAATTTCACATACCTCATCAACAACTCCTGTAGGGAACTTCCAAACACCACTTCCACGGAATTGTCCACTCCTTTCCTGGACAACCAGTACCTAGACAGAAAATTGCAACTTCTTTTAGTATGAACCCAAACATATCTAATTGCAAATGGATACCAAAACCAAAAACAAAGAGAAGGAACCAACACCAAAATCTGAAACACAAAGAACCATTATTCTGACTTCATGTGTGTGTGAACCAACCCAACTGGAATATGATTTACACCTGTTTATGTATCAAGTTGTGGAGCAGAAATTCAAAGAAGGTATTGGGTTCGCCTATTATGTTTGCATCTAAATACAGGATAGCAAGACAATTAGAGTAACTTCTGTAAGAGAGCAAAACTTCAGAAACAAAAATACTTGGAGTCTTGGACTATGAAATCAAGCCTGCATCCTAAGCAAATAAGTATAACCTTCAAATAGTTATTGTCATTTGGATAGAAAAGGACATCGTAATCACTCTGGTTAGGAAAGATTTTTAGAAACTAGCTAGATTCCTTAAAATGCTTATATTCCCCCATAGTTTCGAGATAGAAGGAAAAATAAAAAATAATAATAATAATACCTTGTAATCTGGTCTTGTATTAAGAGAAAAAGAAAATGCACCAATTTAATCTATTACCTCATTCTTTTCATTCATAACAAATGCACCAACACCAACTCTGTGGGTGGCATTCGCCGGAATAGTGCTTGCAGTTGTAGGAAGCCAATGCACGAGCATCAAGTAATTTGGTTCAGCATGATGGTAATAGAACCCTTCCTGCAAAACAGCATAAAATGTTTTTAAAATTAATAATAAAAGAAGAAGTAGACAACTTTTCCAGAATACATGGAAAGATAAGTACAAAGCTACCTTTACTGCAGGTTCAACAAGGTTAACAAGCTCAATAGGCAACTTGATCCAAACACCCCTCTTACCCTGCAGAGTGCAGACATATCAACTTATGTTCAAAACTTCAAATAAAACAAAAATTATTCACTTAAAGAACAATTCATATGCTGAAAATAGGAATAAAAGCACAATTCAGATGCTGAAAATCGGAAAATATTGTAGAAATATTTGTTGTAAGCTTCAAGAGTCATATATATGCTGTGTGAAGAACTGAGTCAACTGTCATTAAAATCCAGATATTGTAATTTCAAATTTTCAACTATTTAAAACTGATTACAGAAAAGGATGGCTTGGAAAACAAAGCTCCCATGTCATGAAAACTTTCATCACAACTAAAATTCAGTTATAATTTCCAATCCCAAGGCAATAGCAACTAAATATTGCAATCTTCATTCTTCAGCTCTATCTCAACTCCAGAACCCTATCCCTAGAAATGAAAAAGAAAGGGATTATGATTACCTGCTGTCTCCATTGAGAAATTGAGGCCCGAAGCAAAGTAACTAAGAGAGAAGAGTCCAAGGGTTCATTCGTCATCTCAACAATCACCCCTCCATGATCATCATTTCTCCCCGCCAATATCCTGTCCACTTGTTCCGCCTGTTTCTCCGGCAACGATGCCGACGAACTCATCGATGAACACCGCGTAGTCAGGTAAATCCCAATGCTACCCTTCTTCAATTTCCCTGAAACAAGAAAAACCCAGATAATATTTACCCAAATTAGAACCGGAAACTCAATGTTCTTGAAAACAAATATTAAAAAAAAAAAAAAAAAACAAATAAAAATCAACCTTGAGCTCTGAAAGGAAGTTCAGGCGTTCGAAGGGTGAGTAATGAACGACTAGAATGAGAAGAGACAGCTCTGCCGGCGGTACAGAGCAGGGAGGTTTTACACAATAATTTGATTACCATTTTGTATTTATTTAATAAATTATAATTAATGAATTTCAATTTTCAAATTAGCAATATTCAACTGCGCCAAGTGATAAATACCAAAATTTATATAAAAAAAAAAATTAGGACAGACCAATTGCCATATGGGAACCGGCGGCCGGCGGCGACGGTCTGAAAATAACTGAAACAAATTTTATTTTTGAAATTCAACTGAAACAAAAGAATACATATAAATACATTTGGTTAGTTCGTTTTGCCGTTATTAAGGGGTGAAAGAGTAGTTGACCGGTCCAGCCGAAAGAATGTGAACGAGCGGACCAGGTTGTGACCGGGTCACGTCTGTGGACCGGTCGTTTTAGTTGAATAGCAATGAAATTCCAGTCAATTTTAACTGGTAACCGGGTTCTAATTTCTGGTTTGATCCCAGATACTTTCAACTTTTTAATATTTTGTCTTCTCTAAAATGTTCAGTCGAAAGAGAGAGAAAGATAGTAATTTCATTACACATTAGATTTTAAAAAGTGTCTGCCATAACCCTAAATCACTAAATCAATAAATTAATATACTTAACATATTGTGTTTAGGAATTCTGCATACGTATATCCATGACCGTGAACATATATATACATTAGGATAATGGATTACAAAAATATTTTATCCACATAATAATATTTGTAACATAATCTCAAAATATTTTTGAGTCACAAAATTTAAATAAATGATTTTAGCAGTAGAAAAAAAAATTGGGGAAGATATTTCAAAATCATTTTCCGAAAATAATTGAGAAAATTTTGGATTGTTATATATATATTATATATATATATACACACACTACAAGTCTACAAGCTATCATTGGCGCTAAATATACAAGTGGTCAGAGGTACCACTTGTATATTTGGCGGCTTTGAAGACTTTAACCCACAGGCTATCCTCCTCGTTGAGGAACCTCCAGCCAAGTTTAGCTAGGTAAGCATGGTTCACCGGTTCAAGGCTGCGAATTTCCAACTTAAGTGACCTATTGACCTTCCTGATTTGAGTCGATTCAGGCTGGTTTATCAGTTCTTGGAGAAATTTATTGAAAATAAAATTTCTGAGTACAACTACTGTAAACTGAATTGAAGTAACAAATGCTATTAATTACCGCGAGTACAATTACTGCTGTCATGCACTAGCATGCAATAATTGTACTAATTGTAAGGATCTGATATAGAAGTGTACAATGAAATTAATGAGCCAAGAAAGGATGGTTGGATGAAAGCGACAAAGCATGCTTTACCGTCAAGACCTGAGACTTAAAGTCGATTGCCGATTGGCATTCAATTCAATTCCGGCCTGCCTAGAACTAATTAGAGAGAGAGATCAGAGAATGGATTTCCAGAACATTGTAGTAGCTGTATTGTTTGCATGGGCTTTGGTCCAATGCCTCTGTTTATTACCAAAAAGAAGTAGTAGTAGTAGTAGTAAGAGTGTAGGCAAGAAGTTTCCACCGGGGCCATTTCCATTGCCGGTGATCGGAAACCTTCACTTGGTCGGAGGGCAACCTCACAAATTCTTAGCCCGGCTAGCCCAGAAATATGGTCCCGTCATGAATCTAAAACTGGGCATGATAAACACAGTGGTCATTTCTTCATCCGCCATGGCCAAACAAGCTCTACAAAAGCAAGACTTAGCCTTTTCCACTCGGTCAATCCCTGATTCCCTGACAGCTCTCAACCACCACCAAGTCTCTGTTGCTTGGCTCCCTGTCGCATCCAAGTGGAGAACCCTCCGCAAGATCATGAATTCCAACATCTTTTCTGCCACTAAGCTCGACAACAACCAGCAACTGAGAGTTACAAAGATCCAGGAGCTGATTATCTACTGCCAAAATAAAAGCCAGGTAATTGAAACATGTGTTTTATCTCAACTAAAAGTTTAAACTGATAATTGGACTGCATATTTATGTTCATCTGGGCTCTTGATATCGAATTGAAGCATGTGTTCCATTTCCACTCAAAGCCTAAGTTGATAGTTTGACTGCACATGTATGTTTATATTATATTTATACTCAACACAGGTAGGGGAAGTGGTGGATCTTGGGCGTGCAGCTTTCAGAACTACCCTCAATTTGCTGTCCAACACCGTTTTCTCTAAGGATTTAACCGACCCTTATTCGGATTCGGCCAAAGAATTCAAAGAATTGGTTTGGAAAATCATGGAGGAAGCTGGAAAGCCCAACCTGGTTGATTACTTTCCCTTTCTTGAAAAGTTTGATCCCCAGGGTTCAAGGCGGCGCATGACAGGTTATTTCACTGAGGTGCTCAACCTTTTCAAAGATTTGGTTGATGAACGCCTGGAAGAGAGAAAAGTGATGGGCAGCAAAAATGTTGATGTATTAGATTCACTTCTTAACATCAGCCAAGAAAGACCAGAGGAGATTGATACTACTCACATTTTGCATTTGTGCTTGGTATATATGTTGATCTTCTTCAATTAGTTATCTTTTGATCTTTGCTATATTGAATCTTAACAGCACTATCATACATATTAATAGGATTTGTTTGTTGCGGGGACGGATTCATCATCCACCTTATTAGAGTGGGCAATGACAGAACTTTTTAAAAACTCAGACACCATGAAAAAAGCACAAGCGGAGCTTGCAGATGTTATTGGTAAAGGCAAGCCAATACAAGAAGACGATGTTATTCGATTGCCTTACTTGCAATGCATTGTGAAAGAAACCTGTAGAATGCACCCACCAGTTTCGTTGATTCCACGTAAGGTTGAACAAGACGTGAATCTATGTGGATACACTATTCTTAAGGATTCACAAATTCTAGTCAATGTGTGGGCTATTGGGCGCGACTCCAGTATTTGGGAAAGACCATTAACCTTCGACCCCGAGAGGTTTTGGAATTTAGAAATGGATATTAGAGGTCTGGATTTTGAACTTATACCATTTGGGGCGGGGAGAAGAATTTGCCCAGGATTACCAATGGCAATGAGAATAGTTCCAGTAATGTTGGGATCATTACTAAACTCGTTCCAGTGGAAGCTTGATGGTAACCTTGCACCACAGGATTTGGACATGGAGGAAAAGTTTGGCATTACATTGGCTAAAGCTTGTCCTCTTAGGGCTATCCCTATTCCCTTTTAACTTATCTTAATGTTAAATATGATGTATAACACATAAATAATGATCTAGCTAGGATTCTATTCATTATGAATAAACTTAATGTTAAATATAGTGTATACGACCTCTTATTGCTGAACATGCATCATCATCATCATCATCATCAACAGTGGTGATATTTTTGGGAGATGAGTTGCAGAGAAGAGCAGAGTTGGTGAGGCTGGGAGAACATGGGCACGTGATCGGCGTCGGGGATGAGACACACCTCGTCGGGGGGATTCATATGGATTACCCACCGTTGGTACTCCTCCTTCGACAACTTATCTTTGCCACAAACCACATAAGCTCGCTTAACTGATCCATACTTTTCTTTAGTCACTGCATATTCCTCACCATTTCCGTCTTCAAACAATGGCAAACCTCGTACCAACAGCTTTGCCAATGTCAAATCCTGTTTCAATGTTCGTTAATTGTCAGTTTATTGTATATATATCTTCCTCTTTTTTTTTTTTTAATACAACTAACCCTATTACATTGTAGTATGACCTCCCATTTGAGGGTGGCCACTACATGCCAATTGAGCACAAGGTGCTTGGCGTATATATATATATACTCCTACTTATATATATCTTCCTAGAAAAAAAAAAAGACTTTGCTACTTGCCTACTTATACACTCAAGATCACGCTAGCTACTGAGCAACCCAGCTAAGTTGGTCGGACTTGATAACTACAAAACTCTATGCCAGAAATTTTTTTAGCCACAAGAGTCACTAAGTCACTATTTGAGGGTGTATACAGAGTAAATCTTGTCTTGTGACTTTAGCCAACAAAAAAATTACAAAAAGATAAATCAGCTTAAATTGTTCATAATTGAATGACTCAAACCAAAAAGGTCAATAAAAAACTTGTAACATTGTAGTTATCAAGGCAACAGTGGAACCATTTATTAATCTTCTTAGTTTAAACTGGTCAACTATGAAAAAACTAGACTAATTTATCTCCATAAAATCCTTTACCAATTAAAATTACAAAACAAATTTTACCTTTCAATAACCATTTTAGATAGCAATTATGAGCTTACTATAAATAAAAAAGCATGCTAGCTACTGGGCAATTACTGACAGCACATGCAATTTATGAATCAATTGTTGACAGCACATGCAATTTGAATATTTATCTCTCCAAGAAAAAGATTCTTGGTTTTTTTTTTTTTTCAACTCAAGAACAGCTTTCAAAAAAAAAATCCACTAACCTCTGGAGGAGAGAGCTGATATATAAGCTTTTCTAGCGTCTCATTACCAAAGAGGACGGAAACCGGGTGGTCTTCCTTGTCTTTTCCCTTGCTGTACTGAGTTTTTTGGGCCATGCTAGATTCCAGTTGTCGATGGAACTGTATATGATTTTGATCACCATCAATTTTGTTCTTGCAAAGTATTAATTAAAAAGAAAAGAAGATAATATGTATATATATACCTCTTGTTTCACGGCAAGAAAGCTTAGATCAGGGCCATACATGGAAGCAGTGACAAACACAGCAACAGATATCTTGTGAGGGAAACTCTCCATAGCAAGTGATACGTTGACCCCACCTATGCTATGGCCTACCAAAACCACCTTCTCATCCGCCGGCAACGCAGCCATGAATTCCGTCAAGGGTTCATTGTATTCATCCATGGAACTCACTTGTTCTGCGAGTTTGGGATGAATCCCCGAGGCCGCCATGTCGAGGGCGCTTACTTTGTGACCCTCCGCTCTAAGGAGGGTCGCTACCTTATACCAGCACCACGCACCATGGCAAGCTCCGTGAACCAGTACAAAGTGCTTCTTTCTCTCATCCATGGTTAACCACTCCACAATGAATAGGGCCCAAAGCTTTACTATTATTAGTATTGAAAAGTCTGCGTGGTTATCAGTCAAGACAAATAAGTGCCTATCAGCCAACAGCGCATACTTTGGCTTTCAATCTGGACAAACATGTAATGAATAGCTAAATTAAGAGCCCACAATCCACTATGAAAAGTCAGCGTGGTTTTCTGCATCCCTTGTGAGCTGAGAACGAAAGGGGCTAATTTTGAGGCTGCTTGTGCCCAATAAATAAACGGGTCAACTGGTTAGTTTGAATCATAGGTAAAAGGAGCAACAATAGTATTAAGGATTGTTGTTTTACCTTAGACACAAAAATCTATTCAGTAATATCTAGTTAAGTTTGGGGAGCTTGTCACTAATTTTGGACTTGACTATGAAGACGATTGATACCATTCGAAAGGCACATTGGTCGGGAACTATATTATTATCGTTTCTCTGATGAAGTTATGGCAAGGCAAAACCATTTTGGCACATATGGGGGTAAGGCTAGCCCACGGGGTATGAGGGAACCGGGACACCGCACAAGCGTTGTGTGCTGCGCCGGACTGTATACCCGTGACACTAAGAGCATCCTTATCAATGGAATTTTTTACAATTTTTGAAGAGTTTTTATAAGTGTGATTAGGAAAGAGAAAATAGAAAGGAAAAAAAAAACAAAAATGATTTTTAATAAATAAATAAATAAATAAAAACAACAGAAGGTCGGGCACACGCACTGTAAGTGTCTTTCAGGCATGCCTGATGTAGCTGTCCATTGCTTCAGTGGGTCGCATTTACTTGCAAAAACTTCACTCTTGCAGAGGCTCTCCATTCTTCTCTCTCTTCCTCTATCTCTCACCCAAGTCATCAATTCCTCCCGCATATACCATGTAAAAACCCTTGATAGGGATGCTCTAAGCAAGGTGAAAGATATAAAGAGGAGTGCATGGCAATTTATTGACAATAAAATGAGCGCTAAAAATGTTAAACAAAAGTATGAAAAACTCACTTGGGAGAAGGCAACCATGTCCCAAGTAAATTTTTCCTACTTTTGTCCAACATTTTTAATGTTCCTTTTATTGTCAATGAAGTGTCATGCACTCCTATTTCTGTCTTTTACCCGCTATAAGCAGGAGTTCTAGGTATGCACAGGAACCTAACGTGTAAAAAAAAAGAAAAAATCTAGACAATCATTGTTTTTCTGGGTGTGTGGCTAAAAATTGTCCAAGTGGTAATTCGCATCAACAAGACACGGAATTGGCAAATCATCGATCAACAGTTGCTTTATGCCACCATCACTCGAGGCTTCGTCCTCCATAATAGACCTCCCACTCCTAGTTCAAAAGTGCGCCTCCATAACATTGGTCAGGAAAGCGCGGGAGCTCCATGGACTCATTGTCACCTCTGCACCCACGGCTTCAAAGTCCCCATATGTATACAACAACATTCTCTCCACGTATGCCAGATGCGGATCCCTTACGGACGCTCGGGCACTGTTCGACAATATGCCTCAGAGAAGTACAGTCACTTATAATGCCCTCATTTCTGCATATTCTTCTAGTCCCCACCTTGGCGTTTTGGTTTTCCGACTACTTGCTCAATTGCAAAACGAGAGGCTCAGACCAAACGGGTCCACCTTTACGAGCCTCTTACAAGCATCATCTACCATAAAGAATCGAACTTTGGGTTCTGCGATACATTCCCAGTGTTTGAAGTTTGGTTTCTTGGACAATGTCCCCATTCAGACTTCTCTACTACGGATGTATTCCAACTGTGGGGATTTGGACTCTGCATACGAAGTCTTTCGCTGCATGGTTCACGCAGATTCAGTGGCCTGGAATTCTTTAATTTTTGGACACATAGAAAATGGTGAGATGAGAGAAAGTCTTAAACTTTTCCGAAGCATGCTGAGGACTGAAGTTTGTCCTACACAATTTACCTTCTCAATGTTATTAAATGCATGTAGCAGGTTGAGAGATTATCATACCGGTCAACTTCTTCATGCCCAGGTAATTTTATCCGGGGCGTATATTGACTTGCCTCTGCATAATGCTCTGCTTGATATGTACTGTAGTTGTGGTGACACCGTAACAGCATTGGATGTATTTGAAAGGATTGGGAATCCAGATTTGGTGTCATGGAACTCAATGATTGCAGGATATGCAGAGAATGGAGATGGGGAGAAGGCAATGAGAGTGTTTGTCCAGTTTTTACGAAGGTCTCTGTGCAAGCCGGATGAATATTCTTTTGCAGCTGTTATTTCTGCAACATGTATGTTTCCAGCAGCGGATTATGGGAAACCACTCCATGCCAAAGCTGAGAAGGCTGGACTTCAGAGCAGTGTGTATGTTGGGAGCACACTGTTAGCTATGTACTTTAGCAATGAGGAAGCTGAGTCTGCCCACAAGATATTTTATTCAGTTTCTGGGAAGGATGTCGTTCTCTGGACTGAGATGATCGCTGGCCATTGTAGAGCCGGTGATACTGATGGTGCTCTAAGGTTTTTCCATGGAATGCTCCAGGATGGGCTAAACATTGACAGCTTTGCTCTTAGTGCAACTCTTAACGCCTGTGCTGAAGGAGCAACTCTGCGACAAGGAGAGATGATTCAGTCCCTAGTTGTAAAGACAGGCTATGATTCCGAGATGAGTGTTTGTGGAAACCTTGTGGATATGTATGCCAAGAACGGGAACCTTAAAGCTGCAGAACTTGTATTTTCCCTCACAACTGCACCTGATCTAAAATGTTGGAACACAATGCTGGGAGGATATGGCTATCACGGGGAGCCTGAGGAGGCATTCAGAACTTTCAACAAGATTATAAACCATGGCCTTGAGCCAGATCAGGTAACGTTTTTATCTCTGCTTGCAACTTGTAGCCACTGCGGTTTGGTCAGCAAGGCCAAGTACTTTTGGAACTGCATGAAGGAAAAAGGCATAAAACCAGGACCCAAGCACTATTCTTGCATGATTGCATTGTTAAGTCGAGCCGGATTACTAGAGGAGGCTGAGGGGATGATTACTGAATTTCCTTTAGGCGATTATCATCTTGATCTGTGGAGAATTCTGCTCAGCTCCTGCGCTCGGTATGGGGATTTGAGAATAGGGATTCGGGCTGCCGAGCAGGTGTTGAGTTTGGATGCAGACGACAGTGCAACCAACATATTGCTTTCAAATTTATACGCTGCAGCAGGAAGATGGGATGCTGTCAAAGAAATGAGGAGAAAGATAAAAGGGTTGATGCTTGAAAAAGAACCTGGTTTAAGCTGGTTAGAGGCCGTGAACAACAAGATACACGCGTTCTCTTCTGGTGATCAGTCACACCTGCAAAATGGTGAAATGCAAGTGGTGTTGCAAACGTTGCTGGGAAACATGACACATTCAGATCCCAGTGAATTTGACCTGACTGATTGGTAAGAAGAAACAACATAGGATGGAGAGAGCTTAGTAAACTTCACATCTAATTGCACATGTTCAACTACCAGTTTTCATTTGAATGAAGTATAGATTGAATTGTAACATTATCTAATGGACAGTTATGACGTCTTCAAAAGCTCATGATATTTAATGCTCAAAATGATGAAAATTTAAAATACAACAGGACAAATGGTTTGTCGAACTTAGCAAGAGCACGAATGAATAAGATATCAACTCTTGGCGCAACTACCAGAATGGGGAGGGGGTTGAATTTTACAATATTACAGCAACACTCATGAAATGCATTTGTATAATGAAGCCGCCAAAATGCATATGAAGTCAGACTACGGTTTTATAGCAGCACGACTAGAATCCAGTCAACAGTTCTGCATCCAAGCAAGAAATAATGAAGATCACTGTGATCACTGTGGATTTACTCTCAACATCTTGCAATCAAAGTAAATAGAGGATGACTTCTCATCAACATTGATGAAGCTTAGCGTCTTCCAGGGCGACTTTTAGCCCTTGCCTTCTGCAAGGAAATGGGTAGCAATAAAGGTATTTTAAAAGCCAAACAAAATTCAAGCATATGAGGAAAAATCAATAAAGGTATTTTAAAAGCCAAGAAAAATTCATGCAAATGATGAAAAACTCAGTAATGAGGGGAAAGGGGGATCCTTTTAAGTTGCAACAATCAGGAACAAATTACTCAAATTTATGAAAACCATAGTTGTACTCACAGATAAAGTTCCAAAACTTGACCCTGATCCCGTTGCAGCTCCTACGAGACAAGAAATAAAAAGAAAAGAAGATGCTCATAGAAAAAATGAAATATGGACAGAATAGTGTAAGTAGCAACGTGAATAACAACTGAATTCTGGGCATTGATCAAAATTGAAAAGATTCTCTAACGATAGCATTCATATCTATCAACTAGAGTCATGCAACTGACAGGTATAAAGTGAAACATTGGAGAATAAAATCCTGTGAGAAGAGTCTAGTGGCCATTAGATCAGCAATGTTCAAGTTGGCAATGATAATACCTACACCACAGTTAGGTTAATTAACGGAGATGCTTTACTTCATTGTAAAAACTTCTACAACTAAGACCATGGAGAACCTATCAACTGATATTGAAAGTTTTTCAACATTTTATGCTCCTTGGTTTTTTCCCCCACTTGGACTTTTTTAAGCCTAATTCTCACTTCTCTTTGTGTTGTTTATCATCTTTCTCAGGTTTACTTTTCATAACAGCTAGCATGTACAATTCTAGACCATAGACAACAAGAGTGCTTGTAATAATTAAACAAAATAGTAAAAGGAAACATGTAATTAGCAGAGTATAATAAATCATTATACAACTCAATTAATAGAATACCTGTAGCAAAAGGAGTTGAAAAATTTGTAACACCAGAAGAGGGGGTAGAGCCAAACAAGTTTGGAGTAGAGAATGCTGGACTAGAAGTCGACAAAGAGCCAAAGAGCGATGTCTGTGGGGAAGCACCTGATCCGAACAAGGAGACTGCTGGAGCAGAAGCAGTGGGTGTAGAAAACAGAGAAGATGATGAAGCAGCAATGACTGGGGTACTAAAAAGTGAGGACCCACTTGCAGCAGAACTGGTTGAAACTATGGCAGACGTTTGTGGTGCAGTGGATGTTCCAGGCGCTGCTGAGCTGGAAAACAACCCAGTAACTTGAGTTGCTGGTTGTGGTGCCGCAGGTAAATGTAGAGTTGGATGAACCCTTCGCGCAGCAGCCTCTTGTTTGGCTGTTTCCCGTCGATCAGCTTCAAGAAAGGGATCACTAACCTCCCCTCGTCGACGCTGATCAGTAAGGTATGCAGTTTTCATGGATTCAATGTATTGATGAATGCTCTCCACCTAAAGGAAAATGAAGGTCAACATGTCTTGTCAATTACAAGCAAAGAAAGCAAAGTTAACTATACTGATGAACCCAAAAACAAGACACTAGGTGTTGTAGTAATGGTCTAATGTCTAAAGCAAAATATATATACTTACAACATAATGCTCATGCAACAATAGCATTTTGGTAATACATAAGACACTGTGCTTTCTAATAATAATATCATCAACTTATGACCTTTGAATAAAGGAAAAAAGAATAGTCTCCTGATTTATGATCTGCCAGTCTTCATCAATGCAAAGAAAAACATGAAAGACAGCCAGGCAAGAGCTCTCTCTCTCTCTCTCTCTTTCTATCATGATTACCGTACTTTGAAGGGAAAAAATCTAAAACTGCGAAGAAGTTTAGTTTCTCTTACCTTTGCTGCTACATGAACAAAAAAATCATGCACATTTGACATGACTTGTGGAAGTGACTGCAACAGTGACACACTGGAATTGAGAGACTTTCTATCAGAATCTAAGATCAACTGCTCCAGTTCTTCAACCCACTGTCGGCATTCAGCAAGATGTTTCTCAAATCTAGCTACAGTTTGCTGCAGGAAGGGAGAAGGCTTCTTTGGAATCCCACTGTAAAAATCAAAAACTGGAAAATTGGGGATAGTGGTTGCTTGAGCACTTGAGGTTGGGGCTACTATTGCCCCAGGGGCCTGTGATGGTGTTGCTGAACTTGAAGCAGGTGGATTTTGATGAAGAAACCTTGGGCGTAACATCATGAATGAACGAACAGCTACCTCCGTATTGCGCAACATATCTTTAACAACAGTCATTAGCTCATGCAATATACTTTTTTGCCGTTCCATTGATGTGCTGATTCCAACAAGTTCCTAAAAAAGCAATTAAATGCATTTTTACAGTCAATATAACAAAAAGAAGCACTAATAGGGGGCAGAAATTAGGACTTGAATTCTATTTTTGTTCATTCAAAATATCAAACTTAACACTTGTTTTCTTGCAAATTGTTGATAATTGATGAATCTCTTTGCCATATGAGACTATTCTGCATCTTGCATTACATGTCAAGGCATGTTGCAATGAACTTTTGTTTTACTATTAGAATTTCAATGATGAATCAACTACTATTAGGACTATTAGGTTCTGGAGCAACAAATTAGCATTAAAACAACAAAACTAAACTAAACAAAACAAAACATAACAACAAACAAAAACAAAAACAAAACAAAAAAAAAGTGTAAGGAATGCAGTTAATTACTAATTATGGTAATGAAGGAGAAGAAACCTGAATATTATGACTAGCATCAAGCTCAAACCCATCATTTGACACTGATGAATCATACAGCCTGCTACATTGATCAAGCCGTTGACTCTCATCTCTATATTCCAGTATTTTCTCTCTGCAGCCACAAAATTACTAACAATTACAACAAGCTAGACAAAAGCACATGAAACATAAACTTAACATCTCTCGTACTGAGATGTGTATATGTACGAGCAATTATACGCACTCTATTTGGAGGAGGATTTTTTGAGAGTCCGGATGGAGGTCTGCCCACTTGGTACCGTAAGTAGCAGGCGTCTTACTGTTGGTGAAGAGGAACAGCTGCTGCTGCTGCTGCGGTTGTTGTTGTTGTTGCTGCTGCAGCTGCTGTTGCGGTTGCGGTTGCTGAGGCTGAAAGTTGAATTGCGGCTGCGTCGGTTGCGAGAAGGGAGTGACCTGCGAGAACGGTGAAGGTTGCGTATGACTAGCAGGAGTCTGGAATAGCGACGGCTGCTGCTGAGGCTGAGGAGTGAAGGAAAACGCCATTGCCGCCGCCGATCAGAAGAGTGTTTCTGCGATTAGGATGGAGATTTTTGCATTTAATTTCGGTTCATCAGTATTAAATTTGGAAATGTGATAACTGATGAAGCAGCTGGAGGGGATTTTAATTTTTAGCGATGAATATCGAAAAGCTATAACTTTAAAACCCTAGATTATAAATTGGGGATGGGAGGGAAAAGGCGCCATTTGGACCAGACTCGGGGGTATTCTGAAAATTATGAAAGTTCGTGGGGGAAAAACAGAGATACTCTACAGCCCATTAAACCCTACTTATACCATGGACCTGGGTGCACCTAACAATATGGATCCATTACAATTACTTAATAAATGTTCATTTGAGTCTACATTGCAAGGTGGACCTAAATTCACAAAATAATTTGCCCCCAATCCTGTTATTGCTGCATGCCTTTATAAATCTAGGTCCAGAACTAAGCTCATTCATTTGTTTATCACCCATGGATCTAATAAATTCTCAAATAAACTCATTATTTGTTCTTTTTGGTGAAGCTCAAATAAACTCATTATAAATTTATAATACTATACTATGAATCTCTATCATATATAAGGAGATACTCATTAAGTGTTATTTTTTTCTAGTCATCTAAACTTTTTACTTTGATTTTCCATTCAAATTTAGTTAAAATATTAGCAAAATTTACTAAAATAGTCACTTCAAGAATACTACCATTCAAAAAGAAAAATTGATACTATTATGTAAAGAGTTTATACTTAGATATGAAAGACATGAGGCGATTCTCCTTGGGCCAGCTTCCGTGCCTTACGGAGTAAGCGCGGATTAGTCGGGTGGACTCGAACCGTTAAACAGACGGAAAAAGACCCGGAATACCTCATAGACTATTTTGTATGGTTATATTATTTATATCTAGCGTTTGGAACTTGGCACACATGCACTAGAGTAAATATAAGATATAAATTATGTGTCTCATTGAGATTTTTTTGTTTGGGTGATGATAAAAATAAACCGTAACTATTTGAATATGTGATTTGGGAGCATCCTCATCAGTTGATTTGAAGCAAAAATTTCTAGGTGCCACTAGGTGAGAGGGGGGAAGAAAAGCAGTAAAAAAGAAAATGAGTTTATAGGAAAAAAAGTTGTTAACGCACCCAATTGGGCAATGCTACCTATGTAGCTACCTTGCACGCAGAAGATGGCGAATTCTTTTATTTTTGGGTGGATCCCACTTTTATGTGCAAAATAGGTTCTTGTGTTGAGATCGCACATCTTCTCTCTTCCATATCTGTGCTCATTTATCAAAATCACACAAAGATGCATTGATAGAGATGCTCAAAGTAAATCTTGTTATTTTGTAATAAATATATAAATTATATAGAAAAGTAAATTGTACTAAAAAATCTCGTCTGGTGAACTGAAAAATGAAAAGTTTATTGAAATATTGATGGTACCAGAAAAATAAGAAATTTTGAAATACGGAGTAGTTAAATACCCGTCACATATACATGTGCTATAGTGTTACATGGAGACAACTTACACAAGTTATAGGTAACAATGACAAAAAAAAAAAAGGGTAACAATGACAATGAATGTTTGTGAAAAGGTAAAAACAATTCCAAAAACCAGTCACAAACAGTTACATATAGTTGCAAATTTCCCTCCCGTTGCCTAGTTTATAGAGTGGAGTGGCGGACATCACCAATTCCCAGACCGATTGACAGCACGCATTTAAGCGTTGGGGAGAGAATCGAAGTTCCACTTCCACTGTGCTAAACCAAACATGGAGTGGGAAAGAGACCAAACTGCAAATCACGCCATTGAAGAAGAAGATGATGATGAAGGGAAGAACAACGTCTCCGAGTACGAACAGTTCAGGGAAGAACGAATCAAGGAAAACCTTGAAAGGATGCAAAAGCTGGGTATTTTCCAACTCTCTCGCGCATTCCGGTCTACCAAGCCCGCCGCCACTCGCAAGACTCGTAAAACTAAAACCCCTCAGCCTCCTCTCTCCCCTGTGCTTCGTCCTCAACCCATTCGCCGATCCTCCAGGCACACCCTTCTATCTCTCTCCTTTTTTTTAATCTTTTTTTTTTTTTTGGGTTATTTTCCCTATTTTTTGTTGTTTTTTTTGTTTGTTTGTTTGTTTTGAGAAAGTGAGAATTGCAGGCTGCAAAATGTAACGCCAGTTAGCTACACAGAAGTGCCAGTGGGAAAGAGCCTCAAGTCTTTGGATTTTGAGGATGATTTGCTGAGGGAGGCTGGTTCAAAGCCAGAGACATATACCGAGGAGCATGAGAAGTTGTTGGGTAGCACTAAGATGAACTGGACTCTGTTTGTTGATGGATATGGAAAGGATGGGAAGCGAATTTATGATCCTGTCAAGGGAAAGACCTGCCATCAATGCAGGTTAGCAGTTCCTTGTCAAGACTGTGTGTTGGTTTGTCTTGCATGACCTGAAGTGTTTCTTGATTAATTTGAGCTTTTGATGGCTGCTAAAAATGGTTTGATTTCCATTTTGAGCTTTAGGTTATGTGGCATTGTGGCGGCTTAAGTTGTTACCTTTGTTTAGGATCTTATGCAGTGAGTTAGCATTTGAGAATTAAGAGAAACGTGTAACTATAGAGAGGTTAAGATGGTTATGATCCTTGTGGAATATAAAGTTATAATAACCCCCCGAAAAGAAATCAAATCTCCTAATGATTTGCTCGTTTATTTCCATTCTGTCTTTCGAGTAATAAGACCGTTGTCCCACCCAATAGAGGTGCCAACAATCCAGCGAGGGGATTAGTCATTTAATTCGCTTTATGTATGTTGTTTGACAGGCAGAAAACTCTTGGCCATCGTACTCATTGCAGCAAGTGCAACATGGTCCAAGGACAATTTTGTGGAGATTGTTTGTACATGAGGTATAACATTTCCATAGCAAAACTTCCTCCCATTAACTTTTAGCGAGATCTTTTTTGTGCTTGTAGTCGTGAAACATGTGACCTAGTTTTTGTGTTTAGTGAGCAACAACATTCGTTAAAGACTCAAAAAGAAATTTTTCTCCTCAAAAGGGAGTGCTTAGTTACCTTAGTAGCACGTTAAAATGCAGCTTTATGTAAAATTATGTAACTTTATGCAGATATGGTGAACATGTGCTCGAAGCAAATTGTAATCCAGATTGGATATGCCCTGTTTGTCGTGGAATTTGCAACTGCAGCCTGTGCCGCCAAGCAAAGGGCTGGGCTCCTACTGGTCCTCTTTACAAGAAGGTAATGAATGCTAGAGTGGATCTCATGCAATCAGTTCTTTTTCCCTTTTTTTTTTTTGGGTACTTTGGTCAGTTCGTGTTTTGAGTAAACCTAACTTCATTCGCCTTAAATGTAGATTAAGAATTTGGGTTACGAGTCGGTTGCACATTATCTCATTCAAACCTGTCGAGCAAATACCAATCCTGAGAATAATGTACCCAACAGCGCTCCAGATTCTGCAAAGAGATCAGATGTGGAAGCAACATCCTCAGAGAAGGAATCTTCTGAGGCCTGCAATGACTCAAAGGAGTTACCGAATAGCCAAACTGCAGAGAAAATACTGGATTATGAGACCACTGAAGCTGATGACGGTAAGATAACAAGCGAAGCTAGCACATATCCCTCCACTGAATCCCTATCCCAAGAAACTATCCCTATCCCAGGAAACTATCCCAACTCCATTGAGGTGTCATCGTTGGAAGTCATTCTAAATGTCGAGCATGCATCAAGCTATACCAATGATGGTGAGCCTAGTCCTGGCGATCTTGCACCAGAAACGAGTTCAAAATCAATAAGGAAGAGGCGAGCTGCTGAGGGAATCCCCGCTGATAACATTGCCGAAAGGCGAAGGCAGAGGCATTATCAGAACAACTAATGTCAGCGCACTCTTAGGAACGTCAAAATGTTGAATCTAATGGGCTTAAACTGATGCTGCTGCATCTTCCCCTGGTAATGCAGAATGCCTAAACCTTTCTGAAATGGCTGAAGTTTTTATTGTCTATATATTGTAAGGGTTCTGCTCAACCATTTTTGCTGGTGTGGCATTGCACTTTTTCTTCCTCTAAACCTATCCATAAGACCTTGTAGTCCTGTAACATTTGCCCAAGAAATATGTAAAATGTCTTAGTTTCAATATCCTTTAAAAATGATCTTTTAGTATATGGATTTTTTTTTTTTTTGAAAAAATCTTTATAATTGTTGTTGTTGTTATTATTATTATTATGAGTTAATTACAGCAATGGTTTCCGACTATGTTGATTTTCCAAAATTAGTCCCCGACTTTTAATTTGGACAGTCCATTGACTTTAAAATTCTTTTCAATGTTACTCTTTTCGTCAAATTTTGGTTAAGTTGAGGTAAAATGAAAGGGTAAAATTGTCTGTTCACCTGTATAGTGTATTATTATTCGTATCTCCCATATCCTATAGACTATATATGTGAATATAATCTTAGTTGAAGAGACTTCAACTGAAATTATATAACTTCGATTGAGACTTCGGTCAAGTAGGAGACGAATTAGTTAAGTATGTAACCCATTATGATGGTTTGTGCCATTTCAGTGAATTTCCCTTAAATCATAATGTTCATCAACTGAATTTAATTAAGTAATTATTTTCCATTATTATTGTTAAGGTATATTGATTTTTATATTTATTTATAATTTAAAATGATACTCTGGTATACCGGGAGATACGCAGGATCTTTACCGCCAAATCCCGGGTTGCTCTTGCATCAGCTATGGGAACTCTGGATCTTCGGGATCTGTCTATATTTTCCACCAATGAAACCATGATACTATTGGATTCCAATCTTGGTCATATTTATAACTCCGAAGGACTCGTCTTTATCTCAATCTCTGTCGATTGAGGCACCGGAAAATTAAACCCTAATGGCCGAGCCGCCAGAACGCAGGCCTTCATTCTTCAAGGTTTTGAACGAGGATTTTTCCACTCTTCTAGTACGATCATTCTTCTTTCTCTGTTTCTTGATAATTTCCAAATTAATCGTGTATATTCAAGCGGTTGTACTGTATCTTTCTCTTTAATTTTGAAGAGATTGCCGCTGCTTTTCACGGCTAATTATGGGAAACATCTGCCGGAAAATCCAGTACATCTGGAGATAGAATCTGGAGAGTCATGGCCGGTAAAGATAGAAGAGGATGAAGAACACCAGTGCTTCACTCAAGGCTGGCCCGAATTCGCCAAGGACCTTCGTTTAGAACTGCACGATTTTCTGGTGTTTTGGTTTAAATGCCCTACAAAGTTCTTGGTTGAAGTTTATGGAAAAACTGGCCCTGCAAAGTCCTTCAATCCGCCCATCAAAGGTACATGCAACTTAACACAAACAAAAATTACATATATCTAGGCAACCCAGCCAAGTTCTGCTCTTAATTGGAGCGGTCTATTGTGGTTAAATCAACTTAGACTAATTAGGGTTTCTCTGTCACCCAAAAAAAAGAGATAAATCCTGCATGTTTTCATCTAAATGCTTGTTTCGTGGCTGCAGGTAAGGTTTCCCCAAAGATTGAACGGAACGACGTTTCTGCAGATGCAGCGGCGGCGGCGGCATCAGACGACGACGGTGCCATGGAGACAAAGAAGAAGAAGAGCCGGCCGTGCTTTTCTGTCGACATGAAATATTCCAACAAATCTAGACTGGTTTGTATATATATATACTAACATAGAGTTATATTGCAATAAGAATCTCTCTTCCCGTAAGAACTTCATTTACATAAATTCACATAATCTCATATTCCAGTACACAATGCACACAATCTACATCTACATTTAGATTCTCACTGGAGGATGGGTTCTCATTTGATCATTAATCTGGTAACAGACAATTTGTATGTATTATAACTAGGGCTGAATTAACGTTGTAACATAGAGTGCGTGTATTATAATGTCAGCGTATTCCGACGGGGTTCATGAGAGAGACGGGGAGGATGGGAAGCATGTGCGTGGTGCTTCGGGATCCGGTGGGGATGGAATGGCCGGTTCTGATATCCCGGCACGGCAAGAGCCACAAGGATAGGAGTGATATGACCAAGGGGTGGAAGGAATTCAAGGCTGCAAATGACTTAGTTGATGGCGACGTTTGCACATTCACCCACACTGAAACCCCTGGCCCTGGGGATTGGGTGCTCCAAGTTCAGGTCCAAAGACTAGATACAACCCGCACACTTCCTAAGCCCTGTGGTAGACCAAAAAGAGAACAATAATGTCATCCACCCATATAATATTACTTCCTCTTCCTCTCTTTTTTCTTGTCAATTCTTCTTTTGTTAGTTTCTTCATTTTCTTACATTTTTAAATTCAGCTTTTTCTTTCATTTGTAAATTCAACTTTAGCTTAGGAATAGTACTGTCAATTGTCAAAGTTGGCCGTAGTCCGTGGGTTGGCCCGCACCCGTTCGCGAGGCTATGGAGCGGGTTATGGCTACAAAAAATGGCCTGTGCAATGGATTGCGGCCTGGCCTGCAACCTGCCATTTTCTATATAAAAAATATATTTATACATTGTACATGAATATAAATATATATTCATGTTTACACGTGCTGTGCACATGAATATATATATATTCATGCCTACACTTTGTGTACAAAGTATAATTATTATTATTAGTTTTTAAAAGTCAAACCAAAAGCCCGTGGGGCGGGTTAGAGTTGTATGAATCTTAGCTCGCGGGTTTAATGGGACGGGCCAGCCTGCTTTGACAGTACTACTTAGTAGGTAGAAGGGATAAATTGAGGTGCTTCAATATTCTCTCATTAGGTGAAAAGAACCCATGCTTGGTGTCTGTCACGTCTTTATCTAGCTGGCTACATTTTTTCCTTTTAAAAATTATAATAAGAATAAATGTCAAATAAGTCATAAACTACACAGGAAACTACAATTTGACTATCAACTTTAAAAAATCGTAATCAGATATATGAACGATGCAAAAATTCATGAGCTGAGCTCAAACTTCAATTTTAAGTTTTGATCAAACTAGAATTTGAATCACCATATACTTATCAAGCTTGAGCCAACCCGAGCTACGGCCCTAAAAAAAACCCCCAATAATTAAGTTGCACTTATACCCGTAAAAGTACATACTACTTGGTAGTTGGTATGTACTTTATGGTACTGAAATCCGCAGGTCATGCAGTCATGCATTAATAAATGGTATCCAAACATTAAATGCTTTAAATGCTCGAGTTATTTTTGTTCTAGAGATTATCCATAGAACTACCATATCTATAACATTTATTGAATAGATATAATCCAAAAACTCAATCACTGTCATTTACTTCATTGCCTTCACACTAAGCTACACCCTGCAGGTATGCACTAGTCTGGAAAAATTATGGAGACAAAACCCTTCAGGCGAAACCGCGAGAGACCATCTCGGCCAAATTCTTCAGAAAATCGACCACAATTTTACAAGTTCATCTTTTCCCATGAACTGACCAGACTAGTAAGTACTTTGATACTTTTAAAATAGATTCTTTAATCAGTTCATGCAACTGTTTTGTTTCTTTTTTGGGTCACAAGTAAACTGTTCAAGAGTGTACACAGAAGTCCACATTTCTTTTTGGGAGTCGAACTTGTAACTTTTATGATTATCGAGTAAACAACGTGGCCAATAGGTTGCCCTAAGTACAACTGCTCTGTATGTTTCTTGGTTGTATCTTCTTTGTTTCTGTGGAGAATCTTGAATTTGGTGTTTTCTGCAGAGGTTTCCCTTGGAGTTTGTTAGAAGACATGGAAAGAATCTGCCTAAGGTGGCCTGTCTTGAGGTTCCAACTGGAGAAGTGTCCAAGATTCACGTGGTTCATGATTCCCAAGGTCGTATTTGGTTAGCCAAAGGCTGGGAGGAATTCACCAAGAACTACTCCATTCGAGAAGGGCACTTTCTGGTGTTCAGATATGATGGGGAATCCCACTTTCATGTTCTCATATTTGACAAGACTGCTTCAGAAATTGAATACCCACAGATTATTGTTCCCCATGGTGGTGTTGAGAGCCTGGAGGATTTATCCCAGAAATGTGGCCGAAACAAGAGAAAGAGGCAAGAAGATCAGACTGAGAGTTTCTGCAACAGATTCAACCATGTCAGAGTGAAGGTTGAGAACTCACCATATGATGAGGATGAGGGCTCACCTCCTCTGATGACTCCTAAAATCACTGGTGAGAAACAGAGCTTGGTTAAGACAGAAATGGGTTTAGCCTATCAAAGGGCAAAAGCTTTCAAGTCCAAAAACCCTTTCCACATTTCTGTCATGTATCCATCTTATGTTTCCTCTGAAAATAGATTGGTAAGTACTTATTTCACAATCCAAACTGATAGAAAAGAAGCTATTTTCATTTCAATAATGTTTCACATGCTAATACATTTTTTCTTTTGCAGAATATTCCCTTGGCATTTGCTAAGAAACACTTTCTTGATCAGTCTTCTAATGATTTCATGCTAGTTTCGGGTGGGAGATCATGGCCTGCAAAATGCACTCGGAATGGACAACATGCCAGAATTTATGGATGGAAGGCATTCGCTGTGGACAACAAATTAAAAGTAGGCGACGTCTGCATCTTAGAGATCATGAAATGCCAGAAATTGACTATAATCAATATCATTGTATTCCCTGCAGATGAGATAGATGATTAAGGATGCACAATTTGGTTATTAGTAATTGCCTCCTCCTGCAGGTTGTCTTCTTAAAGTGTGACTTGTGTTTTCTGTTTTTGTGTATGATATGTATGTGAAGTAGTTGGATATGATAACCTGTAGACTGTAGTGTTGCTGCCTGCTTATTCTGGTTTTTGGTTCTTGTTGGCTTTCATATGTTGAGTCTCTTGACAAGCAGCATTTGCTTTGGTTGATCACTTGATCTGACAACAAACCTCTTGGCAAGTTGTGTATATTGTTAGTATAATTCTAGCTAGTTTTTATGGAGAGGGCCTATTTGACCAGTTGTTATACCATGTACCATGGTTCACAATGCATTGTGGACCACGAATCATGGTTGATAGTACAGTTGTGTTGAATTGATACTGCAATTGTGTTGAACGGATACTGCGTGGAAAGGAAACTGCAGTTGCGCATAACAGAGGCCGTGTCATCCGTCTGGAACTACAGTTATGTTGAACTGATACTGCAGTTGTGTTGAACGGATGAATGGCCTGTGTTCCGCGCAACTGCAGTTCCCTTTCAATACAACTATAATATCTTTTCAACACAACTGTAATATCCGTTCAACACAACTGCTCAGTTATGACCATGGTCCACAGTATAATTTGCGCTATTTGACCCCTATCCTTAATTTTATTTATTTTATTTTTCTCTTTAATAAAATTTAGACATAAAGTGCCTAGGTAATGAATGTGTTTTTTCTTTTTGGTGGACCATCATTGATAATAAAAAAGAGTTTAAAAAAGATTATATTTGAAGTGGTTGCCAATGAGTGGCCAAAATTTACGAAAAAATCCTCAATTGCAAGGCTAAATATTTCTTTTTAGTATAATGAATTTTTATTTTAATGTATTACAAATTTATTTTTAGATAGTATACTAAAAATGAACATTTCAATAAGAGTTAATACCACAAATGGTCATCTGACTATTGGGGTAGTACTCCTTTTAGTCCTCGACTTTCAATTCGACCACAAATGGTCCTCTGACTTTCATTTGTGACCACAAATAGTCCTCTGTTAGAATTTCTGTTCAACAAGTCTTAAATCTAGGGGTATTATCGTCAAAATGATATATCTAATGGTCATAAAATAAAAATGTTTATAATTTTTCACCAACAAGCATAATTGAAACAATTAACAAATATAAATACTCCTAAATAAAAAGACAATACACCTTTTTCTCGTAATTATGCGTACAAAATTAAGATTTAATATTAGTGCTATCTTTTTTAATTTAACCAACAAATTAAAATGGAAGAATTTTTTTTAAATAAACCTTGCTTCCTTCATTTTCATGATTGTTCATATATGGCTGATTAATAATTTTCATTAGTTGATCAAACATTTTGTTTGGGACATAACTGAAGGCTGTCACCGTTGAATTAATATAATTAATCAAGTACAAATTGCGAACATTAATAATGGATTTTTAATTAATTTGTTCATTTATGTAATTTGTCACGTCCATTTTGTTTTTATAATTATTAACTTAATGTTTATTAATGTTTGAAATTATTTATGTTGTCATATAATTTTAAAAAAGAAGTAATCATAATAATATTAATCAATTTGACAATATTACCCCTAGATTTAACACATATTTAACAGAAATGTTAACAGAAGACTATTTGTGGTCAAAAATGAAAGTCAGAGGACCATTTGTGGTCGAATTGAAAGCTGAGGACTAAAAGGAATACTACCCAAATAGTCAGAGGACCATTTGTGGTATTAACTCTTTCAATAAATAAATTGTAGTATATTAAAAACAAATATTTAGTTTTACTAAAACTGAATGTATATTGATGATCCAAGGTATAATAAGAAAAATGCTAGAGGGAGCAAACTTTTATACTCCCTCAACTATCATGGATCCCAATGAGTTATATTATAGGTGCTCCTAAATTCTACTCACTCATTTCTTGGTTGACGTGGATGACAATTTTTGTTATTTTCATTATGTGGATCCCAAGAAAAATGTATGCATCAAGAATTTAGAGTGAAAAATATAGAATTTGAGAGTAAAACTTGTGAATCCGTATAATAATTTCCTAAAATAATTGTCCAAACAAATCTTTTAAAGAAGTACCACTAAATTGCTCTTATAACCCATTGAGAAGTTTGGTTCACGAAACCTAGATTGACGTGGATGTTTAATTACTAGGAATGTTAAATTTTCGTGTGTGGTTAAAATTGTGTAGGACTGCTGAAGAGAGAGAAAGTGAAAAATTGCAGTCCCCCCATGCATATGCTGCCTCCCACTACCTTTAATTTTGTTTTTGTTTTTTTTTTTCTCCACTTTGCTACCAGCTTTGTTTGATGCTTTTCTAATCCAACACACACTACTAGCTACACTCTGCAGTCTGCACTCGCCTGGAAAAATTATGGCGACAAAACCCTTCCGGCGAAACGGCGGCGGAGGATCATCCCGGCCAAGTTCTTCAGAAAATGGACCACAATTTTTCAAGTTCATTATCTTTTCCCATGAACTCACCAGACTAGTAACTACTTTAATTTGAAACTTTGAAACTAGATTCTTAATTAATTTCAGCAGTAGTAGTTCATGCAACTACTGTTTCGTTTCTTGATTGCATATATATTGTCATTGTTTCTGTGGAGAATCTTGAATTTGGTGTTTAATTTTCTGCAACATGCAGAGGTTTCCCTTGGAGTTTGTTAGAAGGCATGGAAGGAATCTGCCCAAGGTGGCCTGTCTTGAGGTTCCAACTGGAGAAGTGTCCAAGATTCACGTGGTCCATGATTCCCAAGGTCATATTTGGTTAGCCAAAGGCTGGGAGGAATTCACCAAGAACTACTCCATTCGAGAAGGGCATTTTCTGGTGTTCAGATATGATGGGGAATCCCAGTTTCGTGTTCTCATATTTGACAAGACTGCTTCAGAAATTGAATACCCACAGATTATTGTTTCCCATGGTGGTGTTGAGAGCCTGGAGGATTTAGCCCAGAAATGTGGGCCAAACAAGAGAAAGAGGCAAGAAGATGATCAGACTGAGAGTTTCTGCAACAGATTCAACCATGTGAGAGTGAAGGTTGAGAACTCATCAGATGATGAGGATGAGGGCTCACCTCCTCTGATGACTCCTAAAATCAGTAGTGGTGAGAAACAGAGCTTGGTTAAGACAGCAGAAATGGATTATTCAGCCTATCAAAGGGCAAAAGCTTTCAAGTCCAAAAACCCTTTCCACATTTCTGTCATGTCTTCATCTTTTGTTTCCTCTAGAAATGGCAGATTAGTAAGTACTTACTCCGTATTATATTTCAGAATATAATCCAACCCGATTGAAATTAGTCTGTTCTAATCGTTTGACATGCAAATTTTGCAGTATATTCCCTTGTCATTTGCTAAGAAACACTTTCTTGGTCAGTCGTCTAATGATTTCGTGCTGGTTTCGGGTGGGAGATCATGGCCTGCAAAATGCGCTCTGAGTAGAAACTGTGCCAGAATTAATGGATGGAAGGCATTCGCCTTGGACAACAAATTAAAAGTAGGCGACGTTTGCATCTTAGAGATCATGAAAAGCAAGAAATTGACTGTGAACATCATTGTATTCCCTGCAGATGAGATAGATGATTAAGGATGCACACTTTGGTTATTAGTAATTGCCTCTTCAGGTTGTCCTCTTAAGTGTGACTTGTGTTAGTGTAGTACTGTGTGAGGTTATGGAGTAGGGTGTAGTTAGAAAAGTAAATAGCCAGATATGATTCGATGAGTCCGAGACCAAAATCTTGCTACACTACTTATACCATGATCCACACAGTTGTATGGATTACCGTCCAAAAACACATAAAGTTAATTATTTTAACTCATAAAATACATTATTCTAACACACAAAGTACATTATTCTAACTTATAGAATATATTATATTACCTTATAAATTTTATTATTCTAATAAATAAAGTACATTATTATAATTCATAATATACATCATTTTATCTCAGAATGTTCATTAATCTAACACGTGTACAATAAAAAATTTTTAACATCAAAATGACAACATTTTTTACTGTGGTCCACACAATAATTTGCCGCCTAAAACTTGTTTCGATTGATGTATGGGATCGGATCCAACTAGCACAAGAGGTCTATTGGGCTTAGCCCAAGTTAGTTCAAAATGTTAGGGGTCGTTTACTTCATTTTTATGTTTTTCCATTTCCAATTTTCCATTTCTCCAGTTTTCCATTTTTCCTTCTCCATTCTTCCAGTTTTCCATTTCTCCAGTTTTCCAATTTTCCATCTCCATTTCTCCAATTTCTTCATTTCTTTAGTTTTAGTACATAATTTGATTACAAAACAAAATATTAAAAACTTCATTAAATACAATAATCCCATATAACATTTGTATATTTATACAACAAAGATAATAATAACAATAATAATAATAATAATAATAATAATAATAAAAGATAATAATAATAATAATAAAAGATAATAACAATAATAACAACAACAATAATAAAGATAATAATAAAGATAATAATAATAATAATAGGAATTAGCTGCTGGCTGCAAAACAGCAAAAGGGATTCGCCTGGGAGGGAATAGCACGCACTCGCGCAGGCTTTGCTGGCTGCAAAAGGAATTCGTGCCTCCATCAGGATTCGATCCTGGGACCTCAAGGACGAAATAGCACTGTTCACCCGTGTTTTATCCATTTGGAAGAATGGAGAATTCATTTTTGGCTCTCTCCAAAATTGTATAGAAATGGAAGAATGGAGATGGAGAATTGGTTTAGAGAATTGGTTTTAGTAAACAAGTTTTCCATTTTCCATTCTTCCACTTCCCCAATTCTCCATTTTTTTGGAAAATTCTCCATTTTTCCAAGTTACTAAACGAGCCCTTACTTTTTTCTTTGGGTTCAAAATGTTACTGTTCGATGAGTGGAAAGACAGATCCCCATAAAACGACGCCGTTTCGTAGTTTCGAGATAACTGTCAAAAATTCTTTTCGTCTTCCTTCGTCATCCTTCCCTCAATCAGTTGATCATTTCGTCTTACAAATCTGAAGGAAGTGCTGCTATATATAAATACAAATATATATACACTTTCCCAGCAAAATATCCCGCCTTTAATAGTTTGATTACTACATACTTACATATTTTCCGGCACTGAAGAGTTCGCCAGCAAATGGAGAAATCACAGTTAATCTCGTAGAGAAGAGAGGGAAAGAGATCAAAACATGTTATTCTCCGGCTTGATTCAGCGGAGACTTGTTGTTCTGCTACGGCCATGGCTGATGGACGAACCGCAGCTCGAAGTCAAGCTAGGGCTTCTTCGCTCTCACGGGGTTGCCAGAAACCTCAGCTTAAACACTTCCGCTTTGAACCAGTTACTAGAGGATCCTTCTCGCATGTGTTTCAAAGAAGTAATCATCGAACAGTTTGACGTTCACGTAGCCAACTGGTCAGCCCCTGCGTTCACCTTCCAAATTCACGGCCTTCACATTACTCTATCACTGTGGTATGCTCTCTGTCTGTGTATCTCCATGTGGATCCTTTGCGTATGAATTGGTGATTAGTTTGGATTTGTATTTTGAAGTGAAAAGGAGGAGGGAGGTGTGGAACGCAGGCTAAAACCGAGAGACACGTCTATTGAGCAGAAGACAAAGCTTCTCGCAGAGCTAGATCCGCAGGTACATTGCACATATTGTAGTCTTATGCTTTGTAGAATAATTTTTTGCTTTGGTCGCGTATCAGCATTTAAGTTTGCATTAGTGAGTGATACTGAATTCTTATGTTTTACACTTCAATTTTCTTTACTTTGTGAAGCCAACTATAATTTCTGCGAGCTTTGTGAATTTCAGGGAAGTTCTCTGCATGCTGCCATGGAAAGGATTGCAGAAATTACAGCACCAGGATGGACAACTTCTCTGTTTGATCACATTTTTCAGCATTGTCAGTTTAATGTGCATGATGTTCATGTGATTTTGCAGCCTTCTCATCCGAATAATTTGTTTTCCTTCTCATTTCGGATGAAGGAGCTTGGTGTGGGATGTCAATCTGTTCAGTGTTGTTTCCTCAATGGGGTCATCAGTTCACTTATCTTTCCCTCTAGAGAGAGCTACTTTGATCTTGAAATTAAAAGTTTCGAGATAAGATTGAAGACAGAAGATTGCATGAGCAACATTGTTCCTTCAACAAACCTACATGCTTCTATTAAAGTTAAAAATCTTCTCTTTCTTGACTTTGATTTTTCTGTCGAAGCAGTGAAATTTTCCCTATCTCCATTTCATGTTTCTACCATACTTCTACTTTTTGTCTGTTTGTCCAAAGAAGCCAAGTGTGTCAGAAATGGTAGGCAACTGTGGAATATAGCAGCGGACAAAATTAGATCCTTAACTTCAATGCACAAGTTTTTATTGCATAAGTTTGTTTGCATTATCTGTAACTGGATACATTATATACAGACCTATGAGAATATGCTTTTGTTGGTTGGGTATCCATCAGATGATGCAATAAGAAGATCAGTTGTTTTTATGATTGGGGACAGAGCACACTCAAGAGCTGTTAAGGAGCAGTGGAAGACAATTTGCCAAATTGAGGAAGAGCTACCCAGTGAGGCCATTGCACTGGCAAGACGAATAATACGTAACAGAGTTGCATTAGGTGCCCAAAGGGTTAAAGAATATTGTCATCAGTCAAAATTGAAGACACTTTCCTTGAAAATTTGTAGACCACTCCACTTTGTTTGGAAGTACATTTGCCACTTATTTCACTCAATTAAAAGTCTTCTCTTTTTTCGAAACATTGCCAGTAAGCATTCAAATTCCAACACAAATCTGGGACATGTTCCTGATTGTTCTTTTCTACATCGCCACATTGGCCTAGATGTGGGAGAATTCTCAATTTCAATATCCCCAGAAACTGAAGTTGACCCTTCTGTTAGTGGGAATCTGCTCTCAGATATTGGGCTCTCATACCATGAGTTGCTTTCGTTTTCTCTTTCAATTGATGTATTTTGCTTAAGATATTCTCAAAATATTACACAAAAATGTTTTGCTTTTGGCTGTGAAACCTTGAAGGTTGTTCCATTATCTCTTATGGAAGATAGTTCTAGAAATTCTACTAGGCACTTGAAAGGGTCTCAGAAAAAGAAGGTTCATAACTTGTCACCTATTTTATGGGTTGAGCCTGCAGAAATTATCGACTCTGTGGAGAATGCAGATTATCATGCTAATGACACTGGTGCTCGTTCTTTTTCTTTTCTAGACTTCATTATAGGAGAAATGCTCTTGAAGTGGAGAAAATGTTGCCCAAACAATGGAGCTAATGAAATCCAGGATTCCAAAAATCCATTTCTCCTTTGTGAGATTAAAAGTTTTTTGACCGATCAAACCCAGAAGAATCTTATTTCTGGGTCTTTAAGTTGTGGTATGGTGGCTGGAAGGTTGAACTTAGTTATTGAACATGCATCAATTGTATCTGTTGCTGTAATTTCCTCGCAGATTAAGAATGCCATTTCATGGACTGGTTGCAACATGAGAACAGATACCGTGTTGCATGCTCCAACATCTCTTGGTGACCCACCATGTATAGACTTGAGTAGTACATACATATCACTTTCAACTGGAATGGCGGTGGCAGCACAAAGGTTGCTTCCACAGAAGCATATTCAAATGGGAATAAGAGTTGCTGGTCCTCACATTCAAATTTCATTGGGAAAGCCGGGGCTTCATGGTCACATATCAGATCAGTATCATGCGGTTAGAAACAATATGGTTCACCTTAGAATTGAAGCAGCCAACATAGAACTTGCTGTTTTGCCAAATTTGGAATCTGACTTCACTTTTCCAAGTGGATCCATCACAGTCACTGATGCAAAAGCAAAGAGCCTTGCACTAATGGAGCTTCATCAGGTTGACATTCCTAAGTCAAATGATGAAACAATCAGCCCCCAAGGATGTATCTCATATGACGCTTACCTAAAATTTAATGGGTTGAAAGTTTATCTTGATGTAACAGATAATCCACATCGCCAAATTATTGTGCTAACTCCTGTAACCTTCAGATTGTTAGCCTCAAGGTACTTATTCGATTACTTTTCTTGGTCTGTCTTCTGTCATGAATATTTTATTTCACAAGATGCAAGAAATCAGTTACATAGCAATGATTCTATTTTTAAGAGGAACTATAAATTTTTATCATAATTGATCAGACAATCAATGTTAAGACATGATTCCTCATTAGAAAATACATCTGATGGAAAAACTTCCCATGAACAATTATTAATTTACTGTCCAATCCATGACCAGATTGGGTTTAGTTCTATTTTAATTGTAGTTTGGAGTTTTTCTTATTGCAATCTACAAATTTTTGTAGTACTTTTCTTATATTAACTGCGTTTATAAGTTATGATGGTTATTTGAAATTTGCAAGTAAAATTAGTCCCTCCTCTCTTTATATAGTAATAAAATGCTTACACTGGACCTTGAAAAATAAGGAAATGGAGCAGAGAAGTAATGCTAATTTTCATTCTGAAAATTTTGCGAAAGACTTGTTATAGAACTTCTTTGCTTTTACGGTGACTATTACTTTATGTTGTGGCAGGAAGGATCTCCATTCATTGGGCTCAACAGTTGTTGCTTGGTTTATTTCTTTAAGTTGGATGGTTAGTGGATTGGCTGTTTTATTATTTTTGGATGAATTGGATGCTTTTGTAAAGGTGATTCTCGACACTTTAATATTTTGAACTTTAGTTACTTTTGGTTTCTCTTTCTATATTAGATTGATTTGTCTATTCTTTTTTTTTTTTTTTTTTTGTTTTTACTTTTTTTCCTCCGAGTTCTATTATTCAGGATCCAAAATTTTGCAGCCAGTTCTAACCTAGCCTTTTAATATTTACAATTTATAACAACTTTTTTATTTTTATTTTTGCAATTTTAGCCAATTCTCAATTTTGATCAGGAATCAGGATTGAAATGATCCAGTTTCATAATAATCTTGTTTTCTACTTTTGTGTTTCTACCCCAAGAATTTTTTTCCAGAAAATTTGCAAGTTCAATATAGAAATTATAAAATATATATATATATATATATATATATATATATAATGATCATGAGAATATTTACCAAATAGTCAAATTCTCAATATTCACCAACCATATCATATATGAGCCATAAAAAACTGAGAATAACTAGAAAATTTATTGCATACATAATAATAATAATAATAATAATAATAATAATAATAATAACAACAACAACAACAACAACAACAACAACAACAACAACAATAATAATAACTAAGAGCTAGGCCAGCATTTCTTCAGTATCTTAAAACCTTTTATTGCTGTGTTAACATGACTGTGCCATATTATGAATGGGCAAATTCCATGCAACAAATTTTCCAGTTATTTATATTTTTTTTTTATATTTTAAAAAGTAGACAGCTTATGTATGTATTTATGTGTGTGCTTATATATATATATATATATATATATATATATATATATATATATATATATATTGACTATTAAGAATTTGAATATTTTGTAAGTATTCTCATGGAATGTTCTTCTAAATTTTCTAAATTGAACTTGCTAATTTTCAGGGTAAAAAAATTGCGGGGTAGAATGAAGAGTTTTAGAAATCCTAGGGTAGAGCATAATATAGATATGAAGTTGGTTCAGGTCAATTTTAATCAAAATTAGAAATTCACTAGACTGAGGACGAAAAAATAATCAGAAGTTTGTATAAATTGCAAAAATTTAGAGATTTGTCTAAAGATGCAATTGGTCACAAATGTGTTTGGCTTTTTACTATTACTAGGCCTATTATTAAATAGATACTTCATGCTTAATATTCACAAGTCTGGTTTATTCTAGAACTTAGAGTAAAAAAGTTCCCTCTCTTTTGTGTAAAATTGTCTGGACTGTTGTGCAGATTTCAACCATAGTATCTCTTTGTGGCAGGTAGCATATGGTTTGTTTTGTGCAGCATTACATGTTTCCAATTTGCCCAGTTTAGGTACTGGCCTAAGTTATCAAGAGTTTTTAAGGCAAGAAATGTCTCCAAATCTTGACAATCATGAAGTGTTGATGACTAGAATGACACAGGCAGGTCCTGTTTTTATGAAAAGTCCTATTATTATTCAGAACATTTGTGAGCTGAAATCAGTTGAAATCATCCTTCATTACTCCAGGAAAGGACATCGTACAGAGTCAGATAGGATGAATGCGCACACGGTTATCAACAAAATGTTGGATAGTGAAGCCTTGCTAGACTATGGAATTCACATATATGTTAAGCAGTCTGATATCATGTTTTCATTTGAAACAGAAAAGATGGATCTTTCCATCAATTTATCTGGGTTTCAATCTGATATTCTTGGACAAACAAAGGAGATTGCTGAAGTTTCTGATCAGTTAGAAATTAAAAATCTTATCCAGTCTTTGCATTGCTTATATGGAGCATCGTTTTCTCAATGTACATTTTCTTTGTGCTTGAATGCCATACCAAACCGCAGTTTGAGAAATGCAGCTGATGTTTCTACATCTGGTGGTGAAACTTCACAAATGTCAGAAGATTCCCCCTTGATTGCAAATACTGATGATTGTTTACACATGACTATTGTTCTTGACGAAGTTTATTTAGCTGGATGCCCAGTAAAAGATTTATTGGGTCAATGGCACAAATCAAACAAACTTGAAGGATCTCTTTCTGTTGGTGGAAAACTTCAAAGAATCTCTTGCCAGACTCAGGTTACAATTATGTTCTTACAATTTTAAGATCATATGCAGTTTCTTCAATCCTATTGTGCTTATATTAATTTTCTCAAATGGATAATTTTAATGTTCAACAGGGAGGTTACATTATCATTGAAACAACAGCACTTATGATGTTTATTCAATGCTTCACTCTATACCGTTGTCAGTTCAGAGATCTTTGGCCTGCTGCAACATCATCCGAGGAACAACATGATGGAAATACGGATGCTATGATAAATCCACCAAATCAAGAATTGCAGACCCAGCAATTAGTTAATTGGAACCAATTGGAAGCATTGAGTATAAACATTTCACAACTTTCTCTTGCATTGATGGGCAGAGATGAATCTGGTATCATCTTTTCTCTTATTACTTTAGTTTTATAGCCAAATGTTTGAGAAGTTTTGACCTCCTTTGCAGGTAGACTCCAGGAACTTCTGCTTGAGGCTACCAGTCACTTTAACCTTGAAACACCAACAAAAATTTCATTTAGTATTTCGAAATTGTCAATTCTTTCATGTTCCTTTGATGTGAGCACGAAAAAGAAAATCAGAGATACCAATATTCTCTCACTTTCTTCTGTAACACCAAATGATCCGTCTTCCATATATTTACATGGTGATGTTTCAGTTTCTTCAAACTATGTGAATAAAGTTCACTCACTTGATGATGCAAGTAGCTCAAGCTCCCATGTCCCTCAAAAGGAATATCTTGTTGATGGTTCAGGAAAATCTTGTATGAATAATATCGGATCTCAAAACTTGCTTGCATCTCCTCAAAATTATGTATTGCGAAACCTAACTGCTTCAGTAGTAGCTGAGCGTCTTGCAAAGAGAAATTGGGTTTGTTCGCAGCAGACGGACTATTTTTGGGTTGGCAATGGTTCTCTTTCAGGTTTTGATATGACTCTCTCTCTTCCCGAAATACAGGTGAGCATTATCATGTGCTGTAATTATTCCATTACAATATTTCGTGGCAAATGTTGCAAATGGCAAGTGCCTCTTTTGTTGTTGTTGTTGTGTGAGCATAGCCATAATATCCTAAGAATGCATCATTATGCATTGCTAATGGGTGATTTTAAGGACACGTCTTAAAGAGTCTACTTGTCAGTTTTCAACCTTCCCAGTTAAAAAAGAATGAAAACAAGCCACTTTTCTGAACCTTTCCGAAATAAACATAATTAAAGCTTCAAACCTTTTTTTTTTTAAAATATATTCTGAACTTGTTCTAATTAGTTGGAGAAGCATTCAGATCTATTGTATCTAAATATGCTGGATATCTTGATAATATATTTCATGGTGTGCTTTTGAATTTGATTTTAGTTTTTAACATGCCTAATAAATGTGAGAAATATTTAGAAATAGTGAAGCAGATATGCAGTTTCATGATAATATTTCTTTCTATGTGCTTTTGAGTTGATTATGTAGTTCATGCTTAGTTGTACCGGGGCTTGAAATTGTTCCTCTTCTCTTGTCTCACCTAGTTAACTTGCTGGGATTATTTAGATGATACTTTTTGCTGGTGAATCTATATCTGCGCTCTCTAGCAATGATACTAGTAAGGGCGTGGAACAAAGGCACTGGTCCAGTAGCCAGGAATCTGCTGGAAGTATGAATCACAGTGTTCCTGATGGTAATTGTCTTTATTAATTGTGGGCATTTTGTTAATTTAACGAAATTCAAGGATATTTGACTTTAGAGATATTGAAATCTGAGCAGGAGCTATTGTTGCTATAGAAGATGTGTGTCAACATATGTTTATTGCAGTTGATAGGGCTGAAAGTGGTTATGCTTTGGTTGGTGAAATACATTACACGCTTGCAGGCGAGAGGGCTCTCTTCAGGGTAAGAAGTCTTATCAGTCTGTATCTTATTCAATAGTATGCCATAATAAATGCTATTTGTTGTTGAATTTGAGCACTGTATGACTAGTTTATTTTTGAAACATAACATGGATATGATTTGCTCCTATTAGCAAATCTCATCAGCAGCTGGTTCCTATTAATGAAGTAGAACAGTGCAAGGGAAGGATTTAATGAGGTTTTGTAATTGGTATATTTGCCTTTAAAGCTATCCACAGACTTGATATAAAACTGCATGGTTTTTCTCTCATAACATTTACAGTGCATTAGGCAGCAAATGTATGGGATTGATATTTAACATTTGGTATGATCCTTCATTCCTTCTCCAATTCAGTTTATTATTCCAGTTGCAAATTTGATCATCAGAAAAAAAGGCATTTTTCCTTTCTGTGAAGTAGTGGTCATATTTTCCTTGAGCTCCTTCCTTGAGACATTAATATTATTCTTTCTAAGGTCTTCTTAATCCATTTACTTACTCAGGTGAAGTATCATAATTCAAGGAGGTGGAGGTCTCAAATTCCTTATTTCTCATTGATTTCATTGTATGCTAAGGATGAAACTGGGGAATCATTGAGATTAAGTTGCCGGCCAAGATCTGATTTTGTTGACATTACCAACTCTGATCATGGTGCATGTACACTTTGGAGTGCCATCCCTTGCGAATCAAAAGGTTTTGACAGAGATGCTGAGTATGACCCTCCAACTAAACATACATTTCAACTTGTGAACAAGAAAAATGACCTTGCTGCTGCTTTTGTCAATGGAGTCCTGGAATTTGTCATCAAGCCTGGAAACCCATTTAAGTGGAAAGTATTTCATAGTCATTTTCCAGCTGCTAATAATATTTTGCCTAATAGCTGTTTAGTAGACGAATCTCAAACAGGTAGCCAACGTGATTTACATTTAGAAGAGGGAGCAGATTTAAGGAAAAATGGAAACACTTTGGGTATAACTATTACAACAGACAATATTTCATGGACCATTGTGCATGAACTTTCAGATACCAAGGAAAAGTTCCCACTCCTCCAGGGATCTATTGGTGCTACTGAAATTGTGGTTCAGGTTTCAAACATTAAAATTCGGGTTATAAGCAGGTTACAAGCTCTACTGTATTTCTTCGATGCCAAGAAAAACTTATGGTGAGCATTTATTGAATATTATTTATTCAAAAAATATCAGGAAAAACCAAAATATTTTTTCAACTTCTGATACCGTTGTATGCTTAAATGCATATTTTATTTTTGAATTCATGTAGGAGAGAACTTATGCATCCTCTTGAGGTTTTCCTTTTCTATCGTTATAGACTCCTCTCCAAGGACTTGGAACATGTTTCGCATCAGGTGCCTGGTCATTTCTATGCGAGAATTGGAGAGGTCTGTTATTATGTGTCCTAATTTCTGTGTATTTGAGCATCTATTAGTTGCTTGATGCTTCTAACTTTTCATGTCATGGTATTTGCAGTTCAATTTATCAATAAGTGAGCTTTCACTCGATATCGTACTCTTTGTCATTGGACAGTTAAACTTGGCTGGGCCTTATGCAGTGAGAAGCTCCAGCATTTTGGCCAACTGCTGCAAGGTTTGCCATACCATATCTGAATCTTTTTGGTTAATGTATATTCTTAATAATAAGCTGTTTGTAGAGGACCAAATGTATCATTCTCAGTATTATGCACTCCACTACAGTGGTGGTATCATTGATAGCCTAATTGTTAGTCTCCAAATTGCAGATTGAAAACAAGTCAAGCTTGACCCTTGTCTGTAATTTCTATGATAATCAAGAGGTTTCAGTTGCTGGAAGACAGTCTAATATCATATTCTTAAGGTGCTTTAATCTACTGAACCTACCTTATTATTGGCCCAGTAACAACCACTGGGAATCTGGGATTGTGTGGGGCAGGGTCTAGCTTACTTAAAATAATGAGATTATATCATCCATGTTGTTCTAGCAGTCCTATTGAAATAGAAACGAGCTTTAAGGGGGGAAAATGTTTTATGGAGTAATATGGATCTTAATCCACCTGTTAATTTGATGAATCAACCTCTAACTAAATTAATCTAGCTTGGAATTCTTGTCTTTATATCTAAAGATGTTAAAATATGACTTACTTTTGCTAATAATATGGATCTCAGGCATTTGGCTTTAACAAATCAACCCTCAGATGCATCCTTCTTTTCAATCCAACTTACAGAGAAGAGGACCCTTTCTACTTCTTTAATTCACCTGTCACTCTTGGAAGCCCAAGCGTTTGCTTGCAGAACACGTATAGAATCATCGCAAGGTGAGCTTATCCTCTTTCAGCAGCATGCAAAATCAAAGCTCTTTTTATAACTTGGGTGTCTCTTAGTTTACCAGGGGTGTTATTTGTTTCTAGGGAGGCAGTTGCACTGATGCCTTCTGTTATTTGTTATTTATGCAAATTAAGAGGGGTTGAATTGGGCAGGTCTTCTAAGTTGGGCATACTTGAGATTTTAACTTCTGTCAGAAAAGCTAGGATGCAATGCTGGATTTATAAATTCATATATTATTTTCCCTAGAACATGTTCGGTTGTTTACTTTATCTCTCATTGATTGATTTCAGAATCAAAAACTTTCCCTGGTCCATTTCTTGTAGTTGAAATTTCACCAAGGACTGAGGTACCCCCTCTAATTGCTCCCTTTCTGGTGACTCTATAGAACTGTCTACTATTATGTTAACATACAAACTAAATTTCTGCTTGCAATTCTAGGATGGCTTCTCCGTTCAGGTTGCTCCATTGCTTCAAGTACACAATGAGACTGATTTCCATATGGAGCTTCGTTTTCAACGTGGTCAACAAAAGGAAACTGAGTATGCTTCTGTCGTTTTGAAGGCTGGGGATACAATTGATGACTCTATGGCAACTTTTGGTGCCACTAGTCTCTCTGGTGAACAAAGAAAGGCATTAATGTCCGTGAGTGTTGGTATGCTTGGAGCTTAATATTCCAGAATTTTTATTTATTTATTTATTTTCAGTTTCTCAGTCCTTGAAGGATATCATTAGTTTTTTCAGTTTGCAAATGTTTGGGGCTGGGGCATTACATATCTTCCTCTGCTACCTGAAAAAAATCATATGATTAATATGTGGGAAGTTCTTATGCACCATCCTCTCATGGTATAATGAGTGCATGTATCACCAAGGTTCTCTCACCAATTGTAATTAAATAGATGGGAATGCTCATGCAACCTGTTACGAAAGTAAAGAGAGTTTCTGAATAAGTTGTATATTGTATATTAGAAAAGAGCATACACAGCCCTATAAATACATGCTAGAAGACTTCTAATAAGGAAAAAGTTTCCATATGACTACCTACTCAAAACCCTAAATCTTCAGTTGCCTAATATATATAGATTCCATATATTACTTATATATTCCATAACACAACCAAAATTAGTTGGAGAAAGAGAACGAAATGCAATAACTATATGTATTTATAAATGTTGAAGAACTTTGGATGTGAATGTGGAACATTTACTGATGACTCACATGTTTGATCATTATTAGCTTTTAAATTTTGACAAAACACATTCATAACCAATTACTTGAATTGCATAACCTACTGCTGCTGGGCACTAATATCTTATGCCAAAGATAGGGATGCCTCTTTTGAACTTAAAGTCCTCCTGACCAATCTTTGGCATGCACATACTCCATTCAATGTGACTTCTAATTAAGCCTTTTGGTTTACAGGTAATTTCTTATTATCTTTTAGACCGAGCATCGTTGATGAGATAACCAACAGTAAAATTTTGTCAGTGCACTGGTCAAGTGATCTCAAAGGGAGGAAGCCTGTTCATCTATCTGGGATATTTGATAAATTAACTTACCAAGTCCGGAAGGCATTTTCTGTTGATTCATTGAAACACTCCTTTGATACTGCCTATTGTGATATAAAGTTGGAAGATGGACGAACTGCTAAGATACACTTCTTGATTCACAGCATTGGGAAGGATGTACCTCTTGCACACCCAGATACCTTTGGATATGTACATGTAGATAAGAGTTCTTCAATTTCATTGCAAGAGCAGAAAGAAATATTTCTTCTTCCTACTGTTTGTGTCTCCAATTTATTACATACAGAGATTCATGTGACGTTGAATGAGACAGGTATTAGCAAATTGTATTTGAATTTCAGTTTTGGTTGACTGATTTTAATTATATGAGGTCAACTTGGTGCAGATCCTCATTCTACTGTGGGCAGTGACTGTATATGGAATAAGGCAACTATCCCTTCTGGGTCCTGTGTTAAATTATATGCTGACCCTGCATTTAAATATTTTAATGTCACTTTAGCTGCTTTTGGTTCATCTTGTAAGCCAGTTGATAGTTCAGATTGGGCTAAAAGGTTACAGAAACAGAAAAGTAGTATCCGACATTTGGACATTGAATTGGACTTTTGTAGTGGAAAGTATTTTGCATTGCTAAGGTTGTCTCGAGGACACAGGGGCATATTAGAGGTAGACATCCTGAAATTAGATTGATCACGAGTCCTCAATCCACAAGTGCTAAATCATTTATGTGCTTGCAGGCTGCCATCCTTACCTCATATACCCTGGAGAATGATACAGCTTTTCCTTTGTTCTGCTTTCCAGTAAATCAGAAGCCTATGTCTAGGTAATAATTTGATTAAAAATATTAATAGGAAATTTGTTTTGCTTATCCTAACATCAGTACTTTATGCAGGGATGTTGTCCAAAAGCTTGGTTACGAAGTTTCTCCAGAACTTGGATCATATCTTCCTCCTAAATCAACTAAATCCTGGTTCATGAAGTAAATGGTTTCACCTTCACTGTCCAGTTTCAATTTCCTTTTCTGTATGAGTTCTTGATATTTCATCATACAAAATATGCATAGGTTCCCAGTTGTTTTGTATTGCATTCCTTTAGTCTCACTTCATTTATTTTCTTTTCTTGGATTACCCAGATGCCACAAGGTGCGTCTTACATTGACCGATGAAAATGCATCTCATGGACTATTGGATTTGGATGCTCTATCAGGCCTTACAGAGGTGGACATTGAACTAGAGGGAAAATCTGGTTTTAAGCATATAACAAAGTTGGGAGTTTCTTTAAGGCCATATATTAGTCAAGAAGTCCCAGCTCAAATGATATCCATGAAACCACGGTATGTTGTGGTGAACGAATCAAAGGAAGTTATCTATGTCCGTCAGTGTTATTTGGAGGTTTGTTTTTTACGGTTTAAAATTGCAGTTGTCATTTTTGAACTGCTATGGAAGAATTTCTGACTTTTTCTAAAACGGTATCTTTTTAGGAGGATGGCACAGAAACAATCATTACTCTCAACAGTAAAGAGAGAATAGCCTTAACATTGAGAAAGGGGATGCAGAAGAAGAGGGAGACTACTGTTTTTGAGAATTTTCTCATAAAACACCAAAAATCTCAAGAAGATTTGTTATTTATTCAGTTTCGACTGAATGAGTCTGGATTGAGTTGGTCAGGACCAGTATGTATTGCTTCACTGGGTCGGTTTTTCCTCAAATTCAGAAGATCCTCAGAATTTCCTTCTAGTCAATCAGATCAAGCAACATTTTATAACTCCAATCAACATGAATTTGCTTCTGTCTATGTGGTTGAAGAAGGTTCTAGCCTTGTTTTACACTTTTACCAGCCTCCAAACATAGACCTGCCTTATCGGATTGAGAACTGCTTGCATGATACTGCTGTCACATATTATCAAAAGGTTGAAAATCAAATTCATTAGCTACAATATACTGTATCATGTTCTATATTCATATTTTAATTTATGTGCTAAAACTGTTCTGGATAATTTTCAGGATTCACTAGAGCCAGAGGTTTTGGGATCTGGAAGTAGCATTAATTATGTTTGGGATGACTTGACTCTTCCTCACAAGCTAAATGTCCAAATTGGTGGTAATAATTGCTCCCTTGAAATTATGGCTTTGGAAAATACATTTTAGATATATACTTCCCACCTAATTCTTTTATTTCTCAAATTCAGTGAATGGGAATGAAAATAAATTTCTTCTGCAACTTAGTAATATGAAGTAGTAATTTATTTTCATTCCTTTCAATATTTGGATAGCCAAAGTTCCCTCTAAGTTGGTGAGTGAGGTTAAGAGATTGACTTTCCTGCTACATTGACCTTATAAAGTGTTATAGTCTAAGATTGGGCTAGGGTGGGCTATAATGCACATTGGCCAAACCACATTAAAAGGTTGAATCCAACCTATTAGCTAGTCTAACCCATGGCCTTATAAACCCATATGTTCTCTCTTATTTTATCAATGTGGGACTCTTAACATAAAGCAATTGAGTTAATTCCACTTTTGCATGAGATTTCTAAGTTTCTGTATTGATTGGTAAAATGGCATTCCCTGTTAGAAATTTTAGTAATTCACTTGATTCCAATTCATCATGTGCTGGATTTACTGGCCCATTATACCTGTATTAGAGAGTTAAATTGCATTCTGTTTTTTCTTTCCTATTGCAGATGTGCACCTATTGCGTGAAATAAGCTTGGATAAGGTGCGTGAATGGAAACAATTTTACAGGATCAAGCAACAGAGAGGGTTAGGGTTCCATTTACCAATAGAGAATCAGCCTGAGAATAAAAAAAGCAGCTATGGAAAATCCAGTGGCACGGAAATGGTAAAATTAGGTTATGAAGTATATACGGATGGCTTGACTCGAGTTTTGAGAATTTGTCAGTTTGCTGATAGACGCAAAGGGGATACTTCATTCCATTCTAAAACAAAGATGCAGCTAATCATATCATCTTTGGCAATTCAATTACTTGAGTGTGCAAAACAGGTCAGTCTATGCTTGTGTGTGGCCTTTCACTGCAAAAAACACCACCAGTAATTTTAAGAGTCAGTTTATTTTTTTTGGTAATTGTTTCATTTTTTTATTTGCCTAAAATAAATATATAATAATTAAATAAATCTCTGTACAGTGTGGATTGGTGTTTGATAGTTATGTTTGTAGTAGTAAGAGGAGCGGATAGAAGTTAGGAACCCCAAGACCCCTCTCCACAGGGGTGATGAAGGGATACTGTGAATCATACATAAATACCCTACAGCCTCTTAGCATCGTCATGTGCTTGGGAGAAGTAAATAATGTATTATATTGATAACATGTATCAAAAGTGATTGCCGAAAATGATCAAGTTTGAAATGTCTTGGGGAAAGCTTATTGTACAGAACAGAAAAGATGTTTGGAATGGGATCACTTGGAAGTGGTATGATCAGAGAAGACTCCTAAGATAGTTACCTATGGGTTGTGAATGATTAATATGTGTGAATCTGAAGATATTTATCAACAATGTTGTTTAATGCTTATGATTTCAAAGACAGTAATGGAACAGAAACTAGTTGTCGTCTCTAGTTTATCCTCAGTATTTAGTTTTTAAATATATATTTTGATAAAAAGTCATATTTCCTTCCATTCTTTTCTAATTGCTTCTTTGGTATTCACTATTTTTACCTGATATTTGTATCCAATTATAATGTACCAAAGGAAATAAGTGAAGTTGACTTGGGTGAACCATCAATCTACACCCCTATTCTTGTTGCAAGGCTTGAAAGCATCAGTTTGTACTCTGTGTTTACTGACAAGCATAAGTTAAATCAGCTCAGTATACAGGTAAGTTCTTTCTCTATTTTTGAAGATGAATTCTGTTAAAACCCTAAAGCCCGTTTATAGATAAGCCCGTTAGGGTTTCCTCTATTTTGTATAAGTAGTGGTAGTCTGTACAGTTCTAAACATTGAGACATATACAAATATACATTATTCTCTCAAGCTTTACAAATTCCATTAAATACCTCTGATCTGTCCTTGAATCAGCTTGTTTTGCAAGAACACAGTTTACTTGGTTCTCTAATGCCTTGATAATAATCATGATTCAGGCACTAAGTGTGGATCAGAAGTGGGCTGGAGCTCCTTTTGCAGCAATGCTTCGTAGGAATCAGCTAGAAGATTGCAGCAAAAGTGACAGTGTACTACGAATGGAACTTGTTCTAGTTTCATCCAATTCCAAAGTTAAACAAGTCAAGTACTTATCCATTGTTCTGCAGGTAATGCATGGTAGTACATGCTCATTACTTATTTATATATATCTACAAACTGTGGGCCTGTGGCCATGTAGTAAAGAGATGATTTTGATAACGATATTGCATGTGCTTATGTTGATAAGTGAGCTGTCATCAGGGTTACAACTGGTTGTTTAGTTCAAGTCTTTACTAGCATTATTGTATGTCACTATGTCTTGTAGGTACAGTTTTGTAGGTTTCTAGGTTTATGTCTGTCATGTAGTCCTTTGAAGCACAATTAACTACAAAAAGAGCATAGTAATTTGCTGCAATGTTACTTCAAGGCAGATGTCTTAGCTCACTGTGACGTTAGTCTAAAGCATCAACTTGGTACTTAGAGGAGGCCAAGGATAAAATTCCCCTAGCCCATATATTGCAATGATGAATTGAAAAAAAAAAAACAAAAAACAAAACAAAACAAACAAACAAACATAAAAACAAAAGAAAAACAGAACGATCAGGATTTAAACTGGTCACCACTAGGGCACTAGAGAAATGGAAGTGTGTAACTAATGATCTCAGCACAAACTGTTGTCTTAGTGCATATAATCCATTTATCCTCTGCTCATTAACTTTATTATCTTCTGCAGCCACTTGATTTCAAACTTGATGAGGAGACATTAATGAAAATTGTCCCTTTCTGGAGATCATCCCTTAGTGATTCAAATGCTCCAAGTCAACAGTATTACTTTGATCATTTTGAGATCCACCCTATAAAGGTTTAAGGACCTATTTATTTTTACCGTGAACCTGTCTCCCATTCTTGCCTGTAAAGAACAACAAACTGCAGTTTTGCTTACATTCACTTTTTTGTTTTTGAAGATTGTTGCTAGCTTTCTTCCAGGTGAAGCTTATGCTAGCTACAGCTCTACCCAGGAGACACTGAGGACCTTAATTCATAGTGTGATTAAGGTCTGACATTTGCTTCAGCTATCAAAATAACATCTAGGTTCTGCATTTGTGTTAATCATAACATCATCCACTCTCCCTCTCCCTTTTGCAGATGCCAGTTATTAAGAATATGACTGTAGAACTGAACGGAGTGCTGGTTACACATGTACTGTTAACATTGCGTGAATTGTCAATTAAATGTGCACAACATTATTCTTGGTAAGTCTATTTTGTTGTTTGCTACTTTGCTTTTGTGCTTTGTTCTTTGTGTTATTAATATTTTTAATTGAAAACCATTTGAGTGTTCTTGCTAAGTCCTATTGAGACAGAAGATAGAGAAAACCCTAACATGTATTGATGACTATGTTGTAAATAGCTTAATATATATATATGGTTGGGCTAATGCCCTTTGGTGATAGGAGACAATACTACTAAGCATCTGATGTGGGACAGACTAATATTTTTACATTCCCCCTCAAGGTGGAGGTGTGAAGCATATGATGCTCAACTAGTTATAAGCATATCTCATTTGCCCAATCACACAAAATTAATGTACATCTTCAATTTACACTTCAAGAAGCTCTGAAACTGATTTAAACATCGAAGAAAGTTTCCTTATATTGTTCTCTATTCCACTGGTGATGTTAATTTAACAAGTTGAAGCTTGATGGAACTTCAAAATACTTGCTTCAACACCATAGGAACCAATGAGCTTCCTTTCAATCACTACTTCCAATGTTGAAGAGATTCCCTTTGAGGCACTACTGCATGGGAAGTAATTACATACACAACTATAAACAATACCAATGCAACAGAACAAGATGAAAGAGGAACTAGGGTTTGCTAATGCTACTTAATCTGGCTTTGATACCATATTAAGATGAATAATTAAGAAAATCCTGATATATATTAATGACTATGTTGTGAACAGTTTGATACATGGGCTAAGACCAAAATACTATTCCACTAAACATCCAATTCAGGGCTAGCTAATACTTTAACAAGTCCCATCTGTTTATTTCCTTCTCTTATGTTCTTATATATATATATAACTGATCCAATTGCTTGACTCTTATAGGTACGCCATGAGGGCAATCTATATTGCAAAGGGAAGCCCATTGCTTCCACCAGCTTTTGCTTCTATCTTTGATGACTTTGCTTCTTCCTCACTTGATGTCTTTTTTGATCCTTCAAGTGGCTTTGTCAATTTTCCTGGGCTTACTATAGGTAAAACCTACTAGTCTTCCTTATCAGACTACCATTACTTAATTCTTAGTGTGGAAGTTGAAAAACATTGCCATGTGATAGTAACATCCTCATGTTGATAAAAACGTATAAACTATTTTTACATGCTACTGATTACAGAAAGCTTTATCTTTTAATAACCCAAGTGTATTCTGGCTATTTATGATACTTTTGCATGACTAGAGCAATCTACCAATGCCAGTTGGATTACTAAAATCCTTCTCCATTCTCTTGCTGTTACCTTAGGCAAAATAGAGAGAAGAAGAGTATAATACAATTCTCTTTATCTTCTGCTTTAACAAGTGGATTAGCATTTGCTAGCTTCTTCAGAAATAAAAATTTGCCTTTTAACAGGTACATTCAAACTCATCAGAAAGTTTACTCATGGTAAAGGGTTTTCTGGAACAAAACGTTATTTTGGTGATCTAGGGAAAACTGTAAGTTACAAACTCCAACATTTTCTGACATCTGTGTTTTAGTTTCCAAAGATATGAAGTCATTCTTCATTTGCAGTTTAAATCAGCGGGGTCAAATATCCTATTTGCTGCTGTCACTGAAATATCAGACTCGGTTCTGAAAGGAGCAGAAGCAAGTGGATTTAATGGAATGGTAAAATCCTTCAGTTTGATTGTATGCAGAACATTAAATTTCTTTGTCATAGAAGTTCAGAAATTTGACTCTGTACTTGTTTCCTGGCTAGTTAAGAGTGAAAATAGAAAATGCACTATTACCATATGACTTTTAAAAAGGAACGCATAGAAGGAAAAGAGATGGATTAGAAGGTTGGATAGAGGCAAGATGATAGACAATTAAAATTAATCATGATTCATTACAGGTCACTGGTTTTCACCAAGGAATACTTAAACTGGCAATGGAACCTTCAGTATTGGGCACTGCTTTTATGGAAGGGGGTCCTGATCGAAAAATTAAACTCGATCGGAGTCCTGGGGTTGATGAGGTAAGCCAAGAGCTCTCAGTATCATTTTGTACTTTGTTATCAATTCTAATCGAATTCTTTGGTAATACAATGGTTAATTAATGTTACATTGCTTTAATGTACTTTGTACTTTTTCTCCTGTTTTAAAGGTTTCTTCTCCAGTGGTCCTCTTCTTTTGCCAGTTCATCAGTATCTCCGTTTTGTACTCATTGTTCTTTCCCTCCACCTCTCTCTAAATTTGTTTTTAATATTTATGCAATAATGCAGCTATACATTGAAGGTTATCTGCAAGCCATGTTAGACACAATATACAAACAAGAATATCTGAGGGTGAGAGTCATTGAAAACCAGGTACTCAATTGGGCATGTCCTGATTATTATGCAATAATTACATTTTATATACTACTGAAAATGGTATTTCATCATCCGGGAGATTACTACTCAGTATACTTGACATAAGTTCACTACAGAGTACATAATATCCTTGCCAAACGTATTTACTTGCTACTATATCTACAGGTCATCCTCAAGAACCTGCCTCCAAATAGTTCTCTTATAGATGAAATTATGGAGCGTGTAAAGGGGTTTCTTGTGAGCAAGGCATTGTTGAAGGGAGGTCCTTCAGAACCTTCTCATCCTCTACGTCATATAAGAGGGGAAAGCGTAAGTACTGCCTGTCTGCCTGTCCAGTGGTTATCTCCTGATTAACATAGATTCTTGATTTCTTCATGTCTGCAAATATACTTGGTTACACACAATTGTCCTCCAATCCTTGACCTGTTCCACTTAACACTCGCAAATCTCACCACAAATAGAAATGGAACTTCTCATGTGGCACTGTTAATATACATGGTACAATTTTATTACAGGAATGGAGAATTGGACCAACAGTGCTGACTCTGTGTGAACATCTTTTCGTGAGTTTTGCAATCCGGATACTGCGGAAACAGGCTAATAAGGTCATGGCTAATGTGAAGTGGAAGGGAAAACCGGAGACGGAGGACCAGACAGCAGCTATTGTCACTGCATCTGGTAGCGAAGACAGCAAGGGAGGGTTGATATGGAGATGGGGCATTGGGAATTTTGTGATTTCAGGAATAGTTGCATATATTGATGGGCGCTTGTGTCGACGGATACCAAACCCCATAGCAAGAAGGATTGTAAGTGGATTTTTGCTAAGCTTTCTTGACAAAAATGAAAAGGAATGAAGCTCTTTGTAGTTAACCATGTGTACCAAAAAAGTCAATAAAAATAATTTGCTTCTAGGAGGGAAGGATTAAGTATTCTTGAAATGTAATACGCCTCCCTTAAATTATTTTTTAGAATATGTAAATCATTTTTTTTATTGCTTAATAACATTTGTTATAAACGAAAAGAAGAAAATGTGATTTTTTTGTGAAATTAATTAATTTATTGATATATAGTCAATATATATATATATATATATATATATATATATATATATATATATATATATATATATATATATATATATATATATATATATATGATAATAAGAGTAATGAGTCATCAAATAGATTGAAATTAACAATGTGACATTTGAGTATATTTAATCCTAAATTGTATCTTAAAAGAAAATGTGTTTACTTATATATATATATATATTATTTGAAGAGTAAAAGAATTGAGAAATGAAAACTAGAAAATTAAAATAAACAAACCCATATTGGAAAAAGAGCAAGAAACTGGATCTACCAACTTTTAAGTGTTTAAATCCTCCATAAGTCACTAAGATGTCGAATAACCATTTTTTATCTAATAAATTTTAACCGTGTTTTAACATGTAATCAATATATTAAATATACTCTGTTAAATTTGAGAATTTTGTAAGGCAACCAAATTCCTGTTGGAGGGAGAGAATAGTAATTTTTTCAAAGGACATGAATGCTTAATTATAATAATTCAATTGGCACTAAAATGGCAGAGCACAACTCAACAGATGATTGCCAATATAACAGTAGAATTGGCACTCATTTGTTAGATAACAAGCCGGTTTTAGAAAGAAGGCGCAGTGCTTGACTAGAATTATTCAAAACAGCAGATGATCTCGAGACTTGCATCTTCCGTTTCTTCAAGAAATCCAGCGAGTTCTCTAAGCACTGGGGAGGTGGTATCTCCTTCAGAATAACAGGTTCTAGCCTGCCATACAACATTGCACGACCACAGATTTCAGCACGACATACGTGTCTTGAAAAATCTAGGTTAAAGGTAAGCATTTTCAAAGCGAGATTGCAGTAGAGGAAAAGGAAGAAAAGCTCACCCGGATTTCTTAGGCCTTTTCTTTTTGGAGCTCGCCCTTTTCTTAGGTTCCTCTTCATCCGAGTCTGATGAGAAAACTTTCCTGCAGGAGAAATGAATCTTTCCTTGTTACCAACTATTAAGAAGTGAGTAAGAGTTTCTAATGCACATCTAACAGAGCAAATTTACTCACTTCTCACGAGCCGCCAGCAGTTGTACAATGTTATCTGGCAACATTCCTCTAGTATCCTTGGACTCCAGAGGCTGTTCAGACTCTGTTGCATCTTCTATGCTTTCATCATTAAGTGTGGGCCGAGGAGTTAACTTCTCGGCCCATTTTCTGCGCCGCTCTTTTGCTTCACGAACAACTCTGCCACATTGTGATTGATCATTTCATCATACAAAACTAGAGATCATTAATTCTATAAAACTGTCACTGAAGGAACCATGAATGAAACACTGGTTAACTAAGCATATGACAGTATGACACAACAACAATTTCTCTATCTGACAAAATATTTGATTTGGGACAGGAAACTTGGCTAAACCCTATTCATATGCTCCTGCAAATAAGTATCTATCTTGCAGGCATTTATTAGAATCCATGAAAGCAACACAATCAGAGCCCATGAAGATGCAGAAAACAGGTGCTCAAAAGAGGATTGTTTCTTCTCAACACTGTGAGAACTGAAAACTTAGATTTCTGGCAACTGATTTCAACGGCTAAAAGGTATGCAAAACTTCTACTAATTCACAGCCAGCCACCAACCCACCTCACCTAGCCTCAAAAAGACAAATTCTTTGAATACCCAAAACTTGCTCCTTACACAATTAACCTATATACTAAAAGAAAAGTCTAATATTTAGATAAATTAACACTTCTTTTTTGTTTGATAATACAATTGACATTAAAATCTGCCATCCGGAGCAATAAGAAACATAACAAAGAACAACAAATTAGCCTAGAAACTGTTTAATTAACAACGTTGGTTGAAATTTATAAACAAAATCAAATGGGGATTTAGATTTGCAGAACTAGAAAAGTAAGGGATTTTGCACAAAAAGGAAAAATAACTAGGAAGATAGTGGAGCATAATACCGGGCCTTGTTCTCTCTTTCAACTTTTCTTATCTCCTCGTCCTGCTCGATGCCCTGTAAGGAAGTGAACTCCTCGGGGGCATCAGACTCACTATCGTCTCCTCGTCCCGACATTGAGATTTCTATTGTTGCTGTCCCTCTGAGGAGGATTAAGGTTGATGATGTTAGGGTTTTTGCCTGTAATTTTACCCGAAGAAAGATATATTTATTTCAATATAAATTTTTTTTAAAGGCCCAATCACAAAATAAAAATCTTGGGGACAGCCCAAACTAAAGGAAGCCCATCATTATTTCATGGACCACGGTCCACACAGATTTGTGGCCATAAATAAAAATATATATTTTTAATATGAATAAGGGTAAAATAGACCACTCAATTGCACACCAAACTGCAACATCAAACTCAATAAAATGTAATTGATTCTCTCAACAACACAAACTCATGCAATTATATCCAAAATGACCTATTTTTACCTAAAAAGGTGCTAACGTGGCGGTTACCTATTTAAAAAATAATTAATTAAAAAAACACGTCTCCGACAGTTTTTTTTTTAAGTATGTTAAAATTATATTAAAAAAGTATTTTTAAAATAAATAACTGTCACATCAGCGCATTTTAAGGTAAACAGGCCATTTTGGTTTAATTGTTTGAATTTGAGTTTGATGATTTAATTACAGTTTGATGGGCAGTTAAATGGTATATTTGACCCTTATTCCTTTTTAATATATTAAAAATATATCATTTGTGTATATAGAGTATATTATTTCATATACTATCAAATAATATATTTTTAATATATAAAAACTATGCCTTTTATTCATGATTTACATAACAAAAAATTGCCAAATGAAGTTGAGAAGCAATTTAGAAGAAAGCCAAAAGTGCATGACTTGAGTTGTCTAATCCTAACAAAATTTGACTCAAAACAAGTGCCAAGTACCTTGTAGTCCAGTGACATCAAACCCTTCCCTTTATACGGGAGGTGGTGGGTTCGAGAGTCAGTGGAGTCAATACTGACTCTTGTGTTTCAATAGGTTAGTAGTAATTAATAATTGAATTCGTGACCTTTTAATAAAAGGATTATATTTCATCCACTTAAGTATCCAGAGTCTCAGGACCAAGTAGCATTACTCATCTTTAAACCATAAGCTAGAAGCAAGTCCGGTAAATTACAGTTAGCCTAATCCATATCGAAATCCACTAATTCATGGAATACCGACCAAGATTCACGGAATCACGGTGGGTTTGCTTTCTTACGTGATTCGCTCTCGTTTTGTCAAACCAATCCGTTGGCTCCATATAACTAATTTTATGGAAAAACTATTTGTTGCACATGCCATATTATGCATGTTAATCATTACGGAGTATTAGTTATAAAACATTAATTTTTTGTATTTTATGATAATTATATAATTCAATTATTTAAAAAGAAATGATCTTTTAAGTTTGTTATTAGGCAGTTGTTATAATGTTTGAACATTAATCGATAATCACTTAAAAAAAATTGAAACTGTTAATCAAACTCACATAATTTGATTACTAACCAACATATTGAGTGAAATACAACCAAGCCTACAACATTAGGTACAAACAAAAAAAAAAAAAAAAAAAAAAAAAACAAACAAACAAACAAAAGGCATTAGCCTATTAATAGTCTCTCAAAAATTCGTAAAACTTGAACAAAACGATCAAGGTGCTATATGAAGATACACTCTTCCTAAATTGGTAAAAGATCACGAGAAAATAAATTAGCTAGTTCTCCCGAAAGCAAAAAAAAAAAAAAAAAAAAGTAAAAAAAATCTTGTGATTATTCAGTCAGTTGTCACACCAATTAGGCTTGGGGTTTGCATCGGAATTATTATATTTCTATAATTTTATAATTGGAATAATTAACCATTTCTACGGTGGGATCAGAGTTTTATGGAAAATTTGTAATGTGCATTTATTGAAATATTTTAACTTTCCTTTTAGGTGCATCATCCATCTATATTATCTCCATTAATGGCGCCTTCCCAAGTCAAAGTTTTACTTTTCCACATGACCATTCATTTGCTTTTCTGGGTTTTTGCTAACATCCGTCACTCCGGTGCAGGATTCCGATGATTCCTTCATCCGAATCATGGGTTTCCGCCGGTTAATCCTCGGAGTTGTATTCTGTAATATGGTCTTGTCGGCTGTGGCAAATAGTTTGATGAAATGCGATCGCCTCTGCAAATCTGCAGGTTATCATGAACAAGTCCCTTATCCGTTTGGATTCTCTGAAGGCTGTGGGATACGGTTGAACTGTAGCGACGATGGAGATATCAGAATAGGGGATTTTCCGGTGATGAATTTGACGTCGAAGACTATACTGGTTAGCGTTCCGGGGAACTGCAGCCGCTCAGTAGAGAGTCTCCGGGGACTCAACGGCGGGAACTTCGCCGTGGCTTGGTGGAACGTTATTCTGTTGTTGAACTGTGTGAAGCCGCTTACCGATTGCACGCCGCCGGGGAGCCTGGTGAACACGCGGCTCGTTATGGGGGATTGTGATTTGAAGAATGAGAGCGTGAGCTGTTACTCGGAGTCGCGTGGAGATGACGAGTTTTTGGACTTTGAGCAGCTGGAGAGGAGGAATTGTAGCGTGGCGCTGTCGTCCCTGGCCTTGGATTTTAGAACGGGAAAGATTCCGGGTTTGTCGCTGAGATTTAATACGGCGGAGCTGGTGTGGTGGTTAGATGGGAAATGCCGCTGCCATGTCAACGCCGGATGTGTGTCCATTCGGCTTCCCGGCGGCAGATACGGATTCCAGTGCAAATGTCATGACGGATTCGTCGGAGATGGCTTCGCTGATGGTGATGGCTGCAGGAGAGGTGAATAATTTTTTTACTGTTTTTTTTTTTTTTTTCAATTTTGGATGACGGGAAACCTCAGTTACTACTGAGCTGGTGTGCATCAGGTAAACTTGGCCTGTTACCCTAACAGGCAAAAGATCACGAGGAAAGAGATAATTCAGCATAGCTTGCCTATTGTTGTTCAGCCCAAACAAAGAAGGTTGAGATTTAAACTCGTGACCTTATGGTTATGAGTTTGTATCCTTAGCTATCTTAGCTCGGATTACTCATTTTTAATCATTTTATTACAACGATAAGGTGTGCACAATATAAACTGGGCTAAACTAGCCTTGGTTGCCCCCCACATAATTGAAGGTCAAACTAAGGACAAAGTGTGATCTCATTCCGTGTTGAACTTGAAACCTTGTGATTACTAATTTGAAGTTGTCCCTATAAAATTATTTACACTTTTAGAACTTATTCGGAGACATTTCTATTTAGTAACTTTTCAAAAAGCATTGAAAACGTTTCTGTACCATTTCCTACACGAATGCCTCTGAAATTCTTGAGCATCTTCATCTTGTCAACTGTAAAGTGTTAACTTATAGCTGACATTTTGTCTTTTAACTTTTAACTGTTTACCTTTGTTGATGGCTACATCGCCAGGTCCTAATTGCAATTTTAAAAACTTCATGCAAGGCAAATGCGGTGAAAAAAGAGTCAAAATTCTCATAGGAGGTAATTCTCATTTCTGAACTTTATTAACCACTTTGGTACCTGGCTATAATTGCAATCTTCTGCTGCGACTAACAGGGCTTGCTGCTGGGGCTTGTGCCGTGGTTCTCATGACTCTTCTCTACTGCTGCCTTCGAAGGCGATCCGCATTTCTGAAGAAACGATGCGCTGCAATGCGCTTCCTTTCAGAAGCTGCAGGCGGGTCTAACGTTCCTTGCATTCCCTACAAAGAAATCGAGAGAGCTACAGATGGTTTTTCTGAGAAAAAGATGCTTGGATCAGGGGCTTATGGCACAGTATATGCAGCAAAGCTCCACAGCTTTGGTCGAGTTGCTATTAAGAAACTGAAGTGTCATGGGCCGAATGGTGTGGAACATGTCATGAATGAAATCAAGCTTATTTCTTCGGTACGCCATCCAAATTTAGTCCAGCTTATAGGCTGCTGCGTCGAGAATGATGAGCAAATCCTTGTTTATGAATTCATGCCCAATGGAACTCTATTTCAGCATCTACATAGAGTACGGGGCTCAGGACTTTCGTGGGAAATGCGCCTCAACATTGCCACAGAAACTGCTCGTGCAATTGCTCACCTTCACTCTGCAGTGAGTCCTCCAATATATCACCGAGATATTAAGTCCAGTAACATACTTCTAGATCTCAACTGCAACTCGAAGGTAGCAGACTTTGGCCTCTCAAGATTTGGTAGGGCGGATGATTCCCAGATTTCCCACATCTCCACAGTGCCACAAGGTACTCCGGGCTACCTGGATCCTCACTACCACCAGAACTACCATCTTACCGATAAGAGCGATGTGTACAGCTTTGGCGTAGTTCTTGTGGAAATCATAACAGCAAAGAAGGTGGTTGATTTCTCTCGACCTCCCAGCGAGATCAATTTAGCAGCAGTTGCAGTTGACAGGATAGCAAAAGGACTAATCTATGAGATAATAGATCCATTCCTCGAGCCACACAGGGACGCCTGGACATTGTCATCAATCCACAAAGTAGCTGAGCTGGCTTTCACATGCCTTGCTTTCCACAAGGACATGAGACCTTCAATGGTGGAAGTGGCAGAGGAGTTGGAACAGATCAGGCAGAGTGGTCAGCCACCAGCCGACGAAATTTTAAGCAAGGTATCCTCTAGATCATCCTCCCGTTCATCTTGGGCTTGTGGCAGTGAGAAATCAACACACACTTTGTCTAATAAAGGAGTGCTGGGAAGTAGGAGGCTGGTTCTTTCACAGAGAGTAGGTAGTGCCCTGTCTACTATGGAGGTAATAGATGATGCATCTCCAGTTTCAGTCCATGATCCATGGTTGAGAGAAGAAGGTTCTCAATCAGCAGCTAATCTTTTAGGTCATCTAGATAGATCAACCTAAAACTAGAGTTTAGGTAGCAGAGACTGTAAATTTTCAAATTCTCATTTCAAATCCAAATGGCCTCTGGATTGATCAGAGGATTCTATCAATTGGTAGAGTCATTTAGCAATGCAGTAACTTCTATTCTTCTAACAACCTGATTTAGCCTATTCCAAAATATGAGTGCTAATTTATGTATCACAATTCAGGAATCAATGACTATATAAGCAAGTAGCAATTTCATTGGCAAATCAGCAATTTCAGTGTTGATAACATATACGATTAAAGAGAAATATAAGGAATTTTCAGGATTTTTGAGCTTCAGGCCCTAAAATACCGTTAACGATGGAAGTTGCAATTAGAATTCCGAGAAATTCTGCTGCGGCAACCGCACCAGCTTGCGCTAATCCTCCGAAGCTCGCCGCCGTTTCAATCTCTTTCTCTGCAGCTTCGATTCCCTTCTCCGCCGTCGATAATCCTGTCTCCGCAGCCTCAATCCCCTTTTCTGCTGCCTCAATTCCCTTGTCCGCCGCCTCGAATCCTTCCTTCACTAGCAACTCCGCTTCCTCCTCCACCTTCTTCAGCTTCTTCCTCAGACCAAACAGCCCGATATCTTCCGCTCTCGACGGCATTTCCATTCCCTTCAGCGCCGTCGTCGCCGTGAGCAGCACTATCCACTGCCTCCGGCCAGTGACGGCCGCCGGCGAAGCTTTAATGCTGTGCGGCTTGCCGGAAGTAGCATCGGCGGCGATACGCATGCAGCGAACTGGAAATGTCGGCGCGAGAATTGAGCTTGTGGAAGCCATGGCAACTGCCAGTCTCTATGCAATCAAACTGATCCTCTCAAACTTCGCGACAGCTGACTGAATTTGTGGTCTCGCATTTTCGGTTTTTTTCCTTAAAGATATGAAAAAATAAAAATAACAACGCCCCCTAATGGTTTCATATTTACACTTTAGGATATTAAAATTTAGGAAAAATAGTCCTATACACCGTCTAATCTTATACAAAAAAAATAAAATTATTAGGTTACTTAATTTTAAAAGTTATAATTAAACGAATCAATTTTATATAATTAAATCAAATAGCGAGTAATTTAAAGATAACGGTAAAAATATTGACGTAACAATATTTATTTTCAATAAATTAATTTAAAAAAAATAGACGGATAAATCATGTGACTTCTGTGTCTATATGGGCAAAGTGAGGACGACTTCCTGTGCATAGTAAATAAATGTTAGCATTTGTGTTCAATTGAGTTACTATGATTTATATCCTCTCAGATGTTTTGACGGGCCGGACGTGGGGTTCTTGAGGTTGGGGATTCAATCTTTTGAGAGAAATAAAAAGTTTAATTTGAACTTAAAGAATATATCCTTGATGGTGGTCAGCTTACTAGATTTACTCAATTAGATTAGTTTTATCTTATGAGATGAGAATGCAAGAATAGTAAGTATTAAAAAAAAAAATTATGGGGCAATTTATTATGATGAAAATTTATAGGGAGCGAGTGTAATTTACACTTAGGTTAGGGGGACAGAGAAAATCACAACACGACGTCGTAAGACTTAACACACTCTCTCTCCCCATCTTCATATACGGCCTTCATAGCGGGACAGGGGAGAATCGTATTTTATCGACTTCATTTTTTTGCGCCAGAGGGGTTTTCGTTTTGAAAAAGGGGAGGGAAGTAGGGTTTCTCTCTGCTAGGTTTTCGCTGTCGTCTCTCGTCAATGGCGGACGAGGTTGTGAATTCAGAAGGCAAAGGCTCCTCGCCGGAAAGGATTCTGGACACCATGGACGCGGGTGTCAAAACGCTCGGGCGCTCGGACTCTGAGAACAACGAAAATGGTGAGAACTCGTCGAAGCCCTCTGTTGGATCTCTGGAGTACGCGGATTTGCTCACGAAACAAGGGGACAAGGCTTCTAAAGACAAAGATTATACTGAAGCCACTGAATGCTATAGCCGTGCGCTGGAAATCAGGTTAGGGTTTTGCTATTTTTATTTTTATTTAATTTAATTAGCTATTCGAATTCCACTCCCATTTCGTCCTTAACAAACTGTCAGCTTCAGTTTACATAGAGCTTGTGTCCAGTCATCTGTTACCGATTGCTTTAGTTTTCAACAATCCTTGGTTGTCGTTTTGACGGTTGTGTTCTTCAAGAGGGTTAGGTGATTACAAAGCCGAGTTTAAAAAAAGTATTGCTATTTCATTAGACCTGAGTTCAGCTTGAAGTGTGATCATTCTTATCTTCTTAGCTTTTTGCTATTATCCTCACTTGAAATCAGTTGCTTTGCACGGATTGAATAAATTATTGCATGAGCTTGAAAGGAACGTGTTCACATTCGCTTGGAACGAAATTTCTGTAACCATCACGGGAAGGCTTTTTCGGAGTCTTTTCTTCATTCTGCATAGTTCTCCTATCTAAGGACCCACACTTGAACTTTATCCAGGGCTATGAATCACGGGGAGCTTTCTCCCGAATGTGTGCAAGCATACTATAAATTTGGATGTGCATTGTTGTACAAAGCTCAAGAGGAAGCTGATCCACTGGGTTCTGTGCCTACAAAGGATGAGGAATCTCAACAAAATTCCTGTAAAGATGAACCTGCTAAGAGTGGCATAAGTGCTGAATCCTCTGTTGCAAATCCCACTGAGCAAGGTGGAACTTCAATACAAAATGGAAAAGAAGAAGAAGATGATGATGATGAAAATGAAGATGAAGAAGAAGGTGATGGTAAGTATTTTGACCTTATTATAGAGTATTTTATTGTTCTTATTTGTTCCTGTTTTATTTTCTAACTAATGTGCAAAGTTATTTCCTCTGATAGCAGGTGGATACTTATACAATTCTTAAGAATAATTAGCTCATTGAGTATTACTAGTTAGTTTGCTTGATGAAATATTAGTCCTTTTCCCATTTTGCTAATTAAGTGTCACATTCCTTATGATAATTCCGACTTGTATACTTTTCAATTTTCATTTGATTGCAAGTCTAAACATCCCAGTATCCCTCCAATTCATGCTCTTTTGGCATCATAATTTTGTCTGCGCATGTGATGCATTTATATATGCTTTTTGAATAAGGAAGTAGAGAATTACTGGAGGACCTTTATTTGTAATTGGTAGAGGATGATTTTTCTGTTTTGTTGATAGATGTAACGCCAAGAGATGTTGGGGACAATGTATGTGAAGTTGAGGAAGAGGACGAATCAGACCTGGATCTGGCATGGAAAATGTTGGATGTTGCTAGGGCGATTGTTGAAAAACAGTCTGGGGACACTATGGAGAAAGTAGACATATTGTCAGCTCTAGCAGAGGTTGCTTTAGAGAGGGGTCTGTATACATTATTTTGGATAAGCTTCTTAATTTTCCTACTTGAGTAGGATATGGACTGTGTCATTTATTTACTCTCTACTCAGTCCTGTGATCCTTGTTTTACTCCTTGCAGAGGATGTTGAAACTTCACTCAATGATTACCTGAAGGCATTATCCATTGTGGAGCGTATAGTGGAACCTGACAGTCGGCATATTGCTGAGCTGTATCCTTTTTATAAGAATCTTTCTAATTGATTTTGAGGCTCTGGAGAGATGTTAATGTGCTATAAGTTTTATTGATGTTTCTGCAAAATCAATTACTTAACTGGGTAACAGAAACTTCAGGATATGCCTGTGTTTGGAAATTGGTTCTAGGCCCCAGGAGGCCATCCCATACTGTGAAAAAGCTATTTCAGTTTGCAAGTCACGGGTGCAACGGCTCACAAATGACGTAAAGAGTTTACCTGGCCAGACGGTGCCATCAGAGTGTACGGCTGCAGAGTCATCCAATATGTTACAGTCAACTGATTCTTCCCAGGATAATGAAGCAGAAATTGAAACACTTACTGGTCTCTGTAGTGAACTAGAAAAGAAGGCAAGTCTGCCTACTTCTGACTGACTTTATATGTGTCAAGATTCTTTATTGTTTTATGTAACTCTTCATCTTTCCTTTTGCAGCTTGAAGAACTTAATCAGCTTGTCTCCAATCCAACATCTATCCTCCAAGATATCCTTGGAATTGTTGCTGCAAAGGCAAAAGGTGCTGATAAAAGCTCTGCATCTGTAGCAATGAGCTCTTCACAAGTTGCCACTGTTAATAGTCATGGAGATTTTGACTCCCCAACTGCGTCCACCGCCCATACAAATGGTGCATCTGGAGTCACACATCTTGGCGTGGTGGGAAGAGGGGTCAAGCGAGTTAATCTAAACCCAATCACATCAGAGTCTAAGCCGGTGAAAAGACCTTCTCTAGATCCTCCAAATAACGGCGAAGGGAGCACATCCTGAAGCATCTTGCATCCACGAATCTGCTTGAGCCAACTTTAATTCGCACTACCTGTGGCCAATTCAATGAATTAAAGACATGCTATGGTGGTCGGAAATTTGCTGTTGTGTCTGAGACAATTCATTCTATGAATGTACTGCCCTTTTCCTACCTTTACCTCATATAGTTGTATGGTCAAACAATATTGTGCACTTTACTTGTGTCTACTCTGCAATATTATTTCTACTTTGTAGTTTTAGGTATGCTACTATGCTTTGCTAACCATAAACTTCCAATGTGTATCATGCCCAATTTTATTTAATTTAACATGAATATGCGCACTCTAATGCAATGATGGAGTGACAAGAGTAACCAACTACTTCTGGTTTTGTCTTCTTTGGACGTATGTTGAGGAAGATGCTCTCTCAAGGCATTATTGTCTGCCTCAAAGTTGTGTGCTATTTATTACATGACTTGACGATGTAATGCGGTGAAGAGCATTTTTGGCTTTGTTTTGTCTGTTGTCATTTGGTTTTGTTGTTTAGTCCTTGGCTAAAATCTTCCTTATAGGCTACCTTAAAAACTCTATCATGAATTCTCCCCTACACCAATAACCACACCAACCACTTACAGAATCACAAGGCTAACGTAGCCTCCAGTCAATTTACTTTCTGAATTGGACAATTAGGATAACATGCGAAATGCCCAATAATAGTTTAGACCCATAGACGCGTTATTTTTGGATAGAATTTCTTTTTTTTTTTTTTTTTTTCTTTCTGAATCAAATATAGAAGTTATCACAAATCTTTTGGTGCTTGAATCATTGACTATATAAAGATAAGACTGATATCGTGATCAAATTATATCAACATACTCGAGTGCCAAGATATGCTGAATCTACCTTAAAATGGGTAGTAAGTGGGTGTAATACTCAATTAAGCTGATCACAGAAATTTTCTAATATTATTTTTTTTATGTGTAAATCTATAGTGATTGCGAAAAAAAATACATCAAACCCTAATCTTCCAGAAAATATTTAAGACAAAGGGAGCAAGGAATGACCGGCTGTTGACTCTAAAAATTTGTCAAATTTGATTATTTATCAATATTATTATATTTAAATACATTTTTGGATAATTGATATGATCTAATTTGTTAATTAGATAATATCAAAAGAGTTTGAACCTATCAAAATTCTTGTATCCTACCACTATTACTCTTTAATAGTCTGGAAAATCATGTAAACACTCGAGAGACATCCTTAAAAGCTTTAAAGCTTATTTAGATCATGATCCTAAAAATAAAACCCCATGATCTTGAAAGTAAATCCCCCTCCATGAATATCATGTCAAATTGCCAATCATGTTCCTCCAGTTGAAGATCAAGTCATTTGAACTCGGGCCCTTTTGAAGAACAAACATATAAATTCGAAGAGCGGGCCCTTTCGAAGAACAAACATATAAATTCGAAGAGCAAACATATAAATTCTTTTCTGAAGATCAAACCACTTGAAATCAATGGACTGTTGAAGAATCATCTTGTACCCACACTTTATTTACACTACATGTAATTGAACTCAAAATTCTCATTTACATGTAGTGTCAATAAAGTGTGGGTACAACATCTCTGGTTGGTCCTCTGATTCTCCTCTGATTCTTCAATGCTCCATTGATTTCAAGTGATTTGATCTTCAGAAAAGAACTTATATCTTTGTTCTTCTGAAGGGCCTCAAGCGGCTTGATCTCTAGAAAAGAAAAGAACTTATATGTTTGTTCCTCTGAAGGGCCTTGTGGTTCAAATGGCTTGTGACTTGATCTTCAACTGAACTTTGTTCTTCTGAAGGGCTTCCTGGTTCAAATGACTTAATCTTCAACTAGAAGAACGACCTTTGTTTAAATGACTCGATCTTCAACTGGAAGAATGACCCTGATTCAAATGACTTGATCTTCAACTAGGAGAACATGATTGATAATTTAACGACTTGATCTTCAACTGGAAGAATAACATAGTAATTTGACATGATATTCATGGAAGGGCTTTACTTTCAAGATCATAGTGTTTTTGTTTTCAGGAGGATGTCTCCCAAGTATCTACATGATTTTCCCAGGATGATTTCCTGAATGATTAAAGAGTAATGAGGAGGTTCTATTTATAGCAGTAGGATACAAGAGTTTTGATAAGTTCAAACTCTTTTAATATTATCTAATTAACAAATTAGATAATATCAATATTATCTAAAATGTATTTAAATATAATAATATTAATAAATAATCAAATTTGACAATTTTCGGTTTCAACACCGGCCAATTGGAGCATAATTTTTCATCCAAAAATGTTCACATTCAAAATTTCTCACCATTTAAGATATTGGCCGAAAACTTTGAACATATCTCAAAAGTAGCAATTTCATTAAATATATGTTGGAAAGTAGTGAGTAAATTTGTGTCATAAAAAAGGGGCTGTGGGCTTGAGTTTCGTAACCTTGCGCAGGGTGCACGAATTAAATTATTTTTAACCGTTGCTCATACTCATGGGGGCCTGTGCACTCTTGTCTCAACATCAACACTACGTGTACTCAACCTTGTTACCGTACAAGTGCACAATGCTCTTTATTACGGATATTATTTTTAGAGAAAATTGTCATTTTAATTTACTGACTATTGGGGTCCTTTTAATTTCAGTCCACGACTTTTAAAAGTGTTAATTGCATACCCTGACTATTCAATTTTTGTCAATTTTGGTCACTCCGGCCAAATTGCCGGCCAAATCTCACCGGAATTTCTTAAACCTTAAAATAACGAGGGTATTTTAGTCATTTCACACCCTATGTCTTCTTCCCCGGCGAGCTTCCATTTTTTCCGGCGCCATCAGCCCTCTAGGATACAATTATACAAATGAACCTCCAGATTACCACCAAACGTGAAGCTTATCTTGGGTATGGTTGGGTTAGGATACTTGGTGAAGTCGTAACAAGTGTCGAATAACGATGATGAGGTGTTTTGTACTAAAGGATACATTGTCATTTGCTGCTTGAAAGCATCGCGCAGAGCGTTGTAGGCTTCAACGGGCAGGTAAGATAGGACGGTGCCGGAGTCTATGATGGTCCCGGGGTTCTAGAACACTGCCGGAGAGATGGATAACGGCTGCCGGAGAGTCTATGTTGCTCGCCGGAAAAAATGGAAGCTCGCCCGGGAAGAAGACATAGGGTGTGAAATGACTAAAATGCCCTCGTTATTTTAAGGTTTAAGAAATTCCGGTGAGATTTGACCGGCAATTTGATCGGAGTGACCAAAATTGACAAAAATTAAATAGTCAGGGTATGCAATTAACACTTTTGAAAGTCGTGAACTGAAATTAAGAGGACCCCAATAGTCAGTAGACTAAAATGGCAATTTTCTCTTATTTTTATAAGTTTTTCGACTTCACTAAATTATATATCAATTTTCATAAATTTATCTCAGATTCATGAAAATGTAAATCGAATCAATTTAACTTAGAGACTCAACAATAAACTTTACGCTTATGTACACAATGATTTCAACCGAAATTCAAACTCTCAATGTTTATTACAAGAATCGAACATCCAATGTTGTTGTTATTGTTATTATTATTGTTGTTGTTGTTATATAATAATAACTTGAAAATTTCAATTTCGACTATATCTTGAACCAAAGACCTACTCTTAGATTTATGATTAGGTAAATAAGTAAATTGATCATGTTACTTTCGAAATCCATACCAAAATATACTTTTTTTACACACAAAAAGCACAACTTCGATTCAAGATCAAATTGGTGAAACTCCGCTCAAGATTTTAATATCAATAAATTTAAAATATTTAATAATATTTATTTATTTATTTATATGAACCACAAATCAATTAATTAATTAATTAATTACAGAGTACAAACATGAAACATCATTTAATGGGAGTTGCGAAAACAGACAAATTTACTGGCACTAAATATAAAAGATTTTGTCCATGGAATTTGGCTTTAATTTTGGCATTTCACTGTCCATTTGTTGACCAGTTAATAGCAGGACTAGGATGCTAATAGTCCTTATAGCCTTATAATTAATTAATTATAAAAATCATGCCTAATTTAATGAATTAATACCCTGCTGTCACTTAATCATCATTTCTAGAAAAAAAAAAAAAAAGTAGGTCATATCTTTGGAATAAAAAGTGGTATATGTTCAATTATTTACACACTTTATAATAAATTTATTTTTAAAAAATAATTTTTTATACAATCGGGAACATAACAAATTACATAAATTGCTATAGAACCACATTAATATTGTCCGTGAATAGGAACTAAAAAAAATGCAAAAAATTAAAAGCCCTTATTTTATTTAAATTCTTCCTGAGATATATCGGCAACATGGCTTATATACCTGACTCGACATTCTTCGAAAACAATTGAATTGAGTTGAATTGAGGGTTTGGTAGAGAATTGGTTATTCAATCTTGTGAGCTAATAATTGGGAATAGAGTTATGAGATAAGATGAATAACCAATCAATGAAAAAGAAGATGAAGCCATTCTGTTTGTAATCCACTAAGGAGAAAATCAATCACATGGTAAATCCTCAAAATCAGTTCTTATTCAGTCAACATGCCTATCAACCTTCTCTTTATGGACATTCTTACATGTATCATTATAGCATTTCAAATCCAAATCCTTTTTTTTTTTTTTTTTTTTAATAATGTCTAAAAAAAGAGAGAAAAGTGAAGATTATAATGGTTCACAGCAAAAGATTGGTTAGTTCTTGATTGTATACAGCAACTACGTTTAAAATCATATTTTTTTCTATGATGTTAGGTGGATGAATAATCAATTACTGTACTAATTCCAGATTTCTTGACAGTGACTGTGAAAAGGGGGAAAAAAAAAAAAAGCGTGTTATATATATATATATATAAAATGTCGCGCCCAGTTCCAATGTGGTCGTGCGAATTACACAATTAGGTATGCATAAATGTATCACAACGTGTTAAAAAAATGCATTAGGATGAAATGTACAAATGCACCACAACTCTGAGACGTGCGATCATGCATTATTAGGTATGTATAAATGTACCACGTGTTCAGAAATGCATCAGGGTGAAATGTAGAAATGTACCAGGTGTTCAGAAATGCATCAGGGTGAAATGTAGAAATGCACCACACCTTTAACCATTTTTGAGCATGTTGTGGTGCAATCTTACATATCTAATGGTGTTTGAGTGCATGACCGCACGGGAACCTAACCCTATATATATATATATATATATATAGAAATCTGCTAAAATGTGGCTGCGCCTTCTCTTGCGGATGGTGCAATTTACACCCCTCAATGTTAAGAAATGCACCACAATGAAAATGTATAAAAACACCTCATAACTCCCATGTTTCTAATTGTGCATTTCTGAACACTGTGTGGTGAATTTTTCATACCTAATGGTATGTTTTTGGTGATGTGTACCTAATATTGCATATTTGTGTGGTGCATTTCTGTAACATGCATTTCTTAACATTGAGTGGTGTAAACCGCACCGGTCGCACGGGAAGACCCGGCCGCACCTAAACTCTAATATATATATATGTGTGTATATATATATATATATATATATATATATATATATATATATATATATATATATATATATATATATATTAAAGTGATTTGAAATTTGAAAAAAATGGTGGGTAGAATGTTTAGTTAATGCTCCAACTGTCAACCCATTTAGGACAGTCGGACAGCATTTAATGAATACGAAAGGATGGTACACTCACTTTGGTAGATTTGTTTGTCACACTAATTACTATATATATGTGAAAACAAACATGGCTTCCCACCATGTTTTTGCTTTCAGACCTGACTTCAATGCCATTTATCACTGTCCTCCTTTTATGCTTTCCCTCATTCATTAAAATGCATGTCAAAAAGGAAAATGCACCAATTAATTGTGATTATTCTCCCTTCTTTCACCGTGTTAAAGCCTAATGAGAGTATTAAAGAATGGTAAGAAGTTATCGATAAAATGATTGGGTTAAAGAGGGGTTATTTCCCTACTATCCATATTTAGATCATGTCGTATCTAATGTATCCGTTAAAAATTATTTGAAACGAGAGCAGTATATATAACTTTCAAAATGAGTCAACGCGACATGTACAAATTAAAAATTGATCGATTTGAGTTGGCCCCAGTTTTGCAAATGGGTTTCAACTCGCCTAATAGTGGGTTGACAAGGTAAACATGTTATCTCAGCTCGCCAACTCACTTTTAATCGTAATATATTAAATAGTGGTTTAAATAAGTGTAATTCAACATATTTTCACTAATTCTAGTAATTTAATGATAATGAGTACATACTAATTATACTTTTAGGCTTGTGTTGAGGTGACCAGGTGATGACTGAGGAGGATAAAATGGGAAATTTAATTAATTTTTAGTATGAGAATCTAATCTTAAATTGAAACTAATTAATTAACAAAGTGAATTATAATTTTTTAAAACAAAAAAATTAAAGCATAAATGATATCATTTGTACATTATTATATGGTTGATCTTATCAATATGTCATAAGAGTCCCATAATCCATAAATCATTGCTCCCATCAACCAAAACTTTAATGACTTTGATTAAAATAATAGTCAGACAATGGAGGTAAATCAAACGTTAATGATGACGGCAACGTGAAGGCTCAATTATGCCATTACTGCATATTCTAGCTAAACTACTTCTTCGACAATAGTCAAATGATGTTTTGTAATCCATACCATTTATTAAGATTTTTTAAATAAATAGAAAAGAGATTTGTAATATAGAAAAATTCAAAGCAAAGCAATAGCCATTTAAGGATTTTTTAAGGTGTTGATTGGCACCAATATCTTTAATACAAGATACAATCATGTATATGATACATTTAGTTGTACCAGATATTGTTGACACCGATGTTGATAGTATCCAAATAGCATACATAATACACTTTATTATCCAAGTTACATACTAGTACCAAATATAAATTGTAAGGTGAAAAGTGAAAACCATGAATTTTTTTTGTGGTGTCAAAAAAAAATTCTCGATATTATGAGAAGTTTGTATGTGTTTGTTTGTTTAGAGAGCTCTCGATCTTGAGATGTTTTATTGAATTTGAGAGAGTGTAGGGAACTTTTAGTAAAATCCAAGAATGGAGATGTAAATGTAGATTGATCATGTTGATGTCCTATCCAAATCTTTGACCATGGTCATTTACAATAGAGGAATAGGTAATGTGTATGGTAATTGAACATCTTTATGGTAATCAAACAATATGGTAAGATGGCATGATTAATGGAATGAGGGGGTATTGATTGGCTTTCCTTAATTGCAGAATTATCATTTATTGTCTTTCTTTAATGTGTAACTTCTACCTTAATTATCTTCTAACATTACTTTGATCATGTTAATTCCATGAAATAGATTGTCGTATGCCTTTTGAGCCTTCGGGTCTATTAGACCATTTGGGCCTATGTGCACATTTTTTTTACCATGCTTTCTTATTTAAAAAAAAAAAGAAAAGAAAAAGAAAATCATGTAGAGTCCTTGTAGAATAAGAATTGTGTTTATATTAAATATAATTATTTTATGGTATATGACTCGACTTTATAAAACAGAAATAATTTGCGCTATCTAAATAATAGCTAATTAAAATTGCACATTTATGTTCATTGATGCATAGCATCAAATTAAACGTGACAATTATGATAACATTATATAAAGGACATACTTTATGAGATAAATAAGGTACATGTTGTACCATTCATTCATTGAGGAAAAACAAGATGCATAGCATCAAATTAAATGTGACAAATGCTCAAAACAAATCATATTCTCAATTGTATAAATTTTGTATAGCGTGACATGTTTTGATTGATTAATTTATAATTTAAGAATCATCTAATTAAAATTATATTTTTTTTATCTCATTGAGACTTTCTTAAACATTTCATATTCATCGCCCCTATTGTACTCTTTCCTCAACCATTAACTTTGATTCAATAAGACTTAAGTGAATAATCCAAGAGTTAATAAGTTTCACAATTTACTCCATTAAGGTATTACTACTCACCCAATTTGTTAGGTTGGTTAGTTAGTCTCGTTGATAAGCTATCTTTTGTCTTGGTTGATCTAAATCAGACCAATAAAGTCACTAACCAAGCTTGACTAGTGTAATGGGCAAATTATTTTGTGGGTCTAGGTCAAAATACACCATTTATATATTAGATGTTCATAATTTACATACTGAATATTTACAATTTAATTAGTTAGTTGCCTAACTGTATTAAGGTAAGTTGGAATTTTCCTTTTCAATTTAGATTAAGAAAGATATGTAACCAACCTACAAATTTCATTGTACTAAACCAATTTTTCACAATTTATTCATATTTTTTGTCTAAGACAAACGTAATTTTATCCGTTTTTAAATCGAGTATATTTGCAGTTTCGCACCACCACAATCAAAACAAAAACGTATTGGATGTAATCAATTAAGGCATGATTGGATGCAATGGGTTCCAATTCATGCTGCCCTCATGAAACAACCAAAAAGAATATAAAATAATAAATAAATAAATAAATGCAAAAAAATATAAAGAATTACCGTCCCTTCAAAAAGCAGTCACGGTAGCGTCTGTCTGGGGTTGCAGGAAGAAATCACGATCATAATAATAATCCACCTCTCCTCCTCCTCCTGTATTATTCGTAGTAGCAACGAAAACTTCAAAGTCATCTTTCCTTTTTGAACCCTCCACTCTTTCTCTCTCCTCTTCTTGAAACTCCGCCCCCACACAGCGCTGCACAGTGAGAGAAAGAAAGAAAAGAAATAGAGAGAGAGAGAGGGGCAAAAGCAGGGAAGGGAAAAGAAAAACCTTCTTATTTCATCATTGCTTTCTTTTTCACTCCGTTTTTCTCTGTTCTCGTCTTCTTGGCGTGATTTTTCAACCGCTATAATCATTGCAGACGACCTCTTCTGCTCCTTGTACTTTCGTAAAGTCAAGAGGATTTTTAGTCAAATCCATCGCCGTTTTTTCCTATTTTTCTGAGCTTCTCCTCTTTATTTGAGCGCTGCTACAAGGCGAAACTCCATGGATCTGGCATAGTTTCTCCTTTTGCACTGAGCTTTTCTTCCGTCTAAGCTCCAGGAAAATGGACTCTGAAAAACCCACTTCCAAAGGGCAAGCATGGTGAGCAGAAATGCCACTTTTCCTCTGTATACTTTTATAGTTTAGCTTTTATTTCTATTGATATTGATTCTTTTTCTCAGGTTTTGCACTACTGGGTTACCCAGCGATGTGATAATCGAAGCAGATGACATGACCTTCCATCTTCACAAGGTTTGTGTTCTTCCTTCCCCTCATTGGTTCAATGAAACTTCCGGTGTATATAGATAGACTCATGGAGTTGTTGTTTCTGTGTTTTTTGTCGGCTCAGTTTCCTTTGATGTCGAAAAGTCGAAAGCTTCATGAATTGATAACAGAGCAGGAGACAAAACCCAGTGGTGCTAGAATCCAAAAACCAGATGGCGACGGCGATGGCGACGGAGAGATAGAAGAAGAAGGCGTTGAGGACGAGGGTGTGGAGGAGGAGGAGCTGCAATGTCACATCTCGCTCCCTAATTTTCCGGGCGGTTCCGAGACTTTCGAGGCGGCTGCAAAGTTCTGCTACGGCGTCAAGATTGACTTGTCGGCATCCAACGTGGCTCCGCTCCGGTGCGCGGGCGAGTATCTGGAGATGACCGAGGAATATTCCGAGGAAAATCTCATCTCGAAGACGGAGAGGTTTCTTTCCCAGACTGTCCTCAAGAGTATCAAGGACTCCATTAAAACACTCAACTCCTGCGAGAAGCTCCTGCCGTTGGCGGAGACGCTCGGCATTGTTCAGAGATGCATTGATGCTATCGCGGCGAGAGCTTCCTCTGCAGATCCGTCGTTGTTCGGATGGCCGATGAGCGACGGCGCTGCCAACCGGAAAGCGATTCTCAACCAACCTTTGTGGAACGGCGTGGAAGCCAATACTCGCCGGAAAGGCACTTCCAGAGGCGGCGCAACGGACTCGTGGTGCGAGGAGCTTGGCCATTTGAGCTTACCTTTGTTCCAGCGTTTGATTCTCGCGATGAAAGGCCGAGATTTGAGTCCAGAAGTTATCGAAACCTGTTTAATGTACTATGCAAAGAAATACATTCCAGGACTTTCACGATCGAGCCGGAAGACGTCTTCATCTTCCATACCTTCAGAGAACGAGCAGAGAGAACTTCTCGAGACTATAATCGCAAATCTCCCGACAGAGAAAAGCTCTAGAGCATCCTCAGCCACTCGAATTCTGTTCGGATTACTGCGAACGGCGAACATTCTCAATGCTTCAGAGAATTGCAGATCGGCACTGGAGAGAAAAATCGGATCGCAGCTGGAGCAAGCTACGCTCGACGATCTTCTCATCCCCAGCTATTCCTATCTAAACGAAACTCTCTACGATGTAGACTGTGTTGAGAGAATTTTAGGTTATTTCCTAAGCGGTTTAGAAGAGGGATCGGTGAATAGAATCGAAGGCGAGGACGAGCACGAGCACGACAGTGTCAGATCTGCAGCAGTAATGTTAGTCGGGAAATTGATCGACGGTTACTTATCTGAAATTGCCTCCGACTCTAATTTGAAGCCGGAGAAGTTTTGCGAACTCGCCGTTTCTCTGCCGGACCAAGCTAGACTCTTCGACGACGGCCTCTACAGAGCCGTTGACGTATATCTAAAGGTATAGTAAAAAATTGAATCTACCGGAGATAATACACTGAAACTTAGGTTTCATTTTCATTAATTTAACCCTAATCCATTCTGCAGGCACATCCATGGATTTCAGAGACGGAGAGGGAGAGAATTTGCGGAGTCATGGATTGCCAGAAACTGACATTAGAGGCCTGCACTCACGCAGCTCAGAACGATCGCCTTCCGCTCAGAGCCGTCGTTCAAGTACTATTCTTCGAGCAACTTCAACTCCGGCACGCCATCGCCGGAACTCTACTAGCCGCAGACGTGCCGCAAGGAGAGATAGGACGTCCGTCGGATATCAATATAGAAGGTGAAGAAGAGGAGGAAGAGGCAGGGGCCGGCGGCGGAGTGGTTGCGGCGGCGGCACGTGGACAGGAAGGGAGCAGCACGTGGAGGGAGACAGTGCGACAGAATCAAGTGCTGCGACTGGACATGGATAGCATGAGAACGCGAGTACAGGACCTGGAGCGTGAGTGCTCCACAATGAAAAGAGCAATCGAGAAGATCGATAAAGCCGGAACGAACGGCCGCGGCGGCGACGATGATCGTGCTCAGAAGGGCGGAGGAGGATGGCGGAAGAAATTCGGATGCAAGTTCAAGACCCAAGTCTGCGACTCCCATGAACCCACCGTCGCAGAAGCTCGTAGAGGACGAAACCAACGGCATCAATAACAGTAACAAAATCCCCCAATTTCTTCCCAAATTTTATCATCATTTCATCTTTTTGTCTTTTATTTATTATTGAATATATATCGTTACAACTGGTGTACGTTAATGTGTTATTGGAACATGCCCGTTTCTATCACTTTTTGTGTGAATTTCTAGTGTTCATGGCTTCAAAAATCAAAACCTTTCATTATTGATAGCATTATCAAATCCCATATATGTATGCTATGTAAAACATACAAATTAAAGAGTAAAGTTTGTGTTGTAAAGATTTTAATACTGTAACTAGTTGATGGAGGTCTCTATTTAAGTAATAGAATTGACAATTAAGACGTGGCAAGCAATCAGCAACGCGCAAACTATTATTGTCTGAAGCATGCCATCATGGGGCGTAATTGTCTTGTTCTGCTGATGATCTTTGGTCTCCATAATTAATTTCTCGATCATAAATATCATAAAATTGTAATGATAAATGACGCTTAAATTATGATAGAACATTGTATCATGAAAATGTAAGTGGTATGATTGATCTAATAAAGTGGGCTAATGGGAGAGATGTATACAAACTTTTGTGGACAAGTATGGTGACTAATTTGGAGGGTAGGTACAATTCTTTTGAGGTGTAGGGAGAAATGGGAAAGAAAGCAAAACAAAAGTCCTTTCAACTAAAGTCTTTGGAGGATTTCTTTGCCTTTGTCAAACTTACAATTTGCATCTGCAAATGGGAAAGAAAGGAAGGAAGGAAAGCATGTTGGTACCTTCATTCTAGTCTTTTGGTGTTCATCTCTTCTTTGGATGACAGTGAAGTATGATGATGGCCTTTTTATTTTAACGATGCTAATTGACAAAGTATAATTGTGCATAAGTAGACAGCAAGATACACTCTGGGGATTATGGTAATATGCAATAATGGGGAATTAGTGGTTGGGTTGCTTGGGACCATCAACTTGAAGTTTATTTCAAATGCCACTTTGTCCCGTGGTCCAGTTTGTTGCCACCAGAATTTGTAGTTGGCATTTCAAAGTTTCAAAAGCAGGTGAAATGGTGGGGATTGTCATCTTAGTGGATGAGAAATTTTACTTGGATATTTGTGTGAGATTTAATTTTTATCACGAACATTGAAATTGACCCCTTGTGCTAGAAGAGTTAGAGTGGCTTGATTAAAAGAAGAAGAATTGAAGCAGTATACGAAAATTTCAATTTGTCAACCAAATTAAAGAAAGAAAGAAAATTAAGGATCTCCAACATTATAGTCTTTTAGGAATGATTTTTACCATGTTATGTTGGGGATATGTAATTAATAAACACATATTAATAATTTCTAAATATACAAAAAGTAAAATAATTTATTGAGAATATATATTGTTTAGGATATGGTCTAAGCCAAAGTTGGTTGTTAGGAATTAGGGCTCAAATTGAAGGTAAGAAGCGATGGGTTAGCCTTTACATTAGGTCGATCCGTCCTTGAAGTGATACAACGAGTTAAGTCTGAAGGATGATTAGTCGAGTTAAAGTGAATGGATGATGAAGGAAGAACCTTCTCTAAGGTAAAGAGGAGCATTGCGGTAGTTAGTTGAAGGTACGTGGAAGACGTTCTAATGCAAAGTGACAAGGAATTGGCAGGGGTTGTGATTGACATCGGGAACAAAGTGTATAAATAGGAGAATTGATGGTAGGAATAGGGAAGCAAAATGTTAACTTTAGAAAAATTCAAACATCTACATTATCTCTCACTTATATGAGAGTCTCGTTAACACAATTCTATTTTGTAAATATATCATGTCTTAGAGCATCCTTATCAGTGAGATTTTTTCGCCGTAATTGAGGAGCTTTTGTAAGTGTGAGTAGGAAAGAAAATGTGGGAGAAAGAAAAGAAAAAAGAAAAAGAAAAAAAGAAAACAAAACAAAATCTGACAATTAAAAATAAAATAAAAATAAAAATAAAAAGGTATATAAAAGTCAGAGTGGCAGCCAGCTGGCGGCCACTCTGACTCGCCCCAGGGTTTCCACGCGCCCGCTGGGGCGGCAGTGCGCGCCAAGCGCAGGCGCGCACTGATGCTTCCCTTTTTGTTTTTTGTTTTTTTCTTTTTTTTCTGACAATATTTTGTGTTTTGCAGAGAGAACTCATCTTCTATAAACTACCTCCCACATCAGTTTTAAAGATATTAGCAAGTTTATTCTCTGTCATGAACTCTGTATTCTCCATTAATGGAGATGCTCTTATTATTTCCTCGATTATCTTTCCAAATGACTTGTTATTAAGTAATTAAGTTAATCCAACTTGTGAAGGTATTGAAACGTTTTGAAATTTGTTATTGTGAAAATAATACAACACCAAAATAAAAGGCCCGATGGAAAACGCCCAAACTAAAAGCCCACTGCTAAAATCCCCAGACTAAAATTAAGGAGCCCAAAAAGATGATGACTATGAGGCCCATATTTGCCAAGAGAATTGTAGACTTGAGAAATATATTACCTGGACTTCAATAACCTCCTCCGAATTTTTATTCCCACCAAATATTCAAATTTTATTAGAGGAAAATAAAAGGAATGTATAAAATCATGACCACTCATTTATATTAAACAATTGTTATGCCATGAACCCGAGGTGGACCAAAGTCTATGTTCACAATTTTAGTATTTTATGTTTACAATTTTAGAACTTAATATTAACAGTTTTTGAACTCTATATTCATAATTTCATAACTCCATATTCAATAGTACCATGATTTACACACAGAGGCATATCCAGAACTCTATATTCAATAAAACCATGATTTACACACAGAGGCGGATCCGGAGGAGAGACAATCGATAAAGTATTTGGGAGGATGTAAATCTTAGTGACTCAGCTGAACATAGAAGTTAAACCTTTACTTATTATACTTTTGTTGGTGAGACTCGCCAAGTCTTTTTTTCTAAACTTCACTCTTATGATGAACTGTTGAACTGTCTATGCGAATCCGAGGGTTGAAGTTTTATTTGAGTACTATCGTAGCACCCGAGGGTTGAAGTGAAAATACTTTTCACTCATAAAAATGCGGGACAAATTTACACCCTCCATTTAACATTTTTACTAATCATTGAATTGGTAATTATGAGAAGTGTCATGACATGATGAATCCCAAGTTTGCCATGTGGCAACCTAGAAAACCAGAGACATGACAACAAAGACATCAAGCCAATGAAAGAACACCTCTTATCCATATCTTATCTTCTCCCCTCCAAACCCACCAAATAATTAAATTTCTAATAGGGACTCACAGAGAAGAAGAACTCACACTTCTTTCTGGTCCAACAATGGCAGCCTCACTACAAACAGCTGCAACCTTGATGCAGCCGAGCAAGGTCGGCGTGAGCCCCAGAATCGGCCGCTCTTACCAAGCCGTCGGCAAGGCCTTCGGCGTCGACCCGTCTCCGGCCAGGATCACTTGCTCTCTCCAATCTGAGATTAAAGACTTGGCTCACAAGTTCTCCGACGCTGCCAAACTCGCCGGTTTCGCCCTTGCCACTTCCGCCCTCCTCGTCTCGGTATATATTTAATATTTATATTCGTGTTGCCTTCTCTGCTCAAAGTTTTCATTCATAATCGCCATTTTAACAATCATTACTTAACTATCACTTTAATGCTGTGATAGATTGGCTTGGGTAGTTAATAGATTCGAAATTCCCAATCACTACTTACATACTGTACTGGATAAATTTCGTCCCGTCTTGTAACCAAATTGGAAAGATTAAGTGGGATTAATCTGAGTACCATAGGGGTTTAATGGTGTCTCCTACAGTTAAGATATGCTCAGGATACTTCGTGACCTAATCCAAAAGACAAAACTAAAAGATTAAATGAATTTAAGGTGTGCACTGTAGAGCTAGTTGGCTCAAACTAAAAAAAAACTAATAAATAAGTCTCATTAGGAGTTGAACTTGGAACACAATTTAACCAATTTAGCTGAAGTCGTCTTTAAAACAAACTTTTATGTTGCACAATAGAGAGAAATATATGAATTTATAATGGTGTGTTAGATTAGGTAATAGATTGAAAACTCGTAAGCACTATTTTAAGTATTGTATTAAAGTAAATTTCATCATGTGACCTAATCGGATTACAAATAACAAACCAGTCTAAATGACTCATAAGGACCGAATTTGCCCAAAATAGAAAAAATTAATAAGCGACTTCTCAGAGTTAAACTTAGAACCTCCTATCTAGTTAATTAGTCAATAGTGAACATAATATACCAGTCTAAATTGCATATAGCTGATTAGAGAGACTCAATCTAAAAACATTAATAATCTTTGAAGAATTCAACTTAGAACTTCCTGATTACTAAGTTAATCAGTCAACAATGGGATTAATTTAGTTGCAGTAGGGTTGAGATTGAAGGTTTTAGTGTTGGTTGTGCAGGGAGCGAATGCTGAAGGAGTTCCGAAGCGTTTAACCTTCGATGAGATTCAGAGCAAGACGTATATGGAGGTGAAGGGGAGCGGCACTGCAAACCAGTGTCCCACCATTGAAGGAGGCGTGGACAAGTTCGCATTCAAGCCAGGCAAGTACAGCGCCAAGAAGTTCTGCCTGGAGCCAACGTCCTTCACAGTGAAGGCCGAGAGCGTGAGCAAGAACGCGCCGCCGGAATTCCAGAACACCAAGCTCATGACGCGCTTGACCTACACGCTCGACGAAATCGAGGGCCCCTTCGAGGTTTCCTCCGACGGCAGCGTCAAATTCGAGGAGAAAGACGGGATAGACTACGCCGCCGTCACCGTCCAGCTCCCCGGCGGCGAGCGCGTGCCCTTCCTCTTCACAATCAAACAGCTCGTCGCCACCGGAAAACCGGAGAGCTTCAGCGGGGAATTTCTAGTGCCGTCGTACAGGGGATCCTCTTTCCTTGACCCAAAGGGCAGAGGCGGATCCACCGGCTACGACAACGCCGTCGCTTTGCCCGCCGGCGGGAGAGGCGACGAGGAGGAACTGGCGAAAGAGAACATCAAGAACGCCGCATCCTCAACCGGGAAAATCACGTTCAGTGTCACCGGGAGCAAGCCGGAGACCGGAGAACTGATCGGAGTTTTCGAGAGCATTCAGCCTTCTGATACGGATTTAGGAGCAAAAGCTCCCAAAGATGTGAAGATCCAAGGAATCTGGTATGCCCAGCTCGAGTAATTCATTCCTTTCTGCTATCAATTTCTTGGGCTGAGAACTTGAAATCCATTTCTTGTGACTCCAAAAAGTTTAAACTTTCTTGTGACCCATTCTCTTGCTTGTATATTAAGTAGCACCGGTACTTTAATCTAGAATAACAACCAGATGCAAATATTTCATGTCATATGTTATTTATGTAAGATTTTCTAGTATAATATATTTTATATATTAATGCTTTGGTTGAACTGAATGGATATAAGTTGTTGGTGTATAGTTTATATTCACATTGCTCGGAAATAATTTCAATTATCATACCCTATCTAAAGCTCTGAGTAAAAGGTTACACAAAATGTCAAATCTTTTTCTTGTAGTTCTACTAGTCTAGAGGCAACAGACTTAAAAGAGGATATCAACTATGACAGAGATATTTCGAACTGAAATGTTCAGAGTATTGGAGGGATCATTTGAGAACTAAAACGTTCTACAAAATTTTGACGAAGAGGAGTACTGAATGGTTAATACTGGATAGATAATATGAGTATTGTAAATTTGTAACACATTTCATGTTCATAACAATATATTCAATTTGTTTAGTTCTATTTCATTATCAAGATAATATAAACTTGTAGGGTTTAGGGTGGAGGTCGTTTACAATTTGTTTAGTTCTATTCAATTTGTAACACGGTGCAGGTCGTTTCCAACGTCTACTACACTGAACAACCTTACGATTATAATACCCCATTCCGGTTTGCCATCATACACTATTTTTTATTAGCTTTTTGTTACTATTTTAATATTTTATGACTATTCAATAATTTTTAATATTATATTATTATTTTTAACAGATATTTGTATATACTGATTGTTCCAATAGCACACGGAAGACAAATCCTTCCTGATGGTGGAATCTCTACCTCCATTAGAGATGGTTAGAAACATTTATATATACTGATAGTTTTACTTATGGTGGAATCTCTACCTTCATTAGAGATGGTGGAATCTGTACCTTCATTCTCTGTTCTTACAAATGTCAATTGTGATTTAAAAATTCTATATTGACATTATTATTCACACCTATATATATATAGTCTTTGCCTTATTAATGAACGTATAGGATTCGCTTGATACAATACATGAAATTTGATTACATAAAATATTTTAAGAATACTCATAATGATTTGAGTATTCTAAAAAAAAAAAAAATCCTAAAATGTTTTTTCTTGATAAAATAAACTAAGATAAAAATATACACTTAGACATCAACTTATTGTTTAAATATTCAATTTTCTTAGTTGTTCACTTGTTCTTGTACTAAAATGATTTAATTTTAGTAATATGGAGGTTAATTGAGTGTAATACGTCAGAAAATATTGTAAAAAACATATTGGCTAGTTTTGGATTTTGGTTATTAATATATTTATGCGTCCTCTTTTATATTTGTGTGTATTTTTTTTAACTAATAAATAGTTGTACTGTTTTTAGACATCAATTTAAATGGGTGTCACTAACCTTTAACTTGTTTAATAAGGTCTAAATCCCATACATTATATTCTTTATTTCCAGCATATTTCTTCTTCTTCTTCTTTTTGAAATTTTGTGTAATATTTGATTTAGGCTCTGTTTGGCATCACATACGTGCCTGCATTTTCAGCTAGGTTTCACCATTTGTTTTTTTTTTTTTTAAGTTTAACTTTACAGTAACTATTGAACATAAATGACTCATAATTATTGATGGATACTGAATTTTTAGATTTGAAGTGAAGGCGTGTTTTCAGATTTGTTTATAAAGGTCTTGATTGAATACAACCCCTTAGGATAGTTTATGGTCATAATTTTTTTTAGGTGATGATGAAAACCAATAGCTACTATTGAGTGTGTAGCTACTATTGTGATATATATTAGCTTACATTGATTTAGAGTTTAGGATTTATAATTTTTTTAAATGATGAGAAAAACTTGCCCCGACTTTTCGATGGTGTGCATCGGTAAACCCCACGCCATCTTGTGATCTAGTCGAGAGTTACCTTGTTGATTTAGGGTTTAGGGTTCTTAACTTTTTTTGGGTGACTAGAGAAATTCACACCCACTTCCAGAGACTATGCACGGATAAACTTCACCCCGCCTTATAATCATATGTGATCTTAGCCAGTAAAAGACTAGTCCAAATTGTTCACAGATAACAAGTTCAAACTAAGAATGACTATGGTAATTAAAATTAGAATCTTGACACTTCGATAGTCAATAGCCTGACAAACTTAGCTTAAGTTAATTGGGTTGCCACGTTCATAATTTTATTTCATTCTATATATGACTCCTTGAGTTACTATATATTCTAGCTTGTTGCTTGCAGCCTTTGGGCCACTATCTTGAGCTTAATCAAACCATGGGGCTTGTTTTGGGCCACTGTAGATTGTTTATATGTTTTCATCCAAGACCCCGATATTGTTGGATCATGGTCCACATAGCTGTGTAGACCCTGAATGCAATACATAAAGAAGAAAAAATTGGTTTGACTAATAAATAGTAAGCAAGACAAGTAAAATGAAACATAAGGCCGGGATATGAAATATAAAAATTATGCACAAGACCCTTAGTGAGAAATTCATTACTGTTTTTACAGTACAGCTCTACAAAGAACCAATTTGCAGCATGGCAAACAATGCAGGAAACTTTCACAAATCTTACAAATAACTTCATTCCATCAATGGAGAATCTATCCTATGGAAAATCTATCCTCCCGGTTCGGATTAACTACGCGTAAGCAAGCAAGCAAGCAAGCGACCAATTACTCCACCAGTTCCTTCAGTATGAGATATCGGAAACTGGAACAGTGGGGAACCCATTCGATGCTCTTGCGTGCCTTTCCTTGCTGGCATTTCTTGAGGCTCTTCTTCAGGGAATCGGGCAAAGACTGCTCGAGCATTTCCATTACAGCCCTGAGTGCTTGGCGAATGACTCGACTATCTTGGGTAGGAGGATCTTGTGATCCTTCCTCACACCAAAGGTGGCTCTTATATACTCTTCTTTTGCTGCTTCTAGTTCTTGAAGTATTCTTTTCGGCGTGTATACTCTAACCTGAAAGCGAGAAATCATGAAACCGCTTGAGGAACAGTGTTTATTATGCATCTGATCGTGATGGATGCTAATTGTAGAGGTGAAAACAGAAAACAGAAAACAGAAAACAGAATATTGTTATAAGCAAATACCGCGGGATCTGAATGGTTGCCAGAACACAGTGCAAAATGCACGAGTGGCTCGGGACGTTCAATCACATATGCTTGTCGTTCATCCCCCGCCTTAAATTTACCCTTGGAAGAAAGTAGCAAGCGAACCCACTGCACTCACACAAGTAACTTCAATCAAGCTAGACGCTATTGAAAATGAAACATGCTACGAGTAGTATGAAAAAAATATTCAAAAATCAATTCCAAAACGAGCTTCAAGGAAATTGTATGGTCTTGCAACATAGTTATCCTCAAAGATACGTTAATTTCAGTGGTCTTGGCAGCATAGCGTGGATACACAAGCACAAGTTAACTAACCGTAAGTGTCGAAAATTCACCTGTGCAGGTCGAGGCATTCGACATCCCAGAATAGAGTTCTGTATAACGTCTGCACTTACTACGTGCCCCCCGACATTATAGGCAGCCTGTATTAATGAAGCCATAAGAATATTTTTCTAAATAAAGTTGACTATATATAGAAACCAATTTATTTTGTGAACCTTCAAGAGAAGGAAGGCCCTCTTCACGCTGTTCTGTGGAACTCCATATGCCAAAAACGCCTATAGCAAATGAAATATTAGTAACCATCAGCCCGTAATCCAAACGAAACACTCGTACGTTCACAGAGAACTATCATTACATGCATCACCAACGCATTGTGCACGTTAATCCAGAATGCTAGTTTCTCCTCATGGGTCAACTTTCGAGGATCCATTTCTTCTAACCGAGAAATAAGTGACCTACATTATAACAATATCGTTAAGCATTTCTAGTTAAAAGTGCATAGTCACGAGTCAATTGTCCTTACTTGAAATTCTGCAACGAGGGCTCGATATCACTGAGTTTCTGATTATCTCTGTATATACATTGTACTTCAATCATCGAGCTGTAAGGTCCGCTGAACTCCTTCAGCCCTTCAACATGGAAAGGATTATCCAATCGGACATCGAAAGACGAGTCATTTCTAAATCCGGGACTCCATGTCTCACATTGATCTTTTGGCGAAAATGCACTTATTGATGACAAAGACGAGGTTGGAGATGAAAGGCCTTGAGTTGTCTTTGGTGGATCGGCAAGCTTGGAATATATAGTGCACATGCACTTTATCATGTCCTCGGACAGCTTGTTCGGTGACACTGGAACGTGATCAGAGATACGGGTGCCAAGATGCTCCGCCAAGCTGATTATATTTGAAGAAGTATTCTGCCCATACTGAAATACAGGCATTACAAATAAAACTCGTCTTTTCTTATTCAAGATTCAGATGGCGAAAAATCACAGCACTATCATTTCATATCACAAAAATCCCACCTAGGCACCGATTAATCCCCGCCTAGGCGCTAGGCGCTGGTTGACTGACTAGCGTATCACCTTAAATGGTGGTCTAGGCGGTTGGCCGGTTAGGCGACTGCCTAAGCTGCCTAGGCCGCTTAGGCGCTGAGAGCCTAGGCCTCCTAGGCACCAACTAGTCGGCCAATTAAATATTGTTCTTTTTTTAATGGGTTATTTCACTCAAAACAACATCGTTTTGAGCGAAATAACCCTAAATTGTACGTAGTAATTTTTTAGGTTAATATTTAATATTTTAATATTAACTATTAAAGTATTACGGAGTATATACTTTATAATTATTACTCTTAAAAAATTAAGAATACTTAAACAAATTTTTAAAAAATAAAATAAAAAAATACACGGGCATCGCCGATTAATCCCCGCCTAGGCGTCCTAGGCGCTAGGCACTCGGATTTTTTCAACCATGTTTCATATGTAGAAGAAACCGAAGTAAAGCACTAGAAGAAACCAAAGTAAATATTATTAGACCAAGTGAGGCAGTGGAGCAAATAGTTTTACCCCTCCGGGATGCAACATACCTCCATCATAGATATAGGTTGAGAATGACAAGCACGCACAGCTTTGCCCGGTGTCTCTTGCAGCGGGGAAGTTCTGTTTGGCAAAGCCGAATGTTGAGGTAGCGAGGAATGACTCCGATGAACAGCAGAACCTAAAAGTTTGTCTTCAGCAACGCCATTGTTTTCTTTATGTACACCCGATACTGGCTGTTCATCAAGTTCAGCTGCCGACTTCTCACTCTTCAATATTACATCTGAATCAGAAAAGTCTAGCCTTCTTCTTGGCGTGCTTACTACGAATTTTAGTTTATCGTCAATTCTGGAAGGTGATGAGGTTGAGGTTTGCTGATCAAATGCTTTTCGGTATAGTGAAAGGAGGTACTGTTCCAAATGCCCCACTTCGAACTCTAGTACAGCTATTTCTCGAATCAGTTCTGTGGCAGGCTGCAATGAATTTATACAGATTTCTTCACCATGCCATGGATATAGAATGTTGCAATAACATGAATAAATAAGAAAATCCACCCCAGAGCACCCGACTTAATGGTTAGTTAATTCTTCTCCCAACAAGTGATAACGAGGTTTAGCAAATAGAGATGAATAGGTGTTAAATACCCACTAGTTTACAGAACTAATGCTAGAGAAGCCAAATATGTATCTAGATATATCATTATAGATACAATACTTTATTATTATGATTACTGTTATTGTTATACTCATGTATGCTATGTTTTCAGCTTAGAAGCTACCTTAGGTATTGAGATTTCATCTGCGGTTTTCTGGCATGTAGACCTATACCCTAACGCTTTCTCTAGAGCACATCGGACAGCAACTTGGCTCTGCAATCGTTTCTCGAGTTGCATTATCTGCACAGAGTGAGATAAGATTTTCTTACTTCCCCCAAACTCGGCCAGCAACAAACGAATCAGTTAAAAAGTTAAATTATCTCCATTTTATCATACCTCCTGCGTTAATGAACTTTGGACCTCGGCAGTAGATGATTGTTTCTTCTTGCTCTCGAAGCAATCATCTGAGTGCTCCATATCCTAGTGAAAAAAGAGACCATTCGGGTGAAGCAGTGAGGGTAGCGTTCTTACACTAACGAATTCACAGCAAGGTGTCAAGAAGCCAAAAATTCAATATCTGAAAACTCTTTGAATCTCAACTGCAAAAGTTGGGGATGGAAAAAGCCAGAGGAATTCAAAGGGAACAGGGAAATCAAGGGAAAGGGGGAGGAAAAAGATTCGAATCATTCGATCAGTGCTTTTCTGCTTTTTCCTAAGCGCTGCCTTTTCTCTGTTTCTGATGTTACAGGTTTTAGTTTGACTCGAAATGACACACCAGAAAAATTTTTAACACAAGTAAGCTTCCTTACCAACTTCAATTCAGGGGAAGCCTCAAGGGAACAACCAAAACTATCATGTCCAGTTTTTACGCTATCCGGAAAGCTGTGATTGTAAAAGCAACAGAAGAACATCAGAAATTGGTAAGAATAAACAGCATATAGATAATTGCCACTGTGCCCTTAAACAGTCATAGGGCTATGTTTCAATGACATTACGCAACAACATAATTGCTGCAGTACAAAAAGAAAGCATCTAAAATTCTAAATTCCCCAATATACAGCTGGAATTGGGGCAGACTGAACAAACAAGACTTCGAGATTATCTACTTGAACATTGCAGACCCAAAAGTTCAAACCATTCACAAATGCTCTTATTGTATTTCATAAATAGCAAACCCAACTCTTTGCTCCCATTGCATCACAGCTGGGCATTGCAACAAATCTTGCAAGTATATCTAGTTAGGATGAGAGTAGTATAGCTCTTGCCCACAAAAGGCGAACCCCTCATAGCAAGGGTCCTCGCATCCCGGCCCGACAGAATGGCGAAGTGATAAATCACGGTGACTTAGCATCCCCTTGGATGGGAGGACCAGTGCCTAGTGCCCATTGCGGCTACCCGGTCTCGAATCATGTGTCATAGGCTCATAACCCACAAGACTACTATCTATTATCTAGGTAAGCTAATAAACCACCATGGAACATGGAAGTGTTTCCATTTGCAGAAAACCCAGAATCTTCAACCTCTAAACCCCAAAGCTCAGACAAGAAAGCTGAAAAGAAGAAATCCAAACACTACCTCTTAGAACGCTTGTGTGTACAGGTTCTCATAGCGGCCCCAGGAGATTCACCGAAGCTAAACCCTTCAAACCCCATCACTGAAACCAATCCACAAAAAAAACAAAACCAAGTTATGAATCAGCACCAACCTGAAACCTCAACATAAGAGAATCAAGAATGCATGAGGCGAACAGGAGAGAAAATGTTCAAGACAAACCTCAACATTACAAGCCTATAAGCAAAGAAATTAGCTACCAAGATTGGATTTTTCCACCGACCCAGAAATCCCAGATGCTCAAAAAATCCAACGGGTCCTCAAAAACCACAACTTGGAATCAAAATCCCACCTTTCTCCCTTGCATTGTTCGAAACACCCAAGTTAATTAGCGAACCCGGCAACGATTTCTTGCGTTTTTGACTGCCAATATGAGAAGCCACACCCAAATTGAGAAGGCAATAAACTAGTCCAAATAGTTCAGAGTCCCAATAGAGTAATGCCACCACAATGCCACATTCCCCTCACCTGGGCGATATAGTGGGAGTTGGTGAAGCTACCACATAGCCAAATCCACACACTACTGTGGTCCTTTCCTGCTACTAAAATCGAATCCTTAATAAAGAAAACTGGGTGATATAAGGAAGTCACGGAAAGGGTTCACAGAATTGCATGTAAAACCAAAAGGCTAGCCGCCAGCTAACTCACAAGTCACCTCGCCTCGCCTAAAAAGGGCCGAAAATAAAGTGTGGGTTCAATGGGAGAAATTGAGAAAATGTGTGCTTCAAAGTAGCCCAGGTTTTGTGGGGTTTCTGCTTGTCTTTAAGCTCCTTGTGAATAAGGTTCGAAAGGGGGTGATGCATACCTGCGTTGTCATCCTGTACCAGACAGTGAGACACACTATCACGACTTCCCGTTACTCATTTTTGGTTTCTTTCTGCTCTTTCTAACCCATACTATTTTCATGTAACGTATTATAATTGGTTAGCTATCTTATTAAGGGCGTGTTTGGTTCGCAGATAGGAATCAGAATCGGAATCGGAATCGGAATCGGTATAGGTATCAAATACTTGGTAAGGGTAATGAATTTTGGTGGAAGTATTTTGCATGTTTGGTAGTAGGATGGAATGAGAATGATTATTAATAGTTGGGGAAAAAATGAGGAAAGGAAATGAAACCCTTATTTTATTAGGGTATGGGTTTTCCAATTAATGGTGTATTCCAAACACATAGAAGTACTCTAAAAACATATTAACCAAACAATAACAATAACTTTGATACTCATGTCTTATGCCTAAACCCACTAACCAAACACACCCTAAGAACAACAATTACAATATCTCTTTCATTTACGGAAAAACTTGCAATTGTTACCAGAAGATATGTACTAGGTGAAACGTGTCTTGGGATTCTAATCAATAAAAGACCATAAGGAAATAAACTGACATTGGTTGCCTAGCTCCAACAGTAAGTTGAACTTGGAACCTTATAGTTATCAAACTAATTGTTCAACCAATTTGGCTGTAGTTGCTCATGTATTGTGTATATATCTCATATTACTGGAAGATAACAAGTGTTGGAGCATAATAGAGCGGTATGGAGTAGAAAGCAACAAGCCAAGCTAAAACAAAGGTAATTTTGTAAACGTACTGTAAGTTAAGGTACATATAAATGTGATATTTGAATCCCTAGATATCATCCCAAATAAAATAAACAAAATCTATTTTCATATTTATGGACATAAACATACTGTTGAACCACATAAATCCTATGTTTTTCTTCATTTTCTATTTGTTTTGAATTTCTTGATATCATTTTTTCAACAATATGTAATGTTAAATAAAAATTGTACTATGCTCATAACATAGAATAGACCAAATTCAATGCTCATAACATTTTATTTTAGCTATGGTACAGTATTTGGTCCAAGGACTTAAAGTATAGACCTATATGGCTATACCCTTGGGCCCTTGTCCTCATGTAAAGCAAAACAACTTTTGTAGAATCGAAAAGTTTAGGTATCTTAGACTTGGCTAATGATTTAATATTGATTGAATATCAAATAAATTATTACAGTCTACTATCATTGAAGTGCCTAGCTTCAATCATCTTTTTTTTTTTTTTTCAATCATCTATATCTAACAACTTGAGAATTTATCCGTCTCAGTATAATTTTGAGAACTAAACCTGTCAAGAAGGGATTGACTGGAAATGCTGCAAAATGTTTGAAGACATCTTATTAATGATAGTTACGTGTGCATCTTAATTATTACAAACCAAACACCATTATTGTGGGGAATTTTAAACTTATTGTTGTAATCTTGTTATAACAAAATTTCTTACGAGGATATCATTATTTCTCCATCAAATATAGTCAAGAAGATAATTTGTGTTGAGAAAAATGTGATTAAGAAATCAAGAATAACAACAACAAAAAAGATTTATGTTGTTCAGCACTGTACCTATGTCTACCTAGCTACAAAAACGAATCATTTTTTTATTACTTGTAATGGTAATACATATTCCAGATATCATATTGATATGCACCATAATTTAAAATACATTTACAAAATTACCATTTCATGTCAGACACCAATGATGTGTTATCTATGTGCTCCAGTACCTTTAATAATGTATGGGATATATACACAATATTTTGCTTCAATTCGGAATATAATGATGAAACCGTGGATAAAATGACCAAAAACTGGTAGCTTAACAGTCCAAAGTCCAGTATAGTCAGAAGATGAAACGCAGTTGTCCTATGCATCACTTGAAAAATACTGAAACTTCTATTTCATCTTATTATCCGTTTTATACCAAATGATTCTCTGTGTTAAGTAACTTCCAGTGTGATAATCCAAAAAGATTGGTAATAATATTCCTGGCGCGCGGCATAAAACTTTGGTTTAGGAGTAGGCCAAAACATCAATATAATCCTTAAATGAATCTGACATCCTTCACCATCAATGTTCCACCTATATTTACTAATCAACTGATTCTCCAATAACATTATGGTCTAGTGACACGAATTGAAGTGGCTTTCCCAAACGGGATGGAGGTCATCCGTTTGAGTCTCAGTAAAGACGGTATTGACTCTTTGTGCTTCAGTGTTCAACATTAAATACCTAGAAATTTTGGTAATTTAGCTACAAATTTAATTTTTCTTCTAGCGCATAATTGATACCGTATCCAACGTGTTATATATGTCGTTGGCTGATCTTTAAATTTCAACTAACTTATACTCAAACTCTAGTTATCAATTCACCCTCATATATATGAATAGCTTACACTATCCACTTTAAATTAGTTAATTAGTAGCAAACTCAATAGTTTAGATAATTGATAAATAGACGACTAATAATGTAAGGTCGAAAAATTAATTCTTATATATGCTCACTAGGTTAAAAAGCTCCAGGCCAAAGCTTTTTTCAAGTAAGAATCAAATTTTACAGGTGCGGCCATACCAGTTATATAGTACACACAACAAAAATGAAGGTGTACATGGTCTTAGGTTTGTGTCATGGGGGTGGCAACCTATGTATGTATATATGTATGTACAAGATTATTGTTGGTTGTAAGTAATGGTAGTGCATATATGCTTCTTGCTTTATCTGTGAGGATCAGAGGGTGGGGACTGGATTTCACCATTCATATATGGATTGATTGCTATATATACATGCAGTCTGGGAAAAAGGCATTATTATTAGATCAGAATCCCCAGAAATATATAGAGATAGATAGATAAAAGGGAATTTTTTCCAAAGGCATTTGGACAAGACAGTGAATGCCAATCATATATGGTTTTTCTAAAAGCCATTGTCTCTACCTCCCACGCTTACCTTTGTCCCCTCCTTTCTCCACCTTTCTCTATCTGCATGCCCACTTTACTAAATTACAACAATTTAATTTACACCAACAATAATAATACATATAATTTGTTTGTAATTATAATCACATCTTTAATACTAGCTCTAACATTCATTTGATGATTATTAGCATCTACAAGAATCCACTAAAACCTAGATTACATTAATATGGAAAATGTAGCACAAGATACTGAAAAACGACAATTTAGAAATAGATTTTCTTTTAATTAGAAATGAGCTGAGTTACTTTTTTCAATAATTAGACTCTTGAAACATATTTTAAGTATACCTTTAAAATGAGTATAGTATTTATAGTTATGGGAGTTTTCAGAACTTTCTTAGGAATTTTAGTGAATTTTCGTGAGGGGAATGTGTCCAAAACGTAAAAATGATATATATGTCTTAAATATTTAATTTTCATATATATAATTTAAAGTGCTCTCTCTCCCTAGCAAAATTGCATTTCTTTATGGGAAATACATACGGAGTACGTTTTTAAATGTTTATATATATATTATGGAAACAAATTCATAACTTCTCTAAATGTTTTTTGTGAATTTTCGAGAAACAAATGTGTTTGAAGCGTAAAGATGCATTTTCTTAAGAGATTGTGTGTTTCAGTGCATATATACCAAAAATAAGTGGTTTGAACGAAAGAGAAAAAATGAAAATTCCCGATCTGATCTCCTGATGCAAGATTAAATTAAAATTGGTATAAAAATAAGTTAGAAGTTCTCTCATAAAATTTGTTGATCGTAAACACAACTATTTAACACTTTAAACTTTTGATAAGAATACCAAAATATAAAGCCAGTTAAAACACTACACACATTATTTAGGAATAAATTAATGTGTGCATGATCCTGCAGGCTCTATGTTGTTATACTACAGATCGATGTCTGATCTGCAGACTGCAACATGTAATAGTAAACGCAATGTTGAATATGTTAGAAAGTTAGGTTTGATTTCTATAAATTAAACTTCCCAACACACAATTGACTTCTTTTCTTTTTTCTTTTTCCTTTTTTTTTTGATAGAGAGGGAAATATGCCAAGGGTGTTCACTGTGCATTAAGTAAATAGGGAGTATATTTTTTATGTTATAATTTAAAAATTATACACAAAAGATAAATGATACTTCTTTTTTTTTTTGTCGGATCACGAAGTGTTTGAAAAGACCTTAATCGTAAAAAGCACATTTTAAGTCCATATTATACTCAAATTAATTCACGTTCTCACCAAATCGATCTAATTAATGGACAAAGTGTTGACCAGATTTCACATCTTGGAAACACGAATTTGATCGAGCGAAAGGATGTGAGCAAAAAACTGACTTTTAGTACTTCCGCTGACGATTGCATTAGTGGTTGGTTTAATTAAAACGCAGCAGTTAGGCAACATAATTAATTAATAAATTGATTAATTAATTACAATTATTTACAAATCTAAGATTCAACTCCGTGATTAGTGCGCGATCTTATTAGCAAGTTAAGGCCTGGGTTTGAGTTGGAGGATAAGATCCCTACGATCATGATACTGTGGATCATGGTCATTTTTTGGATACTGATGAAAGTTCAGTTTTAGCGTACTACATATTCATTTTTCTAAGGTTTATTTTTAACATATTACATAAAATAAACTTATAGTACATTGTCAAAGCCTTTGTGGTCAAGTGGCACGGAGTAATTTTTCCAATTGGGAGGTTGTGGATTCGCACTGCACTATGGACTCTAGTTCATGTGTTTTGTGTTATGACCTTTTGTGTCTTGTGTTATAAAATATGTGTCTTATAAGTATGAATGATGTACCCGAAATAAATTAGTAATTGTGTCTTATGTTATGAATTTTTGCGTCTTATGTTGTGAAATTTTGTGTCTATGAACACAAATTATGTACCTAAATCAGATTTGAAAAATAAGTAAATATATAACATGTGTATATGTCTTGTGTTATGATTTTTTGTGTTTTGTGTTACGGAATTCTGTACCTTACGAGTATGAATTCTATACACCGTCTTTTCAATTCAGTTGGGTCTATAATGCTATGCTATGTGTCTTGTGTTGTGATTTTTTTTTATATTTTATGTTATAAAATTGTGTACCTTATGAGTATGAACTTTGTATCTCATTTCAATCTGCGGTCCAAATACTATTATGTGGACCTGGTGCATGATATAAATTGCCATTGAGACTTTGAGTTGGCAATAATGGGCTTTGGGTCGTATTTAATTTGGGCCATATGGATGGTACAGGATATGGACTTTAAACAGTATTGTTATTGGACTTTGTTGCTCTAATATAAAGCCTAGTTGTGAGCATGAACTTCGTGGATTATCCAAGATTCCAAGGATTACAACGTGGAAGTGCAAGATCATGTTACTGATCCAGCATTTAGAATTTAAAATTGGGCCAAAATTCGAGCTATAATGTACACAGATCAAATCAATTATCTTGGTACCGACAAATTATTGCATGGACCATGGTCCACACAGCTGTGTGGACCAAAAATAAAAAGTACATTATTTTTATACTGAAGGTACATTTGTATTGTAGGTACATTATTTGACAGTATATATCAAATAATGTACCTTTAGTACAAAAATAATGTACCCTAAAATAATGTATCTACAGTATAAAAATAATGTACTTTCAATACAAAAATAATGTACTTTTTATTTTTGGTCCACACAACTGTGTGGACCATGGTCCATGCAATACTGATTGCTTAGTACCGGTCAAGATTGAATCAAACTAACACTAAAAGATTGAATCTAACTAATTAACTCTTAAAATGTTAAATTCTCAACTCCAAGGACCTCCCATACTTTGGTCCAACAGAGCATGTGTGAGATGATGCAAATTACGATAACTCAGAAATTCAGTAGATAGAGTCAAATGGCAGTGCGCACAAGAGATCCTAAACATATGTCGTTGTAAATTCTTTTTTTTTTAAGGGAAACTCATTTCTTTCTAAGTAATCTTTTTAAATGTGAGACTTTCCCAATATCAATCAACAAGACTAAGCGTAATTGAAAACCCTATGACCTTTATATGTCTAAGATTAATCCTTTGATGAAATTAACATTCTTAACTAAGGTGATGTAATAAGACTAACCTATCAACAACTAATGATGACACTCATTTTTAAACATACCGGATTAAAACTCATAACCCCAGAAGATATCACCATGAAAAATTACAATATATATACTGCACATATATAACCCACCCCCACCTACCCCATCCCTTGGTGGCATATATCAACAAATTATTTTGATGAAGCGTCAGACACCTCTTTACATTCATTGGCTTGCCATGTAGGCTTTGTTTGAAGAACCGCCCCCCCCCCCCCCCCCCAAAAAAAAAAAAAAAGTGATGAGCTTGTACAGAGAAAAGTGCAGGTGTCGGGTCGCGGTGTGGGCCATTAAGATTCGGAATTCAACCCTTTGAGAGAAAAAAAATGCAGGTGATGTTTGATTTTTGTTACGAATATTAGGGATTTGAATTTGAGTTTTTTTTTTTTTTGTTTTGTTTGCGTAGATATGTATAATTTGGTATTGAAATTTAAAATTAGATTCACTTAATTTATCATCTCATGGACATAGAGTGTCTTCATAGAGTTAGAAAAATAATTAATCGGACAAAATTGAAAATCAAAATTATAAAAAAGTAAAAAGTAAGAGTGCAGTGGGTGTAGAGAGTTGTTGGATTACACATTGGATTCCACTTTAATTTGTTACTGTCGGCAGTGACACTGCTAATTTCACAAACAAATTAAAAGTTTCATTTTAACGTTTGCAGTTTATAATATATTTCCCGACAGAAGACAATATCATAAGGTAGGAGGATAAAAAGAATTAAAAAGTAAAAGTTAGGATGATAAAATAATTTTTCAAAAATAGGGGAAAAAGTAGAGAGATGCAAGTAAGTAGCAATTGACTCCTTTTGTCCTGTGAACCATATGTTTGAATTTAATAATACTCCTTTTGTCTCTTACATTTTATATTTCTAATTCTAATGAAACTTAATTAACTAAAAATTATTTATAATTCAATTTTTTCATAATATTATATTTATTATTATATAATAAAATTTAAATATTTAGAAATTACATTGAAATTACTATTAAACATATAGAAATTACATTGAAATAATAAAATATTTAAGAAAATAAACAAAGAAGAAATAATTGTTTAACCAATCGATAATAGAGTCACACTTGTGTGAGAACGTCTCATGAATCCTTATCTATGAGACGGGTTGGGTCATAAACAAAGAAGAAATAATTGTTTAACCAATCGATAATAGAGTCATACTTGTGTGAGAACGTCTCATGAATCCTTATCTATGAGACGGGTTGGGTCCGATCAATATGTAAATGTAATACTAAATCAGGAATAAAATGTTTGTTATTTAAGGGAAAACGTAATATTTTTTAGGATAAATGTAATACTTTTATATTTTGATGTAAAAGTATTACTTTTTTCATCAAAAGTATTATATTTTCTCTTATAAGTAATGTCGCACTTATAAAGGAAAATGTAATATTTTTATTCTTGATTTAGTATTATATGCATGTTTCATTAAAATGTAAAACTATTACGGATCGGAGTACATTTTTCCATATAAGTGATAAACATTTTATTCTTGATTTAGTATTATATTTGCTAGTATAAATATTATATTTTATCTTGACCTGACCCGTTTTATGGACAAGAATCCGTGAGGCGGTCTCACACAATTTTTTGCTTGATAATATATTAAATAAGATAGATAAAATGTGACAAAGAGAGTAATTATTATTATATAATTTTTTAAAATGTTTTTTTTCTTAACATTTGTGATGTTTGAACTATATATAATTGAATTACACATTTATTATGTTTATATAGTATGCTTACACACACCACACAATTAATTATAACCAGTAATTAATGGCTGGGCTATAAAACGAAAAAAGAATGATCACTTTAAAAATTAATCAATGATAAATTAATACATATATTAAAAATATAAAGTAAAAATGATAGTGTGGTGCATGGCAATGAAATTTGAGTGAAGAAAATCTCAAAAGGGGACATTATTTTATGGTGGGGGGTGGGGCAGCATTACACAAAAGCCATCAAAGCAAAAGGGAATGAAAGGAATTGTTTAAGGGACAGCGCCATTGATGAGGAGAACGTGGTGCATGCTTTGCTTTTTTCTTCCTCTTTCTTTTTCGCCATTTCACTCATCACTCCATTTGTAGACTTATCATCGCCATTCACTCATCACTCCATTTGTAGACTCTATCATTGACTCAGATACATAGAGTAGATAGTCCTAACATGACTCAGATACATAGAGTCCTAATACTCCCCCTCAAGCGTAGGGCAAGCTTGTGACCTGAAGCTTGTCTCGAAGAAAAGTAAATATAGGAGTGGGCAAAGCCTTCGTAAATATGTCAGCGAGTTGATCCTTTGTTGAAATAAAATTCACCTGAATGTCTCCACTAGCAA
>CP025648.1:19747886-19759659 GCA_003576665.1 Ipomoea trifida | reverse complement strand
TCAACCCTTTGAAAAAAAAATGCAGGTGATATTTTGTTACGAATATTAGGGATTTGAATTTGAGTTTTTTTTTTTTTTTGTTTTGTTTGCGTAGATATGTATAATTTGGTATTGAAATTTAAAATTAGATTCACTTAATTTATCATCTCATGGACATAGAGTGTCTTCATAGAGTTAGAAAAATAATTAATCGGACAAAATTGAAAATCAAAATTATAAAAAAGTAAAAAGTAAGAGTGCAGTGGGTGTAGAGAGTTGTTGGATTACACATTGGATTCCACTTTAATTTGTTACTGTCGGCAGTGACACTGCTAATTTCACAAACAAATTAAAAGTTTCATTTTAACGTTTGCAGTTTATAATATATTTCCCGACAGAAGACAATATCATAAGGTAGGAGGATAAAAAAGAATTAAAAAGTAAAAGTTAGGATGATAAAATAATTTTTTCAAAAATAGGGGAAAAAGTAGAGAGATGCAAGTAAGTAGCAATTGACTCCTTTTGTCCTGTGAACCATATGTTTGAATTTAATAATACTCCTTTTGTCTCTTACATTTTATATTTCTAATTCTAATGAAACTTAATTAACTAAAAATTATTTATAATTCAATTTTTTCATAATATTATATTTATTATTAATATATAAAATTTAAATATTTAGAAATTACATTGAAATTACTATTAAACATATAGAAATTACATTGAAATAATAAAATATTTAAGAAAATAAACAAAGAAGAAATAATTGTTTAACCAATCGATAATAGAGTCACACTTGTGTGAGAACGTCTCATGAATCCTTATCTATGAGACGGGTTGGGTCATAAACAAAGAAGAAATAATTGTTTAACCAATCGATAATAGAGTCATACTTGTGTGAGAACGTCTCATGAATCCTTATCTATGAGACGGGTTGGGTCCGATCAATATGTAAATGTAATACTAAATCAGGAATAAAATGTTTGTTATTTAAGGGAAAACGTAATATTTTTTAGGATAAATGTAATACTTTTATATTTTGATGTAAAAGTATTACTTTTTTCATCAAAAGTATTATATTTTCTCTTATAAGTAATGTCGCACTTATAAAGGAAAATGTAATATTTTTATTCTTGATTTAGTATTATATGCATGTTTCATTAAAATGTAAAACTATTACGGATCGGAGTACATTTTTCCATATAAGTGATAAACATTTTATTCTTGATTTAGTATTATATTTGCTAGTATAAATATTATATTTTATCTTGACCTGACCCGTTTTATGGACAAGAATCCGTGAGGCGGTCTCACACAATTTTTTGCTTGATAATATATTAAATAAGATAGATAAAATGTGACAAAGAGAGTAATTATTATTATATAATTTTTTAAAATGTTTTTTTTCTTAACATTTGTGATGTTTGAACTATATATAATTGAATTACACATTTATTATGTTTATATAGTATGCTTACACACACCACACAATTAATTATAACCAGTAATTAATGGCTGGGCTATAAAACGAAAAAAGAATGATCACTTTAAAAATTAATCAATGATAAATTAATACATATATTAAAAATATAAAGTAAAAATGATAGTGTGGTGCATGGCAATGAAATTTGAGTGAAGAAAATCTCAAAAGGGGACATTATTTTATGGTGGGGGGTGGGGCAGCATTACACAAAAGCCATCAAAGCAAAAGGGAATGAAAGGAATTGTTTAAGGGACAGCGCCATTGATGAGGAGAACGTGGTGCATGCTTTGCTTTTTTCTTCCTCTTTCTTTTTCGCCATTTCACTCATCACTCCATTTGTAGACTCTATCATTGTGCTTCTGCAGCAAGCCACGCCCCATACTTCACTCAATAATAATAGAGACAGATCAGGCAATTTCAATCGAGTTAATTGATTGGACAGTTAGCTTAGTAATTACAAAGTGCTAAGTTTAATTTTTTATAGTAGTTGTCTATTGGCCTTTTTGATTAGGTTAGCTATGAAAAATTTAGACCGATTTTATCTCTCTCCTTGTGATCTTTTATTGATTAGACTCGCAAAGGGAGAAAGCGAACTTCACCCAAAGGGCATATTCAGATAACGAATGTTGCTTTCTTCTAAATTAAAGAGAGAGTGGTTATTTACTTTTTGTGCATACATGTTATACCCCTTGAGAAAAAAATTAATAACTATATATTTGATCATATAATAATCTATTGTTAGCATGATCACATGAGATTTTTTTTATTTTTTATTTTGATTAATAGATGCTTCATTAAATATCAAGCATTCGAATTTAATTTGCATTTGGTTTTCTTGTGTTGTACGATACATGTAAAAAAATTGGATCTAATTTCGATAATTGGCCCATAACATATGATATTATGTTGTATACTTAATTTAGATAGTAAAACAATATAAAACTTAGATCTCAGTTTTGGGTGAAATCTAATAAAAATAGAATTAAATCCTATAAATTTGACTGAAATCTAATTATGATGATATGATCTTAGAAATATGCTTTCAAGTTCAAACATTAATTAAGAAGATGTTTTGTTCTAGTTATATAACATAACAATCAATAATGTGAAGATTAAAGATTTACCCAAAAAATAATGTGAAGATTAAAATGTTACATGCATGTCTTAATTTAGTTTCGAGGATGTGAGACTTTATTAACTAGCACGATATTCTTAATGAATAATTTGTATTTCATCATTTGTAAATCTTATTCCATTTTTTTTTCCTTTACCATAGTGCATTGGTATTCATATATACACTAAAGAATGAAACTAATCCAATATAGTTTTAGTTGGGTTTCATACAAATATAATTGACTCTCTTAGAGTATACAATTACATACACATGAATTTCTTTTCAAATTTGTATGTAATGTAAACATTTTAAAAATGTCACCTTATATAACAACATTAAATGAACCAAATGAAGTAAACAATGACTATATATAGTGTGATGAATCCTATTAGATTCATAAACCTCAACTATATAACTTAGAAAATGTAAAATTGTCCATACAAATTTAGCTCACTAGTTCAGTATGCAATATTTGAAACAAAAAATCAAGGTCTAAAACTCGACAATGATGACAATAACATGTAATCTTTAAAAAGTCAAAGGTTGCTTTGTTCACACACTATATATCAATAAACTATAGTCATCACTAGTACTAATTTAGCTCACCCAACCCAAATCAAAGCAAACCATTATACACACAGCCCACTAAATATATATAGGCATATAGACATATAGAGTCACATATACCTACAAACTACACATGCCCAATCTACTTTAATTATTGGAATTGGTACAACAACACATGCAAGTATGCAAGTATTTCCTGCAGGTTAAGGAAAACCTTGAGCAAGTTCCTTTGGGTAATGTGTTGTTTGTCGCATCATTTTCCATTTACTGCACCTTTGTCCCCACGGCAACCTTAATCCGAGGCTGCTTATATTACACCCCACAACATTAATTAGTTTTAATTAATGATGGACTGATGGAGGGTGGGAGGTGGGAGACTGGGAGATATTGGATTAAGTATGTATTTAATATCTCATAATTCTCTATTGTTATGATGAATCAAGCTAGAGAGCCTCACAATTGTTATTTCTTATTATTTACTCCATAATGCATTATCTTTTTATTGAATATTAAATTCCTTATTAACTTGGAGTGGAGTTCGTTAATTCATCAATACTCAATGAATGAAAATAAATCGTTTTTCTTTTTTAATTAAGGATGATTGACTAATAGAGAGTGACAATTACCAAACACATTGTGCTCAAATGGCATGTAGTGACTTTCCTATATGAGAGGTCATGAGATCGATAATATTTTGATACATACATAATAAAAAGTATAAGTACATATAGATTAGTTCGCTCGGAGTAATCAATAGATACAAAAATGAATGATTTGGAGTATTTAATTATTGGAATTTTTATATGTAAAAATATTTTAAGGTGTTGATTAGTACTGGATACAAACAATAGTGAATACAAAAAATTTTCGGGAGTTTATACCAACTATCAAATGCAATGGAGACATTGTAAATACAAATCTCAATTGTACTCGATGCAAGAGAGTCTGGCTTTCAAACTGAAATAACCATGAATTTGTAGTGTTGATGAAAATTATATTTACCATAGAGCAATGCATTTTTGTGTTCGCAAAAATGACCTTATTGACGATAATCAAATAATAAGGTTAGTATTATCTTATCAAACCTACTTTTTTGGCAAACTAAGCTAAGTTAGTTATTAAGGCTGCATTTGAGAGATGGTGAGATTAAACTTTGATCACTATAATTTCCCTGAATTTTTATCTCTCTATTAAAAGTTACAGAGTATATATAATTGTTTCCATCTAACGTTTATTCCACAACTTAAAAATTATATGATTAGAATGATAAACTACTTATATGGCTCTTTAAATAACATATTGAAGAGTGACTTAACCACAACCTAACTTAGTAGACAATCAATACTAATTACACATGTATAGAGCTTAATAATAATGGTTTTGTCCCTTTGGTCAAAGTCAATTACTCAATTGGATGTGAAGTAGGGAGACCTTAGGTTTGATAAGGACCGTCTCTTTTTATCCTAATAGATTCGATCTAGAACTGTACCCAGTCTTAAAAGGAGAAAAATAAAGATAGAAAAATAAAAAGCAACAAAAGAATAAAAAAGCTATAAAAAAAAAAAAAAGTGGAACCAACAAAACCAAGATTGAAACTTGAAGGGCAACAACTCCCAGTGCATGCCTTGTCTCTTATAATCTTGAACATGTTTAGGTAGTTTGTTCTGTCTGTATATGAGATAGAGAGGTTTCAGGAGGAACAGGGAAAGTCTCCTCAACAAAATCATAAGAATCTCACAAAAACATTATCAGAGGAGGAGGAGGAGGGCACACACAGTGTAAAGTTGCAAGTACAGCCCATAAGCAATCACTCTCGCTTTGGGTCATGTGTTTTCTTGATTTATAATATTCCCCTAGTTCCATTTTTTTTTTGAAAACCAAAAAAAAAAAATTCCCACAAGGTATAAGAAAAACCCCATCATTCCAGTCTGTTAAATCTCTCTTTTGTGGTTCCCTTGATGCTTGACATCAAAGCTCTCTTCAATCATTCTCAGAGGCTCATAAATTAATGAGCTTTGAAGGGTTTTCAGAGAATTATCAGAGATAGCCATAGTTGGTTGTTGGTGAGTGTGTGCTTGTTAGTTTGCTATTTCTGCACTTTCTGCAAATTCTTTTTCTGGGGTATTTAAAGTTTCCCCTTTTATGCATATTTAGGACCCCTCAGGGCTAGATTTGTTAGCCCTAACTGAAACAAGGTCTCTGCAGGTTCAAGAATTGAATTTTGCCCTTTCTGCTTCTCTGTGCTTATTTGTTTTTTTTTTCTTCTTTATTTTCGTTTATTTGCAGAATACTGTGCAGAAATTAAGGTTTTGCTTTGAATTCTTGGAATGTCTGTTCTCTCCTGAGGTACAATTAAGCCATAGAATGTTTGCATAGGTTGATAAAGGTCCTGAATTCTAGGTTTTGTGTTCTTCATACTGAAAAAGATGAGACCTTTGTAGGTTGTGGATTTGAATGCTGTTAGCTTTTGGGTCCACTTCCTTGTTTCTACAGAAAATGCCATTTCTTGAATTAATTACCCTTTGAAGTTTTCTGCTGTGTGTTGAATATGGCTGAAATTAGACTTACCAAGGTAGAGCAGGGTCAAACCAAGGTTAAGAATGTTCCAATTGCTGTTACCCCAGAGGGGTTCTGGTGTTGTCCCTCCCCAGTAGTGTTTCAGAAGTCTGTTAAGTCACAGAACCCTCTAAACAAGCCCAAATCGTCGCCCCCGACCACCCAAACCTCGTCTCAGAAGAAACAAACATCTGTAGCTGAGAAAAGACCATCTAGTAATGCTCCACCTAGGTCAAATGTTGTTGCTGATGAGCTAAAAGGTCTCACTTCCGAGGCGCCCAGTGTTAGTACGTCGGTGGGAACAGAGCGAGGGCCTCATCCGAAGATTGAAAATGTGGCAAGGAAGGTGTCTATTGAGTTTGGTGAACCGGGGACTAGTGATCTGAGAGTAATTTTGCTCGGGAAGCAGGGATTTGCGGTGAAGTTGAATGTCCACAGGGGTATTCTAGTAGAGAATAGCAGTTTCTTTGCCAACAAAATATCACAGCAGCAGCCCGTTTTTCCCTGTATCGAGGTCGATGATTGCGAGGATGTTGAGATATATGTCGAAACTGTTGGCCTGATGTACTGCAAAGATTTGAGGCAGCGATTGATCAAGCAAAGTGTTGCTCGTGTCCTACGGATTCTCAAGGTAATTTCTATACTCGTTTTCTCTTTACCTTGCAAACAAATGAATTCTGCAATTTGAATTTTGAACTAGCATTTCTTAGGACGCAACGTGTTCCTTCCCTTTTATTGATCATGAAACACCAGTCCCGACGAATATCTCATACTTGGAACCCAGTTTTCATTTTGTTTCGAGAATACGATGTTCCCATATCTTTTAATGTTGTGTCTGCTGCTAAAAGCGATATTCTTAGGCTCTGAATGGTACACTATAATGCTTCCAGCAGTGCAACATTTCTTAAGAAATGAATCTTTTGCCTTGGTTTTCTTTGTTGTATATATTTCCAGTGTTCGAGTGAACCATGGAAGGAAAATAGTTATTGACTAAAAAAACATGCAATACAAAGAAACTTTGAACTATAGAGTAGAGTATAGTGGGAACCAAGCATTTTTCGGTCTTTGTAGGAATCGATTGCAGATTTCGAATAGGTAGGATAAAGTGGTTAATTTGATGAAAGGGAAAGGATAATGGGTTGTCTAAAGTTGTTTGTTTCTTTGATTAAAATAATTTTGTTTGATCATATACATAATAGAAGTTTAGTATTGATCATAAACCGTAATGTGTCTCTAGGTCGCAGAACATCTTGGCTTCAAACAATGCATGCAGTCATGCTTAGAATACTTAGAAGCAGTCCCTTGGGTGGGGGAAGAAGAAGAAGAAAAGGTAGTTTCTTCGATTTTACGTCTGCAAGGTGAGGGAATTGGGGTGAACCCGGTGTTGAAACGAGTGTCCTCTGATATTTCGAGGCCTCCCAAGGACACTTTCTCGCAGATATTGGAATTGGTGCTCAAGAGCAACGAGGAAAGAGGCCGTCGGGAAATGAAATCGATAGTACTGAAGCTCCTTAGAGAAAACAACAGTCTTCCGAGCTCTGCAGGCTCGGTTGACATTTGTAACGAAATACTTTACACCTCGTGCAGAAGCTGCCTGGATTCGTTGTTGAATCTGTTCGAACGAGCTGCAGAACCCGAGCTCAGCAACAGCTCGGTTAGCTGCAGAGAGCCAGGGGCCAAGCAGATCGCCTTGCAGGCGGATAACCTCACGTGGATGCTGGAAATGCTAAGCGACAGGCAAGCAGCAGACGGGTTTGCTACGTTGTGGGCTAGCCAGCAAGAGTTGGCCTCGCTGCACCCGAGGCTTCCCACTATCGCCCGCCACCACGTCAGCTGCATCACAGCGAGGCTCTTCGTCGGGATAGGCAGAGGCGAGATCCTTCCCTCGAAGGACACCCGCCATCTCCTGTTACAGACGTGGCTGCAGCCGTTGATAAACGACTACAGCTGGCTGCAACACAGCAGCAGATCGTTCGACCGAAAGGTCGTCGAGGAAGGCATCGGGAGGACTATCCTGACGCTCCCTCTCGAGGAGCAGCAGAGCATTCTGCTCTCTTGGCTCGACACCTTTCTCAAGGCGGGCGATAACTGCCCGAATCTCCAGAGAGCCTTCGAAGTGTGGTGGCGCCGCACTTTCATCAGACCCTATACCGAAGCCGAAAGCGTCGGCCAAACAGGCAACTCTGCAGCACCACAGGTGTTACACTCAGTATCTGAAAACCAAGAAACAAGTGAAGAATTGTAGATTCAAGGAATCATTTCTGACTGTCCGTATTTCATTCCCGACTACCAACTGAGCTATCTGTGCGGGTTTCATTACTTGACGACCAACGATGTTGTTGTATGATTGAGCTTTAATTGCTTATTGAATGTATGTATTTAGATGTATCTGAAAAGGGATGTAATACATGTCTTATTGGTGTGATTTCTGTCATCCTAAGGTTGTTTAATGTAGTCTGAGTTTTGACTCTAACTTCTGTGGTTGTTTAATGTAGTATGAGTGCATACAATTTACCATATGAATGCACACATGTGAGCATAAATATAATATAAACATAAATGTGCATTCCAACTATCAGTTTAGGCTTTCAATTGAATGAAGCACATGATTCAATTTGGTATCAAAGCCATGCAAAAGGTCATGGGTTTGAATCTCCGTGCCACGTTAAATGTGCATGATTCAATTACACAATCTATTCGTTAAGAATGATTCTCATTTGAATAGAAGCATATACTTTTAATATAGTTTCAAATACTGGAGTATATGAATTTTATATACTAATAGCCTAATTCTGCCCTAGTTAACCAAATCAAACACATTAAATGGGACTGAGAGAGTATATTTATAAACCAGAGGTTCTCGGTTTTCATTTACACTATATATTGTTTCGAAGATTTGAACTTCAATTCAAACTTTCTAAATAAATCATGCACTGGATTTATGATTTCAATTAATTTACAAATAATCAGTAATAAAAAATAATAGTCATTACCATTTTTGGTCCTATTATTATGGTGACATTGCCAATTTTAGTCCACTTCATTAATTTTTGCCACATTTGAACCACTCTTATTTAACCATTGCCACTTTTAGTCCAACGTTAGAAAATCCGTCCAAAGACCGTCAAACAGAGGGGTATTTTTGTATTTTCACGGTGTTTTTGTCTTTTGCACATACCAGAGCCTCTGTTCAATGGAACCTCACATATGCAGGTTTAAAGTGCCCGGAAATATACCAGATAATTCATTGCTGGTCAAATATAGGATCTCCAAGTGAGGGAGATGAAATATAGACCAGAGAATCCATTATGCCATGGCCCATGGGAGATGAAATATGGACCAGAGAATTCATTATGCCAACCCAATTGCAGCAAGGAGAAGAAGAAGATTAAGAATTTCTCTCCCACCCATCAACACCAAACTCTAGTAAATCCAATAATCCTCCAGAGATCACAAATCCACCGGATTACATGTCCAGTTTATGGGGATTTTGGGCATGAGATTCTGCAGAAACCCCAAGAAGAATGAAAATCACACAAAGTATCACCAAACCCATCTCTTCTTTCCAAAAACGCTCAAATCTTTTTCACCAAGACTTTTCCTTTCTCAACATTCGCCCCAAGATCAACTCAAAACACACAAAAAACAGAACTTTTGGGTAATCCAATGTTATGTGGATTTCCTCTACGAGCGTGAGCGACCAGCAGCAGCGATGGATAGTGGCAGTGACCGGCAACATCCTCCGGCGTAGCAAGTCGGCAATGCTGGTTCTCGAGCAAAGCAGGCGGCGACTTTGGTGGCGTTCCGGCGAGGGAAGACCTTCTCCGCAGTAGCGATTTTCCCGGCGTGAAAGTAGGCTAGAAGACACCGACCCCACAAACATAAACATGTAATTGATTCCTAGGAGAACGAGGTAGTGTTTGCTGCCTCTTCTTTTGCCCCCAACTTCATGCATTGGGTCGATTGATATCTTCTCGCCGCCGGCAAAGTGGAGAAAGAATTTATTACTTTCTCGCCGGCGGTGAGAGTCGAAAGAGGGCAGCGGTGGTTGTATAGGCGGCGCTGCACCAGAGAAAGCTATTAAAGTTCAGAGTGAAGAGTAACGCAAATGGTATAGCGATGGACGCAAATGGTATGTGGCAAAAGACAAAAACACCGTGAAAAGACAAAAATACCCCTCTGTTTGACGGTCTTTGGACGGATTTTCTAACGCTGGACTAAAAGTGGCAATGGTTAAATAAGAGTGGTTCAAATGTGACAAAAATTAATGAAGTGGACTAAAATTGGCAATGTCACCATAACAATAGGACCAAAAATGATAATGACTCAAAATAATAATAATAACACGGAGTCGTGACATTTTCCTTAATCATTAAGATCAACATACAATACTTATATCATAGACCTGGATCCACCTGGTAAGGTGGACCCCATCACAATTTATACTAAATGTTCACAATTTAAATTGTGAGCTTTTAATATGTAAATTGTGAACATTCAGTATGTAAATTGTGTATTTTAGACCCATATTCACATTGTAAGGTGGACCGGAACCATAGAATAATTTGTCATCAACATAGGAGTGGTAAATTGGGCTTAAATAACAATAGCCCAAACAGAGCTATGGGTCATCTTTATTTTCTAATATTCATGCTAGAGGCCTAATTCCGATCTTGGACATATCCAAATCCTTCAAATGCTGATTTAGAAAATTCCAATCATTATACCACGGTCCACAGTACAATATCTATCTATATATATATTAAAACAGAAGTAATAGTTTTCCCGCTCATTTTAGTCCAAAAATTTTGAAATCGGTCAACATAATATTATATAATAATTACTTATCAGAATTTATAGCCTTCCTTATCATTCCTTATTTATGGCTAAAATTGATAAAATATTCAAAATATGATTCCATTCCTTATTCTACACGGAAATTAATTTGAAATATTTTATTCAATTCCATTCCTGTATAGATTCCTTATTTATGTACATATGTTAACAAAATAGTCACACGGAAATAATAATTATTAAACAAAATTATAGTTATTATACCATGCAATTCAATTATTGTTCAAAATATTTTAATCTTGCGTATTATATATATATATATTACTATATGATGTATATTATAGTATTCAAAAAAATACTATATTATGTAATTGTACGTAATTAGATTCCTCTCATGATAATATTCAAAAAAATAAAAATTTCAACAATCAAATTACGTACTATATGATGTATATTATAGTATTAAAAAAATATTACTATATTATGTTATTGTATGTAATTAAATTCATCTCATGATAATATTAAAAAAAATGAAAATTTCAACAATCAAATTATTATATGATGTATATTATAGTATTTAAAAAAATATCACTATATTATGTTAATGTACGTAACTAAATTCCTCTCATTATAATATTCAAAAAAAAAATCAAACAATCAAATTACTATATGATATATATTATAGTATTAAAAAAATATTACTATATTATGTTAATGTACGTAATTAAATTCCTCTCATGATAATATTCAAAAAAAATAAGAATCCAACAATCAAATTACTATATGGTGTATATTATAGTGTTAAAAAAATTACTATATTATGTTAATGTACGTAATTAAATTCCTCTCATGATAATATTCAAGCAAAATAAAAATTACAACAATCAAATTACAATATGATGTATATTATAGTATTAAAAAAATATTACTATATTATGTTAATGTACATAATTAAATTACTCTCATGATAATATTCAAAAAAATAAAAATTCCAACAATCAAATTACTATATGATGTACATTATAGTATTCCAAAAAAATATTACTATATTATGTTAATGTACATAATTAAATTTCTCTCATGATAATATTCACACCAAAAAAAAAATTTACAACAATCAAATTACTATATGATGTATATTATAGTATTCCAAAATAGATATGTCAAATTTAATTTATTCTAATAAGATAAATTGAAATCTTCTCTTCAATTTAATATTTTTGTATTATAGATATTTTTAATTTTATTTGTTTTATTTTTTGAATTTTAATTAAAATTAT
>CP025648.1:19588143-19747861 GCA_003576665.1 Ipomoea trifida | reverse complement strand
TTTATATACTAATAGCCTAATTCAAACTTAATGTTATAAAAAATTAATGTTCAAAATAATATCAGTAAGCCCTAGTTAACCAAATCAGACACATTAAATGACGAGAGAGTATATTATAAGCCAGAGTTCTCGCGTTTCATTTACACTATATATTGTTTCGAAGATTTGAACTTAATTCAAACTTTATAAATAAATCATGCACTGGATTTATGATTTCAATTAATTTACAATAATCAGTAATCTCTATCTATATATAATAAACATTATCCTCCTTCTAAAATTTCCCGCCCAAAGTTAGTGGCATTTTGGTAAAATCTATTATTTTATTTATTTATTTATTTATTTATTTATTTCTTAATCTATTAATTATTAATTTATTATGGTTAAATGTTGGTGATTGAATAAATGGATTTATTAATTAATTAAAATATTAAAAAAGTAATATAATATGGTAATATTAATTGGTGATTAATAATTGATGATATATGATGTATAATTGGTGTGATATATTTGGTGATATATTTGTATATGTAATATATGAATAGTATAAATAGAATGAATATGTGATATATTTGGTGATATATTTGTAATTTCGATTAAGTTATTTCAATCAAATAAAATTTAATACATAACATAATTATATATGTGATTTAAGATTGAAATAAATTCTTTTTTTTTAAAGATATATATATCGAATTAAGTTTCAGTAGTCTTGAAGATTTTTATACATAAGTTCAAGATGTATTCTTCATCCAATACATTAATAATTTTTTAATAACATAACATAATTATATATGTGATTTAAGATTTAAATAAATTCCTTTTTTCTAAATATATATATCGAATTAAATTATAACAGTAGCGTGATTTAAATTTAAATAAATTCTTTTTTTTTCTCCTACTAATCAGCCAAATTTCCTAAACTACTCCCCAATCTCCACCCCTCTTAATTTCTTACCTTTTTCACCTATATCTCTCTCTTCCTTATTTTCTATATAATGAATTGCTTATAATCATAATTCGTATTCCATGTGAAATTCTAAGCCAGATTATACCTTTATTTTTCTCTCTTTATCTCTTAATCGGTTCTCTCCGGAAAAAACAACCATGAGTCTGTAAACATGGTGAGGTACCGGATTGGCGACTCGGTGGAGGTGTTGAGCAACGAGGAAGGCTTTGTGGGATCCTACTACGAGGCAATATTTTTTTTGTACTCTCTAAAATTCCCTTTCTAATAATTTTAATATTTCATTCTCCATTGTGTGTGTAATTTGGTTCAATTGAGAACATCATATTGTCTCGGACGAAAAGTGGTGACGAATGCTGGCCATCAATTTAGAAGATTTAATGACTGGAAATAAAGAGAAACAACTATGAAAATCTTGTGAGTGTATCGGTGGATGACAAATAGTACTCTCAAGATCTATTAAAATTTAATTAAGTTGAGTGCATTATTAGTTATCATCACCTTTTCGTAGTGCATATACAAAGTTTGTAACAATTACGAAAATGTCACTGTATTTTTTTTTTAAAAAAATCCTTTATTTTCCAATAGTTGATCACTCAAGATGGACAGATGCTATTTATCTGCACTTCTCACCCGAAAGCAATGTCCCCACTTGGTCAAAATTTTATATAAAAACAAAAACAAAAAAAAAAAAAAAAAAAAGGAGAATGAACAATGGGCCAATTGTCTACTGGAAAATGATATATGTACTTCGTGGATATAACTCTCATCAAGTGTTCGAATTTTATTGAATAAAGAAAAATTAATAAATAAAATCCATGACTCACCACCTTTTATTAATCAATCAAAATATGACACACCAGTTAAATTATTTGATAAAGAATGTATTCAATGTAAATATAATTAGGTAATTAATTCAGTAATTAATATTCAAGGTAAATACTTAACAATCTATACTATATATCTATACTATCTATAAAAGTAATATCCTCCTCCAAAATTTTTCCGCCCAAACATAGGGGCATTTTAGTAATATGGTAATTAGTATGATTTAGAATAATATTAATTATAATTGATTATATATTCATTATTAGTAAATATACTAATTATTATGATAGAATTTATTATTATTATGATAGAATGATAAAATGATAAAATAAGAATAATATTAATTATAATTGGTAATGGTAATAAATCGTTATTAGTAATATGGTAATGGTAATTGTAATTATGGTAATTATTATAATAAAATTTATTTTTATTATGATAGAATAATAGAATAGTATAGAATATAGAATAATATTAATAATATTAATTATAATTGGTTATAATTCATTATTAGTATATGGTAATGGTAATGATAATTATTATTATGATAGAATTTATTTATTATGATAGATAATATATATATATATATATATATATATATATAATATATATATATAAATAATAATAATAATAATAATAATAATAGAAGTGTATGAAAACTTTTTCCCGCACAAATTCAGGAGCATTTTTGTAATCTCAATCATTTTGAAAAATTTATGGAAACAATATTAATAAATAAATAAATAATAATAATAATTAATAATAATAATATAATAATAATAAATAATAATAATAAATAATAATAAATGATATAACTTTTATGCATATTTGTGTCTTAATTGGCACCTAATTGATAGAAAATAAAAAAGGTAACGGATAATAATAATAATAAAATAATAATAATAATAATAATAATAATAATAATAATAATAATAATAAATAATAATAATAATAATAATAATAATGATATAACTCCTACGCATATTTGTGCCTTAATTGGCACCTAATTGATAGATGACAATTTATGAGCACAATATTAATAATTAATAATTAATAATATTAATAATATTGATATAATGTTTATGCATATTTGTGCCTTAATTGGCACCAAATTGATAGAAATGAAAAAGGAACGGAATATAATAATAATAATAATAATAATAATAATAATAATAATAATAATAATAATAATAATAATAATAATAATAATAATAATAATAATAATAATAATATTGATATAACTCCTATGCATATTTGTGCCTTAATTGGCACCTAATTGATAGAAAATGAAAAAGGAAACGGAAATCCTCATTTCGTTTATTCCGGCACAAACACTTCAACCCAAACAATTTAAACAAACAATAGAAAAGGAAAATAAAAAATGACTGATAATTCAATGATTAATATTAATAACGTTAGCAGTAAAAATGAAAAAGGAAACAATATTAACTTACGAGAAAAAATAGAAAACAAAACGAAATTAACTAACCAGGAAACGAACTAATAATAATAAGGTTACTAATAAAAAAGGAAAATCCTAACAAAATTTCCATTTCGTACTTTCCCATCAATCCACTTCTGTCCAAACAATAGAAAATGAAAATTTATTGAGAAAACAATAGAAAAGTAAATTAAAAAAAAAGGGTCCATAATTTACTGATTAATAATAATAAATTAGCAGTAAAAAGGGGAAAATGGAAAATGAAACATAATTAACTTACTATGAAAATGGAATAATAATAATAATAATAATAATAATAATAATAATAATAATAATAATAATATTATATATATAAATATAATAGAAGTGCTTAGCCAAGTTTCCCCAAAATTTAGGGGCACTTTGTAAAACTAAACTCATAATTCTTTTTCATAATTTATTTAGTAAAAACCATTGATTTTTTTGGCTAACTATATATATTTTCATAATATGATAAAAATAGTAAATAAAAATAAAAATAACATCTAATAAAAATTAATCACATGATTAATATATATAAAATAATATTTGCATAATAATATGAATAATTTACAATTAAAATTTAAATTAAATGTATAAACAATTAATTATAAATTAATTTTCTCTTAAATAATTATTACTTTACTACGTGTTTATGTTATCATTACTATATATAAAAACAATTTCCTCCTCCCCAAATTTTCCCCCAAAACTTAGGATATTTTGGTAAAATCATTTATTTTATTTTATTATTTATTTATTATTTATTAATTTATTAATTATCCATCCTATAATATTATTATGGTAATATATGATAATGATAATATGATAATATGGTAATATTGTTAATATTAATGGGTGATGGGTGATTGGTGATATATAATTGATAATTGATAATATGGTATATGGTATATTTCTTAATATTTAATATATTTATATAATATATTAATATATACTAATATTAATTAATTAATTGGTATTATTTTTAAAGAATAATTAATTGGTGATTGGTGAAATAATTTCAGGTGCGGCGTGCTCTCCCGTGCGGCCGTGCAGTCACACGCCACTCAATGTTACGAAATACACCACTTAATGTTAGAAACACACCACAATGAAACACACCAACAATGTTAAGAAACACACCACAGTGCATATTTGTGTGGTGTGTTTCTTAGCATTGAGCGGTGTATTTCGTAACATTGAGTGGTGTGAACCGCACGGGAGAGCACGCCGCACCTGATCATGACTCTATATATATATATATTAAGTAATTGGTGATTGGTGATTAGTGAATGGTAATATTGTTATATATTAATATTTATATTTATATAGATTGATATTGATATTAATTAATTAATTGGTGATTAGTGATATGATAATCTATATCTATATCTATATATCTATATATATTTATATAATTGACATGTAATTAACTATATTAGAATGAAAAAATTATATAATATTGTAGTAAAATTTTTACATGTCGACTTCGTAAATATAGATGATTGACATGTAAAAATTTTGTTCACCGATTGTTCACACTCCGAGCGTATCTTGTTTCGACCTCATCAGTTCTTTCTCTTGCTGGTTTCGCCATTCAATCTTCTAGATTACTGTTATCATCTTTTAATTCTTGTGCTGTTAGTCTTGTCCAAGATCAGCGAACAACATAGCACATTCTCTTGCGGCTTCGGCCATATCGCAGATTTCCACTTTGTACTGGGACTTGATCCCTCCAAACTCTATTTCTGCTCTATTTGATTAATCGAAGTTCGGTTTTGTTTTCAAAAAAAAAAGTATGTAAATTGTGTATTTTAGACCCTGATTCACATTGCAAGGTGGACCGGAACCATAGAATAATTTGTCATCAACATAGGAGTGGTAAATTGGGCTTAAATAACAATAGCCCAAACAGAGCTATGGGTCATCTTTATTTTCTAATATTCATGCTAGAGGCCTAATTCAGATCTTGGACATATCCAAATCCTTCAAATGCTGATTTAGAAAATTCCAATCATTATACTACGGTCCACATTACAATATTAACTACTACGGAGTAACATATTAGTTCATTTTAGTATGTTAGACTATCATTATTCCTGCAATACTATTTCACTTTCAAAAGTATGTCCTACGTTCACATCGTTCAATTTATAATTTATTTACTCTTCAAACTACATCCTTGCAAATTCAATTAACTTGAACCTAATATCACATCAATTTAAAATATTAACTCAAAACTAAAATAAATAAATAAATAAAAGTACTATACGACGACCTTTGTTGACATTTTGCAGCAAAGGCTGCCATTAGCAAGTTTGCTAAAATACCAAACTTGTTATCCTATATATGTGGCAAATTAAACAATAAAAAAGTAATTTTTTTGGCCACCTCACATAGCAAGTGAACCACTTGTTGGGTTGAGGCCAGCCTTATACGTTCACTTTTAATGTATTACATTATTAGATGCTTATTTTTAGCATGCTATTTAAAAATAAACTTTCAGTACACTAAATAGACTTTGGCAGCCAAGGGCCTTGTAGTCCAGTGGCATCAAACCCTTCCCTTTATACGAGAGGTGTGCTTTATGAATAGATACTACATTGTAATAGAGTCAGTAGCATTCAACAAAAAAATAGACTTTGGCAAATTATTATGTGGACCAAAATATACAATTTAAATCGTGAACATTTAATATGTAAATCGTAATTTACATATTCAATTATTATCAATATTTTTTTATTAAATTCATCGCAAATGATTGTGGATATTTCTCCTCCATAAAGGATTGCAATTTACAACTGGTTTTGTTTTTCTTGTTTTTTGGTTGGGCAGTGGCAGACAAGATTGGGAATGCAATTTGAATTTTGAATAGGAATGAATAAGATAAGTAAATACTTGGAGATAAAAATAATAATAAAAGTTCTTTTTTTTTTCTTTTTTAAAAGGACATGTACGTTCTGCACTATAATTTCTTTGTCGAATTAATGGGACCAGGCAAGACAAAAAAACCATTCTGAATATATGTACTGTGCAAACAATACATACACACATATATATAGATGCCGATATAGTCATATAGATATAGAATAGGGGCAAAGGCTATGAGCCTATGAAACTAACGAGGTTGCTGACTTGCTGTCCATGGCAGAGAGTGACTAACCACCGTAAAGTAACAACAATTTATTAATGTATTCTGTAGGAAAACAAAATGTGTTTTCTGTTAGAATCAAACTCAAAAATTTTAGATAGGAAAATCATAAGTATTATATATATTTATATCGATATGATTTCAGGACTAATAAAATTAGTGAGTATTTAAAGTTAATTCTAATAAAAATCTCTTGTCTTTTGTGGTAATTTTAAATTTAGTCTTAAATTATTGTTTTTATCATTTAACATCCCAAGTTATCATATTTTGAACACGTTTAGTCCTTCTGGTGGTATTATGGACAATTTTACATACGGTGTGTCATAACATCACGTGTTTTATAAAATTGTGTAGGCAAATAAATTGATTTTTCAATAAAAAAAATGGGATTTATAATTTTAGAAAAGTAATCCCAAAGATGAAAGAATGAAATAGGAGTATGTTTTTTTCATACATACTCATAGGGGTATGTTTTTCTAGTAATAAAGATTTACATATTCATTACTTGAATGGACAATTTTTTTATTTTTTTTTTGTAAAGTTAGTACTCCGTATTATATTTTGTAAGGCTAAAACAATAACAAAAACATCTAGAACTAAAAAAAAATGCATTTATTTTACTCATAGGAGTATGAATAAAATGTCATGAGTCTCTTAATCAAAGATTTCGCATTCAAATCTTGAAAATGCAGTTATTTTAAAGTACATGATACTCAATATCAGTAGACTTATACCCGAGACAATGTATAGGCATGTATATTTATATAGTGTATAGTTTAGTAGTGTACTAGTGTGAGGTTTTCTCATCGCCCTGTGACCCTAGCCGGCAAAGAACCACAAGGAGGTAAACCAGCCTATGTATAGGCATGTATATTTATATAGTGTATAGTTTAGTAGTGTACTAGTGTGAGGTTTTCTCATCGCCCTGTGACCCTAGCCGGCAAAGAACCACAAGGAGGTAAACCAGCCTAGATTACTCGAGGATCGAACCACAAGGAGGTAAACCAGCCTAGGTTAGGCGAGGATCGAACCTCCAATCTCTTGACTGTAAGTAAAGCACTTTTACCACCTGGGCTGTCCTTACGGACAGTGTACTAGTGTAGTGTAGTGTAGTGTAGGGTGGGGGTTTAAGTAGTAAAGAAGGTAGTATTATTGTGATTGCATTGGTGGGTAGGCCACAGGGAACACATTGATTGCACAATCTTGCAGACTGACCTAACCTGCTCCAATTTACTCTCACATTAATGGGCCTTTCTTTTCCTCTTTTTCACAAAGTCTTGCACCTACCTTTTCTTACCTATATAGCTTTCATCCCTTCTTTCTTTAGTTTGACCACTCTCACCAAATTTACTATTCTTTGACCCACTTCCTTCTTCTCCATGCCTAAATTTGTTAAAAAGACAAAATTGGAAAATAATAATACTCCGTAATAGTTATATTATTATAAATATGCTTCTTTTACTACTAATAATCAGCTTGGTTGGCGTGAGTGGCCGAGCACTCTTGTCCCTTAAAAGAGGTCGGGAGTTCAAATCACCTCTTATATGGAAAAACCAATCTGGCCAGCACTTCGCCCCTTAATTGGGCTGGCCCAGTGCGAATGGGGATTAGGCTGAGTATGGTACAGGCTATAAAGGTGCCTCCTATGGGTTAGGGCCTGCTCAGGACACCTCATGGTCTAACTAAAAGAAAAATAGAAGAGAAATGTGTGTTATATATGATATATCAATCAACTCAAACTTTAATGTTATTGGTAGAGTCAGAAAGCTACTCCAAATTAATTATATGAAATATTTAAGTTATGAGGATTTATAAGATTTAGAGACTTTCCAGAGGTACAGTTACAATTGTTTTTGCCTTTTTGGTGCGATACTAAATTCAAAAAAATATTAGTTCCAATCCATACTAATTTTAATAAATGATTTAGTAGTGATTTACATATTGATATGGTTTCACAGGTCCTAATATAATATGTATCTAGAAGTAGCTGGTGTCTCTTTGATAAGAGACTGTAGAAAGACTCCATACTTAAGAGTTTATAATTTTAAAGAATATCTTAACCTCGCTCGTATCAAAGGTTTCATCCTTAAGAGCTTATGACTTTAAAGAATATCTTAACCCTGTATCAAAGGTTTCATCATATCCTTAAAGAGTTTATGACTTGAGCAAATATCATTTTTAGTCTCTCAACTATAATATATTTATCAATTTTGGTCCTTGACTATTAAAAATTTCAAATTAGGTGCATGACTATTCAATTTGTATCACATTTGGTTCTTGACTATTAACATTTTCAAATTAGGTGCATGACTATTCATTTTGTATCACATTTGGTCCTGCCGTTAAATTTTCCGGGCAAATTTCCGGCGAAGTCACTGGTGACAGACTAATTTATTTAATTCGTATTTTAAAAATTATTTCAATACTCTGTAACCTTTAAATAAAAAAAAAACTTAAAAATAAAAAATAATAATAATAAAATAGAAAACGCCGGTCACCCCTATGAATTCGCCGGAAATTTGGCCGGAAAAAAAAAGAGTGAGGACTATTGCTAAAAGTGCATTATATTCCACAAAATTGTAAAAACGTCTGAAAGTACAATTTTTACATATCACAAAATGTACTTTTAGAGTTGAGTAAATTTTTTACACTTTCGCACTTTTATATCATTGTGATTTGCTATTCTACCATTAGGGTTAATTATACTTTTGTGTGTGTATATAGAGTTTATACACGATAGTTGTAAGGATAGTTGAATGATCAGTGCATTCAAACCACAAGAAGTATGTAAATAAGTAGACAATAAATCAAGAAAATGATGTGAAAAATGTACTAATAAGGGGCTATACAGTTGCAGGGAGTCTCACATTTAATTTCATGCTAGCATAACGCTACCATTGGTGACATTTGACTATGTATATATTAATTAATTGGTCATGTCTAGATGAAATAAATAATTTAAACAAAAGACATAAACATGGAAACCATATGATTCTCCGAATATGTGTGTGCTTTTCGTGTGATAATAACAGCATAACAATAAACCATTTGACCAGTCTCTTATCACTTAGTATGCTGACCGTTGTGACGGAGGATTAATCTTCTGACTATTGACTGGAGAGGTATCTTTGGGCAACCAGAAAAACAACATAGTAATCCACAACCCCGGGCATGGCAGGCCTAACCAAAAAAATGATTCTGGTCGGGCAAATTTCCGGCGTGGCGCAGCCCCAGCGTGAGCGACACATTGCCGGCGCCGCCGGAATCCGCCGTGCCACGGCGGTGACACGTGTATTGGGTATTGATTGCGAGTAGTGAAGGGTCGCTTTCGTGGGCAGCGTTGATTTCGGATCTTTTGCCTGCTGCAGCTGCCACCACTGCATCGGCAGACGTGGCAGTCACTGACGGTGGCGGTGTGGTGGTGACGGTGGTGGTGGTGGTGGGCGAATTACTGACGGCGTTAGGCGTTGGTGTTTGTGCCACGGTGTCATCGTCTCCACTGTCCATAATGTTTTCACTGTCATCATCGCCTACTTTAACTTCTTGTTGGTACATCTCTTCCACCATGGGTTTCCACAGCCGGACCCTGGCATTAATGAACCAATTTGAAACCTGAAAAAACACAAATTTTTTTTTTATTAAAAAAACTCAATTATAATAATTACATATATCCCAAGATGATAATAAGATGCAGTGCTGCATATAAGTCATCAGAGCTCAGAGACAAACTGAGTTAGGGGAATTTAATGATGTTACTGTCTTACTCATCAATGTATAGTATGACAAATGCACTATACACCTACCAACAAACAAATTAAATCAATTTATTGGTGTGCTACATTCCAAAATGTGATTGAAACAATCCACCATTTTACCTATTAGAATTTTAAATACTCCGTAGTAATTTAATAGTTTAATGTGAATGATAAATTTCATTATTATCGTCTTAAAGATTTTAGTGTTTTCTAACCAGTTCAATTTCAATATTTTTTTAGATACCCCTTAATACGTTTGTAAGACCATAATTTTTTTGTATTTCAAGGTACAAACTTCGCTTTAGGGTTAAACGAGTTCAGTACTACTAGCATTTTAAATTAGAGAGGTAATTTAAAAGCCTAATGACCAGTAGATATCACCATCATCACTTTAATCAGTTCGATTTCATCAATACTTTCCTACACACATCCATGGCATGCCATACTAATCTAACTAGTTCAACTTCAATATTTTATACCTACATCCTTAATTTTTAGTACCATAATTAGTTTCCCCGAAAACTAAATACACATAAGGGTAAATTGTATTCTATCCATCGTCTCAACCACCAGAATTTTAAATTAGAGGGATAATTTAACTAATGATTAATCTCACCATCAGTCACTTTAAATGTTTATCTTACTGTAATACATATATACTATTCTGACAAGTTCAAATTCATTACTTTCCTACACAGATAAACTGGTGAAAGGAACAGTGTATAGAGTAGCCAGCAGGAACATGCATGAAATCTACTGTGCATTTATATTCATAATAAGCATGCATAACAAATTGTGTAGCTTAAATTGATGTGGTCTTAAATTGTGTCCTTGTTCATGGGTTTAATTTCGATCGGATTAAGCTTTATGTTGGACGAGGTGGGGACAAGAGGATATATGAGTATTTAAGATTCAGAGCTGTATGTCATGACGATGAGACATGCATGCATCTACCGCTACACAGTAGTTTTCCGGTTTAATTTCCTAGATAATGCATACAACATATACTGTTCCAGAATTTATGTCTCATACATGCAATATATATATATATAATGCATGTTTCAGGACAAGAATCCAATGTCTGAGGGAAGAAGAAGAAGAAGAAATCTATTCCATTCAATTTTGCTGAGATGAGTATTCTGGCAGATCGTATCTAGGAAAGCTGATTTACCCTAGCTTTTGTTTAATCTCCAGAGACCCAATACCTTGCCCACAATCCCCACTACACCCCAGTTACTCAGTGGTCCATTAACTGATGTGATACTCACAAGAAGCCCACCATATTAAGTGTAACTCAATTTTGTGTCCTTGCCTAATCACAATCTACATATTATATCCAGAAATCAACTAAGTTATCCGTACCAGTCGAAATCCATCCGCTGATCCACTACCTTGGTGAAGCTAGAAATAGTTTTCTGATCGACCATTATTTAGGGCATCTCAAGATCCACTACCTTAACTGATGTAGAAGACCAGTGTCTGGTGTTCACTAAGAGTCCACCACATTAAGTGTCACTCAATTCTGTGTCCTTACCCAACCACAATCTACATACTATCCAGAAATCAACTAAGCTATCCGTTTTGCATAAATCCATCGACTACCCTGGTGAGGCTAGAAATAATTTTTCTGATAGACTATTTAGAGCATCTAAAGATCCACTACTTTAACTACATGTAAATTGCATGGGAAATCAAGAAAAATATTCTACTAACACTAGTCGAAAATATTACCCTCCAGCCCTTAATTATCTCACCCATCGCCCAAAAAACATTGCTAATTAATGTGCATACATTTATGGCTTAATGTACACGGTACACACATAACACGCCATTTATGTCACGTGTAGGCAAAGTACGATTGAGTCTATAAATAAAACCATTACAAAATTATTTCTTTCTTCTCAAAAAAGTTAAATCTCTAACTCCGATGACACTTCTAGCCATGACCCGACAGAATATTTAAAAAGATGTAAATCATAGTAACTCAGCTGAATACATATGCTAAACTTTTACTTTTTACCTAACGTTTCGAGGTGGACTCGATCTCAACAAGATCATATGCATTTAGGGTGAATTAGAATCTACTATTGAATGGGTTGTTTGGTAGGATGCAGTTGTAATTCATTTATAACATAATTCATTGACATCTGAAATTACAGTGTTTGGTTGGAGGGAATTGTTGAATTGCAATTTCCTCATTTTGTAGAATGGCAATTCATGGGTACTCATGAATTGCAATTCAATGATATGGGTGCAGGAAATGAAAAAAATGATGCAATGATACTACTACCCTGGGTTATTATTATTATTATTATTATTATTATTACACAACGACATTTTAGTCTTTATACCAATTGTTCACTTTCTATTCCCATAGTTGTATTCCTTCCCACCAAACAATGTAATTTAAATTCCTACTTTAATCCCACCGAATTACAATTATTTTCCCACCTAATTCCTTCGTCCGACCAAACGCCCTCTAAATGTGCATGAAAAGTGAAAACTAATAATGATTCAAGAATAGATTGAAATGGTGAGGGAGAAATGAAAAACCTGGCTCCTGGAGAGACCAGTCTGTCGAGCCAGCATGTGCTTATCTGCATCGCTTGGATACCTGAGAGAATAAAACCAGAAAAATGGCATCATCAGACCAATATACATTTCAAGCACCGCAACTAGCTATCTTTATACATCCCTAGTGGGCATTGACAATACCCTCTTTATTTTTAGCTTTTCAGGTGCCGTCACAGTCCTATATACTCCATATATAAGACTAAAAGCTAAAGTTTTTGCCTAGTCAAGTTAGTTATTTAGTTATTTTAGTAAACAGAAAGCTTTAAGTCCAATTTTTTGTGAACAGATTAAGCAACTTATTAGTCTTCTTAATCTGAGAAAGTCAGTTTTAATAATCTAGATTCGTTTATTTCTTTGTAATAATTTTTGGATTACTGATAAAATTTATTAAGTACACAATTTTTAGTATGTAATGGCTACAGATTTTCCAGTTGTTAAGCTAAAATCTTGAATTGGTTAATGTTTTGCGTACGTTAAACAACGCTGGTTCCAATGTTCATTCCTTAATAATATATATATATATATATATATATATATATATGCTAATAATGGGTGGTTGGTCGGATGAATTAGCTTTTCTAGTTTATGATTAAAGGCCACCGGAAAATCAAGAAAGATAGATATGAGGGGAACGTACGGGTGGAGAAAATGCTCGAAAAGCCAAGCGCGCAAAGCGTTGACTGATCGTTCCGGCAAGCCTCGCTGGGGTCTCCAGGCCTCCGGCTCCATCATCCCCATTTGGTGGAACGCCCGCTGCTGCCTGAGGCTTTGTTCCAGCATCTTCAGCCGCGGCGTCTCCCCTTTCGTCAGCCCCGACGCGCCGCCGTCCTTCTCCCCCAGCATCTCGCAGCTGTGCTTCAGCTGCGCCGCCACCGCGTCCTTCAGGCACCGGAAGTGCCGCGACATCGCCTTCTGCGCCTGCACCGTGTACGGCGCCGCCGCCCCGAACCCCATCACCAGATCGAACGAATTCACCACCATCTGCATTTGCTCGCAGTATCGGTTGTATCTCCGGTCAACCTATATATATCATCATCAATAAACCCAAACTCAATTGGATTAGTCTCCGTAATTACATTAAAACAGCGTTATATTACCTAAATTATCAGAAAAACTAAATTCGTCTCTCTAGTAGCATCAGAACAGCATTATATTACTTAAATTGTCAGAAAAATCAAAACTCGACCGAATTATTTAGAAAATTGAAACTCCATAAATTGTCTCTTTAGTAATAACATCTTAACAATATTATATTACCTGAATTATTAAGAAAATTGAAACTCAACTGAATTAGTCTGAGAATAATATTATATTACATAAATTGTTGGAAAAACTAGTCCTATGTAGTAGCTGATGATTTGAGGTTTCAACTGCCATAATATACTTGAATTATAAAAAAGTTTAAAAAGTGAAAAGAAAGACAGAAAAGATAAAGCCCAGAAATCTTTAATGATTCAATTATGAGTACTGACTAAGAAGACATTAAACTTAGCAGAAATCCAGAAAAAATGTGACTTTTACTGTGTACGTACATCTAACATGGTTAATTAGTCTATAATTAGGATTTAGGACTTCCGACTACGTACTAGCTACTTCTTCCTAATCTGAAGAAAACAAGAACATCTTCTTCCCAAGTGGCAATTAATTAATTACTGTTTGATTAGTACCTTAATATAATCTAAGCCCTCCACCAATAGTACATGCAAACATTAATTATTACTCCATATTTTTTAGATGACAAATAAAATCTGCTGTAAATCATCAGCTTAGGTTGTTCAGAGTTAACTGACTTCGGGTTGAGAGTTAAATTGTGGAATTTTATGATTATTAAGTAAACATTAATTATAAGTTAATGACGTGTGGGTTTTGGTAAGATTGACATAAAATTGAAGAATTTAATAGGGGGAGAGGTTGCTTGCCTCATCAAGCATAGAGAGAAGTTTGACTTTCCTCCGCTGGTGTTCGATTCGGTCGGCGGTGGACAACGGCGGGGCGGGTTTGGAGGAAGACGATGAGTCGCCGCCGTCAACGGCGTCGCTGCTTGTAGGGTTGGAATTAGGGTTTAGGCCGGCGGGTTTGTTCTTGTTGAATTGATGGTGACCAGTAACGACGACGCTGCAGAATTCATCCAATAATTCTTGCGCGGGTTTTGCGTATTTGGAATGGCGTAATCCGTTGATTACTCCGATGGAGGATCCGAACCCGATGTGATGGTGATCCATGGTTACTACTCCTCCGCCGGAGGCGGTTGCGGTTAAGTGCTGGTTGTTTTTGCATGGATATTCGGAGGGAGTAGACGCCATTCCCTGGCTGAAAAATAACATTCCGGCGGGGTCGCCGGAGATCCGGAACTCCTCGCCGGCCTTGGCGGCGTCGAGGCGTTGTAAGGATGACGACAGCGATAACGATAGGCCTTGCCCCTCACCGGCCACCGCATTAGCCGGTCCTCCGTTCCCCCACGCGAATTGACTAAAATGCCCCCCGGTTGGGGTGTGAAACCCTTGGAGAGTCGACGTGGGCGAGGGATTCGGAACCGACGACATGTGAAGCGTCGCGGCGGCGGCGGCCGGCGGAGACGGCGACGGCGACCGCGCCTGCGACGGATTCATGAGGAAAAGCTGCATGGCCGCCGCCATCTGCTGCTGCGATTGCTGCTGCTGCTGCCCATGATGATGATGATGATGAAACCCCTGCGAAATCTGACTCTCCAGCAACTCCCTCGCCGTTCCGTGCTGGAAATTAAACATCTCCGACAACATCCCCGACGTTTCATTACCTCCGGCGAGCTGCTCATCTTCCTCAATCTCCGGCGGCGGTGCCGGCAACTTATCCCGCCGGATCTGCTGCACCACGTGATGATGTTGCTGCAGAGATTCCGCCGGGGATCTCTCGAAGCCGTTGGAGAAACTGAACAATCCAGGATGATGATGATAATCTTGGGACATAGATAGATATATAGATAGATATATACCTTAACCCAACAAATCCAAACAACCTAAGCCTTTCCTAGTAAGCAAGAGTTGTTGAACTCCACTGTACCACATCCATGGCTGAGCTGTAATTATCTCAAAAAACAACAATAAAATAATAATCAATATTTCCCCCCCGGCTAACATAGATACAAGAGAAAGCATCAAACAAAAGACTGTCAAATTCGGAAAAAAAGATTTCAGAATTTCTTTTTTCCTTTTTTTTTCAACATAACACACCACACAATATTACCTCTTAATTGAGAGTTTCAGGCTGTAAAAGGGTCTCAGACATCGCTTTCTCCTCTCCTCAAGAATTTTTCTTTTTTTCTTTCTTTCTTTCTCTTTCTGAGCCTGTCCTCTCTCTGTCTGTCTCTCTCCTTTTCTCACTCTTTTGTTGGTATTTGCAGTGAGGTGCTAATAGCTTTCTCTGCAATCGCCTTCTGGGAAAGTGAAATTAAATCATCCAAACTAACAACAAAGGAGTGGGTATATGTATACGGAGTGTAACATCTCAAGTGTACAGGTGAAAATCTGTGAAGTTATTATAATCTTTCATCTCTCTTCAGTTCTTTGATGAGCAGCTAGAGAGAGAGAGAGAGAAAGAGGGAGTGTGGGGATGACAGAGAGAGAGAGAGAAGAGGTCGCTATTGCTCTTGCGAACCTCCTTTCTTATTTTTATTTTAACCGGGATATTTCTATTTTAAAATCGAACCACAATTCCGATTGAGAGGTAGTTAAATGCTTTAATGAAGGAGGTAAATTACCATGTGTTTCGGTGGTAAATCACTTATAAGTCTTTAATTTGGAAAAGAGAAGATAAATTATGAGTTGTATCTAGATCGTTTATACGTACGTTCTTATTAATTTCATACTTTTTCAGTAGAAAAAGATTTGGTCAGTAAACTATTTATATGTACTAGGTTATATGTATGTCCCCGGGAGAAAATTAAAGGAGGTAAATTACTAAGATATGCCTGATCTAGTCCATCTATAAGGTAAACCATTTATATGTACTAAGCTATATGTACGTCCTGAGAGGAGAGGAGGTAAATTATTGAGTTATGTCTAGCCCATCTATAAGTTCCGTACTAATTCCACACCTCCTCAATAGAGAATGAAATAAAGTAAATCAATCGTAATAAAGTGCAAGATACTGATTCTCGACCAATTTTATACATCCTCAATAGATGAGGCGATGAGGCAAATTGTCGAAACTCAACCATCTATAGATTTTAGGATATGTCTCAATTGTCTATAGGTCCCAAGCCAATCCCATGCATCCTTGATATATGAGGGAATGTGGTAAATTATTGAATGTGTCTCAATCGTCTAGTGGTTTATGGCCAATTCCATACCCTTCCCTTGCATTATGAATTGAATTCTACACCCAATGTAAAAACCCGACCTATTAACGTAGATTTGTCAAATCATTGAGTTATGTCCCGAGATAAAACATTTAATGGTGTTAATTATTTGATATCATAATGTTAGGTTTGAGTATTTAATTGTGAATTTATAGATTAAATCTTGAGTGCGCAAGATTTTTCAAGAGTATCAAAGGTTGGGATACTCTCAATGGCCGGAAACTCCGGAAAGTACTAACGATCATTTTTGTCGTAGATCAAAAGTCTAATCTCCTTTTTTCGTGGAGCAAGCTAAGCTAGTTTTTATACATTGGGGAGGGAGCACACACATATGCCCGAATTCTAGCTAACAAGTGGTTTGTGTCACTCGCTAGTCAAGTCGATCGCACCACATTTTGGCACTAAAGTGAAACTGGACAAACAAGTGTGACGACTGAGTATACTTTTCACGAGCTAATTGTCTGGTCGAGTAGAGTCCACTTCTAACCTTTCAAATCCGTCGGCGCAATACCAATGTAGAATAAGGTCCGAAATTGGTATATACCGCGTATATATACCCATAAACATTAAATGAGAATTTTCATTCTTCTATTTTTTTATCCTATAAAATTATATGCTGGTTCTGATTTCTTCTCCCATATGACAAATTAAAGAAACTTCAATTCAATTCACACAGCAGAATTTTAGTCCAAAGGACGAAGATAACGTACCTGAATCATTCAATGATATTTGACAATAATGACGAAAATAACCCTTCCCACACCACATTCATCATTCATGAGTGATGACCATGCTTACCAAACATTTTGTCCCATCGATCATTTGTACCTTCGATAAACTGCCCCCGCTCTGTGTCGTGGTGATGATAGATCATGGTCCGCTCATAATTCATTAAAATTCACATTGTACATGTCGGAGCATTTACACGTAAATCTAGTATCGTCCCATATAATCCCACTATTTTTCATATTCATCAATAGTAACTCATCATAAAAAAATGTATGTATTAGATAATTAGTGTTAAATCGGAACACTATGACCCTAACATGTAATTGTAGGCTTTGTAGCTTGAATTTGGAAGCTCAACAGACTCAAGTTAGGGTGTGTTTGGTAACCCGTAAAATGGTTTCCAAAAAATGTTTTCTGAGTTTTCGGTGTTTGGCAACGTTCGGAAAATGTGGTCAACGAAAAATATTTTCCGTTGACCAAGAAAAATCAGTTTATTTTTTCGGAAAATGATTTACGGAATTTTTTTTCGTAAGTCATTTTTTGGAATCGTCAAAATGGTCGTTTCGCATGTTCTCGGCCAAAAATCAAACCATATCACCCATGACCGTGAACCAAGGAGGTGGGGAAACCGGCGGAACCCAGAGTTGTGCCATAGACCAGTACGTGTACTGGTTCTACGTTTTTTTTAAATATAATTCTATTTTTTAATAAATAACATTATTTTAATATTATTAAAATTTTTATATTTTAAATAAAATAATTACAATGTTTAATTATACAATTCTATCCATTTTCCAAAAAAATGAACCAAACACATAAAGGCAGTTTTTTCATAATACATCTAAACACGGGAAATGAAACTATTTTCCAAAAAATGACTCATTTTCCAGAAAACATTTTCCAAAATCATTTTCCTGCTTTCCAAACGGACCCTTAAAACGAATTGTTCATCATTTATTTTGGTGTGATCCTGAGTATGTATACGAGTCATGGATGCGATAATTGACACCTTATTAGAATTTTTCAGGATTATTTATATGTTACTTAAATGTTAATATAATACTGTATTGGTGTGTATGTATTATGATATAGAATATCTGTGTACAACATATGCCCTACATGTGTTTAAAGGTTTCTTGCAAGTGTTGCCATTCAATTCAAAATGCAAAAATATATTTTAAAAAATTATTTGCACCAAATTTGATATTAAACTAGTGATAGGTGTCGTTATCAATGTATCTCATATATACTTTTAAACTCTTCTTTTATAATTGACCAACATCTATTATATATATATCTACAAAAACATATTAATATAAGTACTCCGGTAACATTATAGGTACAGGAGATTTACATTTTAATTTTCATTTTGTATAATATTTTGAAGAAGGATATAAACACATCTCTTCATATCTTAATTTAAATTACACTCATACTTGGGAAACTGGTTGAAAATGTAATTTAAATTACACTCATGCTTGGGAGACTGGTTGAAAATGTAAATTGCGGGATGTAAACTTCGTACTATGCAGCTGCTAATAAAGCAAAACTTATAAACTTATTTTAAATTAATTAACTGGTTGAGGTATGTATGCTCCGGAGTTAATTCAATTTCTTCATAATTACAATTTGGATCCACAATTGAAATCTATACTATATGAGTATCAATTGAGGTGGTTGAGGTATGCTCTATGAATATCAATTGAGGGAGATTATCTTTTTTTTTTTTTTTAATACAACGACTGACTCTATTACATAGTAGTATTTGTTCATACATATTTTCTCAAACTATTGAAGCACAAAGAGTCAATATCGCCTCTACTGAGACTCGATCTCATGACCTCACATACGAAAAAGTCACTACATATACCATCTAAGCACAATGTGCTTGACAGTTGAGGGAGATTATCCTAATCTTAGAGGGAAATTTAATATATATTACGTATGAGGTGATTTATGTAATTTCAGTGTCTACAACTCTCCTAGGTGCTAGCTACTAGCAAGTAATAAGTTAGGTTTATTAAAATATTTGGTAAGAGATATCAACTTACATCATTTTATAAAGCGTTGATATATCATTATCATACTTTATTCAGCCAACCAGTTTACATTAATAGTCTTTCCCAAATTAAAATACAATAATGATCCCCAGCAAATATAGGCCTATAATGGTCAACTTGAGATTTTATTAAGAGTTAAGAGTATATTTAAATTGCATTAGGAAAATCTTGTGCAAATAACTCAATTGAGATAGACCAGAATTATGTTATTTTCACTCGATTATCTTTTTCAGAGTTTGTTTATCAACTTTTTTTCATGGTAGTCAGCAAATATAAAACAATTGTGCTATGAAGGCCCGAAGGGACAAATTTAATATAATATCATACAAATTTAGCGCTTTTATACAAGTATAAGAAAATAAAATTGTATATTTACTGCTAAGTATAACTTTTGTAGTAGCTTAGTGATAAGAAACATAAATTGAATATTGTACACGATATATATATATATATATATATATATATATATATATATATATATATATATATATATATATATATATATATATATATATATATATATATATATATATATAGGAGAGAGAGGGGGGGGGGGAGAAAGGCTTCAAAGTCATATTTGACCATTTTCCCAATAAAAAGAAAAACCTCTTCTGGGTAAGAGCAATGAAGAGTCATTAAGTTTCAAACTTATAAAAAGAAAAACCACAAAAAAATAGCTATAAATTTAGCATTATTTTGAAAGTTAGTGTAGAAACATTTAGAGACATATACGCTAGTGAGGTAGATCTTGTAATTTTACTATTGAACTCGTCTCCCGGACAAAAAACAATGATAGTCAGGATTAAACTTGAGATTCAAATTTTTAAAAAGAAAAACCCCGGAAAACAAGAATGATAGAATTATATGACTTTAAATGGAGAGAATTAAATGTTAGGCTTGGTTACGTTACATATATCTCATTAGTATTGAAAGGGACATCGATCGAATTGCATTTTTGTCTTATAACATGCGGAATAATTAATTAACCTCCAAAAATCATTATTATTTTCATTAAATTGCCATACGAAAATGCCATTACAAACTTTGCCCCAACATGCAAGCTGTCGCAACTCGCAATGCATCTCTGACCGACTTTTTTTTTTTTTTTAATTCCCCTTTTTAAAAAAAAATAAAAAATTGGGTATGTATATAAGTATTAGTTAATGGATATACAATTGTACGTATATTTAGTATCCCATATGTTGACGTCGCACTACGTCCATCTCAATATCTGTCACATGGTACATTTGACACAACATCACGAATTATAAATATAATTTTCACAAAAAAAATTGAATGACAGGGAAAAATTTGCAATTACTATCTTAGGATGTATATTGGGTAAACTTGTCTTATGGCTCTAATCAGTAGACCGACTCAAACCAAGGAGATCTTCTTATTTAAATTTAATTTCATATGTTGGTATGTTTTCTTCTGCATGCATGATCTTTATTATATTCTTTTTTAATAGTCAAATATCATAGATTGGGCAGTTAAATAAATGTCTAATAATGAGAAAATAATAAAGTTATTGTAAATTTGTAATGAGGTAAAGATCATAGAAATAATCGATGCATCAACTATCAAGAATGGAAGACTAATATGCATAATTGGAAAAAAACAAAATTTGAAAAAATGCAAGAAAAGAAGTAATAAGCCTGTAAAGACGAATCGTTATAGAAATAATCGATATATCAGTCTAAGATCCTGCCACCTAGGGTGGATTCGAATCGTTACATTGATTATTTACTCGATATTCATTCCTTTCAAGACTTAGTTTATATATCTTAGTTAAATGGCATTGAGAATATGAGGAAATTATGGGAGACAGGCAGATATTTGGAGGTGGTCAACATGGGACAACTTAGGAAGTTAAAGCTCAAGCTTGAAAAGGAAAGAAGAGATAGATGGAATTGAAGAGGTATAAAAAGGCAAAGGAAAAATGATTACATTTTTACTTCTCTCAGCAAGTGTTGGGATACAAATAATTAGGAATCCATTCATTATTGACTAGTCATCATGATCCATCATATTCATACCCCTTTCAAAAAGTCTGTAATTAAACTCACCATAGTAAATTTCCTTATCACAACACTTTAAATATTCAGTAGTTTTTTTTTTCCAGATTTCTACTTTAAAAATTATTGTGTTGTTATCCTCTTTAGGGATGATATTGTAATCCACTCATAGTATTCATCATAATTCACATCCAACTTTACATTTATATTAGGAATCGACTTCTAAACTACTTTGAACTAATGATCGTTTTTTTTGGGGAGATGAGTCTAGCAAGGATGAGTGCTCAGGTTGCTAATAGTTAACCAGATCAAATCGAGAAGGCCAAAGACAGCTCCTACAGGAAGTCGAATTTAAAACATTGTGATTACCAAACTAACTGCGAAACCAATTTAATTGGAACTGCCCAGCAAGATGAGTATTTTATAATAAGTAGTCCTAATAGTATATATATACCACCCATTAGAAAATTTGCCACATCCTACTATTAAAGTTATTTTTTCTCATAAATTATCTATTTGTATTGTTGGTGTTAGTTAATCCAAGGAGCCCAACATAACCTCTTGGATGAGCAGTGATAACATTAATTAAAAACCCATAGGTTGAATAATAAACACCAACATGCCCCAAGACATTAGTCTAAGTAGGTGTAGGGGCGGATCCAGAAAATTATGCAAGTGGGGGCGTAGACACGTAGTTCAAATGACTTCAGAAATGTTGATGACAAAATATCAAACACCTATAATATGATTCAAATATAAAATATTATAAATTATATTACAATATTTATGATAGGCTACATGATAGTTAGATGTGAAGTCAAAACTATACTTGGATAGAACAGTATGGTGAAATTTTAAAACACTTTGAAATGTTATAAAATATTTATGACAAAATATAAAACACAATCAATTAGATAAAATAGTTTGAATATAAAATACATTATATTCATAAATACTTTAATTTTAATTTTCTTTTAAATAGATCAACTTTAAATTTTTATAAATTAATTCAAATACGATGAAGTATAATATAAACGTGTTGACTACATTAACAAAATGATATTTAAAAAATATTTAATTTATTGAAGGGTGGGAAGAGCTAAAATAAAGAAAAGAAGCTAAAATATGCAAAAATAGTGCTAGTGGGATTCAATCCCATGCCATTTCAATTCATATGTCATATCTAAAGTTACAATCAACTAAGCTGCTCAATTCTTTAATAATTTTTATATAAATATTAATTTTAGACACTATTTTACTGTTAATGTGCATGTATACACATATACTCCACCCCCACTCCCCACCCCCCACCCCCCACACACACACATACACACACACACACACACACACACACATATATATATATATATATATATATACACGGAGTGAGGGTGAGGGGGGCAGTTGCCCCCATTGTAGCTCCGCCCATGAGTAGGTAAGTGTTTATACTTGAAATTCTCTTCCAGTAATAAGCTGGGATATGAATTCGAATTCCAAATAAGCTGCTCCAATTTAGTTTAGGGTACGATTGCGTTAGCCTCCTTATGCACACAAGAGTACAATCAAATAAAGTTACTATACGTATCTCAACTCTTATATATATAATATAAAGTACTAAGTCTTGAAATAAAACTAAATAAAAGAGGGGCAAGCTAGGGATAAGTGATTAAGTGGTGTATAGAATAGATAGGGAGAAGGGTGTTAAGTATTAATCAATCTCACCACCACAGATAGAAAAAGAGTGAGCTAAGGATGAAACTTTCCAACTGCAAATGAAACCAGAATGATGGTTGACAGACAACCCAACTTAACCTTTCTAATATTATCTGTCAAAGTGTATTGAGGGTGATGTCACGTGATTCTCACTCTCACCCTCCCTCCCCTCTCCTCTAACACGCTTCAATTCATGGCAGGACCACTTCATCAATCTCTCCTTATTTCTTATGTCCACCTGCACCTCACGTGCCTCTGTCGGCTCGATCTCCATGGCTAGCTTCTCCTTGTATTTTTGTTCCATTCCGTTTTTGCCCCGCTACTTCAATTCGGATACAAAGAAAATCAATCTTAAAATCTCTTATAAAGAATATTCTCATGCATATATATAAGAGTAGCGGTGGTTCAGTTATGATTCCCAAACAACCCACAATTCAAGGTTTAATATGGAATTACCATCAAAACCTCTAGGTGAGTACTGTTTGACATGCGTATCTCTAATTAAAAAGTGAAATGGTTCAGAGTAGTTATTAATATTGACTCACTTAAAATTTTATTAGTTTGAGTAATTTAATTTGTTATTGCTCAGAATCATGCGTTCTTGTTTGTATCATCGTCCTAATTAAGTTACCCAACTAGAATTTGCTTGGTTTTTCCTCAAAAAAAGAATTTGCTTGGTTTTGTTGGGTAATTACATTATTTCATCTATCTTAAGCCAAAACCAATTAATGACCTTCTTGTGAATGGCAAAAATAACTGCCCTCTAGCTACATGTTTCATGCATCCATATGTCGGAAACTCAGAATCTTAATTGTTACTTGTACTGTGGTCGTTCACGTACGAATCATCGTATATGTAAAGAATTTTAAATGAACTTTATGGTTTAACATATACAATTACAAAGCTTACAAACACACACAAAAATACATACATACATATATACACACACATATATTATTTATTTATTTACTTATTTATATGTATATGTATGTATGAGGAAGACTGAATTGCAAATTTCATGTCTGATGATCAGACATGGGATTTTGTAGACGTGACCTAAGAGATGGGCACATATAAACATACACTGACGAATACGACGATTAATTGAATGTGATATACATATCCACCAATATATATATATATATATATATATATATATATATATATATATATATATATATATATATATGAAAAGATCATATGATAACAAGCGTCAAAATGAAAACTAAGAAAAAATATAATCTTGCATCTAAAAAATCGCATGATGTTCATGAAACTTTAAAAAAATGTGGTGAAATAGGATTATTCAAAAATATAATTCACACTATATATTGTTAAAAATTATACTCTATAGCATTAAAAATTGCACTTTACACAATACAGAATTGCATTACATTTAGGGTTTGGATTTAAGAGTTTACATAAATTTTTTGATTTTATTTGATGTTTTGGTTTTATGTTTGGTTTGGTTTGGTTTAGGGTTTCACTTTTTTACTTGCTTAAGGTTTTGTATTTACGATTTAAGTTTAAAATTTAGTTTTTTTTGTTCATATTTTTACAAGTTATCTATAAATGCACTATATTGTTAAAAAGTGCACTGTATAATGTTAAAAATTGTACGGTAAAGTTATCGATAATTACTATAATGTCACCGTAATTTTTTTTTTTTTAAAATATCTTATGCATTCGATTTTTACATATATAAGACTAAGATTGATTTTTAGTTTTCTCATGAAAGCATCTTCCCAAAAGAATTAGAAATTACTGCAAACCCATCCATGTTGAAGATAAAGTTTAATTTACTATTTAAAACAACAGTAAGACGAATAAAAGGAGTGGCATCGGACATACCCAGTTGAGTGAGTGGAACATGACTTTTATACTTGTAATTAACTCACAAATTTTATTTTTGTCAATATTCTCTCTGTTAGGTCCATTATATATTGTATATGGTTTGTCTAGTGCGATTTACCACGTACTGCAATATAGTTTTCAAATTATTACACAAGAATATGTTCTACTCAATGCATACTCTTAGATAATTACGTTGCAGTCGGTTCCCTCGTCAGCAAAAGAAAGAAGGGGACATAATTAACCATATTTAATTGATTTTTTTTTTGAGAAAATGAGAGAAAGGGACATTCGATCTTGACATGAAATTAATTAGTATATATTGGTCATTGGTTATAATATTCTGTATGTATCTAAACTTGTCCACAACTACTTCATTTTAACAATGGACTCTTAACTGATAATGTTTGGAGAGTTATTTTGTCAAAATTTTTTTATTTCATACACAAAATTTATTAATTGATATAGTTATTACATCAAAATCGTTGGCAAGAATTTTAAGGTCAGAATTATTTGTCAAAAATTTTAATCTTGGCGTGAATTCAATGCCCAATATTTAAAAATATTCCAAAAAGGCATATATCAAAATAATGGAATAATTTTTAAGGTAAAATTGACAAGCACACATAATGTAAACACTTTGAAGTATAAGCAATAGATATAGCATTTTATCTATGATCATGTGATCTAGTGGCACGAAATGACTTTCTCAAACGCTTATATTAATATAATTTGTTTCGTCCATGGAATCTTAAAATGGAGTAAAAGATAAGGTAAAACTTTTTAATAACAAAGAATATATTATGCAGTATAAATTATATACAATAATATATATAATTCACCAATTAAGAATGAACCCTTCACCTAATATTGATGTAAAACCTTGACCAACCAATTTTACAACAATTAGTTGAAGTAATCGTGTGGGGTCCCTATCTACGCAGTTTATGCATGCCAATTATTTTAAGCACGCAATCTCAATAAACAAAAACTTAATAACTTACTTGGGATTAAAGTCTACATACTAATCATACATTATTACTTAGTTTTATATATAAGATTATTAACTACAAGGTTAAGAGTTTCAACCATTCATTTGACAAAGCTAGCCTACATGCCAATGATATTTTATTAACATGTTCGTTGATCCCAACATTTTTTATAATGTAAAGTTAAATGTTGGCCTATCTTTTCGTTTTACAGAAAAAATTTTATCCACTATTTGAAAGTGCGTTCTGGGTGAAAAGAGTCTTGTGACCCTAGCTAACATCCCGCCTAGGTGAAGAGTTCCTAGTAATAGACCCATCTATGTTGTTCATAGCCAACTAACTCAAATCGAGAAGGCGGATGAAGAACGTCTATCTCGTGGTTAGCGTAAGTTGTCCATAACTTATTAGCTCAAACCAAGAAGGCTAATAGGCATATCCCATAAAGAGTTGAACTTAAGACTTTATAGTTACCAAGACAATCGTTAGGCTAACTTTTTTATTTTATATTATATTTTAGACTCATTTTTAGGTGTGTACCTGATATCAAGGATGTTAATTGGCATTATCATGTTGAACAAATACTATGTATAGGTTAGATTGTAGTATTAAAAAAAAAAAATCGATTACAAATATTAACTTATAATGAATGCATAAAGCAAAAAAATTATTAAATTAAAAGCTTCAAGACCATTATCTGATCTTAATATATGCATTAATTTATAATCAAATTTCATATGATTTAATATCAACTTCGTAGGAAATTATGGAGTGTTACTTTAATTTGAAGAATTTTTCAACCTGTTATACAAGTTTTATTTAAATGACATTATTTTTCCTTGAACTTAGTACCTAATAAAGGGCTACCACATGCTAATAGAGCATACAGAATGAAAACTCTCCAAATTAAGAGTCATCTACTCGTCGGGTACTACCCGGCCTAGTGGAGGGGGTAAACATGACATTATATTGTATATACAATTTTTATTTTTATTTATATGTAGTTAGCATCTTGGTCTTTACAATTGTATAATGATGTATAATAATTACAATGAGTTAATTCCATTTTTGGTCCTAGATTTATAGGTGGCATTCCACTTTTAGTCCTTTTTTTTTCAAAACATCCACTTTTGATCCTAGTATTATTGTGGCATGACCATTTTTGGTCCTCCATCAACAAAACAGTTTAAATTTCGTCAAATACAAGAGCATTTCAGTCTTCAATTTTGATTTTTTTTTCAAATAATAAACATAAAAAATATAACGGGTCAACCTACTTTGTATTAAAAAGATCAAAATGTCATTGTATTTAACGGCATTTCAATGGTTTTCTTGACGGAGGACCAAAAATGGTCATGCCACAATAATACTAGGACCAAAAGTGGATGTTTTGAAAAAAAAAGGACTAAAAGTGAAATGCCACATATAAATCTAGGACAAAAAATGGAATTAACTCTAATTACAATTGTACCATTTGGTATAAGAAATTATGGACAATTTTCGCAATAGATAGCTATCGATCTTATTATGAGAAATTTTATAATATTGTGGTCATATAAAAAAATAGACCTAAAATAGATTAATATTTAAAAAATAAAGTATTAATTTTTAAATTTAAATTAGTACTCAAAATATTTTTATTATAAAATAATATAATATATTCTGTGATATAAAAAAAAAAAAAAAAAAAAAAAAAAAAGAAAGTTCACTCGATGTGATATATTGTGATTTAAGAGTCTTTAATTGGACAATCAACTAATCATAATATGCACATATCAAACTAAATGTCAAAATAATACAACGTTAAATATTTACAAATATTGAAAGTAAAACTAATATTTTATTTATAAATATGTAATTGCTACTATCTATTATTTACGGTTGTGGTAACATTTAAACACATTATTATATTGCTATTAATCAAGTCTTAACTGTCAAACAATGATAAACAAAGACCATAAACGTTTGTCAAGCTAGAATCTCTGAAAGCATGCCATGCATATTGCCAAGCCAAAGTTTAAGGAGCAAGTAGTCTAAATTAAACAATCTTCTTAGGCAGAAAATCTTGATTAAGTATAAGCGTAAAGGATTGCCAGAATCTCTTGCGCAACATCACTAGAAGACCTAATGACTTACTTATAGGTCTTATGTTTCAATATTGTCTTCGGCTCTCTACTTTAATTTGATTAATTCATGCTCCTTTGAACTAGTCGTTCATAGAACAACAAATCAATTGGCTCATTCTTTATTAAATAAAGTAGTTAATTAACCCGTAGGCGGGTCACTGCATCTGGGAGTTAATTAGCCCCTCCGGAGTGTATTATCATCTTATCCATTAATTTATTATACATTTTTTACCTTTAAAAAAATGTCTAGAGTGGATCGGAGTTCCATCCATAGTCCTGCAAAATCACGACATATTCATATAGTATTGTAAAATTTCCTACTTTCTTTGTTAAATTAATTTATGGTACATTTCTCATCACTCTCATAAAGAGAGCCTAACACTTGGAGCATCCCTACAATTTTACCTATTTCAATTTGGCATGGTAATCCATATCATCATTTCTTTTCAAAAAAATAATTCTCAAATAGTGTAGTACGTACTATTCATGTAAGTTTTTATTAACAATTTTACACCATTTGTACTTTTTTTTTTTTAAATTTTAATAATGAATTAATTAATCATCACCATCACTATTATTATTATTATTATTATTATTATTATTAAAATATATTTAAAAAGTGAGTTAAAATTATAGAAATGTAAAAATAAAAATAATAAATTATAAATATATTAATTTAATAATAAGATCCATTTTTAAAAAGTAAGAAAAAAACAACTCTGCTGTTCTGAAACATATGGATTAAGTGTGGTGAGAGCCGGCATAGGATGACCCAGCCACATGGGATCGACTTGTGGTCCATGTTCGCATTCTATGCTAAACGTATTCACCTAAAAAGAAGGGTGACACGTACTGTTCAATCATCTTTTTATTCTCCTTTTATTTTTTTTGGTTCCTAATAATAATTTTATTTAGAAAAAATTACTCCATTATTTCCCCTCATCATTAATTGTTACTAAAATAGTTAGTCGATATGATGCTTTGAAAAGAATGACTAAGTGCGTGAAGCATGCCGGCCTCTTGAACTGAAGATCACAAGTTCAATTCTTGCTATCATTCTCTCAATTGCATCAGTCGTCGCATAAAGTCTTTACATATAGGAGCAAATAAAGTTTGTCACAAAAAAATGGCATGTTGCGAATTGAAGGAAATAACATGATATTTTTATCTTCTTAATGTGATTCAGCATTTTACATATATACATGCATATATGCATACACATGTATGTGTCTGTGTATAATGAATATAAATTATTATAAATTGTACTTAATTGTCATAACTCAAATTAATTCAAATTAGAAGGTGCATGATATGGAAACATCAATGATTGATATTCCCAAAGGCGATTTGGAATTTCTTGCAAGCTCTATTCACATATTCATAGGGACTAGGGAGGCATATATCCTGCCTCGGGGTGCTTCAAGATGGATATTACATGCATGTTTATGAGGACAACGCTCTTGAAAGGAGGACGTTGCATGCGATCATCGTTGTTTGAGCATCTTGTTACTTATTCGGTTGGGAAGCCTCTTGAAGAGTCGAGCCTATTATCTTATTATCAAAATATGGTGCTAATTATCAGGAGTATCAGCTAAGTAAGTGTAAGAAAATAAATGAATGTATTCACTACTAGTTATAACTTTGTAAGTAGTGGTAAGCACGTATCTTCACAATTGGTATTAGAGCGTGCAGTTGAGTTTGACATGTGGTGCAGAAATATAAAGAAAATAAAATTTAACTACAATTTTTTACGTAGTGATAAACGTTTGATCCTGACATATATTCGATTAAAGAATTATGTAGGCAAAGTTTAGAAAAATATAGCATTTCAATGTTAAAAAAAAAAAACCATACAATTGTACAAATAAATTATATTTTCATCAATATGCATGTACAAATGAATGAATAGAGAAAGGTGGTAGGAATGATATATAATGAGTAAAAAAATAGTAAGTCATCCTATTCCATGGGTGTTGAGTTTTGACAAGATAGAGAAGGTGACTTTGAAGGAAAAGCATTCATTTTATTTGACTCAAAAACCTATAAAGTCTTTTTTCTCTCTCTCTTTTTATAATGAGTTGCTTGTAGGTCCAAATCACAACTACCTAGCTTAATGCTGGTTCCATGCAATTATTTCAGTTTTTCTTTCATTTTTTCTTGTTTCTTTCATTCTGTTTTCAAATTTTCATTTTTTTCCACTAATAACTATAAATACATAAAATTCAAATATATAGCGTCTTAAGAGTAACGAATTAGATCCTCAAACTCAATTCTGATTCATTAACTCTCAACAATACGTTAGGAGAGGCAAGATAATACTCTTTTCTTCACTAACTTGATGAATTTAATTATGAATTTTTATTTTTGATCAGAAAGGAAGGGGTAACCCCAGGAGAGAAGGACAATAATTTGTCTTCCTCACTCTACGAGTACATGTGGCATGCACCAAGTCGTTAAGATAAACCTCATCACTTTCGGGAGCAGGTGTTGAAAATCTTCCACTCATTTGATGTAATTATGAATTAGTCATGAATATATAATTATATAATTATAATTACAAGACTAATACTAATCACCCCTCCAAAATTTTCCTCTCCTAACTTTTTATTACAAATTTGTCGAGTCATTCAGCTCATGACACCCCATGATTATAAGTCAGGTTAAGAGAAAATTTAAGAAGGAAAACTTTTAAACGGTTAAACAGAATTTTCCTAGTTATTGCTTGAGAGTTGAGAACACTTGACCTTGATAATAAAAGAAAATAAATGTTAATGAACAAATGTAAACGGTTTCCCCGTTCCTCTTTTAAATAAAAATAAAAGAAAATAAATCATATAAAAATGCCGATTGGCGTGAAGCCCAAATATCTAGGGCAAGCCTGTTAGCTTAAAAATGTAAAGCCCAATATGGGCCCATTATTATATTGTGTATGTATCATACTCAATTAAAACCATTTTGGTATTTTTAATTTCCTTTCATTCTCATTTTTCACCACCAACTTCAATATTCGAAATTATACCGAACTTTTTCGTATGACCAAAAAACTCATAATTACTATTCAAAAATATGTACAATGTAAATTCAATTTGTGTGTATGTAAATTGTATTATAAAGATTATGTGCATCGAGTTCGATTGAGAAAGTGTTGACAATAATTAAATTCATAACCTTGAATATAAGAATCATGCTTCACTCACTTAGCTATTCCTTTCGGAGAAAGCTTAAACTTAGAAGTATTAAATTTTGACAAGTCTAAAATGAGTTATTGTTGAATCTCATTTTAAAAAGTTAATTATTCAAGATCCGAATTCAATATCTTATTTTATGGTAAATGAAATCTTCCCATTTTAACCCCTTAACGTGAGTGGTATGCTCTTAGTTATTAACTTGCATTTTTTAAAACTCATAATAAATTCTTCTCTAAAACTTTCCTTTCATTCACGAAAAAAGTTTATAGTGGCTACTTGAAAAATGTAATCTAAAATTACCTTTGATATGGCACAAACGGATTGACAACCAACGACGATACTAGGGACATCCTCGTGATGATTTTATTTTGTAAAGATTTTTGTAGGTGCTAACTAGGAGAAAGCGGAGGGAAATAAAAGAAAGAAAAAAAGTTGATTTGACACGCAAAAAGAAAAAAAAAAGAAAAAACAAACAAACAAGCTAAGCAGTTAACACGTTTGATTGGACGCTACCTGTACCGCAAACGCTTAGGCTCTCCTACAGGTCTCACAAAAGAACCAAGTCTTGCAGGGAGACTTTGGCCTTTTCTCTCTTCCACATGGCAAAAAATAAAACTGCAAAAACCAACTAAAAACTATCTATTGTGGATGCTCGAGGATTGATATGCTTGTCCTGGACTCTCCCCTAGTAGTGTTAACTGTTCAACATATCTTGACAGTTGAATATGTTGAAATAATTTGCTCACATCTTTTGTAATTTCTTTTTCTTCTTTGTAGGTTAATTTCTTCCACATGAAAAATAAAACCAGTAGCTAAATTACCCTTCATGGATTTTAACACTTGAGCACTGATATTCTAGTATTATTAAATTTGACAAAACAGTTAGGATCTCCGAGTATAGTAATTTTATCACGTTTAGTCAATAAACTTTTAAATTGAACATATGTGGTCTTTCGACTTTCAAATTTAAATATTTATGGTCAAGTTAATCACTTAGGCTCAATCTCATAATCTCTATTTAAAAAAGAAATTACACGTCACTCGACCACCAGTCATTTGTATCATACGGTCTCTATAATTTCTCTCTATCATCTAAACAAAAATTAGCAAATTTCAATATGGAAAACTTTTTTTTTTTTCCAATACAAGAAAGAATCTAAAAATCTTTCTAGATATGGAGATACCGGATGGGCTCCCTGAGTGGATACGACTGTCACCAGTCAGAAGTCAAGTCAGAAGCTGTAGATGAGGCAGCCATTTGTAGTTTCAAGCACAGAAAACGAGTTGGAAAAAGGCATATGTGGAAATGATGAGGTTAAAGAAAATGCAAACTTTTGCAAGAAAATAGAAATCAAAAAGATTTTATGAGTAAGAAAAATGCCAAAAACAATGCAGAGAAGGCGTAAGACGAGAAAAGTCAGAAAACCATCTTTCACTTTCGCTGACGCCTCATCGCTGGTGACGCAGTGCCAATGGGGAAAAGGGCCCACCCCAAGAAAAGAACAAAGATTTCAGGTAGAAACTTCCATTTGGGGTTTTCTTCTTGGTGCCCATCGTTTTTTCTTCCATCTTTAAGCAAGGTACCCTATTTCTGTTGTACTAACACTCTATAATTGGGACTGTATTGTCTTCTGGTCTTCATTGAGTAAAAAAGTTTCAATCTTTTCATAGGTAGACTGTTCCTCTGACTCTGTCAAAGAAATTTTTATTACCTTTAATTACCTGATCAATTTTGTATTTGGAATTGTGCTGGGATGGTATGTGGGGATGTGGGGTATCTTTCTTATCATCTCCATTATTGTTTGCATCAATTTGGTTAATTCCAGGCTGAATTTGCTATCTTGTCTGATATGAGTTTATCAGATTCCTTGAGTGAATATCTCAGGCTGCAATTTTATTCCTCTTACTGGTTTTGTATGCACCATGGTTTGATTGATGATCATTAGGTCACTTTGATGGGGTTGTCTTTGATTCCAAGTTGCCATCGATTTCTTTTGGGTGACCAGGGAAACCGCAGTTACTACCCGAGGGAGGGTGTGCACTTTGTAAACCTGCCCTGTGACCCTAACCGGCAAAGGATTGAGGTAAACCAGTCTAGGTTGTCCATAGATGATCAACTCAAACCAAGAAGTCCAACCGGCCGCTGTCGTTGGGACTTGGGAGTCGAACTTGTAACATTTTGATTACTAAGTCAACCGCCTGACCAACTTGGTTAGGGTTGCCCCTGGCCATCGATTTCTTATTTCATGGATGATTGGGAGTATGTATAGTTCTTATTGTTCTGCATTGGTTGATTATCTTCTTTACCATTTCCACAGTTAGCTCTGACACATTTTGTTTGAACAATTGAATCTTATTGTTATGAACTGATCGCCACAGGCAGAAAAAAGAGATAGAAAATAGAACAGAACTGATTTGGGTTTTCTTGAGGCCCCAGAACTCCCTAAGTCCCTTTGCTGGGATTAAATTTTCTGCTTACTTGCATTGAAATTAATACTCCTTTATATAGGAAATACAAGGATTCCAAAACTGATATAATTACTAAAACTAAATTAGGAAACTTTCTAATACTCTAACTCTCTGGACTATGATATAGTAATAAACTAACAACTTTCTAAACTATAATATAGTAATGAAATAGGACTAAACTATAATATTGTAATGAAATAGAACAGCTGCAATTTCCTAAATTACAGCTTCTCTGCTGATTTGTTTCTGCGAACGTAACCACGTTCCCAGAATGCATCACTTATCTTTGGCCTTATGATATTGTTAATGATTTGGCTAAGATTAGTTACTGTTCCATTGCTATAGTTATACGTTTTGCTTTCATGAAAGCCTATTCTCTGTGTTCGTCTATCGTCTTCTATGTGTTAGGACAGTTATAGATGGCTACTGGATTATTGTTGATAAATTAGTCCACAATTCCTTACAGTTTCTTCTGCTAACCTATATGGAATTTGTGTGAAGGCCGGGCTAGTTTTCACCCCACGGTCGTGCTTTGGTTTGTGGTATGGATTGGCTGTCCAAGATTTTCGAAGGTCCAAGCTATGAGAGCAATCATGGATTCTGGGATGGGCAATTTCATGGGAAATATGAAGATGGCACTCATGCTTGGCAAGGAACTACAGCTTCAGTGGTAATAATGCCCGCTAATCTGCTATAAAGAGTACTAACTTTCGAGTATTGTTTCATTGCCTGTTTTTGTTAATAAATATACTTGCCATATTTCTTTCCAGTTTCGTTTAAAAATAAGTTCGTTCTACTCTTTTGACTTGATCTTAATGTTGGATATAGGATACACAGCCGGATTTTAATAGTGAAGAAATAGATCGTGCCATTGCACTTTCTATAGCAGAAGAAGATCATAAAGGGAAAAAAGTGGCTGGTAAGTTGCTTGTATATACACCAGTTCTGATTATGAAAATGTACCTAAAGGAAGACGATGACATGTAACAGGAAACTATTAGTTCCGAGAAGCTACCATTTGAAATTGATATACTTTTGAGCAGAATTTTATTGTATATTTCAGAGTTCTTTGCTTTTTGTTAAGTCATTCATGTGAGACAAATAATTGGATACTGTTTTCCCATTCTGTATGAAGAGCGATCCTTGCTAATTCTTTTTCTTCTGCTGCTGATAACCGAGTAGATACCAATCCCAGTGTGGAGGAAGATGAACAGCTTGCCAAGGCTCTTCAGGAAAGTTTAAATCTGGGATCTCCACCAAAGTATAATGATTATGGAAATTTCTTTTCCCCGTATCCATACTTCGATCTACCTGGGTACAGGATCTGTGCTGGTTGCAATGCTGAAATTGGTCGTGAACGGTTTTTGTGCTGCATTGGAGTTTTGTGGCATCCGGAATGCTTCCGATGCCATGTTTGCAACCTTCCAATTTCTGACCACGAGGTTCGATATCATGAATTGAATAAACATATTAACTGTGTGAGCAGAGCAGTATCTCTCAAATTTCATAAAAATGATGTATAGTCGTTTGATCTCTATATTCCTGGCTGCAGTTTTCAGTGTCTGAGAATCGGCCATACCACAAATCTTGCTACGAGAAGAACTCTCGCCCGAAATGTGATGTTTGCAACAACTTTGTAAGTCTATATTCATTATATACCATACTACTTATCCGAGTATACTTTGCTCATTTTCATTATTTTATACCTGTGTGTAGATTCCTACAAATGCGGCTGGTCTCATTGAATATCGAGCACATCCTTTCTGGCTTCAAAAGTACTGCCCATCTCACAGGCACGATGGGACTCCCCGCTGCTGCAGCTGTGAGAGAATGGAGGTCCGAAGGAAAACAAATACTCCGAATAGTCTACATCTTTTTTACCTTTATAGTTCTTGAACCTCATGAAAAGAACAAATTCGATTGTGTGTCGTGTGATGTTAGAACATAATGCGAACCTTGTTTTTGCAGCCAGTAGACACCAGATATTTGACGCTCGATGATGGGAGGAAGCTGTGTCTCGAGTGTCTGGATTCTGCGATATTGGATACTTTTGAGTGCCAGCCGCTTTATATTGAAATTCAAGAATTCTACGAGGGACTAAACATGAAAGTAAAGCAGCAAATTCCATTGCTCTTAGTTGAGAGGCAAGCGCTAAATGAAGCCATGGAAGGAGAAAAGAATGTGAGTTTAGTCTTAACTCAAAAAGTTTATTTCTTCTTATCATTGATGGAGTGGTTTTTTTTGCATTGTTTCTGTTATAGGGCAATCATAACATGCCCGAGACTAGAGGAGTTTGCTTGTCGGAGGAACGAACAGTTAGAACTGTATGAATCATCTCTTCTCGAACATGTTAACAACAGCTTGAGGCCTTGTTGAATTTGATTTCATATCAGTTTAAGCTAAATTTCAGATTTCAAAGCGGCCAACAATTGGAGGTTTTCGAATCATAGATATGTTCACGGAGCCATATAGGCTAATTCGCCAATGTGAAGTGACAGCAATTCTCATCTTATATGGTCTTCCAAGGTAATTCTCGGATCGTTAGTTGTTTCATATGATATCTCGAGCTCTCTGCACTTGACTTCATTAACACTAAACCGAGTGTAACTTGCCTGTTCAGGTTAATGACTGGTTCTATCCTGGTACATGAGATGATGCATGCATGGTTGCGGCTTCAAGGTGCCTTTCGCATTCATAACCCTATTCTTTTTTCACTTATAGCACCCGGAATCCCCACCACTAATTCAGATTCGCCCTGAGTCACGCCCTTGGAGTTTGACTCTTACTCGGGGTATACCCTACACAGGAGTCAATCCTCTGACCTTACAGTTACATCAGCAGTCTGCTTACCAACTGCCTCAGACTGTTGAGTTTACGGTTTACCATAACACTATTTTACCAACAGGTATTGGATCTGCAAAGCCCTAAACTAACGTTACCACTTCGGGTGCCTTGTAGGTTATCGCAATCTTAGCCCAGAAGTCGAAGAAGGTATCTGCCAAGTCCTAGCTCACATGTGGTTGGATTCTGAAATTTTAGCTGGTTCTGGTACTAGTTCTGATTCAACTTCATCTTCGTCATCGTCATCGTCATCTTCATCCACTTCTTCAAAGAAGGGAAAGCGGTCTCAGTTTGAGAAAAAACTCGGCGAATTCTTCAAGCACCAGATAGAAACAGATGGCTCTGTGGCTTATGGTGATGGGTTCAGAGAAGGTAACAAGGCTGTGCTGAAATATGGCCTAAGGAGTACACTTGAGCACATCCGGTTAACCGGAACCTTCCCCTGCTAAGGCCTCCCTCTTCCACCATTAATGCATTAAAGCATTTATACTACATTGGCTTTTTTAGGAATAAACCCCATACATCCATTGCATCCAAATACAAAAATAAACTTGCTATTAAGCACATAATATATATCTGCAGTGTAATCATTTGCAGTCTTTCTGGTTTCAAGTTTTCGACTTGCTTATAGTTGGGTTTTGTATATCTTTATATGAGAACACTAGTGTAATACAGTTTTTAGAACCCTATTTCCAATAAAATTTTGATTAGCTGTGGCACAAGCAGTGATTCCATGTTGAACTCTGACAGATTACTTCATACTATGGTATATGCTGATACTCTCTAAACTCCTATATTTGATCTAAATTTTCATGTTAACCCGACTACTCGGGGGTACTCAGTAAGTGGGCTATTAATGCAACTGCAAAAATCGGAAGACTGGCTCTTGTATGCGTGTGCAATGATAAATGTTTCTGTGTTAGGCCTTCCCGAGAAAGAGTCACACTCTACTAGCATGACCTAGACTGGATCCGTATTAGTCTCACAATGGTTGAGATACTGGATGATTGGAGGCAACCTTGGTGACTACTCTTATGAAAGTAAAGAGAAGATTTCTGCATATGCTGTCATATACTGCCTTATAGAAAAGAGAATACAAAGCCCTATAAATAGGTGCTAGAAGACTACGAATAGGAAACAAGTTTCCATATGCTTACTTACCTAAATCCCTAAGACTGCCTAATCTATAGAGATTTCATATATTAGATATATATATATTCTATAACAACCACCAATCTCTCAAGTTGTTTGTTTGGAACTCAGAAAGACACAAGAAGAGGAGTCTTCCCATGTCACTTGTGGTTGGTCTTAATAGAGAAGACAAACCAGCTAAGTCATGAAATGTTTCCAAAAGGCTAACCAATTCAAAACCTTCCCCGGGGATTCGCATCAGCAAGGTATTCACTCATCTGTTTTCGCGTGCTGCTGTATGAGTTAACTATTGCATAGCTTTCGAGTTTCTGTTTTTTTTTTTTATTTCTCCGATGTTGACTGTGGTATAAATAACCTGACAACGACAAACGCCTGCCGTCCTGGCTTGGGTTCTACTGTCAGCCCATTATATATCTGATGGCTGATGCATCTTTAAGAAAATAGAATATCAGTAAGCAATTTGATAGTTTGCCTGTTCCTTTCAGTTTTCTGTGCCAGTTGGAATATTTTACATGGCATTGTTGCATATTTGACTGTGACATCTGCATAAAATGACAAACCAGGCAGAGAAAACAAAAGGGAACCATACAAACAATGTTGCAGATGATTCCTTTAAGGTTTTGGCCTTTTCATTAGCTCTAGTGGATTGGATTAATATGATCATTCTTTGTTAACCTTTCTGACAACCCTTTTTGCAGAAAGCTCCAATAGACGTGACAGCATCACGCGCTAGCAGACTAGAGCATAAAAACTCGGTTTTACATTTCACCTTACAACAATGGCTATCTCTATTGTCTACTTGCTGAACATTGCTTTCCTTGTTTTTGCAGCCTCTAAGGTCACTGCTGAAATAGCACCTTCTGCAGACACCACCGACTACTCGTGCTCTGCTGACACTCCTGCATCGTGTGATACCTATGTCACGTATCGTGCCAGGCCGCCTTATATGGATCTGGGAAGTATATCTGATGTTATGGGAGTCAGCCGGTTAAGTATAGTGAAAGCGAGCGGGCTAGCCTCAGAGGGAGCTCGTTTGTTCCCGGACCAGATCTTGCTGGTGCCCATCAAATGTTTCTGCAACGGATCACACTATTTCTCCAATGTCACCTATCAGATCAAGAAAGGCGACAACTTGTACACAGTTTCAACTGGTGCCTTCGAGAACCTCACGGACTATCATCTCGTGGAGGATTTGAACCCGACACTGAACATAAACAACTTGACAATTGGCATCGAAGCAGTCTTCCCTTTGGTCTGTAAGTGTGCTGATCACTCAATTTCAGACAAGGGAATTCGGTATCTTATTACTTATGTATGGCAGCCCTTCGATGATGCCTCGAGTGTCAGCCATATGTTCGGAGCATCTGCAACCGAGGTTGTTAGAGAAAACAATTACCGAAATTTCACAGCTGCCATCTGTCTTCCAGTGCTGATTCCAGTGAAATTCCCCATGATTCTGCAGCCTCCTCCCCCTTCCAAAAATCCCAGACACAGGTGGATTCTTGTTGCCGGTTTGAGTTTTGCAGGCTCTCTCGCCATCGTTTTATCACTCTTGATGATGGCTTACATGAGAAAGAAAGCGTTGGCGCGCCAGTCTTCTTGCCTCGAAACCTCTGATCTTATTCAGACAAAGAAAGACTCCATAGATGAGACCTTTGAACCCAAGGCCATTAGTCAAGATAATAAGCTCCTTCCTGGAGTTTCAGGCTATCTTGGGAAGCCAATAGTGTATGATCTAAACATCATCATGGAGGCGACAATGAATCTCAGCGAGCGATTCAGGATTGGAAAATCAGTCTACAGGGCGATTATCAAGGACGAGGCTGTTGCTGTCAAGAAAACCAATGATGCAGCAGAGGAACTGACAATTCTGCAGAAGGTAATGAAACTTTAATGAAACTTAAACCACGAGGAGCCCAACCTCGTGGTAGTCGTTTTGTCTACGACTGAATACTAGATGGTGTAGTGTATCTGTCTACAGGACCAGTGGGAGGACCGTTTTGCTCAGAAGCCTATCTGCCATCAAGGCAGATAATCAGTTAAACCAAACTTAATATCTAAAGTCACATTATTTGAATAAATCACTTATTGACTTAGTCATATACTTACACCGCAACCACTTAATTCTCACAGGTAAACCATGCAAACCTTGTAAAGCTGATGGGGGTCTCATCAGACAAGGAGAAGAACTTCTATCTGGTTTACGAATACGTCGAAAACGGATCACTAGACAAATGGCTGTTCACCAAACCTTCATCCTCAACCTCTGCAGCAGCAATCCTGACATGGAACCAGAGATTACAGATAGCCCTGGACGTTGCCAACGCCCTGCAATACCTACACGAGCACACCCAACCGAGCATCGCCCACGGGGACATCAGAGCCAGCAACATCCTCCTGGACTCAACATTCAGGGCCAAGATTGCCAATTTCTCCACATCCAAACACGCAGCCAGTGAATTAGCAGTGAAAGCAGATGTTTTCGCCTTCGGGGTCGTGCTCCTGGAGCTGCTGTCAGGGAAGAAGGGCATGAAAGATGGGGGAGAGATTGTGATGCTGTGGAGAGAAGTTGCAGCCATCTTGGAGGATGAAGAGAAGAGAGGAGAGAGGCTAAGGAGGTGGATGGACCTTAGCATGAAAGGGTTTTACTCCATTGATGATGCTTTGAGCTTGGCCGCCTTGGCAAAAGCGTGCACTTCAGAGAAGTGGTCTGAAAGACCTAGAATGACAGATATTGTCTTTAACCTCAGCTTCCTCACTCAATCTACGTTTGGAATGTTCCAAAGTTGTTTCGCTTCTGGTGACGCCGAGGAGCCTGTTCAGATCTTAAGCCCAGTAACAGCTCGGTAATCTGATCAACCCAAGTGTTGCCTTACAATGTGTATTTTTTAGTATTAGAATTGTGAAGTTCTCCTTTCAAACAAAAAGAATTGTGAAGTTCTAGACTATAAATTGTGTTTTTTAAGTCAAAACACATAACAGTTGTTGAAGGCAATTTGTGAATACAATACAGGGTCATCAAATCATAATCTGTTAATATTGTGTGATTACACTATTTGAAAGGAACTTGTGAATACAAAACAAGGCAATCAATTACATATATGTTTGTAGTATACAATTAGTGAACTTTTAAAAAGTAAATTATAAATATTTTTTTTTTGAATACTACTAACTCTATTACAATGCAGTTATCTGTTCATAACTACTTTCTCAACCTAGTGAAGCACAAGAGTTAGTATTGTCTCCACTGAGACTCGAACCCACCACATCTCGTATAAAGGGAAGGGTTATAAATATTTAGTAAGTAAATTGTGTATCTAAATCAGAATTCAAAACTCAGGTACACATAATAATTTGCCTTATAATGTAGGCAAAGTATACTCAAAAGCGTTTATTTTTAATATATTGGACATTCAATTTAAGTGTAATGCTCATTCGAAAATAAATTCTCAGTATATTAAAAAAGAACTTTTAATAGACTTAAAATTGAGCTAATATATTAGTGATTTATGGATGTGAATCACAATTGTTATATTATGGACTAGGTTTCATATTGTATTGTGAACTTTCTGTATCTTCAGTTAACACATTTTGTACCTACAATTATAGTTTCTGTATATGTAAACAAATAATTTGATAATTGCTGACACATAATATGATAGCTACAACCTACAAGTACAGAAACTGTCAGAAATACAGAATGTGTCAACTACAGATATAAAATCTTAAGGTTATTTTTGAACCAATGTCTACAATGCAATGTAGATCTTGATCCATGGTATAATTTGCTCGTGAATCATGGTTTCATTGTTTATATGGGCCGACAAAGATTCCACTGTTTAATATGGGCTTGCAAGATCCCACTGTTTAATATGTATGCTCCTTCAAAGATTTCACTGTTTAATGTGGCAGACAAAGATCGCAAATTATATCATGGACCGTGGTCCACAATGCATTGTGGACCGCGGTCCCAAAACGACGTCGTTTTGATTAATGAAATAGATGGATGAATTCGCGCCACTCACTTTCTTTTCATATATACTGCAGTTTCTTTTCATATATACTGCAGTTTCTTTTCATATAAAACTACAGTTGTATATTATCGAATGAAACTATAGTTATATCCAAAAGTAACTGCAGTTGTGTTGAAAGGAAACCGCAGTTATGTTGAAAAGAAAGTGCAATATATATGAAAAGAAACTGCAGTATATTTGAAAAGAAACTGCAGTATATTTGAAAAGAAAGTGAGTGGTATATATAGAAAAGAAACTGTAGTATATATGAAAAGAAAGTGAGTGACGCGAATTCATCCGTATGTTTCATTAATCAAAACGGCGTCGTTTTGGGGATCCGCGGTCCACAATGCATTGTGGACCGCGGTCCACGATATAAGAACTGGACAAAGATCTCACTGTTTAATATGGGCCGACAACTTTGGGCTACCAAAATGGGCTTTGCCGGATCTCAAAAACGTTGACAAAGATCTTACGGTTTAATCCATCACTAAAGATTGAAGAATATGTCGGCGATGGGAACTTGCCCGTCGCCGCGCCCATCGCCGGCGGTTCATCTCCGGCGAAGTCAAAATCCAAATTTCTTCTCTTACAACACGGCTCCATGTTTCACCTACGTGAGATGCACTCTGAACCCCACCTGCGCCACTATGGAAACCCAGACCCAAGGCCGAATGTTCATTTTGGGAATGGGTTTCGTCGGAGAGTTCTTCGCTGCAGATTTGAAGAGTAAAGAATGGTAAGCGCCGTTTTCACCGATCACCATTTTCAAGCGTTGACAGAGCTTACTTGTTGATTTTAATTTTTTTTGGGTCTGTGATTACCTCAGGACTGTATCTGGAACGTGTACTAGCGCTGCCAAGAAGAAGAAACTGGACGAAATGGGATACGATGCATTTGTGTTTGATGCCAAAGATCCATTGTGAGGTTCATTATGATCCTAATTTTAGTTCTGATGTCATAATTGCAATTATTTTTTGTAGCTTTAGCTTTTCTGCATATGAATGGACTGAAATCATGGGTAAAGTAGAGAGAGAGAGAGAGAGCACTTTGGTAAATCTTTTAACTGAAATCACTCTGGACTCTGGAGCTAAAGAAAACTAGCTTGAGCATCCACCTAATCTGAATTGCTTGTGTTTAGCTACTTTTAGACTAAAACAGTTGCAAGTCTTCAGTCAATTAGGTTGTACCCATAATGAGAGGTAAACCATCCTAGGTTGTCCATAGCTAACCGGCTCAAAGCAAGAAGGCTAATAGGCCGCTCTCACTAGGGGTAGAACTTGGAATCTTGTAGTTACCAAGTCAACAATCCGACTAACTTGGCTGGAGTTGCCCTCGATCTTATCTATCTTTAATGAGTAAAGAAGGTGAATTTGGACAGATTATCTTGTATACATTTTTGTTCTGGAAAAATTATTGTAATCAGCACATATGTGATCTTTAAGTTTACCCAAGTTTATGAGTTCATCTGTAAGATTCATTGGTACAATGATGTCAACATCATGACTCCCACTCCTCTTTCCATTCTTTTCTCCAAGTTATCTTTTCCTTTCAATCTCTTTACGTTTTTTTCCTTATCATTCCTGTGTTGTGCTCCACTTTCAGACCAGAGGTCCTAGATGTCATGAAATGTCACTCACATCTTCTTATCTCCATTCCGCCTGTTCCCGGCACTGGTGATCCCGTAAATCTTACAAACATCTCTTCTTTGAAAGTTCTCATACAGATGTTTAGTTTGTGAGTCTCACCGCATTAATTTATGTTTTCTTAATATTCTGCTAATAATCATGTTTGCTACAGATGCTTCAACATAGAAAATTACTTAATAATAGATTGAAAGGTGGTGACCTCCAGTGGCTGGGCTACTTGTCATCAACTAGTATGACTTTCTCGTAAATTTCCTCTCAATTTTCTGTTTGCCCCAAGGGAAAGCTCCTGAATTTAATAATCGTTGTCGGATCTTTCTTGACGTGTAGGTGTATATGGAGATTGTAGCGGTGCATGGGTAGATGAAGAGTAAGTGTAAATCGGAATTGTCTTTTCATCAGTATGTCCAAAGCTGAAATTCTCATAGTTACCTCATCGAGTTGTGCATCATCATGTGCCAGATTTCCAGCAAGGCCTACAACTGAATCGGCCCGAGCTAGATTGGCCGCTGAAGAAGGATGGTTGCAGTTAGGTCTTGACCTTGAGATCGCTTCACAAGTATTTCGACTTGGTGGTATCTATGGCCCTGGCAGAAGGTTGCATTCAAACGTTTCATCTATTGGATACATTACAACCCTTTTTGTTTTGTCTCAAGAGAACTTATAAAATGATATATAAAATGATATCTGATGGAGTATGTTGTTTATTCTTGCAATGTTCCATGCAGTGCTGTTGATACCATTCTTAAGCAGGGCACCCTTTCAAAGAGTCAGCTCATGAGATCATCTAAGCGTTTCACTTCTCGAATTCATGTTGCTGACATCTGCCAAGCGCTCAATGCCAGTATTCAGAAGCCATCTCCCGGGTAAACTTGGCAATATTACTCTTCCCAGTTTTCCCAATTTATAACAACTCTCTCTCGCGCTCTCTCTCTCTCTCTCTCTCTCTCTATATATATATATATATATATATATATATATGGTCAAGTTCCCGTGCGAACAATGCTTCCCGTGCGGTGACGCACCATTAGGTATGCATAAATGCACCATAAAGTGTTCGGAAATGCACTATTAGATGTGGTGCCTTTTTTTGGTGTTGTGCATCTCACTGTGGTGCGTTTCCGAACACTGTGTGGTGTATTTGTGCATACCTAATGGTGCAATCTGCCGCACGGGAAGCCCTGACCTCATTTGAACCAATAAATTAAAATATATATATATATGTATATATATATATATATATATATATATATATATATATAGAGAGAGAGAGAGAGAGAGAGAGGCTATAGCATGGTTTTGAATGAGAGAAAGAAGTGACGGATCCTCTTTTCAACTCTGATTCCCCCACCCCCGTCATTGCTTTTAGTAGCTGCGGGTTATTATATTTCCTTGTGAATTCTTGGGAGAATGCATCAATGGGTTATTATATTTCGAGTGTCAGTAAAAGTTGCTATTACATGAAGAAGCGGTTTCTTTTATGTGTTATTTACATTAAGAAGCGTTTTCTCTTATGTCCTATTACATCAAGAAGAGTTTTCTCTTACGTGCTATTTCATGAAGAAGCATTTTCTTTTATGTGCTATTACATGAAGAAGTGAAGAACTCGTATTCTCTTATGTGCTTGTTTCCTTTTGCACAGTTGCAAATTTGGCAATTGTGATCCTAAAATGATCACTTACCATGTTTAAACTATATATTTTCTTGATTTGCCATTTCAGTAGGATATACAACATAGTAGATGATGACCCTGCTCCTAGAAAGGAAGTATTTAGATTTGCAGAGAGCTTGGTTGAGAAGAAATGGCCAGACAGCATCAAACAATGTAATCTTACTGAAGATGCTCCATCTTCACTTGGTCCCAAAGGAGCTTATAATGGAGGTGAGAAGAGAGTTTCCAATGGCCGCATGAAAGAAGAACTGGGAGTAAGGCTGTTGTACCCTACATACAAATCTGGGCTGGCAAGCATCGTCGAGCGCGTGGCACGCCCTCCCCTGCAAGCCGACTAAGGGCGTTCTTTGTATTAATATTGCACCAGGAGACTTAGATTTTACAAGTGTTCTCTCGGACTTGACTCACTAGTTCAGTAGGCAGTATTTGAAAGAAGAATTTAACTAGAGTAACGGTCTAGAGACATGGTCTTCTTTGCATGCCTGTTTGGGTGCTAAAGATGCAATGGCCCTCTATTTATATGGTTTGGTACCTTGTCATCTAGCTGCCTACGGCCAATAGCCAATCATTATTATATTATAAACTACCTTATAATTTGGTGGGCTACTGTCTACTGACATATAGGTTCATTTTCAATATACTGAAGATTCATTTTTAATGTGTCTTACAAGTTCATTTTTTAAAAGTTCATTTTTAGTGTAGTGTAAATATACCAATTGTTATAGTGTGGGTTAGAGTTCACCTGCAGTTAACATTGCTATATTGTTGATTAGGATTCACATGTAGTTATTGTGAATTAGGGTTTACCATGAACATATTATGTATTTTTAGTTAATAAATTATAAATTTATTATAATTACCATATTATATATATTTGCACTATGTATCTATTATAATTAACATATTATTGTACATAATACATTTTAACTATACTAGTATTTTTGTCCGTGCGTGCACGGAATAGATTTGCTATAATATTTTAAGAATATTTAGATCGATATACAATTATATAAATTATAACATCAAACATTATATAGCGCAATTGATGAAATTTGTTGGGCCGATTATGTTTTCTGATGTTTCCTTACTTGAATTAGAACAAATAATTGTCCAAATACCCGTGCGATGCACATATACATTTTTTATTATATATTTAGATAATAAAATAAAGATAAAATTATAAAAAAAAAAATTAATATTGAACATGCACATTTATTTGATTATAAGATTAGTGCATATGCAAAAGTATTACTCAATTAATTGAATAATATATGACTTATTTGTCTACAATCATCTTAAAAAGATCAATATGTAATATGACTTATGTAATTATATTATTACTAAAATAAATATGGGGAAAATTAGAAATAATTTAATTATAATTATTATAAAAATAAATTCAATGACCCATGTTTAGTTTAATTATCATAATAATTATTAGGCAATTATTAATAGTTAATTACACTAATATGTGTAATTATACTTTTATAACTTAAGTATATTCATGTTCACTGTATCGCATTTAGTTTTTTCTTCCTCCTTGATATTTGAATGAATTAATTGTAATTATTATAAATAATCTAACAACCAATGTTTAATTAATTTTTTTTTCAAGTTTAAATAATTTAAAGTTTTCAAAAGAAAAGTGTAATTAACTTTTTTAAAAGTTTTTTAAAAATAATTTTCAGTCAATTAGTAATGTCCTTTTCCTTTCCAATTTGCCTAATTTCCATTTCTTTTTTTGTTAGAATCTTTTTATATTTTCAATCAATTAGTAAAATCAGTTTTCTTTTCCATTTGGTAAATAAAATTTTGTTACCAATTAAACTTTATTAATTTTTTTACCAATTAATTAATAATATTAGTTTGTGCAGTATAGAACACATCCAGTATAGAACAAAATTTTAAGATGAATTTACCAATTAGCTGATTGCTATTGATAAGCACCAAGAATAGCCTATTTTAAGGGTCATTTACGGGCTAGAATTGTAGAGTTTATTACCCATTTCATAAGGATTTCATGCATTTAGACTCAGATGTGACCAATAACTACTAACGAGAGTATGGAAGATGTTTTTAAGGTATTCTACATCCAAAGGGAGGACTTAAGGCCAAAACTGAGTAGAAAATGAAGAAACCGTGAAGCAGGAGCCTCCCACGCAGCCTCACACGCGTGTGGGAGGACGTGGAATCATTCCAGTAGCTCCCCACGCCCTCCACCACGCGTGGCGATAGTCGTCGAAGCATCAAGGCTCGACGCGTCGAGAATGTGCCGTAGCATTTTCTCGGAAATTCCTTGAGGGCTCGACGCGTCGAGAGCCCTGTTTCACCCTAAAAATCTGCTACGCGGAAATTGTCTATCTTGCCCCTATTTTGTTCCCCCTATATAAGGATCATTATCCCAAGCCCTAGGCAGTAGATAGTAGTAGATTTTAACACATATTATCATATATTAGGTTTAGATTAGGTTTTCTTGGGGATTTTCTCCCCTCTTGGGGGAAAATTCCTTTCTTTCATAGTTTAGATTAGATCTAAGGGCAAGATTGAAGATTGGGATTTCAAGAACAAGATTGTAAAGATCCCCTTTCTAAGGGTGGTAACCATTCTCTCCATTATCTAATCTTATACTTGTTTCTTTGTTATTTCCTTTCTTGTTCTTGTTTCTTAGTATGATAGAGTAGATTAGATAGGGGATTGGTGGCCCCAAGGTGAATCTATGTGGATGTTTGATATTATTGCCTTGTTTTGTGAGTTCCTTGTTTGTTGGATGATGAACTTGTGTGGATGATGTTCTTGATGCTTTGTGCCTAAGTGTTGCCACATTAGGTAGCAAACCCGAAGGAAGTGAGTGTGTGCGCGATAGCGGCCACTCACGAGCCTAACTCACCCACATCTCCGCTCTTAGTCCGAAAGGACGAGATCCGAGAGGAGTGGTAGACAATGTGTTCGATGAAATGCCCAACTGAATGAGGATGTGGGAGTCCAAAGTGTGACGCCACTTGGTGATGTGCCATGAACTCCCTAGTCTAATCCACATCTTTGCTCACAAATCCATACAAAGATAGACCACATAGAGAAGCCTAAGGCCCCGATCTTCGTCTTTACATTTCTTTTACACAACCACTATCAACCTTTCTACCTTCTTACCAATGAATCCAACCCTTAGCGAATCTCGTAACTCTTTTCCTTCAACCTCTTAGATGCCAACACACTAATTCGATTCCCATTCGCCATCCTTGAGAGACACGACACTCGGGGAGTCTTGACTCTTCGTCTTAACACCCTCACATTCACCCTCACCGCAATACACAACATCAGCTATTCACTCCTCCGGGAGCCTCTAACGATCCAAAATCTTGTTCTTGATTCTAAAATGAAAGAATGAAGAACAAGGGAAATTGTTAAGAATAAGAAAAGAATAGACCTTGATGAGCCTTGAGTGTTGTATGGAGTAGTTACCGAGACCCATTGTTGATGAGCCTTGAGTGTTGTATGGAGTAGTTATCGAGACCCATTACAATGAAAGGTTATGGCCCTTATATAGTTACAGGTCTTGACCTTTTAGAATATAATATTCTCTAAAAGATACTTGTCCCTTAATATTTTCAAAAGGACACTTAATTTTTCAGAGATATAATATTACATCATCAATTATACATTTTGAGTAGTTCTTGTGGTATTTATACATCAATAATATATTAACTATAGATATATAATTTAAATGTTATTTCAGATAAGTGATTCACATTACAATATTTACCCCTATAAGGAGGGGAGAAAGTGGCATTTGATATACTTGGATTGGGTTATCGGTTGGAGTGATAAAATTGAACACGGATGAGTTTTAGTGTTTGGACTATTAGTTTATGATAACTCTAACACTGCTAAAATATGAAATATTATAGCTAAAAACTATTAGTCACTTCATGAGATATGTTCAATAATGAAATACAATCATGATAGCAACAATGACAAAAGGAACAAAAGGGGGAGAATTTGGATAGAGATGAGATGGTAGTAGATAGCTTTGGATACGTGTGGGGTTGCCTGCCTTCTGCTACAGTTTCAGGCTTTAATTTTTGAGCGGCATGGTCGCCGCGTCTGTAATATCCTTTATGTCACTTTCGTGGTACGTGTACGTAGGATACTCCTACGTTTATTTCCACGGCGATAGGCTCAAAGCTTCCATCCTCGTCACCATCTATGTATCATATGGAGCAACATAATGCTATAAATCTTTCATGTATTTTTTTTTTCTCCTAAAATAACATCATCAGCAAGGCCGGATTTTAGGGCGTGCAAGATGTGCGACCGCACAGGGCCCCAAAATTTTGGGGGCCCCTATTCCAGCCTTGGCTTAATAGTTACTATATGTATTTGTGATTATATTGGCCCAAAATTAAATTTTTTGCATTTTTCCCTTTGCAATTTTTCTTCAATTCGCAGTTTATTTATACTTTGATAGGGTCTCACTTAATTACTAGCACAGGGCCCCGCAAATCAAAAAATCGGCCCTGATCATCAGCTACATTTATGTTTTAATTAGTAATGGGTAGTCAATTTATTAGCACCCAATAAATAAAAGTCACATCATGAGAGAAAAGTTTGAAGAAAAAAATCAAGAGGTCGGAAAAAAAATTTCCTATCATATGTTATTGAAAAATGATAGATATTAAGAAAATAGTCAAATAGATTGATTATGATGACTAACGACAACGCTCTGACAACCGGTGACAATGGAGAAGGTGACTTGGTTGTTTTCTTCAGCTGAAAAAGCGACCAAATGGTTGCCTTCAATTCTCATATGGAAAAGGTGACTCCGTCGGAGAAGACAACCATTTGGTTGCCTTCCAATGGGGAAGAGGTTCCCTTTTCCAGTGGAGAAGGTAACCAGCAAGTCGCTTTTCTCCTCTGAAGAAACCAGCGACAGTTGGCGGTCAATCGAACGTCATAGCCGATAGTCGAATCGCGCCGGAACCTTAGTGACCACCTCATTTACCAATTTCTAGGCTTTAATAATGCACAAAAATCACATGTTGATGGACTTAGCATTTTAAAAAGTTCAAGAGTCTAATTGACTTCTCGTATAAAGTTTTTGGGTCTATTTGATCATTTTCCCTAGATATTATGATTTTACTACGGAAGTTTACACTCAAATTAGATATCTTATATGTTACTAAAAATATTATTAGGGTTATCATTTTGCTCTAGAGTTCACACTCAAATTAGATTCGTTAGAGGTAGTGCCCTGTATGGGTAAAAAGAATTGTTTTATTTTGATAAGCATAAACACATTGCTAATAAACTACTTAAATCTTGTGTTTTTCTTTTGTTTTTGTTATATTTCTTGGTCTGTTTTTATCTCAACAAATACATTCTTGCAAATTGACTCATGACTGACAATATTATGAATTTGGTTTCATTTCTGAGCCATTCATGTACTCTCACAACCACCAACAGATTTTGTTTTGTGGCCAACTACACCCTATTTTGTCATAGTTCAACAAAGAGAGTTTTTTTTGTACCGGATTATGTACCATCAAACATAATATGTTCGATTGCATGTATTAATGCTAACGGGACCTAATATGACTCAAATTGTACTCGTTATAAAATGACATGAGTCTCGATCAATAATAAATTTAACACTTGAATATATTTTAAATTTTTTTGAGTTTGAGTGTTGTGAATATAATAACTAAGTAATTTTTGGACTTATTTTCAAAAAAAAAAAAAAAAAAAAAAAAAAAAGAAGTAATTTTTGGACTCGAAATTATGAAGTTATATGACCACTCTATCATAAACTTATTTAAAGAAGAAAGCTTAGAGCATTACTGGAAACAAGCAAGTAAAATGTGTTAGTTGAGGAATCCTTTATTTCCGTTCCGATAGATAGCGCCGCGCCGACTCAAGTCTTCAACATTGCGCCGCCTGGTCCGCCTAATCTCCATTTCTGGGAGATCCATGGAGGCGTCCATGTCGTTAGCTCAGAATTCAGGTGCCTATTGCGTGGCGGAGAAGAAGCCATGCGTGGGCTGGGTGGAGAAGTATTTCAAGGACTGTCTCTGCAACATCAGCGACGACTTCTCCTTCGCTCTCGGCCTCGTTAGCCTCGTCTGCTGGGGCGTCGCTGAGATCCCTCAAATCGTCACTAACTTCCGCACCAAGTCCAGCCATGGCGTCTCCCTTCTCTTTCTCCTCACTTGGATTGCCGGGTTTCTCGCCTTCTCCGTTTGAATTTCTCGTCTTTTTGCTGGTTTGCTAAGATTGTGTATATATCACCACCTGTTTGATTTTATGTCTCTTGATTTTTTTATGCAGAGACATATTCAATCTAGTTGGCTGCCTTCTTGAGCCTGCAACTGTAAGTTTTATCGTTATTTTCCATGTAATCTTCACCAGTTTGCTGCTAAAGATGTTGTAATCTTTTTTTTTTTTTTTTGGTTGCTCGCAGTTGCCAACCCAGCTCTACACTGCTCTGGTAATTCTTTGTGCTCAGTGTTGTGTTTTTCTTCCTGGATGATTGCAATTTTGGATTATAAGCCGCCATTGTTATGCGTGAGAGAGCTTATAAATTATCGATAACATATTATATCAATATTACTTTGTTTTGATATGAACTATTGGGCAGCTCTACACAGCAACTACAGTGGTACTAGTATTGCAAAGTATGTACTACGATTTCTTGTATAGATGGTGGAAAGACAAGGAGGATGCTGGTGATTCTAATCAGCTGGTATAACTAATTATATGTTGGCAAAATTGCTTCTTTCCTTTTTTGTCTTTCAGTTATATCTGCTATGGATATTTAGTTCCTGAGTTATATGTGTGACCATCTTAACCTTTTAAGTCATGCCAGAAGGTAATTTTATTAGTTCCTTTTGAAAACTATTCTTGTCATCAATATGTCATTTAATAAAGTGATTGATTTGGTCGTTGAAAGACTAAAAGTGTCACTTTGTGCATAACTTAAGATGGTCATGCATATAATTTATAGACTACGGGATATATCTGAATGACCAAAAGTGTAATTTTATCTTATATATTTATGTTTTCACTTGAATCCTTTAGCTGAAAAAATAATGTTTAGTAATACATGGTTGTTGAATGATGAATAGGTGGACGAAGCAAAGAAGCCTCTACGGCAGCGCAAATCTGGTGACTCAGGCATTCCAATACCTGATGGGGCATCCAAAGCAGCAAGGCAGCACCAGGTTGACTACTATTACACGTGAGTTAGTTTATACCGATTTTCTCTCTAATTTTTGAACGTGAGATTCTCGACACTCTCACTCGAGGCCTCAAGTGGAGAACCGGGCCATTTTGAATCTAAAATGGTTGAATGTGCAGGTCAGCGAGATCTATGGCGGGTAGTGCAACTCCACCATTTAGGTCTAATTTGTGGCTGGCCAAGAGTGGCCCTTCAGCTTTGGGAATGGACAATGATTGCTCTTCTGATGATGAAACAGTAGAGGCACCATCTATGAATTCCATTAGCCAGCCAAAGCCTATCCCACGATCTGTAAGCACTTTCTTGTTTTGAATGATTGGTTAATATAATATGCAGAGGCTTTGTCAAAAGTGGAAGATGGCAATCCATTGCCATAGCAACTTGCTTGTCTGTGGAAAGTTTGTCGTTTACTTTTTATCTGTAGAGATGAGATTTTCTTTGCAGCTGCTCAGACCTGTGGAACTTGTATTTTTAAAAGCAACCCAGTTTTCTAATCATTATGCACTGTTAGATTATCTAGTTTTCAGTGTTCATTGCAAATATGAATTAATACCATGTAGGGTCCTCCGAGTATAGTAGTTTTGTCACATTTAGTCCTAATCTTTCAAATTGTTACCATATGTGATCCAAGTTAACCATTCAGGGTCCTTCAACTATCAAATTTTAACCAGCCATAATCCTTCTAGGAGGACCACAAGTGGTTAAATTTTAGAAGTTGAAGGATCGTGAGTGGTTAATTTACACCACGGATGGTAACAATTTGAAAATCGAAGGACCATGCATGGTCAATCTAAAAATTTAAGACTAAACTTGGAAAAATCACTATACTCAAGGACCCCATATGGGATTAACTCTTGCAAATATATACTACCACAAGAATCAACTCAGATTATCATTCTCAGAACCTTTGGATTATTACAACATTCTGATCAATTATTTTGACAATCAACAACTGTTATGTGGAAAATTCGGATTGCAGGCAGGTTATGGTGCATTCTTGACTACTTCACTCAGCATACCTCATCAAACAAAGGCTTTGATGCCTGTGTATGCTGCACTTGGTGGAAGGAAACTGCTACAGGTTTGAATCAATTGGACTGATAGCTTATAGCTATCTACCAGCTCATAGCAAAAATCAAGATGGAATCTGAGATTTTGTCATGGACTTTTGCAGGAAAGTGGAACAGAACACAGCAGTTTTGGGCAATGGTTAGGGTGGATGATGGCTGCCATATATATGGGTGGCCGAATACCTCAGATCTGGTTAAATGTGAGTGTAATGAAGTACTAATGAACAACTTCCCAGTATTTGCCCCTTGTTTTTGAATCCCATTTTTCTCTTAGTTGGCTTCTCATTTTCACTCTTTTCTTCTTCCATCAGATCAAAAGAGGGAGTGTGGAGGTAATTCTTGAACCTCTCTCTTACATCTTAACTCTCAAGTCTAATTCAGAATACTTGAGACCTAGTTTGACAGCATAGAAAAAGTTTGAGAAAGTGTTTCTGACCTTGTAGGGATTGAATCCACTCATGTTCATCTTTGCACTTATGGCCAATGCCACTTACGTCGGAAGGTAAGCTCCTCTCACCCTACCATTGCTAACCTGTTGAGCAAGAGCTCTTACTGCAGTACTCCCCACTTTCTCTCTCACTCTCTTTCCCTTTTGCAGCATTCTTGTGAGAACAACAGCATGGGACAAGATCAAACCAAACCTGCCTTGGTTGTTGGACGCTGCTGTCTGTGTCGGGCTGGACATATTCGTATCCTTGACTTCTCAAATTCATCTCTTCTGTATTGTGGCTCCAAACATAGCACAGACAAGTCGATTCCTTCATTTATATATTAATTAAACCAGTTGAAATAAGCAAGACGAGATGAAGAAAAATTGAAAAGATTTCTGATTTTCATGCTCTCTTTCATTCTTCTCTTAAGCTGTTCTGCCTTAAAAGAACTGATAGATCATACTACAATACATATACTACAGATACTGCAGAAAGAACAGTGGTGGAAGCAGAGAAGACTCCGCAGACTAAAGCTAAATGAGCAAACATTCAAGACACAACACACAAATGCATTGACAAGAAATAGTAGCTTCTCATCCTCTAGTCACGATCTAATGCTCACAGATCTATTGTTGTGTAACTTGAGTCTGATATTTATCATAAGACAACCTTTTCTCCTTCAAGTCTGTTTCCCCTTGTCGACTTTCCCCCGAGTGATAAACATCAGGCAATGTGAAAACAAGAGACTTGTTTTAGCAGTTTTTTCTCAGTAAGTAATCAGCTCTAGAATCTAAATTCAATCGAAAGAGTTCCACAATTAACTAGTCTTTATCTTTCAACTAAGTAGTACCAAAATAGAAAGAATATACACAACATAGGAAAACAAGATCTATGATCTAGCCATTCAAACTTGCTGAAACCATAAAATGAATGCATTATTGAAGGAGCCTAAAACAAGAAATCTTCAAGCCTAAGTATGCTGTGAAACTAGTTTCAGCGAGCAGTAGAATACGACTTCTGTATATTCATTCAACCGTATTATTAAGCCAGTGACAGTCTATGCATCTTTGATAAACTACATTAAATGATACTCATGACATGGCATTTAAAGCCTCTTAATTTGATGATTTAGTATGATGCAAAACTTAGAACCACTACAAAATTCAGTAAAGTGGTAATCTTCTGCTGAAAAATGGATTTCTATTCATTTAGCATAGTAATGGCTAAATCCTATAATCAGATTGCCAATGATGAAGATCATAAACATGTCATTTCTTGGCAGGGGTAGTTACAAAACCAATAGGAGCAATGAGTGCAAATAATCTGTTACAACATACATACATATAGGCGGTCAATCAAAGAGCATACCGTGATTCCTACCAAGGGTACGGAATTAGCCTTGTTGTGGACACCAGTATATAATTGTAGACCGTTATCTCGTCCACCGAGGCTCAGGAGCTCTCGGGATTGGAGTGCAATCCTAAATAGAGAACATGCCATTGCCCAAGCTGCTAGGGCTGGGTTCATTAATCTTTTTCAAGATTACTGCATGTGCCATCCTGATATCTCTACTACACTTGTCAGCCTGGTCAGTCAAAACCTGAATGGTTTCCATGAAAGAAATGACATTCTTCTTGATGTCCTCCATTGCACTACTCACTGCATCATTTTGCTGCATAGCAAAATCAGCATTGTACAACAATCCCTGGATCTGTTCCTGCAATCTATCCACCAAACGCTGGATGCTCTCCAAATCCTGAATCACAATATAATTCCCAGCTCCAATTGTAGTCAGGATCTCCCTTTCCCTCTTCAGATCATTCTCATACTTCTTCCACATATTGTTTATCCATTTCCCCACGGTCCCCAGGGGCACCGAGGCCGCCGCCGCCAGAGCCGTCACCACTGGCGGCGCCGTGACGACAGCCGCCACCACTGAGCAAATCAGTACAGAGACAAACACGGTAGCGAAGATTACATTGGATATTCTCCTCCAGGACTTCACCTTCCGCAACTTCTTATCGAGTCTACTCTTCTTCTCCTTCATCTTATTCAGCATCAATTCCTGCTGTTTGTAGACGGAATGGAACAAGGAGAAGAACTTCTCGGTGAATGGATCCCCGGCATCCTTGAATTTCTTCAACTCCGCTAGCGTCTTGGAGTACAGCTGAACTGAATCGTGCCCCGGTTCGGTAATTTTGGCGGATTCCTCCTCGAATTTCTGTAATGCGAATCTGAGTATAGACTGGCTGTGATGGGCCCGCTGTAGGGCATCCTCGAGGGCGGTGCAGAAATTCATGGTGTGCCGGCTGTTCTCCAGGTACTCCTTGACGAGATCGAAGAGGTCCGGATCTTTCCAAATATCCCTCTTGCTTTCGAGAATTAGGTTTACCACCTCCTGGTTCATCTCGAGGAAGCACAAGGTGACCTCGCGGAGAGAATCGAGGGAGAGGGCGCGGTAGTCGAGTGTGACGGCGACGGAGTTTATGGCTTTAGTGGTTCGAGCTTGGAGAGCTGAATCGAAGGCGCGTAGGTCAGGATCCTCTTCGCATGCCGACTCGTAGGAAGTCAAATCGGGTGAGTCATCTGAGTTGGAGGTGGTCGCCGGCGGCGACGGCGACGGTGCAGAATCCGGTGGTGGTTGCGGCTGATTTGAGCTCTGGTCTCTTGTTTTGCTGGATCGATTGCCCATTTTCCAGAAAATGTTATGAGAATTTGGAGGTTTTGAATGTGATGAATTTGAAGCTGGTAAGCACGAGTATGGAATTTTGACGGAAAGAGAAGAGACGAAGACGACAGACACAAAAGGTAAAATAGGAAAAAGACCGGTTGGTTCACTTTGGTTTAAACCCGGTTACTGTTCTCATAGCCCCAACCCGTTGCAATTCTAAATTCTCATACCACTATATAAATCATGCAACCATGCAACCAATTTCACATCTTTCCTTCACTCCATCTTACCACTTTAGTTTGATACACACAAAAATCTACATACAATGGCCCCTATTTTTGTTTTACTAAATAAGATAAACGCCTTCAATAATGCGTGGGCAATCAAAGTACGCATAATTTGTCTTTACGAAGTCAAGAACAACCGAGGAGAAACTTTAGAATCTGTATGGAAGATGTGGAGGTATACGATTGATTTTTCTTTACGAAGTCAAGAACAACCGAAGAGAAACTTTTGAATCTGTACGGAAGATGTGGAGGTATATGTTCTTTACATATTGTTATATATATATATATATCCATTCCTTATGTTTTTATCGCTTCAATATGATAATAATTCATGAAGTTATCACCCCAGTTGTTTCATTTTTATATTTATCTATTTGTTTGTTTTATTGATATGAACTAATTGAATCATAAAATATATTTTTTTTGTTTCTTTTTAAAAAACATACTTATATTTATGCACTATATTAATAATACAAAATTAAAATACTAATTTTATTAATTTTAAATGTGATTGTTTTAATTATAAATTCATCAATATATATTATAATTACAGAAATTATATTATAGAATTTGCATATATATATATATATATATATATATATATATATATATATATATATATATATATATATATATATATATATATTATTTGCATATACGACGTAATATACCATCATTAAGGAAATGCATCCAATTAGAATTTAAATTTACTAATCTAAAATTAAAATTTGTATTTTTTTAAATATAATTTTCTTAGTTATTATTCATATTGTTGGAATTATAATATATATGAAATACACTTATGAATAAATCGAATTAATTATGTAAATTTTTCTCTATAAATTTATCTAAATGTGCATGTGCGTGCGCGTTCATCGATCATATCATAATAAAATGGTGAAAAACAGCTAGGAGGTGGTTATGTCAACTTTGCACAGGCGCTGCACGGGTGTCGCACAGATGCTGCACGGGTTTGTGTTGCCTGTGCGAAAAAAAATAATGTCCAAGAATTAGGAGACATTTTATACATTTTAAAATATTTATATTTTTTCAAAATTCATGATAATATAATTTTGTTCGTGCATCGCACGGGTTAACATATATATATATATAGTTTTTTTTTTTTTTTTGAATGCTACTGACTTTATTACAATGTAGTATCTGTTCATAAACTACTCAACTGAGGCTCGAACCCACCACCTCCCGTATAAAGGGAAGGGTTTGATGCCATTGGACTACAAGGTCCTTGGCAACATTATTTATGTAAATTAAAAAACAAAAGATATGAAAAACCTGAATCCAAGATGCCTATTCTGGTATCTTCTTCACCGGAAGATAACGGTTGAGCCCTGCTAGTTGATTTGCCAGAGATTTTTTTTATATGAAATGGAATCTAGGAAATTCCATGATCAGGTCATATGGAGTTGCAAAATGTGATCTGGAAAAACAGACATCACTCCGGAGTTTTGAGCGATTAATCCAGTTTCTTCCATTATCAACCTAGCTGAAAATCCAGAGAAGCCATTTGTGTAGTAGTGTAGGTGTACACCAATGCATTTTTGTGCCTGATACACATACACGTCAGTAAACATAAGGATAACAATTTATTATTATATATTTTAGATATCAGATCACCTTTGGATAAGCTCAGCTTGATCCTTTCCCATGGCGCTATTAATGGATGGGGCTGCAACACCCATATAGACGATGTAAACTACTTTATCATTTTGTTGTAGCGTAGGAGACTCTAGCTCAGATTCTCTGAGACAATAGTTAAAGAAGAAGACAATAGACACAAAGAATGATATCTTTATATTGTTCTTGGTATTGCTAGGTGGCATGATAAATTGATAATAGTTATGATGATTGATGATGATGAGTATCCCAGTCTTGCCTATATATAGGGAGCTGAGGTGATCAAAATGCATAAGTTTTTGTTGAACCAAAGTATCCCAACACTCCCTTGATGCGTGGTACGGTGGGGGTGGCTTGACACCTAATATTCTAACCAAATTTAATTTGGATATACTTAAAATTTTATTTTTATTAATTTTGAGTTTTATTTTATTTTATTTTATTCTATTTATATTTATATTTTTTCATATACTATCAAACTAAAAATTAGACAAATTACTAATAATTAAATAAAAAAGCCAAGCACCTTGTGCTCAATTGGCATGTAGTGGCCACCCTCAGATGGGAGGTCATGAGTTCGAGTCTCAGTGGTGGAGATCTCGAAATTGACTCTTTGTGCTTCAACAGGTTGAGAAAAGTATAGATGAATAGATACTAATAGGGTCAGTTGTATTCAAAAAAAAAAAAAAAACTTTTGAAAATTAATATATTATTAATTATAAAATACATTTAAAACTAAATATATAATTTATATTATTATATTTATAATAAAATTTCGATTAATTCTGGTTTCGAGTCGGCATAAATAAAATTTTATCACCTAAAATTTGAACTGAATTTATAGTCGGATATATCAAAATTTAAAATATCTGAACCGATAATTATTCGGGTTCATCCAAAATTTAAAATTCCTTTCAAAATTATGCCCACTCATCTAACTGAAAAAGTTATTACTACGTATTAATTTTATAACTTTGAACTATTAATCATGGAATATGCATCAACTAGCCTATATTTTTTTTGAGTACTATTGACTCCGTTACAATGTAGTATATGTTCATAAATACTTTCTCAACCTACTGACTGAAGCACAAAGAGCCAACATCGTGACCTCTCACTTGGGAGAGGCGGCACAACTATGCCGCTTGACCACAAGTCCACAACGTCTTTGGCATCAACTAGTTTATATGTCTTTAAATGTTTTAGTGTCCATGATAAAGCTAAATTTCATACCTCGTTATACAATATTGTTGCTAGCAAAATAAAAATTTTAAATTTATTATAGATTGATTGATTAGTTTATTTGTGCGGGTGACGAAAAGTTTAGTTTTGGAGTTGACACATTCTGTACTAGCAATTGACTGTTTTTGTACTTGTATTTATCATATTATGTGTCAACAATTATCAAATTATTTTTTTACAGGTACATAAAGTGTGTTAAGGATATGTTAGCTGAAGGTATATAATTTTCAATCAGATTCACAATGCAATATGAATAGTAGTCATTGTATAACAATTGCATACCATGCATCTGCCCATTTTCTCCTTCGTTGAGCAAAGAGATTTCAATTTTCAACTGTAACGTAACGTGCGGTGAAATCAATCTTCAACTGGAGAGCGATAACACAGAGACAGAGAGCAAGATCAACGGAAGCATCCAAGACGATTCCACTCGAATTCTTTCCAGGTTCCTTTGATTACATCACTACTGTCATTCAATTCCATGCCTGAATTTCATAATTTCCGATCCAATGTTATTAGGTCGGTTATATTTGTATATGATCGTCGCCATGTACGCTTCGATTTCAACTGCATTGTTCCGCCATGGTCGAATAACACATAATCACCATGAACGGAGTACTTTGTTACACTGCTACTGCTGTACTTTGCTCAATCTTATACTGATTGATAGAGAGTTGGTGTGGTGTACTGGATGCATTTCAAATTTTATTCCAAAGCCCTGATTCCTAGCCTGGACCTTTTACCTTTTATCATGAGATGGGTCTGCAATGTCCCTTGCCTGTCATAGTTGTTAGCCCTGTGCTGTGCTTCAGTGGGTTCCATGCTTCATAGTACTTTGGAGTTTGGAGTAGTCATCCAACTGTGCCCAAGGACAGACATAACAGCTTCGTTCTACACTTTGCCTTGTTTTACTCTGGTTTTTCAACATTCATGGATTCAAATTCAAATTTAAGAAAGTCAATCAAATCGCCATCTCACCGACTTTGTCCAAGTGGTAAGAGTTTTAAGCTCCTAATCGAGTTTAAATAAATACTACATTTTTTGTATATGTAAATAACATTTTCTTTTGTAGGGCGATTATACATGTTTGTAGGGCTTTTATATATTTAACATTTTACTATTTTGATTTTGTTTATGTAGTCGAAACTAATTTATAGTTGTGAGGTTAAACGACTTGTTTTTTTAGGACGATTGTACTTGGTTCATGAAGTTCATGCATGTATGTTTATTATTTTACTATTTTAACTGATAGGTAATTTAATACTAAGGTACGCTGTAAATGTATTTGGTTCACACTTGGAAAATCAGATTCGTTCATATGCTTATTTATTTTTCATGATGAAGAGTGACAATTAAATATACCACAATAAGAATGATGAAATAATTTGATTCCAATTTTGAATTCCATATATGAACTGAAAGTCCATTTGTACATTGAAAAGTTAAAGATAAGGGAATTAATTCTCTTTAATGTGTCACATTAAGAAATACTATTATAATTTCAAAACACATCATTTTTAAATAGAATAATTTTTGACAAAAAAAAGAGGAGTAAAATAGACCATCAAACTGTATAATCATGTAAAAATAATTATTTAAAATTAAAAAACAAAAACAAAAACAGTTTCATCTCCATGGCCGGAGACGAAGTTGTCTGTTTGTTTTTTTTTTTTAATTTGTATTTTAAATAATTATTTTAAAAAAAATATTTGAAATTGGGGTGACTGGTTAGAAATCTGGAAAACCTTCAAATAAGAGGAAGGACATCATTGACATGAAATGAGTTAATTAGTTTAGGGATTTAATGGTAATTTTTTTTAAGTTCAGTGACTTAATTGCATTAGTTCAATAATCTATTTGACCATTATCCCTTAAAGAAAAATACTTCTTTAAAATATTAATGAATTAATTAAATCATGTCTTTGCCCTATAGATTGGTAAGTTGAAAAATCTTCAAATGTTTACTCACTCACTAATACTCACATAAGGTTTTTTTTTTGAAAACCACATAAGGTTAAATTTATGCTTTATTTTTCATTCTCAATACTTATTATTAGCAAAATAAAATGTACTCCGTATAAACTTATTTTTTATTAGCTCAACGTGTCTGGGACATCACAATACATTCACATAAATAATGTACTTTATGTATATAAATAGTGAATATTGATTTACAAATAATGAACTTCATATAACATAAATGAAGCTAGAATATCCATACCTAAATAATTAACTTTCAATTAGTTTGTATATACTCAAATAATAAACATTATGCACACAAATAATAAACTTTATATATATAAATAAATCAATTTGGCCCATTGATTATAGCGAAATTACCGATTTGGTCATCGGCTATCATCCTTACCAAATTAAGTCCTCAACTTTGAAAATCTTACCAAATTTCATCACCTCGTCAATTTGTGTTGTAGGATGGTAGTTAATTTGAATCGTACAATGATAACAGAGGAGAAAATTGAGTCAAATTTTTAAAGTTGAAGACCTAATTTGATAAAGATGATAGTCGAAAACCAAATCGACAATTTAGCTATGGTCAATGGATCAAATTGGTCATTAACTCTATAAATAATGAACTCTCACGTTATTTTCATATTATATTATTTTATACACATTCAAATAATAAACGTTACGTATAAAAATAATATATAATATACATAAAAATAATGTACTACATGTAACATGATGAATATAGTTGTGTGACTCAGTGTGAGCCATGCTCCAGCTAATAAGCATCGGTGAAGTGTTAGTGGTGAGCATGAAAAGTGAAAATGGAGAATAGACATCGGCATTTTACTAACATTATCATTTCCGTATTTCAACTGATTACTACTCCGAAAGAAGGAACATTTTGGCTGCGGTCCCAACCCCATCAGACTCACTACTGCTCCAAAACCCTCCACCTGAAACCACCAACGCCACCGCGCTTTCATTCTTCTTCCCCCTACCTAAACCCTAGTTCTCTCCGCCGATATCTATCTCTCTCCTCTATTCCCCCACTCCTTCTCTCTATCTCCCCTCTCCCCTTCCTTCGTATGGCCTTATAGCACCCGCGATTGCATCGCCGCCGCATTCCAACGCGAAATCCGTCCAATGGACTCTCGCCGAGTTTCGCGGGCCGTGAGCGACCCGAAGGTCCGTCAAGTAGGGTTCTTCGCGCCCGGAGCCCCGCCGGACCGTTCCCAATCGGGTCCGCCCGATCCGATCTCGTCTTCTCCTCCCGTATCCGATATATCCCCCTCTGGTAACTCGCTGTCTCCGGTGATGATTCCGCCGCCGCGCCACTTGTCGTCTGACCTCTCGCGCGTCGCGGCTCACTTCCCTCCGGTTCCGAACTCCCCGCTCCACCGCGACTCCATCCCGGTCGGCAGCTACAATCCCTCGGAATTCACTTCCCCTACTGCGTCTGACTTCACCGAGGATGCTATTTCGCTGAGCCGAGCTGGCAAGGGGGATTCTGGAAAGTTCGCGACCTCGCTTCCTGCTGGGGGATTCGACATGACGGGCGCTAAGCAGAACAATAGCTTTCGCTCAGCTGGTTTAACCACTGTTTCCATTGTGAACGAACCTCCAGAGGTAGCAGGTATTGTTATATCTCTCTCTCCCTGGTTTGACGCGGTTCTATTCAAGGGAATGCCGTTTTAATTGTAAATTAATTCTGCTACTTGTGTAGAGAAAGATGGACGAGCATCTGCTGCAGCAAATAAAGAGCGAGCATCAAGTTCAAAACCATTGAAGGAGAAAACCACCAAGGCTGAAAGGCGCGCCCTTCAGGAGGCTCAACGGGCTGCAAAAGCTGCAGCTAAAGGTACTCCATAATTTATTTCACTCCACTTTATAGAACTCATTCTGCATTATTTATAAGTTGTTATAGTAAAAATTTTCTTGAAAGCATCAAAATGTTGTTTTGGGGGATTTGGGGGTGAGAGGAAAAGTAATTCAAGGTTTTTTTAAAGCACTCTTAGTACTGGAGGTCCAGGATAACTGAGCTGGAAAACCAAGTTCCATGGTATTGCTATTGTTATCAAACAAATGAAACTGGGGAGGCTGTACCCACAGGGCTTTTCATTGTCAAAGGCCTTATAACCAGTGACTCTTGTGTCTAGTGATTCCATGTGAGGCCTCCTAGACCTAATATTAGGAATTCAATCCACACCCCATCTGATGTGCAGACTACCAAACAAAGAATTAAAAAAAAAATGATGATCACTGCACTTCTTTGCTTGAAAGTCTTGACTTACACGAAATTTGAATACCTGCTATCATTCTTTGTGATGCAATGTTTATCCAGCTGATGGAAGTAAGATTGCTCCTGTTGCTTCTGGAGAAGTTGCTACTGCAAGTGCAAACTCTGGAAAGGCTTCTAAGGCTCCTATTCAAAGAAAAGACAGCTCTCCAGTTGGAACTTCTGAAAAAAGAGGTAGTGATCGTCCAGCTGATAAAGATAGGAAAAAAGACGTGCCTCATCCACGCATGCAGTTTGATGACAAGAGCCGCGTGGAAAAGGCAAAGAAGCGTTCAGTAGTAAAACAAACTGAAGCAAGGAATAGGGTTGAACTATTTAGACACCTGCCTCAATATGAACATGGAACACGGCTTCCTGAGCTTGAGTCAAAGTTCTTCCAACTAGATCCAGTTCATCCTGCTGTATTTAAGGTACTTCCTGAGGTGCACTGTTAACCAAAATGACCCATAGCTCTTAAAAGTTAAATGCAAAAATTATGTTGTCAATTTTTTCCATTCCCACCCTACTATCTACCTTTTATATATTTCTTCATTTATATTTTTTGCTTGATATGATGAGAAATATGATGAAATTACAATGAATAACTCAACTAATGAATGCCCAAGATTTAAAATCTCCAAAGTACCAATGACATTTTAACAATAACCAATTCAAATACCCCTAAATGAATGGGGGCTAAATTCCATCTATAAGGAGGGACTAATTTGTTAATTTTTGATCAAGCAATCTTGGCATACAATCAAAGTTATACTCTGTGATAGAGCATTGAATACCCTAAAATATCATAAGGGATGTAAATTTCAAGTCATATGTTGTACATACACAAGAGATGTGAGTATGAGTCTATCTCCAGCTTCTACTCCCATTTCCATGCTCCATAATAGTTTCTTATGAAAACTTCCTTTTCAGGTTGGGCTAAGGTACTTGGCTGGAGATATATCTGGTGGTAATGCCCGTTGTATTGCTATGCTTCAAGCTTTCCAAGAATCAATCAAAGACTACTCGACCCCACCAGAAAAGACTCTAATCAGGGACTTGACTACAAAAATTAATTGTTACGTGTCATTTCTAATTGGATGCAGGCCACTCTCAATCACTATGGGAAATGCAATTAGGTTTCTTAAAACTAAGATTGCCAAATTACCTTTGACTTTGTCAGAATCAGAAGCAAAAGTAACTCTTATAACAGATATTGACCATTTTATAAATGAGAAGATAATAATTGCAGATAAGGTAATAGTCAAGCATGCAGTAACTAAGATCAGAGATGGTGATGTTCTTCTCACATATGGATCATCTTCTGCTGTTGAAATGATATTTTTACATGCTCATGAGCTTGGTAGGGACTTCCGTGTTATAGTAGTGGATTCACGTCCAAAACTTGAAGGGAGATTACTGCTTCGTAGGTTGGTTGCAAAGGGTATTAACTGTACATATACTCATATAAATGCGGTTTCCTACATTATGCATGAAGCTACTAGAGTATTTCTGGGTGCCGCATCAATTTTGTCCAATGGAACTGTTTACTCAAGGGTTGGCACTGCATGTGTTGCTATGGTTGCTCATCAATTCCGTGTTCCTGTCCTGATATGCTGTGAAGCATATAAATTTCATGAGAGGGTTCAACTTGACTCAATTTGTTCTAATGAACTTGGTATGCGTTTTTTTTTTCTTGTTCATCCTCTAGTTCTAGCAATTTATATCCTTCTCTATTTAAAGAATTCTTTGTATCTACCACTTTAGCTATTATTCTTGCAATAACATAGGTGATCCAGAAGCAATTGCAAATGTTCCTGGTGGTAAGGCAGTCAAACATTTGGATAATTGGTCTAGTAGTGAAAATCTACAACTTCTGAATCTGATGTAAGTATCTTTTCCTTGTTGGCATGTGATATTTTCCTTGTATTCACCAAAGCTTACCCTTCTTATTTACACTGGGACAGTTATGATGCAACACCAGCAGATTATGTGTCAATGATAATCACAGATTATGGAATGGTAAGCAGTCTGGAGCTTATATTTCTATTCTATCAGCAATTAAGCCATACTCTGATTCAGAAAACGCAAAGATTGGCTTTTCTGCTTGTTTATATATATTCTTTTACCCACATTGCTTCCATACTTTTTACAGATTCCTCCAACAAGTGTTCCTGTCATTGTTCGAGAATACCGCAGAGAACACTTGTGGACTTAGAGGGCAACAGGAAATGTCAGAGCTTCAAGGGTTAATACAGAAGAGCGATTTTGATCTCGTCAGCCCGGTGTCAATTGCTGTTGGAGTCCCCTATCTTGCTGAGGAAGCAATATGAGGCATCTGCTGTGAACACTAAAAATTTCTTTTACATCCGTAGTTTAATTCTTGGTTCTCGTGGAATAATGATTTGTCTTGTGATGTACTACTCGAGATTTTGGATTTCCCATTTTTACATGACCCCGTGAAGAGAGCGATTTCTCCGCCTCTCAGGGTAGTTTTTGAAACACTTGTTCAATTTTCTTAAGAGGCTGTCCTGTTATTGGAAAACATCAATTTTGTTCTCATTCTTTTCACCCTTGCTACTGTTTGCAAAGCTGAGAAGTAAAAGCTTTTACAAGTTTTGTTTTCTATTAAGAATCATGTCCAGGTGGTTTCCTGCTTTTGTTTCTTTGCATCAAGTAGTAACAAGCATAGTTCAAGTCATTTAAGTAAGGCAAAGAGTTTTATTTCTGCAATCAAAGTTGTCTTTTGAGTTATATATGTCATGGTTTGTTGTTGGGTTGGAGCAAGGGGTTTGGAATGTTGAAATTTTGAATCAGCACCAATCCTACTATAATAGCTTTTTTGACTCTTGGGAATACCATTTGGTCCACTATTAGATTAGATGTTGCATCAGAAATGTCTGATGGGACTCAAATTCACGCCTTTATTAGTCATTGCACTGAACAACTTCAATAAATGTATGGAAAAAATTTATTGCATGCCACAAATGTATGTTACATCCATATCTTTTGATTTAGGGAAAGCCATTTCATCTATATCCTTTTCAATGCAAAACACCAAAACCGACACCAACTTGCACCTAGTCTCTCATAATGTCACCTTTTCCACTTACAGGTGAGACAACAGCAAGAATGACCAAACCGCACAAGACAACAATCAGCACACCCATAGAATTCACCAACAACGCCTCGGTGGAATAGCGCGATATAACATGGTTGGTTTGAAGAAACGTCGCCTTCTCTAATATCCCCGTTGTGCAAGTAGCAACTGCTAGGGCATAGATATAAACCCCGAAAAAGACATGCCATGGTAGGAGACTAGCTCTGCTGTTCCTTGAACCGCCTGGATACCAGAAGGTTGAAAAACCTGCAGCCCACTGTGGGGAGGGAATTGTTGAAGACAGATTAACATGAGCTACCAGAATTGGTATAGGAACAAGAATGGTGCAAGGTGACAGAATATGACAATGTAAAAGAGGATGCATTAAGCGTTAAGTATTAAGAAGGGCACCTGAATGCCAAACAAGAAGAGACAAGCTAGACCCAACCACGAGTGGAGGCTGTAAAAGTTGTCAATGCCCTTGTCGTTGTGAAACTTCAAAGCAGCCCATACACCAATCAGACCCAAAAAGAAAGCCAGGAATTGCAGAGCGAGATGGACTAATTTTTTGTAGTTCTTTGTTCCCGAGACTGTCTTGTAAGCCAGCATTGCTGTAACAATCCATAACAGTTACTGGGATTAGGGCACTGAACACCTAAATGAGCTACATACACTAGTTCATGTTAGCTGAGGAAATCCTACAAGAAGGGTAGAACGTGCAAAATCCTATTGGAATGCATGAAATGGCAATGCAAATAGGGGATGGAATGACTTTAAGCATTTCAGACATGACAGTTCTTACTAAAATTTTCGGTGCAATTATGTAACACTTTGAAGAGTTCTGTGAAAGATAAGGAAGCAAAACCTCAAGGTGAATGAAGCATATTATAGGATTGTGTTCCAGATAAGGTAAAGCCAGTTTCAACCAATAAACTCACAGAATAAGCATGACCCCATTAAGGAAATCATGTTCAGCTTGAGGCAAACGAAGCATGTTCAAGATAGTTAACTGAACTACCAAAATAGCATAACCAATGATACACTAATATCCATCTCATAACACAATGATCTTGGCTTAAGGCCTCCTGCACCTAAGATCAAGGTGTTCAAGTTCCCTGATCCCTAAGGTACAAAAAGGAAAACGAGAGTCCCTCGGGGAGTAAAACAACTCTAGCCACACAATTCTTAAAAGTGAGAGTATATGTAGTATTACTCGAACATAAATATCCTCTCATGAGACTTAGCTACCACAAACAAACAAAACATTGGCATACTTCCAAAATCCTATCATTCAAACATGTTCCTCCTTGTATAGCAGTAGTAGTAAAAGAGAGATGATTCTAGAATGGTTGGAATTACCTTCACCATTTAGAAGTACAAAGCTAATCACCATTAAAACAGGATGCACCTGCAGATGAAACATACAAGCACACAAGCAAACCAATCAGCCTCTTGTTCTGATTATAAACGCTTATAGTTATGTCTCAATGGTCCATGAAGAATCGCAGACAAAAGTATTGACTATACTTTCTAAGACACATTATATCAAACACGTAATCTCCATTAGTATAGAAGAAGCTAAAACGGAAACATGATCCAAGGAGCGAGAGAGAAATTACATTAAAGATGAGATCTTTGTTGTCGGAGATGAGAGCCAAGCCTCCTCTGTAGTGCACGGTCCACGTCAGGACCAGCGACATTACAACGATCCCGATGATCCTGACGAGCAAGAAGATCGGGAACCTCACTACCGGCACTGCCATGGCCGATTGTTGGGGAACAGCTGCCTCCTCTTCCTCTTCCTCCTCCTCTTCGATGATCTTCCCTTGATCTTCCAGAATTGATATTTAAGAATTTGGATTTTAAAATCGAAGTCAGCAATAACAGATCTGGTGAAGGGATGGAATCTATCTGTCTGAATCGTGAGTTGAGAGTGTACTTCTTTTTCTCTCTCTGATTTGTTTATATTTTTTTACTTCCCAGTTGGTCAGTTGGGTAATGCTGTTTGGATTTGAGTTTTGAACAAGGATGGTACCATGTTCCCAACTAACTCATCTCTATTGAACAGGTCTGACAAATTCTTTAAAATTTGTAAGTTTTTTTTTTTTTTTTTTAAACAAAATTTGTAAGTTATTACAGCCAAGTAATGTACATCCTCATATAGTGATTAACTGGTTATAAACTTTTAGGGATGACTTGAGAAATTAGCAACACTTATTTGAGGGCGCAGTATTAAATAAATAGTGTTCTTGTGTAATAGCTCACAAATCACACCACGTGAGAGGTAAATAACACTATGAAAATCCTGTATGGATCGATCAAGAAAGTGTATTGACAATAATCAAACTTATAACATTTAAGTACAAGAGTGGTATACGAATTTTGACTACACATGTCACAGCGAGAGGACTACACTATATATGAATTTAATTATACTTTTTTTTTTAAAGAGATATGAATTTAACTATATATGTCCTCGGCTAGAGGCGTGAAGGAAAATGGCGTTTTTTCACAATGAAGTCCGAATCTTAAATTATAGATGTAGTTTATTATTATTATTTTTTTTTTTTTGGAGTATTACTGATTCTGTTACTTTCTCAACTTACTAAAGCACAAAGAGTCAACAATTCTCATCATCCATGTGAGAGTGTAAATCGGGACACCGGGTGCTATTAGACCACAAGGTATTTGGTATGTGTGACAATAGAAATATGTCGTCACTATTTTATGGTATGCACTAGGTAAATTCGACTCTTATGTAATAACTTACAAATTACATTAGAAAAATCTTGTACAACAAATTTAATTGATAAGATATTGTTAAAATCAAACTCATAATTTTTAGATATAATAATCATATTATACTGACTTGGTCAATTTTTAGTGTGTGAAGTGATTAATATTGTATGCTTTATGTACACGAGTATATGACAAGATATTAATTGTCATAAGTTTAATTACTGTGAAAATAATATTAAAATTCAACTTAGTAGTGCGCGTTAATTTCGGTACAATATGGTCTGCGTTTTACATACGGACAACATGGTCTACGGTTTCTATCGGCAAATGTATCGCCTCGTTACCATAAGCCATAAGGTTAATTAATACTTTGATTAATTGCATTTCTGTAACTAAAACAGATAAAAATTATTAAACTAATTGATTCTTTAATTATAAGAATGAGTTATTGTCATTTTTTTAATTTATAGAAAAACACTCCATCGCTATTCAAAAATATACGGAGTACATATTAATGCTATAACTGAGCGGGTTGAGTATGATTTTTGTATTTAGATGTTACAATTTCAATTATTGTTAACATCTTCTTATAGTTAATATAGACTTGAATATAATTATACACTTTCGAGTTAAGTCTGCTTCTCATCAACTACTAATTATTTTATCAACTATATTCGTATAAAATAATAATAATAATAATAATAATAATAATAATAATAATAATAATAACAATAACATTTTAATATAATTAAGAAAAAAATTTGTTATAATATAGAAAATATATTAATTTGATATAATAATTACAGTTGAGTTAGTCTAACAAATAACTTACTAACTACGAGTATAAATATAAGTTTTTTTTGTTTTTTTTAGTACAGTATAAATATAAGTTTAGTTAGGAGTACATGGGACTTTACTGCTACTCGCTTCATTTGCAAGACACTCCCGTACACAGAAATAGAATATTAGGAACCACTATGACAAGTTATCTTATCTTATCTTATTGGATCATTTTTATAATACTATGTTGCTTATGCAGTACATTCAATTCTTATCTTTGACTACCATTTTTTTTCTTAAATAGACTACTAGTTTAATGTCAACATGGGTCAGTCCCACTTGTTCGAAATACTAAAAGAGAGACCAGACATGTTATATTAAATATAGGGAATTGAACAACGATATTTTGATCACTGGATTGTTTTAATTTTGAAAGTTTGGTTCTTATAAATTAATTTAAATAAATTTAGCTTCTTAATTGTTCATAATGTTACGTTTTTAGTCTATAGTATTATATAATTGTAAAATTCCATTAATATGTGTCTGATTCGGTTAACGAGGCTTGACTGAAGTTATTTTTAATTTAATTTTTCATAATATTAAATTTAGTATTAGTATACAAAATGTATATATTTATAATATTGTGCTCAATTGGCATGTAGTGGCCACCCTCAGATGGGAGATGGGAGGTCATGAGTTCGAGTCTCAGTGGAGGAGATCTCGAGATTGACTCTTTGTACTTCAACAGGTTGAGAAAAGTATAGATGAACAGATACTACAATGTAATAGGGTCAGTTGTATTCAAAAAAAAAAAAAAAACTACATTAAAAAGTATTATTAAACACAAAAAATTAAATTTAAAAATAAGTAAAAAATACTAAAGAAAATAAACAAAGAATAAAGTGTTGATTTGACCTATAAATAGTAAGACACATAAAATATGACAGAGGAAATAGCTATTACTTGTGACAAAAAAGGTGGAATCGCCTAGTTTAAGCACCTCCCAATTTGTATAAAGGTAAATCATCGTGACTCAACTGATCAACAAAAGCTAAATTTTGTTTACTGTACACAAATAACCCTTCATTTTGAAAAATTATTTCTACACTACTACTAATGAGACCCAATTCTTGATTTCTTGCTACAGATTTTATCATTGTAATCGGTTTAACTGCTCATCTGCACAAATTCATGCCAAAGATCTTGTGGTCTAGTGACATCCGGTTGCACTCCACATGAGAGGGGTGAGTTCGAGTGTTAGTGGATCTGATATTAACTCTTTGTGCTTTATTTGGTTGAGAAAAATAACTATAAATAGATACTACATTCTAACAGAGTCAGTAGTATAAAAAAAAAAAAAGAATATGCACAAATTCATAGTTATTGATTGACTAGTTTTATACGCGCATTGCGCGAATGGGTTAATGCCCAATGTTTATATTTAAATAAATATTTGAAAGAATATCAATTCAAGTTTATATAGGAGAAGTTTATAATGGGTAATTGAATGTCGAATTTTTTTATTTAAATATCTAACTCAAAGTATATGAATCCAAGGTAATATAGAAAATTCATTATTACTAAAATAAATGTTTGCAACCTTGTAAAATCGATAGTCTAAATATTTTGTCTAAAAATGATAGTCTAAATAAATACTACTTTTAATTTGAATTTTTCTAAGTGTTCTTAAATTCTCTTTTGAGTAACATTGTCATTGCCTTCATCTTTACTATTTGTTCTCTTCCTTTTTGTTGGTAGTGTGTTATTTGCATTTCGGTTATTGTTGGTAGCATAGATGACAACGTCATGCAATGAGATTATGATATAAGAGCTATAAGAGCTATAAGAGCTATAGACTTTCCTTTAGGTGTTCTGCTTGGAGTTCATTTGGTTCAACCATTATTGTTGAATGAGTTATTGTGGATAAAGAAATCCCTAGTTTAAGGAAAAAGATTAAATAAATTAATAAAAATTTGAAAATTTAAAATATTATGTATTCCAAATATATTAAAAGGTAGTTTCTCGCTTCAATTTGCTAGGTAATGGGTTATTTGAGTACTTTCATTGTCAACAAATCAACCAAGTAGTTAATATGATTGGTTTCAAACTATTCTTTTTTAATTTTTTTCATCGTATTAAAGAAATACATATGTATCATTTTTTGGTGTAACTACTAATTTCTTTAATTCAATAAGAGTAAAATAGAGCGATTCCGCTTCAATTTGTTGGGGTTATTTGAGTACTCTCTTTGTCAACCAATCCCCAAGTAGTTAATATAATTAGATTCAAATTATTTTAAAATTTATTTTTCATAGTATTAATAAAATACTTGGTAAATAAATATATGACATTATTTTGTACTATAACTTTGATATTTAATTACAAGATATTGTAAAAATAAGATAATCGACAATGTAATGAATATTAATTGATAAATTTAAATGTAAAGAATCCTTGTATGAGAGAAAAAATAAAGACAATATAACTAATGAAATTATTTTTCTTATTTAATTTAATTTTTTTATAATGAATAATTTTTTCAAATAAAGGTATTGTAGACACATAATTCTAAATTAAAGAAATACATATTGATCATTTTTTGTTGTAGCTACTAATTTATTTAATTTAATAAGAGTAAATAGAGTGAGAAACTTAATTATGTCAAATTTGATTGAGATGAGGTTCGAACCTAAGATCTTTCTTATAGAAATTAATGGGTAAGTTAAAAGTTAACGGAATATTAACGGAGAAGAAAATATTTAACGGAAAACTTAACGGATAATCATAAAAATAAGGTTAAATTAGGTAATCTCTATTAATAATATTAATCTGAATTATCTTAACCATCTATTTTATTAAGTAATTCATTTGAACCATCCATTTGATTAAATAATTTGACCGCCATTTTTTCTACCCATTTTAGACCTAACTCTCTTTGGCTCTTATTAGTATAGTAGATGTCAGGAGTGTACCTTACCTTAACGATGCAGTTGCCTCACTTGCCCGTGTCCCAAACAAGCATCAAGTACAGCCTATCGACACCGTGTCATTTGGATGAAGCATATTCTCCACTCTCCACTTCAATTACATAAAAGCCCCCAGATCCTTCCAAATTTACACCCGCCTCCTCAAACGGCATCAACTTCCCCAGGCCCCCTCCTGCATAACGACCATCCGGGGGCAATTTCGTCACTCCGCTAAAGCACATTTCTAAACCGCGCACGTTTTGCCGAAAGGCGACCAAACCGAATCCCCAAACTGCCCCAACCCAACGGACAAAATCTCGACGAAAGCAAGGGCAGCGGAGTAACTTCACGAAAACCGAATTCTTGTCCGACTGTTGAAGGTAGAAAAGAAATAATATTTAATTAATGTAAAAATGAGAAGAAAGGAAAAGCAGAGTGAGAAATCCGCGCACACCAAAGGTTGCTACTGAAAAAAGCGAGGAGAGAGAAACAAGGGGTAGAGAGAGAAAGTTATCGGATTTCAGAACTCTATTCGCCGGAATTTGGGAACTCTGTTCACGTCCGGTGACGATTTCCCAAATTCCTAGCCCTTAGAATTAGGGTTTGGGGGATGAAGTCACGAGTGCTTGCAGTTGAAGCTAGTGGTTTACGAAGTTGAGCCTGCGATCTGTGGTTTTCGAATTCTTACGCGGTCAATTTGCGGGGAATTGGTCTGATGTCTACGCCCACGAGGAAGTTGTGGTCGGGCTGGTCGCTCACGCCGAGGAAGAGCGAGGAGAAGGGGAAAGGCCTGGACTTCGCGGAAAATTCCCGGAAATGTTTGGATGGTGAAGAAAGTGGATCTATTAACTTACAGGAGAAGGTAGCCAAGCTCGAAACGGAGGTTAGTGTACTGCTTCACCTGCCTGTTTAGTAGCTTTATGCAGACTGAATTACAAGTTTTCTTGTCCTTTTGCTGGTTTTTTATATTTATTTGTCTTCATTTTATTTTTTAGTAGTTTTATGCAGACTGAATTACAAGTTCGTTTGTCTTTTGGTTGTTTAACTTGTTTTATATATATTTATTTCCCTTCATTTTATTTATTTATTTATTTTTTAACTTCAGTGTTGCTTGATGCAGTTGTTTAAGTGACATTTAAGTGAACTGTTAAACTGATGGATAAGATTTTCTAGGAATTAAGTTCAAGCGTCTATCCTCCAGAAATTTAGGCTCTTATTCTTAGTTTAACCGACTGTCATAGTGCAGTTAGTTTTTTGGAGGAGTGAAGTGGCAAGAGTTTGTATGATTAATAATTTCAACTAATAACTACAACAATGGAAAAAGTAAATGGAAGCCTTGTTACTGGTGTTGGTTTCCATTGTCAATGTAAACATTGTAACTTTTTTTTTGGATGAAGTACCTCACAATACCATCTTTACTACTGGAAAGGCTTTTTTTTGACTAGTAAAAGTGAGTTTGAAAAGTTATTCTGATAACAATCTACTCTGGGAGTTATGTGTTTTTTTTTTCATTGGCTCTTTGCATGGAAAAGCTGATATATTATATAGAATGGTTAAAAAGCACTGCCCATTTTGTTAGTACTGAAAGCATAGTTACTGCTAGTGAGGGTAAATTTCACATGAATGCCATTTTTTGCATACTGTTAGAGACTGTTGAGTTTATGATGAATTTGGATCCTAGCACACTCTTTGTTCCCTCCTGCTTTGCCACAATATATTGATATAGTGGTTTTATATCTTTTTTTGACTGCCGTTTAAATTTTGTAGCTCTTTGAGTACCAGTATAATATGGGCCTGCTATTAATCGAGAAGAAGGAATGGACTACCAAGTACGAAGAAGTCAAGCATGCTTTAGAAGAAGCAAATGATAGCTACAAAAGAGAACGAGAAGCTAATTCTATTGCAATATCTGAAGCTGAGAAGCGAGAAGACAGTTTAAGGAAGGCGTTGGGTGTTGAGAAACAATGTGTGCTTGACGTATGACTTCTATTTATTGGATTCATATCATTATTTTATTTGTTATTTCTTTTGGAGGAATTTTTAAGATTGTTTCTTTCTGCAGCTAGAGAAGGCTTTGCGTGAGATGCGCTCAGAATATGCAGAAATTAAGTTCACAGCTGATTCGAAATTGGCTGAGGCAAATGCTCTAGTGACGAGTGTTGAAGAGAAATCTTTAGAGGTAGAAGCCAAACTGCATGCAGCTGATGCCAAGCTTGCTGAAGCTAGTAGAAAGAGTTCGGAAGTTGAGAGGAAACTACACGAGCTAAAGACTCAAGAAAATGCACTTCGAAGAGAAAGATCCTCTTTCAATGTCGAGTAAGCTTTAGACTATAAACCTTCTACTGAATAGTGTGCATGCAATATGTGTGTGTTTACCATCTTGAATAGCAGGCTTAAGAGGTTGCTCATTTCAATATCTTCGTAATGTGTCAGGCGTGAATCCCATGAGAGCACTTTGTCTAAGCAACGGGAAGACTTGCGAGAATGGGAAAGAAAACTACAAGAGGGTGAAGAGAGGCTTGCTGATGGCAGGAGGTTACTTAACCAAAGAGAGCAGAGAGCAAATGAGGCGGATAAGATTATGACACAAAAGCAGACTGAACTTGAAGCTTCTCAAAGGAAAATTGACACAGCTAACTCAGTTTTGAATGAGAAAGAAGAGGACATTAGCCGCCGGCTGGCAGGCCTTAGTCTCAAGGAGAAGGTAAGCTGTATTTTCATTGATATCTAATCGAAAATGCTTTAATTTCTGCTTAAGTGGTTTTTTTCCTTGTCTTCATGCAGGAAATTGATGAAATGAGAAAGAGCTTAGATCTAAAAGAGAAAAAGTTACATGAACTAGAGGAAAAACTTGATGCTAAAGAAAGAGTGAGTACCTTTCCCTTCATCATTCATGTATTAGTAAATACAACTTACCAAGTTGAACAAGTATCCTGATCGATAGTACTTCATATTATTCTTCCACAATAATTATTGTATAGGTGTATTAATTTAAATATTAAATCTTGTCAATTAGTTACAAGTTTTTATTGCTTATATATTTTGACTTCCTATGGGGAGGACCAGTCTATTTTTTATAAGTAGCAGTGTTATTAACAAAACATCCATTTATAGATGTCTTGCTTTACAAATTGGTCGTGTGCATGAGGCAAACACAAAATTGAAAGATGAAAAATGTGTCAAAATGCAACGAAGAAGTTCAATCCATGAATTGATAATAGTGCTCTACTTTTTAAAATTTGACAATTGTCTACACAGGAGGAGATTCAGAAGCTTGTAGATGAACACAAGGCAACCCTTGATGCCAAAGAAGAAGAATTCAAACTGGAAATGAAGCAGAGGAGGGAATCCCAGGATGAAGAATTGAAAAGCAAGGTGATTGAACTTGAAAAGAAGGAAGCTGAAATTTATCACATGGAGGAAAAAGTCAAGAAAAGGGAACAGGCACTTGAAAAGAAATCAGAGAAAGTAAAAGAGAAAGAAAAGGATCTTGAATCAAAATTAAAAGCTTTGAAGGAAAGGGAAAAGTCTGTAAAAGTTGAGGAGAAAAACTTGGCGAACGAGAGGAAGCAAATTCTTTCCGACAAGGATGAATTAATTGCCCTTCAGGCTGAACTTGAGAACGTAAGGGCCGACATTGAAAAAAGCCAATTAAAGCTAAATGAAGATCAAGAACAGCTTAAAATAACAGAAGCTGAGAGATTGGAACTCACTCGCCTGCAATCAGAGTTGAAGCAGGAAACAGACAAGTGCAGACTCCAGCAAGACTTGCTTTTGAAGGAAACTGAGGATTTGAAAAAGGAAAGAGAGAAATTTGAGAAAGAATGGGATGAGTTAGATGTGAAAAGAGCTGAAATTAAGAAAGAATTAGAGGAACTTAATGAACAAAAAAGGAGCTTTGAAAAGCTAAAGCGCTCTGAAGAGGAAAGGATGAACAAGGAGAAAATTGAAACAGAATATTATGTTAACAGGGAGTTGGAAGCACTTAAAGTGGCAAGAGAATCATTCTCGGCTAGTATGGATCATGAGAAATCAGTTTTAGATGAAAAACTTCAAAATGAGAGAAGCCAATTGATTCATGATTTTGAACTACGTAAAAGCAAACTTGAGGCTGATATGCAGAAGAAGCAGGAAGAGATGGAGTCTGGGTTGCTTGAGAGAGAGAAACTATTTGAGGACCATAGGGAGAGAGAACTAAATAATATTAACTATTTAAGGGAAGTGGCCCGAAGAGATATGGAAGAACTGAAATTGGAAAGATCTCGACTCCAGAAAGAGAAACAGGAAATCTCTGCAAATAAGGAACATCTTGAAGAACAGCAGCTAGAGATGCGAAGAGACATCGATGCACTAGTTGCCTTAAGTAGTAAATTAAAGGCTCAGAGGGTAGCATTTCTCAAGGAAAGGGAACAGTTCGTGGAATTTATCAAAAAGCAAGAAAATTGCACCTCCTGTGGAAAGAGTATTGGTGAATTTGAGCTTTCTGGTCTTCAGTCTTTGACTGAGGTGGATAATTTTGAGGACCCTCCGCTGCCTACTGTTGCCCAAGATTATTTGAGGGAGAATATCCAAGGGACTCCTGAAATGCCTGGCAACGAGTTGTCCCCTGGCATTGTCAATTCTGGAGTTTCTGTCTCTGGTGGTGGGACCATGTCATGGCTTCGGAAATGTACATCAAAGATTCTCAAGTTTTCACCAGGCAAGAAAATCGAACCTACTGGTCTTCAAGATATGATAGAAGAATCAGCCCTGCCAGAGAATTCTGTTAAGGAAACGCCAAACACATCATTACTGCACAGAGAAATACAACAAGATATGCCTCTGTTCAAGGGTGATGCTTCTGAAGATCCGATACTTGAACTTGACAACAGCACAAGAGAGGTGGAAACTGGCAAAGATATTGTGGAAGACTCTGAGAATTCTAATGTGAAAATTGGCCAGCGGAGATCTGTGAAAAGAGGGGGTGTCCCTAGAGGTAGGAAAACCAGTTCTGGTAAGGCCAATGGGAGTGTTGAGATCTCCATTAATACCAACGAGGAAAGTGAGAAGGAATCTGGTCTTCTAGGTACAGGGGTTAATAGAAACTCCAAAAAACGAAGTCGTGCGCACGCATCACAAGGAACAGCAAGTGAGCAAGGAGATGATTATAGTGAAGGAAATTCAGATAGTGTGACGGGTGGTAGTCGTAGGAAGAGAAGACAGAAGGCTGCCCCGCTTATTCAGAATCCTGGTCAAAGTAGATACAATCTCCGCCGACCAAAAAGGTAAACTCTTTCTATCGCTTTCTGTAGGTTGTATTAAGTAGGCAAACTTAGTACTCCGTATCAATTAGAAGTGATGCAGCAGCCAGCAAGAAAAGTAATATTGGCAGTAGAAACAACATTAGGTTTGAGAAATCTCTAAACTTTACGAAATACTAGGACAAACAATCAAACATAATGTTCTTATTCTGAATTAGACTTTTGGACAGTGGCTCTAAAATTCCGCACCCCCTAAGAACCTGGCACCTGTAGCTCTTATAGACCCTAATAAAGAGAAAAGACACTAAGTGACTAAGGGGCACCAAATCAATTAAAAAAAAATTGATTATAATTTATAAGAAAAATTAAGTCCTAAGATAAGCTAATAAACTTATTAAGTAGGACCACTGCAAATATCACCCTTCCATGGGAAATTGAAGTGCTATAGTTTTGCATATAGGCACATGCAAGATTGTATGTCTGGATGAGCAAAATTTATATTTGTTGAGGGTCAAATATATAAATAGTAAACATGTACATTTATGTAAGGTAATACTGGGCACTTGGACAGTATCATCTAGAACTTTCTAATGAAAATAAAATGTTTAGGAACAAGTGTCAAATAGGTCACTGAACTTATTGTTTTTATGCGATTAGGTCACTGAACTTAATAAGTGTGCAATCAAACAAGCAAAATATGTGCAATTGGAACATTTTTATGTTTTCGTTAATGCAATTTAAGTTGAAACATTTCAATCTTTCATTCTAGTTAGTATGGCAAAGGAAAGAGCAATTCTTAGTATATACCATGTAATTAATATGATCAGATTTTACCTGGAAAAATTGGAAAAATGTTACAATTGCACATATTTTACTTGTTTAATGGTTTAATTGTACACTTTTAAAGTTCAGTGACCCAATTGCACCAAAACAATAAGTTTAGTGGCCTATTTGACACTTCCTCCAAATGTTTAATTTGACTTAAAATTGATGAAAAGACAAATCTAGCTTTTAGTACTTAATTAGTTAATTTAGTGAAAAATTGTCATTGTGTTTTAGATTGGTGGGTTCTTATTATTTTTTGTCTTCCCCTTTGCCCCCTCCCAACAAAGCAATAAACAGTGTTTACAACTTTATTTGCAGTGCCACTGTAGCGACAACCAACGGATCTTTATCTCATAATGCCTCAAGAATACAAGAAACACGGCATTCCAAGGTTGCACAAACAAGTCCTGTAGAGATTATTGATGGGGAGGTACAAAGTGTTGAGGTTGTTCATCAGACTGTAGTAGAGACACCAATTGAGGTACCCCCAAAGTCTCTAAAATGTAGAACAACTGTCTACTAGAGCATGATTTTGTGAATGTGTATATACGCACATTATTTTTTGTTTGCATGCACAAAGTACATCCGCTCACTGTCTTTCACATGGTGCTTCTTAATGTTCTACGTACATCTACTTTTTCTAGATCTTGTTATTAACATGATAAACATATACTCTGACAGATCAAGGATGCAGCAGCAGATAAACAGGACAGCAATGCTGAGATGGCAAATAATTTGGTAGATATTGGTTTCAGTGAGGAGGTGAACGAAACACCTGAAGTTCCCAAGGAGGACTATGATGTTGATCAGGGGTACAGAACTGATGAAGACCATGGAATAGGCGACAACGACGAGGGTGATGAAGATGAAGAGGCTGAGCATCCTGGTGAAGTCTCAATAGGGAAGAAGATCTGGACTTTCATCACCACATAAGAAATCTGAAATACGACACTCGACTTTTACTACGACTAGAATATGTCAGATTTTTTTATGTGGAAGGAGAGCAAGAGTTGCTATACCTTTTGCTGAGGATTTTAGAGTTGTCTGTCTGGTGTGTGGTAGTGCTTGTATTTTGTTGTAGTTAATCAGAAGCTGATTCAGGTGGCTTAATGTAATTGTGTCTTTTTAGTGTTTGTTTTGTTACTTATTAGAAGTTATTATTGTTAGGCTTTCTTCATATTGTTTCCACATTAGCATTGTTGATAATTCTGGGCCAGTGCAGCATTGTCAAACTGGACCCTTGACTTTTCTATCACTTCAAATAGTTGTCACTCTTAGTCTGTGTATGCAGCTATTAGCTCTTGGATGTCTACTAAGTAAATGTCTCCCAATTCCCTTTGACATTTCTTTTTGTTTATTTAGGCTTTTACTAGTCTGCACCTCGTTAATAAAAATATAATACTTTTTATTTGAAAACAAAAAATATAATACTTAATTAATAAAAAAAATGAAAAGAAAGAAAAAGGAGAGTGAAAAATCTACTACACAATATAAGGTTCAATTGCTATATCATGGACCAGGGTCCATAGTGTACTGTGAACCTCTGATCGAATACATATGAATATAAATTTTGTATTATGAACATGAACCCAATGCAATGGACCGACCGGGGAGAACAATCTCATCTAAGAGCTTCTAATTGAGATATGAATAGGCACCAAGTTGCACAAAAAAAAAAGCCATTTTTTTAGCAATGCAGAGCCAAAGGGGGTTTTCTACCCACGACACAACGTCATTCGCTTCTTAGCGGGAAAGCAACGAAGTTCACTTCATGAGATCGCAGCGGAGTGGAGCAGCTGCGACACAAAGTTTGCTTGCTGGATATTTTATTTGCTTCACACGACGACCAAAGGCTAATTCCCCTAAGAGAGTAACTTGCTCTGAAGCAATGTTGCTTGCACTTGAAGTATAATCAAGATATTGGTACACCGATTCCGACTCTAATCTCAGGCTTCATTGGTAAGGTAAGGAAGCTACGTAGCTCCAACATCGAATCGGGCAATTCCTCTTCAAGCCCTTATGACATCAACAAACAAAGCGAGTTTAGGGCGAACAACTACTTGGAGATGACTTTTGTCAGTAGAAGTAGCTTTCATCTACATCCTCCCTAACTTGAAAGAAAGAGGGGATCAAAAAAGCTTGAAACTACTAAGTCTTTTAATAACAACAGCTAAAGTGAAAAGCCTGCCGCCCTTACCTCTTCTCTACCTGGACCTAATCCAAGCACTGAATTGATCAACTTCTGCCAATAGGCAAGTAGCGCTTTTAATATGAGTAGTAGGGGAAGAGGAGATAGGAACTAAGATGTATGTCATTTGACCCGACCTCAAACTCTTTCTTCCCGGTCTATTTTACTCTCTGGTCCCACTGATACCTAATCGATAACGAACCTGAATGGTTTTTTTAGGTCTAATTCCATAAATTCTTTTTGAGGCAATTCTGACTTGTTCATCAGAAACGCCTCGTCTTTCGAGGATTAGTATTGAACACGCTGTAGCAAATTCGGTAGAGTAGCTATTTGTTGTGGCTTCTTTTAAAGCTCTTGTTTCATTTTTTTTTTTAATTTCACAAATGGTCGCCTTGCCCCTCTTCTATTTTTTTTTTTTTTAATTAGAAAGATCGGGGTCTTATTTATTTGGGGGATGACAGACAAATAAAGGATCGGGGGCTTTATGATTGGAGAAAGAGGAGTGTGGTTGGTTTCCAAGAAGCTTATCACTCGATAAGTTCTCTCTTCATTCAAGTGACTTTAGTTTAGTTGTTCCATCTATTTGCGTAAATGACCTATGAACCTTGGACAGAATCCTCAAACCCACTCTGCCCGCCCCCTTGCTCGTGGGCGGGGCCTCTCGCCATCATTTGGTGGCTACTGGATATTAAATCCTTACTTCTTGTTTTCATGATGTTTTGTTTTGTCATGTGAGTCGAACATCTAATATGGTGGCTCACCTTTTAGCTAGTTTTGCTACTACACAGTTTTTTAGTCGTGTCTAGAATGATTTTGGACCCTTTTTTATTTCTTCTGCTGTACTTCAGGACTTGGGGTTGATTAATGTTATTTCCTTTTCCTTTCAAAACAAAAATCAATAAAGATGAAAGCCATCTGCGATTCTAAGATTAAACATCTAGAATCGCCCAAATTTCGCCGAAAACATATATGAACTTAAATCAAAGTTCAAAATCGATGCAATGTAGAAGCTACACCAGTCACCGCCTTGCAGTTGTTCGTCTTCAACTGTCCTCTGTTTCAACCGCCCGTTGTTTGTCGCCTGGTCGCCTTCAACCGTGGACCGTCACCACTCGCCAGGTTCTTAGTTTTATACCTTTATTATTTTTTTAAAAAAAAATGTACTTTGATATTTGTGTTGTATATAAGTATTTCTTAAATTTTATTTTTATTATTATTTCTAGGACTTGCATACTATTCTTCATACTATATAATCTCGAAGTAGGAGATAAGTAGAAGACAACAACGATGATAGCAGCCACAACGATGATGAAGACGACAAAGTATTGTGTGGACCATGATCCACAAAGCTGTGTGGACCATGAATGCATTATACATTTTGAATATACTAAAAAGTATATTATTTGTGTACTGAATGTATATTATTTGATAATATATAAAAAATTTGTGTACTTTCAAATAATTTTCTTTATGTATACAAATAAGAGCATCCTTATCAATAGAGTTATTTCACGATTTTTTAGGAGTTATTGTAAGTGTGATTAGGAAAGAGAAAATGGGATGAGAGGAAAAAATAAATAAAATCAATATAGTTTTTTTTTTAAATAAATAAATAAAGTAGGGTGACCAATCATTAAATTTATTTTTTCTTGGAAACCTAAATAACTACATTCTTGCAGGAGCATCACAATCTTCTCTCTCTTATCTTCTCTCCCCTCCATGTGGCTTTCGGTCTCTAAAATACTGTGAATTAACCACTGATGTGGCTGCTGTAATATAATGTACTTTTAATATATTAAAAATATACTTTTTATTTATGATTCACACAAATATGTAGACCATGATCCATGAAATAATGATTGGATGAAGATCCAACCGCATATCATTCCGGTTGTATGCAGATCTTTCGGCTCATGAATCATGGGACTTCTCAACAGATGGCGGTGCTTTAATCTTGCATGGGAAGTACACAATAAATTTTTGCTCTAGCTGTTTTGAATGTTTGTCGCTTGCCAATGAATGTGTTGCGTGTGCATGAACTTCATGGAGTCAATGGTCAACACTTGCACCATTTCAAATCAAGTTGTTGGGTTTGGGGTTAGGGTGTGTTTGGAAACCTAGAAAATGATATTTTGAATTTTTGGTATTTAGGAAGATTGAGGAAAATATGGTCAATGAAAAAATAAGTCACTTTTTAAGAAAAATGACTTCTCTTTGTTTATTGAGAGAAGTCATTTTCCTGAGCCCAACTCTGGGTCTCGCTTCTACTTCCTTGCTTGCAAGTACGCTTCTTCTTCTTTTTGCTATCTTCCTATTATCAAGCCATCAAGGTATGTTTTTTCCTTTTCTTCTTCTTTTTTTTTTTTTTCAGTTGTAAATTTTATGATTAATGTTCTCAAATCTGAGATCTGAAATTTTTTTGCGATTTCCGAGCAAAAAAAATCGGACTAGTTTCCGAAACCAGTCCGACAAACTAGTTTCCCATAAACGGAATCCAGTCAGTCGGCCACTGGTTTCGCGGAAACCAGTCGGCCACCGACTAGTTTCGCAAACCAATGGGATTTGGATGTATTATTTTGCTGAGTTTTTTTAGATATTGTTATTTTGTTGTGATTTTTTTTTTTGTTATAAATGAATGATTTGTTACAATTGTGATATTTTTGTGATGATTATTTTGTGTTTTTGGATTGTATAGATAGATAATAATCATGTACGTGTTGTTGTTATGAGTGCATCAAGTGCAATACTAACTGTTGAGATTCTTCTATTGCAATTTAGGAATAAAAATTAAATAGAACATGAGATTGTCAATAGAGATTATAACCGAGATACTTACATAAATAGTATTTTGTGTGAGGGTAATAAAAAATGTATTAGCATTATTAGCAATAAAAATCAACCGTGTTACTTCTACTATTTCTGAACAATTCAATGTTGCATGTGAATCCAAACATGTAGAGAATCATTTGAAAACAGTAAAGAAACACGTGGATGATGATTTGCAAACTCAAAGCTTTGAGTGGTGTTGGTTAGGATGATCACTTGAAAATGATTATGTGCGATTCAACAACTTATATGGAGCTTATTATCTCGATAATATTTAGTTAACATAATTCTAATTTTAAATTTTTTTACTATTGCATACTTTTAATGTATTTTAACTTTTTATTCATAGGCAACTCCCAAGTATGAACTATACTGAACAGAAAAATTGACTATTATGATGAGATGTCTATTGTTGTTGGGAGAGATTGTGCCGTAGGAAGGTTTGCAAAACCTTTTTGCAGATATTGAGTTTGAAGGTACCAATGAAGTGGATGAAATAACTCCTGAAAACCTGCATGACCAAAATGATGAAGAAACTGGGGGAAGCATCTGTATCAACTGCTACTTCGTCTCAAAAATCAAGGCGAAAGAGAAAGCCACTTGACTTGAAAGTGGATGAAATGGTAGAGCCACTTGGTAACATTGCATCAGTCATTAAGTCATTGAGCACCGGTGGCATTGATGAAAGTGAATTGTATGAACAAGTGATGACAATAGTTCCTGACCGTCATGAGGATGACTTGTGTAAAGTATTTGAATTTCTAATGACAAACAAAGTTTAAGCTAGAATTTTCAAGGTAAAGAGTGCAAGCTTGAAGAGGAAATCGATTGGGAGCTTTATTTATTCTTTGAGTTAGATATTGATTATGTTGAATTTTATGACTTTCTTTTGAAGTGTAAGACTTACGTGTGTTAGATTACTAGTTTGTTATTTTGATGTCTTATTTTGTATTGTAAGAGGTTGGATGTTATCATCAACTAGTTATTTTGGTTTGTTATTTTTAATTTTAATATTTTTGGTTAGTTATTTTTAATATTTTATTAGTCATTTGTTGGATTGCTCGAGTGGTTTTATGGACTACTTGTAAGCTTATTTTATTTTCTGGAAGTCGGAGTGGTTTTATGGGCTTCTTGTAAACTTATTTGATTTTACAGTGAAGAGTTGGGCTTTTCAATTGTGATTCCCTTTTTCATTGGGCTTTGCTTGTGTTTTATCCTTTAATTAGGGTTTAGGCTTATTTTAAATATATCTCACTTAAAATTATCTTACGCTTGGTCTTTTGTTTTCGTATATGTAGGGGTATTTTTTGGTGTTACTTGTATTGCTTTAATTTACATTTTCGATTTAAAAATTAATGAAGATAAGGTGCTGAGATCGGCATGTTTTGTCGCCATGGAAGAACTTTAGGGTTTTGAATCTTTCATCTTCCCTAAACTTGAAGTTAGATAAGGTGCTGAGATCTACCAGCATGTTTTGTCGCCATGGAAGAACTTTAGGGTTTTGAATCTTTCAACTTTCCTAAACTTGAAGTTTGACCCCTTAGACACTACCAAAGGGGTCATATTGGTTTGTCTATTGATTGTTTTACATAAATTTATTTGCCTTAATTTTACTTTTCTTTTTCGATTTCATGTTTGTTGTTGCGTAATTGTTTGAACTTATTGTGATAGTGCCATTTTTTGTTTTGAAAAAAGCGGAGTGCTAAGATTTTTCAAAAATTAAGTTTGTTTAATAGAGAAACGCTAAGGTGGAGATTAATTTGATTGTAGGGCTAAGTATCTATCTCTAGAATTCTCCCTATAATACTATACTATTCTATATGTTTTATAAGATTCTAAATGATTTTATAACTCTCCTTCCTATAAACTTACAAAAATTATGTACAATTAACTTTTTACATGATTCCAAAACATTCTGAGTCATTTCTATTTTTGGTCCTACTGTTATTGGACCATTGCCAATTTTAGTTCACTTCATTAATTTTTGCCACATTGCGGCCAGTCTTATTTAGTCATTGCCACTTTTAGTCCACCGTTAAAACTTTCATCAAATGACCGTCCAAAATATGGGTATTTTTGATCTTTTCATGTTTTGGTCATCTCCTGTACCCTTTGCAGTGGTTTTCCTTACACATTTTCATCCAATCAAGAGGTCCACGAAAGCCATGGCTTTGTAATGTGGCTCACATGACTTTCGCCGGACCTCTTCATTGGATGAAAATGTGTAAGAAAAACCACTGCAAAGGGTCCAGGAGATGATGACCAAAGCATGAAAAGACCAAAAATACCGCTGTTTTGGACGGTCATTTGACAAAAATTTTAACGGTGGACTAAAAGTGACAATGGCTAAATAAGACTGGCCACAATGTGACAAAAATTAATGAAGTGGACTAAAATTGACAATGCCCCAATAACACTAGGACCAAAAATGGAAATAACTCTTCTATAAATTTATAAAAAAAATATGTACAATTATGAAAAATGTTTGGAGCAATGTAACTAATCTTCAAAATGCGTAACAAAACACACGGGTGCTACACTTTGTCTTATTTTCTATTTAATTTTACTAATGAGATTTGATTAAAATTATTTACAGTTTAATTTTTTATAATATTTAGTTTTGTAATAAACAAACAAGTAAAAATATAGTATAGAGTAAGTATGAATGATACTATTTCATCAAGTTTATTGGCAAATATTTACTCAACATTATGTCGAGTGTTTTCTTGACAGCTAATATCACTTGTTCACAATAATCTACAAATTAACCATATTCTCTCCGGCTAAATTATATCAAAATTGGACCTCTAAAATTTCCTAAAACTCGATAGGCATAAGATGAAGCGTTTCACTACCCAGAATTGTTGTTGAAACCTAACTCTTCTCCCTAAACTATCAGGCCAATGGTGTTTCCTTTGTTATGTACCAGCATTTCTAGCAAACTTCAACAAAAACTTTTGCCAGTCAGCTCCAACACAACTAGCTGTTGGAGACTCTGAATTTCACTGTACACCGTTGATGATCCGATCCAACCCCACTATACACTTGGACGATCAACTCTTTACCCGACCTTATGCAGAACCTCGCTCTTCAACCGTTTGTCTTTGATGAACATTGGACTGCAATGCATTCTCTTCTGCATGCCTCTTAAGATCCCTGCATCATAAAGGATTAAAGGGGTCACGTCAACTACGAAGCTATTAGAGCATAATAAAGAGTGGGGGAGGAACAAAACATACCTGCAGCGCGGCACTGAACAGCTCGAGTCTTGACAATTCCTTGAGTGCATACGTAGGAGCAACCAAATTTTGTTACAAACATCGCAACCCCCAGATACGCGAATGGTGCATCCATGTGCATGACGAAAGAGCTGTCTGATTTTATGGCATTCAGGAAGTGGACAAGGGTTGCTCTTGCTAGCACGGCATCGAGATGCATGCACTAATAATTCCATTAACTTGACCTGCATCACCAGTTTTATTACATAAACAAGGTGAAATAATGTAATTGTTGCTCTTTTGGGATATCAAAAAGCGATGCCCTACAACTGTAATAAGAAACATAAATAGAAAATTTCATGCCCGGAATAATTAGGCTAGGGATAAGAAATAAAAGGAATAACTGGGTACCAACAAGCAATCTTATTTTGAAATTGAATAGAATAAGGATATGGCATCCCCACCTGCAATCCTCTCTCAGCTTGCTGAAGTTGGGAATCACGACCACCTCCAGATAAGCAATGAATACTTTTGTAGAGATGGTACAGTATCATCATTGAGGAATGCTTAGCACGGCGTAGAGATTCAAACTGATAATGGTTTTCTTGACAGAAGCACAAGAAAGAGTGTCTGTGCTCAAAGAAATCGTTATCTATAATGGCATCATTATCTTCAGTGTCAGCAGGAATGGGATCCGCGGAGGTCTTGAAAAAAAAAGAAAAAAGAATTAAAACTTGGTAATATAGTCAAAAAACCTAAGCACATGAGTAAGTCCTGTCTAGAGAAGAATAAAATATTTCTAGGGGATTCACCTGAGTAAGAAAATGTTTCTCCCCAGAAGAGGAAGTGTGTTCCTTCTGCTCATTGACACCTTGCTTCATATCAACACATCTAAAATATTAAAGACAAGTTAATAGTTAACAATATCTTCTATGGGAAAAAGAAGATAACAACTCATTGAAACCAATAAAAATTGCATTGAGAATTCTTTTATAAACAGGAGAGAGAGATCACCTTGCACATAGTTGAAAATTTTTGCATTCGTTACAGCACCATCGAGTTCCTGATAGTATTACTTCTTCGCACTTTGTACACTTGAATTGCAGGTTCACAATGATAAAGTCTTCCTTTACGGGAAGAATGGTTTGCCCCAGCTGACACCAAAGAATGGGAAATCAGAAAATGATTCAACCTGTTTACTATATATACATATAAGACATACATACAGACATGTACTTTTTCCTTATTAAATAGGTAAATACAAGGAAACTTCAGGCGTCCAGTCTTTCCCTTCTTACTATACTCAGCCATTTCATCAACTCTTTCAGCATATAATGCTGTATCTCTCAACTGATTCAAGTCTATTTATCATCATTGTTATGGTGCACACACACATACACGTGTGTGTATGCATACATAAACAAAAAGGTGAAATCCAATTATAACGCCCAAACCCAACAACTGAAGCCAAAAAAGTACCTTTTGCATCACAATTACATCTTTAGCTGCTTCAGCAGAAAGGTCACTGTATCCCATTGCTTTGAGAGACCTCTTTGTCACCACTTTCTTAACTTTACCCGGAGATCCTCCTTTACCATCTTTATCCATGTTCCTCATCATATCCTCTGCAGCACCTGACCAATAGTCTCCATCAAAGTATGGTAAACGAGCTGCTGTTATCTTAGTGTTAGACTCCGCACTTGGAACAAAGAAGTGATCATAGAAATTAGTGAAACTGATCACAATATCTTCTTTTGATGCCTTCTTCAGCATTGACCTATACCTACAGAAGAAAATTTGAATCAATTCATGGAACATTCCACATAGCTTGCAGAGAAAAAGTCTTCATTGTTTGTTCCCTAATAAGTTTGTTCTAGGAATCCAGGCTAACCTTAAAAAGAAAATAACCCAGAATACAGAGCATATTGATGGATGTTACAAGAAAAAGGATGATAGATGGAGAAACAGAGGAATAAACAAATACCATTGGCGAAGCTTGTCTGACTTCGGTGTTTTCTGAGATTCTGGGTGACAATACAATATGTAATCTTCACCTTTTACAGGTGGGCAAGCCCATATATAACAGGTAGAGAAACCCCGTTTCTTGCAGTATTCAAGGTACCCAATCTGATGATGCAACAGGGACAAAGGTATGTGTCAGTTTCTTAGTCTAACAAATTTCAACATATAATCCAAAACCTTCAGGTCAAGTTTATAGGCAATAGCATGAAAGTGGAGGTTAAAAAAAGGACTTGCCAGTATTTCATGATATACAAAAGTGCGAAGAGCTTCCCCAGCTACAGTTCGTATGTCAGGTCTGAAGTACTTCACCGAGTCAAGATATGAAACATAGACACAGCGTTTGTTTGGCTCACCACATTCTGATCCAAACTCTTGGACATACATTCCAAAGAGGCATACATCTACTCCTTCAATGTTCTGAAACAATAGGATCACCTGTTCGGAGAAGCTGTCAGATTTAATCCAAGGAAAAAGTTCAAACACCAAGATGAATAAAAACCAAACAGTTAAGTTTCTCACCTTTGATCTGTATTGGAACTCTACAGGGTAATCTTGATCGTGGAAGATATCCAAGAATTGCTGCTTGACTCTCAGTTGCTTGTTGACAGACAATACTACCCTGACAAAAAGACCTGTTGCTCCGGGTACCTGGCAGTAGGTGATATATCAATAGTAGAAATTAGGTGGAAGATTTAAGTAAACCGAGAAAATATACTTGGATGTGAATACTGTGCAACATCAGGAATGAGTTTGAACATTTTCTTTAGTATTTGTTTTTTAAAATAAGTACAGTATTCCAGAATTTTTGTTTTCCTACTGCACTTTCTTAAAAGGCATCATAATCACTACTCTGAAGCTTACCTCATCCAGATTCTTTCCTAATAACTTTGCCCTCTGTTCTTTCTCTTGCTCAAGGAGTCTGAAGAGCCTGTCCTCAATATGATCACTCAAGTTGGTCCTTGGTAGATCCCTAGCACCAATAGCAGGGAAAGGCACATGCTCTCCATATTCTATCTCTTTTAAACGGCAGTACGGACATATATACTTTGCTTTCCCTTCCGAATCCTTTTTAGCATTGTAGAGAGCACATATCTGATGCTGCCAGCATTCACACTTGTCGCATTGCACCCACTGACAATTAAATTACTGCTTGATAAATTGAATAAATATATTTTTTTAGGAAAAAGAAAATCACAAAGCTAAACAATACTGACCGATTCTTCATTTTCCTCGTTGTTCTTTCCTTTCTGAAGCTTTGCTTTGGGAATAGATAGCCCCAAGAATGTAATGTTACCACCACGAGATGCCCTGAAGCATAGAGTACAAAAACAATATCGTCTGCTCGTTTCCTCCACTGCCCAATAATAAAATACCAAATTGCGCTTGATACGAACACCGCAAGATGAGCAATACATAGGCATTGGGATAAACACAAGCTTATCGGTGCAACATAACTGGCATGTATTCTCAATGCTAGAAGGAGTAATTGCATTCCCTATTAATCCCTAAATGGAAGGAAAAAAAAAACTATGTTCATTAGATCCTTAGACCAAAGCAGTCATGTTGTCTAAAAACAAATGAGCAAGTACATCACAAACATAGAGAACAATAAATTATATAAAATAATGATGCAAGTATTATATCTCATCATCAAAAGAAAGCGGAAAGAACACCACCAACCAAATTACCAGTTCAATGGAACGAATTGACCTACACTATTCACTAAAATTCTAAAAATTAGTAATCCTTCACTAGTATGGCAAAAAGATATGAGGTTATATTAAAAGGCTATATATCATACCTGTCCAAAATGTAGTCTGAGACTACAAATGTGTGTTTTAATCTGCTCGGCAGTGAAAAAGTCAACAAAAGACACTCCCAGCCTCTTTGAGTTGTTTGACTTTATTCTGAACAAATATCTAACTGCAGATTCAGCTAAATCACATTTGATTTCTGATCTGTTCCTTTTAGAATCCTCTTCTTGACCATTGGCAGGTTCATTATGAACAGGCATCCTGTCTGAACTCACCCCTAGAGAATTTTCAGTATTGTCATTCGAAGCTCCACTACCACTATCATTATCCACCTTCTGCAGTTCACAACCACTGACCCCATTAGATACCAAAGAAGTGTGGTCAAAGCTTGATTTCTGAGGACCATCAGTAACATGGTTCCCAGTTGCACTGGTTCTGCCAGGAACTCCTATGACATTTCTAAGTTCCTTATTCATCTCTGTTGAATCTTCCTTAGAGTGAAGCTCCCCAGACACCAAAGAATCACTGCTGAACTGTGATTTCTGGCCATCATCTGCAGCAAGAACACTAACTGCACCCAAGTTGCAGGGATTTCCTATGGAATTTGTAAACTTCTGATTCATTACCGTTGAATCTTTCACAGTGCGAAGAGGAGCTCCAAAACATTTATTTACTGACTGAGCAACTACATCCATATTTTCAGGCAAAAAGGAACTTTCCACCTTCGTTCGTTTGTAAGAAGGTGTATCTTCACACGAAGAGGTAATGCCATTAAAATCTCTATCATGAACGGTCCGCATAAGACCAGTCTTTGGTTTCCCAGATTCTGTGCTGATTGGGCCAACAGGATGCAGAACTCTATTGTCTCGAACAGGCTTGCAAACACTACAATTACTGTTGCAACAACTTTCAAAATGTGATATCAGCAAACGATACCGGTCACAACTGCATACTGTATCATTGCATACCAATGAATGCAAATTGTTCAGAAAAGGAACTTGCTCTCTCCCAAAATTCACTGTAAGTGCATTATACTTGACATATAAAACTAGAATATCATGTGAAGATAGATGACCTAAACCCAAATGCTGTGACTTTTGACTTGGTACATGACTGTGACATGCTTTTTCTGTTGCCATAAACCCATGTGACCTCAAATCAGATGGCTCATTGCAGAGCATAAAATGAGAATGCTGATCAGAAGGTTCAGAGTCACCTATCTGAAGTTGAGGATGAAACAAATACCCATTATTCGATCTGGGCTTATCAACAGTCATACCAGGCATAACAATGCAGTCTTGAGGAATACGTTTCATATCCTGTTCTGGGATCCTGACATTTGAATTAGATAATCCCAAATTCTGCCTATGTGATGGTGGAACATCCACACTATAGGTGTTTGGTGCAGTATGCTGGGGCTTGATGCAACTGTCTGGTGCTGATTCAATAACATGTGGTAGACTGTTCTCAGTAAAAGTATGTCCACTGTCAAAAAGTTCCCTGTCAAGGTTCCAATCTCCATCAGAGCAAACTGTAACAGATGAGATTGGCTCAGGAGAAGGAATGATCTCGCTGGGCATGTGCTTTACTGAAACATGTGAAAACATAGTATTCCCATCTTGACCAACAGGTACAAAGCCACTACTCTGGTCGTTAAATGAAGACCCTGCACCAAAAGCAAGTAACACCATACATAAATAAACATTGTCCATCAGCCAATTCACCTATATGTGCTAAATAGAAAGTTATTGTCAAAAATTATTTAAAAAAAAAAAAAAAAAAAGCTTCAATGTCATAAACTTTGCTGATCATGTTTGTTTGGCACAAGTCAGAGTTAGCATCAGCTGCCATCAAGTAATCACAATTACCATATTCTAAGTTCGAGTAGTATGCAGCTGCAGACATGACCATGGGTGTTGTTTTACAGTTGGGTGAAACGGTGACAGGATGAAAATTAAAAGCTTCACGATTTTGGCGTAGATAACAAGCTTCTTCCTGAATTTGATTCTGCATTTACATGACAGCATACCATGGTTAATGCACTCCTATCAGTATTAAAATGAATGAGCTAAATCTTATTAAGGCATGTTAAAGCCCATACCATGGACAACTTGCTGCAATGACTTCGACTATCATAGAATTCCAGCCCTGAACTAGCATTCTGGTTTGGAGTACAACTGGAAAGTCGTCCAGATTTGTGTCTGTTTACATCCATCTTACCATCTATGCATTCGCCCTGCAAAAATTTAAAAGTCAATTGGGGTTGAGAACCATACTTGTAGCTTCATTTACCAGTTTATTTTACCTAAATACAGGATGAAAGGATACAACTTCCTGACTACATTAAACCCCAAAATTGCAGCAATTTTTATAGGGCTTAAGTTCCAAGTTCTGAATCACTCAATTTCAATACAAAAACCGAGAATGATACATCCCCACGAAATAAAAAATTAAACACCAAGAATCAGTCTACAATCTACATTCCTTTACGAATGGCCACAAATTAACCCTTAAAAACAAGCAATTCATGAGCAGAATTAATGATCACAATGCAGACAGGAGCACATTCAAACAATCAATTTAATAAACAAATTAAAAGCCGGCACGAAATCCAATCCCCACCCCGAGCAAACTCGCGGAATTCAATCCCGACGACCCAATTCAATCTAATTACAAAATTATCAGTCAAAATCGGATTACAGAATTCACTAATTTAACAATTTTCCTTTGATTTTATTCGTTGCGATTAAAATAATCACCGACGACCCGATTAAAATGCCATTGGAATCCGAGCGAGCGTTTAGGAAATTAAGGTTTCATCGGCGGAGCTAAGGAGATACAGAGAAAAAGGAAAACGTACCAAAATTAAGGTTAAGAAGCGCGAAGAGTCCGAGAGTCAAACCCTAAAAAAAGCGAAAGATTTTCAGACAGGGAAAAAAAAGTAGAAGACAAAACAATACGTAATCTACTCGTAGGAGGATTTATTTAACCGCCCATACCCCAATTAGGTAAGGATATTGCTAAGTGGATCAAAAAAGGAAATAATTATCCTTTTTTATCTGTTAAAAAATTTTAAAATAAAATATTGAAATTAAAAAAAAAAAAATTTAAATGTCAAATAAACCTTCAAACTTTATACAAAAAATCAATTGGACACTTAAATTTTAAAAAATTACAATTACACACCTTAACTTAATAAGCTCAAAAATGAAAATAAAAATAAAAATAAAAATAAAAATATTACATTTAAGCACAAGATTTGTTATGTCATCCTATTTTTATTAGTAACCACAAGTTACTGGTATATAGAATTTAAATGAACGATTTTATAAAGTTTAAGCATGGTTGAAAAAATAGTTAGGCGCTCCTTGGGCGCTCGCGGAGCGCCTAGCGCCTATGACGCTTAGGCGGGGATTAATCAGCGCCTAGGCGCCTATATTTCTTTATTTTATTTTTTACTTTTTAAATTTTTGTTTAAGTATTTTTAATTTTTTAAAAACTGATAATTATAAATTATATAATACTTTAATAGCTTATACTAAAATATTAAATATTAACCTAAAAATATCGAGAGTTTGGACAATTTATAGTTATTTCGCTCAAAACGATGTTATTTTGAGTGAAATAACTCATTAAAAAAAGAACAATAGTTAATTGGTCGATTAGGCGGCCTAGTCGGTGCCCAAGGAGCCTAGGCGGTCGGCGCCTAAGCGGCCTTGGTGTAGCTTAGGCGGTTGCCTAGCCGACCAGCCGCCTAGACCACCATTTAAGGTGATACGCTAGGCGGTCGACCGACGCCTAGCGCCTAGGCAGGATTTTTGCAACACTAAGTTCAAGTGTTTAATTGTAAATTTTTAAAGTTTAATAGTTTAATTATTTTTTTCGTATAAAATTTAAGGGTCTATTTTTCGTTTTTTTTTTTTAAACGTATATTGTACTACAAGGCTAAGAGTGTCTTACAATCAATTTTATAATATTCATAGATAAATGAAAATTGACCATCAAACTATTTTATAAAAAGTTTAGATACTTGATTTTACAAAAAAAAAAAAAAAAAAAAAAAAAAAAAAAAAAAAAAAAAAATCATATAACCACTTAAATTCTAAAAGAGCATTTTCAGCATAGCAAAAACTTGTGTCGAACTGTCTCACGAGTCTCAAATTTGTGAGCCGTGTCGGATCTTTGATTAATGAGGTCAAAGATCCAACCCATTAATCAAAGATCTTATCCGTCTCATGATTGAGACCCGTGAAACGGTCTCACACAAATATTACCCTTTCAAAATGTTATCTTGCTGAGTTGGCATCTGCTGCATCCTCATCCATGACGCCCACCGCCCTCGTTTGGCATCTAAGTTGTCCTCATTCGTAAATCATGATAGTCGTCACTCTCATACAACTGGGTTCAATTGTTCAAATGAGAACAAACCCCATAAAAAGCGAGAATTGCTTTTTGTCATCACTAAAGTTCATCAATAGTTAAAGATTTTAATATAAAAAAACATGAGTTTCATTTTATTTTATTTTTTTAAACCACCAATACTGTGAATAGATTAAATCAACTCAGATGAGTTTCATTTTATTATTATTGCAAACATTAAAATTTGTAATATTTATAAAATTATCATCACCATTTTTTTCCATTTATATTTTAGCAATCTTCAACCTTTGATTTACCAAAATAGATGAATAAGACTAGTCTTTATTGTTTCAAAAAAAAAAAAAAAAAAAAAAAAAAAAAAAGAAGAAGAAGACTAGTCTTTACTTTTTACCTGAAGCATGTTCTTACATGAACCCTCCCCCACCTCCACCCACACACACAGACGCGCGCGCACACACACACACACACACACACACACACATATATATAGTAGAGATCAAATGTGAAGGAGCTCTCAGGTAAAAAATGGGGTGAAATCAACAATCCATAATGATAATAAATAAATTTAAAAAAAAAAACTGAAAGAAAAATGTGGTGGCATTATGACAATTTAGTGCATAACTTAGAACTTACGGAGCGTTTGGTTGGAGGGAAAGAATTATGTGGGAAAGAAATTGCAATTCAATGGGGAAAGAATAATGTGGGAATAAAGTAGAAGTTTAAATTCCAGTGTTTGGTTTGCAGGAATAAAATTACTGAGAATTTCAATTCTAATGTTTGGTATACCCGAATTGAAAGGGAATAAGTAGTATAAAGTTCAAAATGCCTATTGTTGTTTTTGTTGTTGTTGTTGTTGTTATTATTATTATTACTATTGTTGTTGTTGTTGTTAATCATCTTATATGACAAGTATCTCTTGGACCCATTTGCATATTCAAACACCCAAAAAATATACGGAGTAACATATTAAATTCAAAATTTACAAAATGTAGGTAAATACACTATATACTCATCAAATTTAAATATTTGAGAGTTTTGAGAAAACATACTTGATTAAGGTTGGCCTAGAATGGTTATTGCTCAGGAACGACGTTCTCAGTCGAAGAATAATACACGATAATCTAGAAGGGAATGTCAGCCATTAATTTTCGGTTAAAAAAATAGAGGGGTAATTGTCTTAGAATTCTCTTTTTTTTTTTCCCCTAAAATCCACGGAATTAAAATCACAGGCTGGCCATGGAATTATAGTTCCATGAAAATGAGGGAATTGCAAATCCCTTAAACCAAACTAAGAAATTTAGTTGCCTTTGAAATTAGGTGAGAATTAAGTGGGAATGGAATTCAAATTATCTCCAACCAAACGCTCTGTTAAGGTGCATAAGTTCGAAACTTAAGGTGCATAAGTTCCAAACTTAAAGTGCGCCAGTTTGAAACTTAAGGTGCGCTAGTTTGAAACTTAAGGTGCATCGCGTCGTAACTTAAAGTGCACCAATTCAAAACTTAAGGTGCATCACTTCGAAATTTAAAATGCATAACTTCGAAACTTTAGGTGCATGACTTTATCCAATAAAATTTGTACACCAAAATTTATACTCATTTAAAATATATATAGCATCTTTCTTTCCAAACTGTATTGCTAATACAAGTTTGAAAACTGTATTTGCTAATACAAGTTGAATTCACAGTAGGAGATGAAGATAAGGAAGAAAATGATGGTGGAAGGAGATCATTCACAGCCAAGGAATCATCTCACATATATATATATATATATATATATATATATATATATATATATATATTTGTTTTTTTTTTGTTGCTAGTGCACGAGATGCATTTAATCACAGATTTGCCTTGTTCAGTAGATTCTGTGGGAACATGGTAAGATTACAAAGAGTTTAAATGTAACCTTATGGTATAAAGTCCACCCTTAATCAGTTAATCACATATTTCCACAACTGCTATAACTATATTATGAGATTATAAAATGGAAAATCATTATTCAATGCTGATGAGCATATGCCAGAGCACGAAAGTAGCATTATTGTTCTGCATTGATGGTGTAAAAATTCAGAAAGATGAAATGTATAGTCTTATGAGGAACAAACTTTAATTATTACAAAATCTGCATTAAATGAAAGTCACATATCCATCTAATTTCCTCTCATGTCTAATTTATGTACAGCCATAGAGGAACTAACATCTTGAAAACAAAAAAAAATAGAGACATATCCATTATCCTCTCATTTCATTCACCACCATTGAAGGTGGTGTGAGGAAATTAGTGAATAATAGTCATCTTGAATATGAACTGTGGTTTGAAGAACTGTCATGGACAAGTGGGCTTCTTCTGCCCCTGTCCGACGAGGATCTTCCGTAACTATGGGATTTTGGTGCTGAAGAACCATCCCTGGGGCTTGGAGAACTAAAATTGGAGTCGTGGCCTCTGAATCTGTGAGATAGAGAGGGGCTCATAACAGGGTCATGTCCACAGCCAGGAGGGCCTTCGTCCTCAAAATCGCCAGGCAATTTTTCGTGATGATGCCCTCTGTTGATAGTTTCTGTTCTATGATCATGCCCTTCGTCTTGGAAATCCCTGGACAATTGTCGCTCAAGATAATGCTCTCTGTCTGATGTATGGTTATGCCTACTGTATGAGGAAGTTCTTGAAATTTTCCAACTCGATGACCCTGCTGCCCAACGCCATTTATCTGCATCCTCTGGTACCGGGGCATTTATCCCTGGAAATTCAACACTCATTTTCTTAGGTGGTGGCTCTGGATCACTCTTCTCGAGAATTTCTCCTTCCTCTGTTTCCTCTTCAATCTCCTCATCAGCAAATATTGTGATCCCTGAGGGCATATCCTCATTATCTGGATCTAAGAAATATCAAGGCATAACAAATTAAAATACATTTGATGATATACAAGCCAAAAACAATTAGGAAAAAAAGAGAGGACAGATTGGGGTTATCATATCCATGACAGTTCAATATATAATAGCACTTGAAAGACAAAAGTCCAAACATCACTACCAGACATTTTTGGAATTTAAATTCTTTAAGTCATAATGAAAGCAAAATGTTTTGACAGATCAAGTGGGGGAGAGAGAGAGAGAGAGAGAAGGATATGGGATATGACAAAGATCAGAGAAATTATCATTTACCTAGATAGCCCGGTGGATATCCTATTTCCCGCATTCTGTTAAGCCATGGAGGTGGATCAAGCTCCTGTATCCAAAAAATTATAAAAATGGTTAAGTACTGAAGGAGAAGGCAATAGCACAACCTGTTTTTGCAAGACTGGGCTTAGTACAGTGACCAAGTCCTCACTCATTGACCACTAGGTTATGGATTCAAGCATTGTAAACGACCTCGATGAAACTACAAGAGGTTGAGTACATCTTTCTTCCTGCAAGATGCAAGAGCCCTTTACTGGATCCTGGATCCAGTTTGTTAAACTACTAAATCACCAAAAAGTCGTTAATGAAAATGATTTTGGGAGTTATAATCTCACCCCAAGGCCCAAAATTCGCTTTGTTTCAGGATCAAGAACTCCTGGTCGTAAACCATCATACTTTCCCTTTGGTGAATTTTGATAATATCGAGTAGAATTACGAGAACTAGCATTCTGAATCCGTCTCGACATGTGTTGTTTCCGAGCAATATTGACAGCAGCAGTGTCACGAGGTTTACGACAATCCTTCATTGAGTGGCTATAGGAACCACAGTTGAAACAACGAGAAACATCAACAACTTCCAAACCTCTGCAAACAGAAAAAGCATTTGGAATCAAGAAGATTCTAGTCACCAAATTGAAACACAAACCAAAAGCACCATGATGAAAGAGGAATCAAATCCATCAAATCATTTCATAAAGCATCTTATAGTTCCAGTGTTTTGAACTTTTAGGAGATCCAAATATGCCTGAAGGCATAGAAAATGCAACCAAGTGATAACTGCCTAAATCAGACTCAAGATATCAATCCAAGCATTTTGCTGGAATAAATTGTATAGAAGTCCTTCCTTGGAGAGAGCATGTAATAATAGAACTAGGGCATCCAAAGGCAAACAAACATATGCATGTAAGACAGAGTGACTAAGGAGATTCAGAAAGACAGATTAATAAAAATAGCAATGTGACAAGACGGGAATCAACAATCATAGTGGTACAAGTACCAAGACCGTCATTGCATTAAAGAACCAAAAGCCATCAATTTTCTAACAAGAGACAATCTTCAATTTCTTGTTCTGTTCTTAATATCAATTGAACAATCATCAGTTTAGGTATGTGAGTATGTCCCATCAAAACACAATGTAAAATTATTTACCCTTCCAAATTGTTTGAGCCATCCGGTGAAGTCAGAGCAGTTGTGTATCCACGGTCATAAAGAGGTACAGAGTTGTCATCCAATGGGGTATACTCCTTAGCCTTTTTGTTCCTTGGTAGGTCGTCCATCCAAAAAGACTAACAAAATAAACAGTATAACAGATTACTAGATTAGTTAGATACTTAGATATATCTTAAAGAGCATCTTTTAGTTAGCTAATTACATAATTACAATAGACACTTGAATTAAGCAACTATGTGACAAGCGTTATTATTTTGGTTGCAATGAAGCCCAATACACATCAATAGTAATACAAGCAATAATGCAGCAAAAACTAACAAAGCTATGATATCATATTACTAGGCAGTTAATTTCCTAACAATGGAATTTGGAGGGTTTGAACTACATGCAGAAATAGGAATATACCACTGCACAGGGCTTCTCCAAACCAACATGAAGAGCAGGGAAGTAAGTCTCCTCACCAGACTCAAGGCCTTTTGTGGAATCCTGAGTAAGAACAAATATAAAAAAGGAATGAACAACTAAACACAAATAAGCAAGGAATAGGCAAATAGGTTATTCTAGTTCTCCCAGTATCCAAGGTTTTGGAAGATTGTTTTCATGGGGGACAACACTGAGTCACTGAATACAAATATTCAAGTATCTTTTAACAGTCAAAGATAAATTAAACTCACGTTTAATGAAGAGCAATGCTCAGCGTGCCATTGTGACCACTGTCGTAACAGTTCCTCAAGCTTCTGCTTACTCTCCCTGACAAAACATTACTAACTCATTAGAGTTTGAGCAATGTATAGTTCAAACACTATTAACTTACCATCCTAACTTATCAAATAAAACTAAGCACAGAAAAAGAAAATTATGGTTAATACTCAGTATAACTAAAGAAGAAAAAGAAAAAAGTAAGTGCTTTTATTCAAACCTTGTTAGAGCGTTATAAATAACATGTACTGAAGGTTGCTCCTCGTCAAGAGTTGATCGTGGTCTCTTGGCACCAGATAAGGCTGACAGGCATGTGGACAAGAAAAAGTTAGGAACAAAAATGTAACACAGAAAAGCAAGGAAACTGGGCAATATTTTAAAAAAATGATTAGCATATCCTGAAAGAATAATACTGTAAAGGTAATCATTTGTTGAAGCTGCCACTTGTTCTCTTAAAAGTTAAAACTATACCATTGACCACTGACATTGAAATAGTACTATAGTAGTACTAGTACATAATCTATTTAAAAAAAATTGCACATACCACTTGGACCAATCTCTGATCTCCTGACAAGATGAGGATCTTCTCTGTGGCTAGCAGCATTGCTTTCGTCTTTAACAGTTACAAAACCATTGTCAGTGCACATCTTAGAGTTGACAGAATTCATCTTCTCTGTAACCCCGAGTGTTTGATTGATTTCAATGCTAACTTGAAATGCAGAGTGATTTTTTCCAAAATCTATGTCATTATCCATTCCATGCAGTAATTGGGTTCCTTCACTTCCAACATTGCCATTGTTTTGTGGAGTCTCATTGTTTGCTCTCTCTTCAATAGCCTCAGATTCTCCAGGCAGAGAAAGAATATCTTCAGTTACAGATTCAGCACCACTACAAGCAGGCAGACTGATGAAATTCTCAGCCTCCATAGAGTACTTTTCAGAGGGCACAAATTAGGCAAGGAAATTATCTGCATGGTTCATTTACTTCTTAGTAGCAAAACTTTACAATATGATAGTAACTTAGATCAGGTCATAACTTTAAGCATGCAAAATGTATGGTAATGTGGAATGTAAAAAAGAAAATAAAAAATAATAATAAGTAAACAAATCTGTGTAATTGAAAATCGAGCATTTCGCAGCCAATAAATTTGACACTGCATTCATTGCAAAGACTTCAACTTCAATTACAAGACCAAACTTAAAAACGCAGTGACAGTGGAGGGTTTCCATCAAGATAGCAGAACTTTCATGAAGCAGAAGCTGGCTATTATAATCCCATTCTACAGCTTTAGCTCCAGTTACATGACTCCAAATAAATCAACGCGAACAGAGACGCCAAAACAAAAACCAAAAAAAAAAAAAAAAAAAAAAATCAAAACCGAGTTCTAAAAAAGAAAAAGGAGCAGTCTGTTTTCAAAAACTTGAATCTGAGCGGGACGCCTCTAGCAACTCTACTGGAGTGAAAAATACTGAAGAAATTACTTACACGAAGCTTAAAGTCTCTGACAGAGTTAGCATCATTATTGAATTTACACAGATAATTGCTCACAAAGGCGTAAGAAAATGCGTGCTCTTCCAATATTTGGAAGGTAGTGAGTAGTGACTGCGGCAATGGGAATGAGAAGAGGGAAAACTAATCTAGGGTTTCGAATTTACCTGGAAGAAGAGTGGATTTTAGAAAGGAGGCCGGCAGAAAAGTTGAAGAGGAGGTAGATTCGGCGTGAAAAGAAGCGAGAGAGAAGAGAGATCTTCTCCGGAGATCCCAAAAAAGGCCAAATTTGGGGCGGCGCTTCGCTACTCGGTACCGCTGGCTGCTGCGACTCTGCGTCCACGTCGATTTCTTCGATCTGGGGAGTGCCATCCTTGTCCTAATCGGATAATATAAAATTGGAAATCGATTTTCGTAGTAAATTCGTCCAATTTAAACAGAAATTTAAAAAATAAATAACTAAATATTAGCTTCATTTCAGCATATCAAAACCAATTTTAAAGTTATTCCTCGTCATCCAAAAATCAATATTAAAATTATTAGTTTAATTTTGATTTAAAAATATATTTTTTTATTTCAATGATAATAAAAATTTGCAGTCACAATTAACATATGTTGTTCATAGCTGGCCGTGTATATATATATATATATATGTGTGTGTGTGTGTGTGTATAGATTTGTAATCAAATGAGACAATTTATTTATGTGAGAAATAATAATTAATTTCGTGCGTCCATATTTGGTTAATATATATACACACACACGTTATACAACAGTAATGACATTATCATTTTATCCCTTGAAACCCTACTATTTCTCATCTCGTTTGTTTTGTTTTGTACCGTGAAAGACAAACTAAACGAATAAAGCATATATAAATTGATTGGAGATAGAGAACCGGGGACATTGACCTTGAGCTCGAGAAATTTTATGGCGATTGGAATGCAAATGAGGACGATGTCTTTCATGTGTGGTGATAGTGTTACGTTTCAAGTTTGGTCACTGGTCATGGTCCAAACCTTCTCCTAGACCATCATACCATAAGGGCAATTTTCCTCCCGCCACCAAACCATCATAATTTTATTAGTTGGTTGGTAGTGAATTTTTATCACAAAAATTTTAGGGATCAAACCTTCCTAGTTACATTTGCAACATTAAAAATATATTTATATTTTAATTCCATCTCCTTTTTATTTGGACTATTGAGCCAATTGAATTGTCATATAATCATATATCAAAAGACTAAATTTGTTATTTTGTTTTGATTTATTTTTTTTTTTTTAAAAAAAAAAAAAAACGAAATGCACAATTGCACCCTACTAAACCCCCCCGCGGCAATTTATGCCGTGGACCCGGGTGCACCTTGCAAGGTGCACCCGGGTGGGTGTAACGGTGCTGTTAGTGGATTCACACTTATACAACTATAGATTCACAGTTACATAGTGATAGATTCACACCTTATGAACTACAGATTCACACATTATGAACTACAGATTCATACCTGATACTCTGTTTTGCAGTGATGGGTATTCATGTTTGGATTCACACTTATACAACTATAGATTCACAGTTACATAGTGATAGATTCACACCTTATGAACTACAGATTCACACATTATGAACTAAAGATTCATACCTGATACTCTGTTTTGCAGTGATGGGTATTCATGTTTGGATTCACACTTATACAACTATAGATTCACAGTTACATAGTGTTAGATTCACACCTTATGAACTACAGATTCACACATTATGAACTACAGATTCATACCTGATAATCTGTTTTGCAGTGATGGCAGAGGCAGTAGATGAACTAAGTTTACACGTTGATGGCTCATCTTCGATTGCAGGTTTTAAGTTTTGATTCATGTTTGATGAATTGTATAGATTTATGTTTGTTTTTTTCGAATTTAGGATTTATGTTTAGATTGATTATGTAACCATGTATTTGAGTTTTAGATTCACACTTATACACCTATACATTCACAGATACGTAGTTGTAGATTCACACATTTAGAACTATAGATTCACACTTATACTCTGTTTTATTTTTGATTGGCTGGGTGTAACGGTGCCACTAACAGCACCGTTACACCCAGCGTCTAAACGACGCCGTTTAAGGACCCGGGTGCACCTTGCAAGGTGCACCCGGGTCCACGGCATAACAATTGCCCCCCGCCCTCCCCCGAAAAAGTATTGCCATTTTCAAAAATGTTATTTTCTATCTTAAACCAACAATTGTTCAAATTTACCTATTTTTTAAATATGTAAAATACACAATTGTTTAAAATTTAACTCTTATCCCACATAAAGTTAATAAATACTCCGTATTAGTAAATGCTAATAGAAGGCAGTGAGAATAGGGAAAACACATGACAGTAAAAATATAATAATAATTCAATATAAAATTGAGTTATTATCAAACTTTATTCGATATAATTCTTCATATATATTATCAGCAATAACTCAACGTCAATAAGCCTATTATTCTCTGAGTCTACCATCTTAAATTGTAATACTCAAATAAAAAAAGGGATAACCAAATCATATCTCCTAAACATGTAATGTGCACTGTGATTCCCCAGCATGAGATTTAGCTACTTGATGACAGCTTTTGCTGCCTCCATGCCATCAAATGAAGCACTCGAACCTCGATTGGAGCTCGAGCCCGAGCTCGAAGAACTAGCCTCGTACTCTTCTTCGCCAATCTCCTCATCATCATCATCATCATCACCATCATCGTCGCTGCAACTCCATGCTTCACTGAGATCAGACTCGGTACTGTCTGCAGCAGATGAAACATCAGTGGCAGTGTGAAACACAGTGATGCTCTCCTTGTTTGCGTCTCGAAAAGAGTAGCTCCGCGTTGTCCTGTCGGACAAAGGCAGCAGCAGGGACCCTTGCAGCGCGGTTTCGTCTCTCCCCAAACTATACGTCGTCGAGAGCTTCCTCTCCACGCCTTCCCTCTCCCTCACCAGATCTCCCAGCTGCTCTATCACTTCAGCTCCTGCAACTTCATTTGCAGCTTTTTGCTCCAGTTCTGTTATTGTCCTGTCAAATGCCTTCTTCTGGAGCCGAAGAGAATGCTAAATGACAACAAGAACACAAGTTATTTAAAACCGAATCTCGATTGAGTTTGAGAATTGCAGAGGGATTCTGTTCAGATCATTACTCTCTTTTCCAGGAATTTCCCAAGTTCTTGACTTTGGAGCTTCTTCTTGTTCCAGAAAACACAGCAGAATCTCACCAGTGCTGCTAAAACTACTAGTAAAGTTGTTTCGAATGACAGAAACAAGATGACTGCCCTCTCGTTACCTAGGGAGCAAGAGGATTAACGCGGTACTTGATGTTGAGCATAAATATAATATAAACATAAATGTGCAGTCCAACTACCAGCTTAGGCTTTTAGTTGAGATGGAACACATGCTTCAATTCTTGAAAACAAAACTGTCAAGAAACTAAACAAAACCGGGTTACCAGTGTAGATGTTGATGCTCTTTGGTGTGATCTGTGAGCAGCTGACTGCAAACTTCTGACCTGAATCAAGAACACAAGAGGATTAACGCGGGACTTGGAAATCATGGGATTCGAATCGAATGGCTGTAATAGGATCATTACGCGTGCTGATGCATTGGAAGGGGTTATTAATCCCTGCAGGAAATTGGAATTTCTTTAGCCACAGCGAAGAAATGCACGAAATGCAAGAGAGAATCTGAGCTGAATTACTCACTCGAAGCTGCAAAGAAAGCCAGAACGATCTGTTCATCGCAAACAAAACGCCTTAGATCACTCTCAACCAGCTTCGACGAGAATGGACCTATGATCATCATCAAGAACACGAATACAGAATATGCAAGACAGGCGATATGATGAAGTTGGGAAGCAAGAATTGAAGCATGTGTTCCATTAATGCTCAACAACAAGAATGCTATTTACCAGGGTATTTCTCAGAGAATAACAAAGATCCTGTGGCTGGAACAAGCATTATGAAGGCAACAGTTCTTGGATTCATGGCTGTGATGAAAGTATAATCCCCAATTATCTGACTAACCTTTCCATCCATTTCTGTCTCAGAAACATAGAGTGCATAACCCGAGCAGTCCAGAATAGGGCTAACTTGGATGACAGATGCTCGGTTAGCCACTCGAGGGAACTTCTTGACAACGCCATGGGGTGAAAAGGAATACACGAAGCCATCCAACGATCCCACCGAGATCCAACCTGGGGTATCAGTAAACTATACAATGAAAACGTGTGAATTTGATATCAAAACTAGCACAACGCGAAATGCAGAACAGTGTTGTTTACCATTAGAATCAACAACGGGGGCGTAGTCTGCAGTGCTCAGTGGTCCAACACTTCCCTGCCACGAAATATTCCCCCTCGAAACGTCTAGGGCTAGAATAAGAGCTCTAGCCGGGACAGTGATGTACACCAGACCATTATTTCCAGGCGTAATTGCAGATATGTTCCCGAATGAGCTCAAGTCCTGGATCCATAGGAAATGAGGAGTGGTGGTAGACAAAGCATACAGCTCTCCCCAATTATTCAAAATCTGCAAGTAGAGAGAATCAGAGAAGTCATGAATTTAGGCCTGTAAGTCTGCAACATTAAGTAGAACAGACAAATCGAGTTTTTTTCTTAACTTACATAAATACTCGCTTCACAATGATCAATCACAGGAGCAGACGAGAAGTAACAGTCTGCAACACTTTTCCTGCAGCCTAGACGAAATCCATGTTGGTAAAGCACGGGACCAGCACTCCACACCAGTTTCCCGTGCAGCCTATAAGCAAAGAGCCCTCGTTTCTTGACAGCGATGAGAACACGAGAGCTGGATATGCTTACAGCGACGCCAACAATCTCTCCTGGCGTCTCTGCACCCTGTTGTTTCGGGCCAAAAAACACTTCCACAGCAGATTCAGAACCCCCAATGTTTAGGGGGTTGATTTTCAGCACTCTATCCTCTGCAACCACATATATCTGCAAACAAATTCGCCTGAAAAAAAACAATGGATCACTAAATATATACTCAAAATTTAAACTAGAGCCTTGCCTTTCTTGAACCTCCATTAACAGGAGCAATCTTGGCACTGCATGTATAGCTAAGCGCTACGCTCCACGCAATTGAGCCATTGCTTTCAAAGGCAAAGAAATTCCTCCCCGAGCACGCGTAGACCCTTCCATCATCCCCCACTAGGGGCCGGTTCAGCTTATGTGCGGCATTCCTGAATGATTCTTGACCTGGAAACAAAATTGTGTGTAATTCACAGGATCTTTTATTAGTTTTACAGGCAAAGACAGTTGATATTGTGCTCTTCTATACCTGAAATGAATGGTGGATTTGCATATAGCGGCTGCAGTTGTGTAGATGACACAAAAAAGGCAAAACAACGCAGCAGGAATAAGATTAACGTTGGAAGGATTCCAAACTGTAAAGACATGAGTCTGGGAGACAGAGGTGGGAGGAAGATGATAAACTCCCTGTTTAACTCCTGAAAAACCACCCAGACCATGGTGGTTACTTTTTTTTTTTTTTTTTTTTTTTATAAAATAAATAATTAAAATTATTATTATTATTAAAAATTATCAAAAGGGTGGTTACTCTTTCGAAAATTTCAATTTTCTCATAAGAACGATTAAATTAGTTTTTTCACTGAAAATTAAATATCAATACAATAGGTAAAATAATACAAATAAACTCCGATCAAAATTCAATTGAATTAGTTCAGTTCCGTTCAACGAAATCTAAATATCATGCAAAATAAGACAAATAAACCCGACCAAAACTTGATTAATAGTATAGTAAAATAAGACAAATAAAACCTGATCAAAACTTGATTAAATTTATCAAACCTAAATACCTGTACAATATACAAAATAGGACAAATAACTAAAGTTTTGCTCAACTAGTGCCATGACTTCCATTTCAAATGATATCTTGTGTTGCAAGAGCTTTTTCTTATATACAATCCAATCGAAACTCGAGTTCAAAATGAACTATGGTATAAAAGATCTAGCATTATAAAATGATGAAATATTTAAAACAATGTATACTGAGAAAGCCAACTATAAACGATAAAGTTGACAAGACGTCATGCAACAACACAAATCATGTAAGGATCTATGAGATTATCTCATATTCTATCAGCATGGAAAGAAAGCTGAGGAAGATGATCTTGCAATCTACTTCAGAGTTCAGTTGGAAAGGGCACTCCATTGCTTTGGAAGACAAAAATGGCTGAGGTCTTAAAAGGGGCTGACCAATCGAGCCAACTGCAACAAAATCTCGGGAACAAGCCGTCTTCTTGGAGGTGCGTTAGCGTCGTTGGCAAGAGCTTCTTTGTCATCTGCGTGTATCAAGGCTACTACGTAGTCGAAGAGATCATCTTGGCCACCTCTGAGAGGATCCTGCACATAGAGACGGCGAATGGTGTTTCACTGTTCTGCTACTAGTACTTCAAAGTAGGGCGTTGTTCAAAATCATTATACTCGTAAACGTTCACTTGTGGGATCTGGAACAGCTACTCTTTGATGTAGGTATGAATATAAACTAGGCAATCTGGTGGCTTAAATGGGGTGTTTTACAATACTGTACTTTCTATTACGGTGAGAATTCAGAAATGGGAGGGTCTTAGTTCCGTATGTTCATTTAAAGAACATACCTGCGAAAAGTAGACCGGAGAATGGAAGTAAAATATACGTACTTGGAGAAATAAATCTGTGTGGGTTTTCCCATCATACAATATCACTTCAGCTCGACCCCCCACTCGCAGAAGAGCATCTGCAAATGTTTTACTGCACAGAGGAAACAAGACAATATTTCAATTTACAAGCAATAGCATGCATAAAACGGGACTAAGGTCTAAGAAATCAAGTGTAAAACTCTGCGTGGCGTTCATAACAAAGAGGGACTATTTTGTAATTTGCAAACAAAATTAATGGTGCCAGCACTGCTCTTTAGATGCATACAGACCTTGCGTTACTCGGTATGGACCTATCATCAGTACCATGGAATAGGATAAAGTTAGGAAGCAATGAGAGTGCAGCTTTAGAACTCGGATCCTGCACCAACATTTCAGGGGAGAAGTTTTTCAAGGATTTTTCGCCTTCCATTATACTACAATAGCATTTCAAAAATGTCAGTGGTACTGTGGAGCAAAAATCATGAGATTTCACAGTATAAACTAATTCAATGTACTGCTGAGGGAGAGTATTTACAAACCTCATAAAAATAGAGCGATATAACCCTCTGCCATTAAAGTGATCAACTAGGCTGGGTAAATGATACCTATCCACAAAAAATTACAGCATGCCATTAGGTTAACCAGTGTAATGCCAGGTGACCAAAAAAAGGGTGGAGCGAGAGGAGGTAATGACACGATAACATGCAAGACAGCAGAGGAAATATAAATGGAATGTATACAGACACAGCCTCAATAATAATATTCATGCCCCTAAATGGAGGGGGGGAGGCGTATACTATAAGTATAATGGATAGCAAACTTACCCCCCTGATGAACCAAAATAGGCCTTTATGGCTGAGGCACTCCAAGAGACCGTTTCCCCTTTTGATTCTTTAATTGCCTGCCTCACAAGAGCACAGGAAGAAATATGTGCACCAGCAGATTGACCCATGAGATAAATCCTGCACAAATAAGGAATTATGATCAAGGGATACCTCCTCAAGGGAGCCTTCTACACCATTTAAACCTTTAAAATATCAGTATATCACCAAATATTTAACCCTTTAGTGTTTCTTGTCAATGGAGGTTTATGCCATTTTCTACATTTTACAGCATTAGGAGCTACCTGTCTGGGTCACCTCCGTATTCAGCAATATTGTTACAAATGAATGAGATCCCCTGAGAAACATCGTCCACCATATCACTGATTGTCCCTTGTGGAAAGTTTCTGAAACCAATACGTGCATCAACAGTGTGAAAATGATGCAAGTTACTGCTTACCTTAACTCCCTTAGTACACATGCACACACAGAGAAGGCTCATACAATAATGTGTTATAGTCATGCCACTATCTACTTTGGAGAGAGAAACATGAAGTATCCTTTAATTTCTTCTTCCCTAATCATGTGACAAATTATAATTAGATAAATACAGAGTATTCAGTAAATTTATAAGTTGAAACTTAACACACATATATGCAACAGGCTAAAATTAAATTGCAAGCAAAATGAACAAAGCCAAATATTAAGCTAGTAAGTGCAAGGAGAGGACAAGAAACAAGCTGAGGACATACATCTAAGTGACTAAGTAAGGATACATAACCATGGATTAAAATTTCCTACATCGAGTGTAATCTTACCTGTAATCAAGACATGCTACTATGATGTCCCGTTCAGCTAATTGTTTCCCCAAGAGAGAACCCCATGCTTTGTACCTACATAAACGTAGAGTAGATAAATAATCCCTGATAAGCAAAGGACTAAGGAATTGTATAGATGCTTATTTCAGAATAACTTTATCCTATTTGACTTCACATCTATGTCATAGATGTTTACAGTAGGAAGTAGTAACAGTACACTGAGAATATCTGCACCACCAAGGGAAGGGCAAGATAAGTACATATATGGTTGGGTGGGGAATGGGGGTATAGGAAATCTTGCCACACAGTGATGACCTAATGAATAAAATTGAAACTTTCTCCAAAGGAAAGAAACGCTTCGACATTATATGTATATGTCTATATGATATAGCACACAAAAGGAAGAACCTTATTAACTACTAGATACACTTCATAGGAACCAAAGGGAAGACAAGGATTCGAACTTTCTTACTCACCCAATAATCCATGCCCCACCAGTGACAAATACTACAACAGGCTTTGAACCATCTCTATTTGTTGGTAAATATAAATCCAATCTGCACCAAGATTCAGTTATGATCAAATATAAATATAAACTTGATAGGTGATCGGTTCAGATAATTTTAGTTATACTATATCCAGATATAAATTTGGTTCAAATATCGAAGGTTAAAATCTTACATATATTAGACTTAAAAGTGAATTACATTTATTCCATTTGAACACCAAACATATCCAAAAATCACTTGATTATTCCGTTTGAACACCAAACATATCCAAAAATCACTTGAAATATACTTAATTTTATAGCGTTATAATCTAAAAATAAATAAATTTGGAAAAATGAGTGTTAGTAAACAAATTTTCTAGACAAAAAACTGAAATAAACGGACCCCTAAGAGTTTCAAAATCCCATACCTATTTCTTGGTTGGCTCCCATAAACAACACTTCTTCGGACTTGAGGTGAAAAGAAGTAATAAAATCCAACTGCCAAAAATGATGCAAAATTGATGATTGGTGCTAAAACTATGGGAATTTAAAACGGAGATCAATTTATACATACCTTGAGCAAATCCAGGCATAAGCAGCATAGCATATAAACCAAGGGCAAGAAGTCTTGTAATCCATCGATAGCCTACCCTGAAAAATGGTAGTGAATAAAAGCTGTGTGTTGAAAGAAAAGTAGCTAACAATGAGGAAGGGAAATGAAACCTTATTTTATTAGGGAATGAGTTTGCATTTAAGGGGTAATTAAAACTTCTAAAAACCCATCAACCAAACAATAACAATAACTTTGATACCCATAGCTAAACATGTCAACCAAACACACCCTAATTATAGATCACTACAAATTCAAGAACATATATCTAATTGGTCTACAGGCTATAGTAACAAGCCGCAGCAATGATTTTTTAAAGGCCAATTTCCGAATAGCAATGCGAAATTTGAGAATTCCATAAAGCATTCAAGCAAGAAACACAAATGCCGTTGAGGATCAGTATTTTGAAATGCATATTGCCATCCAAACACAGATAATGATTAAAAATAACACGCGACAGATCATTCTCAAATCCAGAACGAAAAGTACCCGAGATAGCTAAGAAGCTTGAAACTAAGGCGAGTGATCAAATACGTCTCGGCGGCAGCATGGCCAATGTCACGGCTGAAGGACGATTGGCGGGCGGGGCGGCACGGCGCAGACTTGGTCTTGGTGATAGTTTTGCGCCTCCTCTGATTGTTAGCCGAGGCGGGAAGGCTGGAAACCCTAGAGAACAAAGGTTCATGACCGTCCATGCCTTCATCTCTCTGCTTCTTCAGCTCATTGACAAAAGAGCCCAAACTCGCCGGTCCCTGGCGCGGCGCCGTTGCCATTTCCGGCAAATTGAACGCTAAAACTCGGGAATAAACAAACCGGCGCGATCGCAGATTCCGGTAACAACAGATAAGATTGGGCGGGCGAGGCGGTTGAGGATTGAGATTAAATCGTCGTTCAAATTTCTAGATGATTGTCAGTGTCGGAACCGAAAAAAGGCTCTGTTTTTAAAGATTCTGCTTTTACCATTATGCCATGATGCCTGTTTCGATTTCATTTCTTTAATTCTTTCCCAATTTAAATACACAACTGAAATACATAATAACCAAATTTAGAAATATACTCATTTTCTCTAAGAAATATACTCCATCAATTATTTACAATGAGACTTTTTTTTTTTTTTTTTTGGAAACCAATGAGACATTTGTAGCCTCCTTTTGTAAATTTTGCATCAACTTACATTTTTGTTTATATTTTATATTTTTTTTGGAGTGTAGAAAGAAAATCGTAGCCACTTTTCAAGTGTGTAGGTAAACTCCGCTCCTCTCTACATGTCCACAGACCACACACAATATATATAAGTTGTGTGTTAGAAAAACATGGTGCAACTAATCCAACTAAAAGACTAAGAGAGTGTTAATAAGAATTTAAATTGTAACATCGTAATACAATAATCATACCCCTTGAGAGTGTATAAATTTATATTTTTTTTAGATTTTAATGTCGTTTAGATTTACATAAACTTATGATGTTTATATAATAATGAAATAATGTCAATTGGTGTATAATAATAATTTTTTTGAGCACTACTGATTTTGTTCATAACTATTTTTCTCAACCTACTGAAGCACAAACACTCAACAATTGACTGAGACTCGAATCCACTCTCATCATCCATGTGAAAGTGTTAATCGGGACACCGGATGCCACTAGACCACAAGGTACTATGACTTTATGAGTATTGTATATTTGTATAGAGTATATCCCTTCATTTAAATCTTATTTATACAAGTTTTCACATTTGAAACATGACTATCAAATTATTTCAACATGTGATTCTTTTCATAAACTTTTCAATTAACTTTAGCTTAAATCTTTCACATCATGACACTCACGTGAGTTATTTAAATCTAATTAGCATATAGATAGTACAATAATGTATAGTAACATTGGAGTTAGTTTTGATGAAAATCAAACAAAATTGTGCTAAAAAAATTGATTGAGAAGACGAATGAAATATAGTAGATATTTGATAGTTGTGCACTAAATGTGAGAATTAATAATCAAAATAAAAAATATAGAAAATGTAAATAGTCAAGACTATAGTAAAGAAAAATTATAATCCAAAATGATTATGATGTAAATTCAACAAGAATATACTACATACAACTCATCCCTCTATAATAAAGTAATGTTTTTAGCAAAACTATAACATATTTATATAGGTCAAACAAGAATTATTATTATTATTATTTTTTTTTTATCAAAAGTGTTAATAAAACATTCTTCAAAATATGAGTTGAAATTGATAGGAAACATACCTTAGGCGTGTGGCCTTACACCAGCTCAGTATGTACTCTTTAAGGCGCGGGGAGTGATTCCTGAGACCCTGTTCCATAGACCCAGATGCAAAGGTGGACCCGCGACTGTTTATGTGGACCACCACCTAGCACATCCTATGCTTGGCCTCGACCTGAGGTCTCAGAATTGGCATCCAAGTCGGACATCCTTTACATATGTGGACAAGAGTCATGAGATGACACTATGACCGATCACATCACTTAGGATTCGTCTGGCATATTGAGACACCTAGATCAATCAGCATGGTTTCTGATCTCGCCAAATGCATGTGAGGAACGTGATAAGCATGCCGAGGGCGCGACACGAGTTCCCTCCTAACCTCTGTAAATAGCACATTTATTGCTAGGGGGAAGGGGGGACTTTTGACATTTTCTCCTAACCCTAATCAACTTGAGACTCTTCGACCCACTGTCACCTGTGGCTGAGCTCTACCACTTAAACCAACAAGCAGACTCTTACAATTCTACAAATCATTTCTGAGTATATACACTTATCGGTATTTCCCAGTGTATTTACTACATTAGAAATAAATATCTCCTCTAAGTTGTTAAAATTTTTGGAACAAAGCATTAGTTCATAGAGTATATCGCATATTTACTTCGTCAATACATGATTGTACAGTTCATTGATTAATAGATTAATGAATAAAAGTTGATCTTAAAATGCCTCATAGATGTAAGAGTGTTATTCTTCGAACTAGGTTATTAAATTGTTTTGTCCATTTACTTACGGTACGCCCGTACTTAGAATTTTATTAAATTCTTTTGGAAATTGGAAATTTGAAATAAAGAAAGGAACCCAAGCAAGGATGACTAGTTATCTGAGGTGACCTGTCGAACACTAACGATACCAAGCGATCTAAATAATCTCGTCCTGGATTGATAAAAACACGCATTCTTACATCAAATCAAACTATTACTTGTTATTTGATAACATATAAAATTTATTTGACAATTTTACGTGAAATACCAAGCGATCTACATTGACGATGTGGAGGATCTCGTCCCGATAAAAAACACGCATTCTTATATCAAATCAAACTATTACTTGTTATTTGATAACATATAAAATTTATTTGACAATTTTACGTGAAATCTTTTCAGACGAAACATATCGTATATCTAAATGATCTAATTATCTATACAAATACTTTATATTAAATTAACGTAGGGAAAGCATTGTGATCCATTCATATTTTGTCCCCAAAAAAATATGCGGCGGAGGCTTCGACAGACAAGGGAGTAAGTACTGGGACAATCCAGATGGTAGCAGAACCAACTTAATTGGTATTTGTGGTGGGAGAGCCAACAATGGAAAATGACAATACCAATGTGACGTTTAACGATTTCTTAACAGACTTGACAAGGTGTGATTGTACTTTTGTCCAAGGTTTTTTGTGTCAAATCATATCAAATGATAATATCATTTGCATACAAATTAATTTGGTAGAAAATATGGTCAAATAAACTTTATAATTAAATAAATTAAACAAAAAAAAAAAAACATAATTGGACCTCTAAAATAGAAAAAGTTCTAATTAGATATATCAAGCTGACAAAATAGTGAAATTAAATCTTAAATTTTATATATTTCGTCAACAATTGAGTATTAAAAATGAACATAACCCAACTATAATTTTTAAACAATCATATCTGTCAAGACAAGAGAGTTAAATCTAGATATTTACATTATGCAATAATAATAGATCATAATTTGTTAGCCACATGTTAGTCAAGTATAAAAATATCATGCTCACATGGATCACTTAACTAGTCACATGGGTAAAGTTTGGAAAGAAAGTATAAAAATATCATGCATTTATCAAATTAGCAATATCTTATTGAATAAGTAAGATTATACAATTGTACTTTTTTTAAAAAATCAATTTAGGAATTTTGGATAAACAAAATTTGCAATTAGGGAGCTCAATTGCTCTCCATTCACTTAATTTATGACTTTTTTTTTTTTTTTTTTAATTCCATTCAGATAACACAAAAAGGGAAAATGAAAAAACAAAACAAAGGGAATTTTGAGATGAAACATTTTCGAAACGCAGAAACAAAGCATCATAACATACAAATACTAAATAAAACATCTGCCAAAGACAATTTTTTTATTAGGGAGTATCATATTTTGTTACTTAGAATTTCACTCTTAAATTGTCTTCCGGAAAGTTATACCCATAACAAAAAGTGTATGCAGTAAACTGTGTGCACCATAGAAAAGTTCATTAAAGAAGAGAGCATATATCCTTCTCACCAATTCACTGGTGCTAAGATGCTAACCCACCTCAAATGATCAGATGCCTGGAGCATATCAACACACTGCAGTTAATGTTTGTTGGAGATGCTTTCTTTCACCTCAACCACCACTTCTGTGCAGCAGAAATAGGTGTATTCAAGAATGGGGCGTATTTTTGGATGAGAGGATTGATGAGCCTCCCAATCTTTGTCCATGCACTCTGATGGTAACCAGCAGTTGCTGGTGCATGGTACATGAGCTTTAGTAGCTGCAAAAGTAGGTTCAGTACACGTTAAGAATATCGAGATTTGTATGACATGGCAATATCACTACCAGTCTACCAGTTACAGACTCAAGATCCAAATTACCGGGGGAAACCCCAGCCAAGACTTGGTAACCACAAGGTTTCAAATTTAACTCCCGGTGGGAGCAGCCTATTGGCCTTCTTGGTTTGAGCCGGTAAGCTATGGGCAACCTAGGCTGGTTTACCTTCTTGTGGTCCTTTGCTGGCTAGGACCACAAGGTGAGATTTACCCGGTGCACAGTGCACACCCTCAGATAGTGGCTGTGGGTTTCCCTCGTCACCCAAAAAAACAGATCCAAATTACCCTGCCAAATCTTTATACAGTTCAGATTAATATCCATGATGATACACAGGGTGCCATCTCAACAGGTCAGAGAAACTATCTCTGTTGAGAATGAGTTCCGTTATGATATTAACACAACCTGCTTGCCTCTTACATATCAGTGCCATGCCGGTTGCTTCTTGATTATAAACATATTTTGATTGTTGGGGGAGGGGGATGGTGGTTGATGAAAAGCAAAATAATTTTCATATCATGAATAATTCACACACCTGCCAATACATGAATGTCTGTATTATGTTGCGCTGCCACCTGCATTTTGATTTTAAAAAAAAAATGAAATTTATAAAGCTAAATGGAAACAAAACGTAAGGTGATAAGAGATCATAAAGGGAAATTGAAACAGAGGACTGACGAGAAAAGAGAGATAATCAAAAGGAACCCAAGTCCAATCTCAGCTTGTGAAGTCAGTATCTTAAGCGTACTTGCATTTGACTCAACCCAGACACATGCGTCATCAAAGTACTTCCTGCACACAGTCAGTATTGCCCCCATTCTTCACTTAGATCTCAAAAATTCAGGTGAATCATAGCCAAATATTACTATAAACAATAGTATTAATTGTCTCAATATAAGATCAACTGTATATTTGTCGCTTCAACTTAGAAAATGTTTCGTTGCCTTTACCAATTATAAGAAAAAAAAATTATGATTTTCACCCAAAGGTAAACAATTCACGTAAGCCTTGCCTGTATAAAGAGGTTCTGCTAAAGTTACGCCTAAGGAACTTTACGATATGCTCAAGTTCTTGGCATAAAATTGGAATCGAAGCAACTGCAACAGAGTTGAGTAAAGATTATGTGAAACGAAGGTGCACAGCTAAAGTCTAAGCAGAATAGAAGAATAAGATAACAGAAGTTCGGTGACACTCACATTTGAAGTAAAGATGTGAAGTGACAAAGGTAAGACAGTATATAAAGTAGATAAAATCCTTTGCCACAATCACTGACTGCAACCACACTTGCAATGCTTGCATATTCCATGCCCTGGGCTTCTGCAGAGAACAATAAGTTATTCAGTAGCCTCTTCTGAATTAGACACATACTGAGTTAAGGAACTAAAATGGTAAAAAATTAAAATTAGAATTTACCCCATGTGCTGTATATAAAGAATATAGGGCCGAACATGTTGTTCCGATAAAGGAAAGTCTATATGCCCTGTTTGACAGATTTGTAGGAATAACGGGAAAGATTGCAAGTATTGTCATAACAAAGACCTGCAAAAGGGGGGAGGGAGAAGAAAACTTTGATGTTAACCAATAGGCAAATGAACAATAGTCTTTCCACATTATAAGACCCCTTTTCAACCAGCTAAATGAATTCAAATTTTGTGTATAGAGACAAACATAAAAGCAGTATAGGCAACCATATTTTCTCATTGTACGCATATAATAAAATTTATATGCAGCATCTGCATCTCATTTTCAAGATATCAAATTCCAACAACTTCAGAAGAACCCACAAATCAGAACACAAATTACAAAGCTTGATCCATGTGTTCAAAACTTCTAAGACTTCCATGGTTGATTTTTATTAATAAGAGGTAGATCCACAGATTAAATCAGACATAATATGTACCAAATGGAAAGAAGATTAATAAATGGTGGTTGCCTGTCTCCTTAGTATTACTGGGTGGTATGCTATTTTTTTAACTGGTCAAAAATATAGCCTTTAAATGCTTATTTGTCTGGGAAGGATTTGCCATACCCAAGCGTTGACAGAAAATTGTACAGTTTGCCTATCCCAGCGCAAGGAAGTTGGATTTGAAGCTGGAGGTGTTGAATCAGTTGATGTCCTAGATGTCCTCCCAGATGACTCTAAAATGAATAGTAGTTGGATTAAAAATGAATACAATTACTAAAGGAAAAAAAAAAAAAAAAAAAAAAAGAAGAAGAAGGAATTGCTAACTTTTGAGAAAGAACCCAATCTCGTTTAAATATTTCACAGTTAACTGAAAACCAGATTAATACCTGAGGTATGTGCTCGTGATTGGCCATTTGAAGTTGATGAAGATGATGTCTGTGGAGCAGATGGTTTTGCTTGCTGAGAAGAGCTGCTAGGTGCCATTGGCTCAACCACCAGATCTGGATCCTACAAAACCCAACAAAATCAATTAAACTACAGAGCCATCCCTCCCAGTTGATACATTGGAGGCAGCCAATGTATCACTCCAACTACCTAGCACAAGTCCAAAACCTGTTCCACCAATCACTACTAATATATGCTTGGAGTCAAGCTGCTAAAGGTAACTAAGCAAACACCCTAAGATTATGTTATATGTAGCTCCACTCAGAAAATGAATGCAAGGAAAACAGAAAATGCTGCAAAGAAGTCATTGACTGATCATTGTTTCTTTTTCTTTCAAAACTTTCAGCCTCCACAAAAAAAAGTGGTCATTTTAGATAAGAATGGTTCCGGGTGCTGGTAATTGGTCAGACATCAGTGAATGCAAAGCTCCTATCCTCTCTCCCCCTCTTTTCCCAGCTCCCACTTCCCAGGATAGATCGAAATACCAAAGGAAAGCTTAGAATAATAGAGCGCAGCTTTCGAACAGCAAATATGCATGCTAGGTCTGCTCCAAGAGTGAAAATATCCATTTGTAATTGCCCACAAAAGGGGAAATTCCCTACCCAGCCCAGCCCAGCCCAGCCCCCACACCTCGTCCAAGGGGAGGATATATCATGGTGACTATGTAGCCGATTATGGGAGCCTGGTGCCCACGAGGAGCCCACCACATTGAATGTCACACTGGGACTGCCTGGCTCGATTATGTGTCATGGCTGACAATCCAGGAACCAGCTGAGATGCGGGCTAAATATCCATTTGTAATTGCCCACAAAAGGGAAATTCCCTTGCCCAGGCCCGCCCCCACACCTCGACCAAGTGGAGGATAAATCACAGTGACTGTGTAGCCTATTATGGGGGGTCTGGTGCCCACAAGGAGCCCACCACATTGAATGTCACACTGGGACTGCCTGGCTCGATTATGTGTCATGGCTGACAATCCAGGAACCAGCTGAGCTGCGGGCTAAATATCCATTTATAATTGCCCACAAAAGGGAAATTCCCTTGCCCTGTCCCGCCCCACACCTCGACCAAGTGGACGATAAATCAGGATGACTATGTAGCTCATTATGGGGGCTTGGTGCCCACAAGGAGCCTATCACATTGAATGTAACTCCCACACTGGGACTGCCTGGCTCGATTATGTGTCATGGCTGACAATCTAGGAACCAACTGAGCTGCTGGCTAAATATCCATTTGTAATTGCTCACAAAAGGGAAATTCCCTAGCTGTGGCCCGCCCCCACACCTCGACCAAGTGGAGGATAAATCATGGTGAGGGGGGCTGGTGCTCACAAGGAGCCCACCACATTGAATGTAACTCCCACATTGGGACTGCCTGACTCAATTATGTGTCCTGGCTACCAACTGAGCTGCGGACTAAATATCCAGTTCTAATTGAACAGACAATTGCTCGGATATAGAAATTGATAGCAATAATTCATTCATGATCAAATTAGGGAGACAAATATAAACATAAAGAAGCTTATCAATAACGAATACTGAAGAAATTGAACACTACGCAATAACAGCTAGCAAAAAAAAAGTTCGGTATTGACTTTTGACGGGGGATGGGAGAAAAGAGGGGTTAGAGCACGGACAATGTGTCGCTGGTAGAACTTGCGCTTATAGTGGTCAACGACGTCGGAGCGGGAGGCCATGTGTGGAGGGATGAGAATATTGGACCAGTAATCGGCCCATTTGGGATCGTTCTCGTAGTCGTACGCCGCCGCCGCTATCTTCTTCAGCTTCTGCGGATCCTCTCCTCCTCCCATGTTCGCCCTCGTCTCAGTCCTTTTTCCGGTCTACGATCGCTCGCTAGAGGGCGGAGATGTCCACGACTAAACGTATGTAGTTTCTTCCAACCACAATTCTTTCTTCTTGTTCACTGCTATCAGTCGCGCTGCTCAGTTACAGTTTTACTACTCGTATTAACTACCTCCCACTTTTTGCTCTTTTCCATAAATACGACGTCGTTTCGTTAGATATTTTATTTTTCCTCCTTTTCTCCAAAAGGTTGACTTCCTAATCGGCTGAACAAAATATGTAAGGTAGGTAAATTACTGTAAATTGTCGTTGCCAAGTTTCGAATCTTGATTTCTTATCTTATTCATATTCTTTTATGAAATAAGAGGTTTTATTTTTATTTTTTTTTTCTCTTTACAATTTTTCTTTTTAAAAAAGGAAAAAAGAAGATTTATATTGCTCGAGAGATTGACTTTTGCGATGGCCGTAAAAGTGAAGTATACATTCAACATTAGAGCATCTACATCAACGGTTAGTTGGGAGTTCTACGGTGCATGCTTATTTGGAGGTGAGAGAAATGAAGTAAGAGAGAAAAAAGGTTGGCCTGCAAAAATGGAGATATTGGGGGTGTTTGGCAAACGGCTAATAGTTTATAGCTGATAGCTGGTTGGTTTAGCTAGTAGTTGATGGCTGATTGCGTTAATTGGTTTGACCAGCTGGTTGTATTAGCTGGTTATAAAAAACTGTTTGGTAAATTAGCTGTTTATTAATAGCTGATTGAATGTAAAATGACATTTAAGGTTATTATTATTATTATTTTTATAAAATAACAAACACACCACCCATTTAAAAGTAAATCTCATTGATTTTAAAGGATAAAATAGTCAATATACCATTGTTTCCAACCAGCTAATACAAAAAGCTACATTCATTAGCTTTTCAATTTTCAGCTTATTGACCCAATAAGCCAAGGCCAATAAGTCATTTACCAAACACTTCAAAATAGCTTATTGGTTGGTCAAAAAACTAAACTTGGTCAAATAAGCTAAAATTTGGCTTATAAGCCAATAACCAAACACCCCCATTGAAAGTTTGGAACAATAACTTTTTATGCGGAATTCGAAGCTAGTTGCAGCCACACGCTGCAACTAGCGTGCCCCCAACAACAATTTTCTTTTTACTTTTTATTATTGTTAAATTAAATTTGTTTTTTATTACCAAAGACCTTGTAGTCTAGTGGCACCCGGTGTCCCACTTTACATTCCACATAGATGATGGGAATACTACATTGTAACAGAGTCGAAAGTACTCAAAAAAAAAATTTGTTTTTTATTTTTTTCATTCCCTCCCATTTTCTCTTTCCTAATCACACTTATAAAAACTCTTCAAAAAGTGTGAAAAAACTCTATTGATAATGATGCTCTTAGGAATCCTTATTGTCATGTTCGCCGAACCTCTTCATTGGATGAAAATTTGTAAGGAAAACCACGGCAAATGGTAATGAGATGATCAAAACATGAAAAGACAAAAATACCCATGTTTTGGACAGTTATTTGACAAAATTTTTTAATGGTGGACTAAAAGTGACAAGGACTAAATAAGATTGGTCGCAATGTGACCAAAATTAATGAAATAGACTAAAATTGACAATATCCCAATAACAATTGGATCAAAAATGAAAATGAATCTTATCTTATTTATTTTGTGCATTTAGTTAAACGAACGATGATGACATTGAAAGTCCCCATAAAGGATAAGGCGAGATTGGGGCTACGGTTCTTATATCGTGGACCGCGGTCCACAATGCATTGTGGACCGCGGATCCCCAAAACGACGTCGTTTTGATTAATGAAACATACAGATGAATTCGCGCTACTCAGTTTCTTTTCAAATATACTGCAGTTTCTTTTCATATATACTGCAGTTTCTTTTCATATATACTGCAGTTTCTTTTCTATATATACCACTCACTTTCTTTTCAAATATACTGCAGTTTCTTTTCAAATATACTGCAGTTTCTTTTCAAATATACTGCAGTTTCTTTTCATATATACTGCAGTTTCTTTTCAACTGTAGTTTTATATGAAAAGAAACTGCAGTATATTTGAAAAGAAATTGCAGTATATTTGAAAAGAAACTGCAGTATATTTGAAAAGAAACTGCAGTATATTTGAAAAGAAACTGCAGTATATTTGAAAAGAAACTGCAGTATATATGAAAAGAAAGTGAGTTGCGCGAATTCATCCGTCTATTTCATTAATCAAAACGACGTCGTTTTGGGACCGCGGTCCACAATGCATTGTGGACCACGGTCCATGATATAATTTGCGTGGACTTGTTGTATAACACATTTATTGATAATCCAATTATGATGCGGACAGAATAGCAACATATCACTATTACTCTCGCCCTGATTTACAAACTTTCGGAGTGTCCCCATATTTTGTCCAGGTTCCAATAATTTTTCTTGTTTTTCTTTTCCTTTGTCATGCCATAATTCTGTTAACCCATTACTGGACACAGAAGAAGAAACCAGTGCTTGCAAGATTTCTATCTATCTATCTATCTCTAGTCTTGACCATGAACATTTATTGTAGGGGCAAAATCTTTGTAAGAACATACAGAGTTTATTAGACTATATTCATGGAGATATTCAATGGAAATCAAAGGGCAATAACAAGTGGTATAAGATAACCAAACAGACTGGTTTAGAAACATAATGAGTTGCAGCACTCAATGACAGTAGTGATGAAACCAGCATAACTTACCACCTCTATCATATTCCTCAACATCATCCTCTCTACTGTGAATCCACCAAAGAAGATTTGTCAGTGAGTTCCCGTCGTCATGCCCATTTAACCTCCTTACGTTCTCCAAAGCGCCCGCTTTGTCATAAATTCCTTGCAGTGCGTACGCGAACCCTTTCCACCCTTCTCCTACCCCTTCTCTCGCGAGAGCCGGCTGAGTCCATTGCACCAGTTGTTTCACGAATTGAACATCGGAAAATAGAGCTTCGCTGATCGGGAGTATAGGCAAGAGCTGTATTCCCAGCCTGCACTCTCTCCATTCAGCAGGAGCGAACCAGAGGCCGCTGTCTCGTTTGGTAGACCACAGAACCCCCACCACGCGATTCTCCTTGGTGAACTCTTCTGCATACAGATTGCTATCCTCTCTTACTTGCCACCAGGTCTGTGCAGATTGAATTTCCAGTGCAGAAAGGGTGGATCCAATGGCTGCAAGATGGGTGTCCCCGTAAGCCAATCCCATCAAAGCCGCAGAATAGTAAGCGTTTACTGCCTCACTCGTGCTCTCCTGGTTTCGCCCGTCTGCAAATTCAGTCAATCCTCCCGCCCAAGAATGCAGTTTCCACAGGTCAAAACACCTCAACCGGGGGTAATTTGAACTCTTTTGCCTGCTCAAGTTCATAAAATCTGCCACAAGAGAGTACGCCTGGCCCCTGTACTTCCTTCCCCACACAGAATCAATCTTAGAAAGCACAGCAATCCCGTAAACAAAGTAGCCAACGTGATAATGGTGATCATTAAAGATCCCAAACCCAAAATCAGCACCAGTATCAGTTAACCCTTGTTTCGTCACAAGTCCACCCCATCTCGAATCATACAAGAAACCATTAGCTGCAAAAGTCCCATCCAACCAGGGCTGAATTGCATCCTTCAAGAACTTCCGAATCGTGGGAATAACATCGAGATGACACACCTCCTCAGCTATCAACGCTAGCCTCGCTGCTCTCGCTACCAACTTACCATAAAAGTAAGACGACGTAGTCTGTATATTTGCAGCATCCAAAGCCTGAACATCTGTATGCAATGCACTAATTATCTCGCCATACGATTCCTCACTTGCACCTTTAACCGAATGCCATGTCACCGAAATGGGGTCAGTTTTCAGAACCCATGAATCCCCAACAACACCTACAAGATCACCATCAATGCTGCTATACTTAAACCCCTCCAAAACAGTAATTGTGCAATCACAGTCTGAAAGAAGCCGAAGATGCAGAGGATGTGCAAGCATCAGCAGATCCCCCCAGCCATTCTTATCCCACTTATACTCCAAACAAAATGGTTTGGTGAAGGCAGCGTGGCCGGCAGTGGGATAACAGCTACTAAACCGATCAAGAACAGCTTCACATTTTGGATCAGAGTTTGGCAATAGAGCAATCCTAATTACACCAGAAAAAGTCCTAGAAGTAATGGTGGATAGATCATGGCATAAATTAATGGGGGAAGAGGCGTACAAAAGCCAAGTCTGGTTATTGTTCAGCCTAATGGTGTATTTTGTCTGGGAATCATTGGAGGAACATTCGAGAATCGCATGAATAGTTGAAATTGAAATACTGACATTGCTGTAAACATTACAAGTCAAGAAAGGGCTGCCCCGGACAAGAAAGAACCTGAGATTGCTGGAGGGGAGGTCCAGCGTGAGACTGAGATCACTGAAGGAGGAAACAACGTGAGCCGCATTAGGGTTCGGGTTGTCCAATGCGGAAATGGTGAGATCCGCGTTGAAAACCTGGTAAATGAACGCAGGGCCTTGAAATTGAGACGGATAACAGAGCGTGAGAGAGGATTGGGATGATTTAATGAGATATGGGTGAATGTATTCCGGCTGATCGCCATTTTTAAGAACGAAGTTCTGGAAGAAAGAATTTGTGGGCAGAGGGTTTGAGAGGAGATCAGGGGCGAAGAAACGGGATGGATCGGGGAGAACAGTGGACTGGCCGTGTGGGAAGAGGAAAGGCTTGGCGATCGGCCTCTGGTCTCTCGGTGGCGACATGGCGGCGGCGGCGACGGCGGAGAATTCAGGCTGAAATATCGGGGATTTCTGCGGTGGCGCTGGCTGATTACCGGACTGCGGTGGAGGAGATTTATAGGGCTTTTTAAAAGACTTGGAAACAATGGCTTTGACTTTTTTTGTAATTTTTTTCAACACCATTATTGTACCTTAGCCGCGTAACCTTTATCGATGATGATGACAGAAAAAAAAAAAACAAAACAAACGGATAAAATTTGTCGGTACGACGTCGACTGAGTTCGTAGATTTGCGTCAGCAATGGTGACGAAGAAGACGTAGAAGTATTTGGAACTTGAAGATAAAAACATTGCCACCATTATCTTCTTCAATTTCTTGCCTTCATGGGGAGTTTGCTTGAGGGAGATGGTGAAGTGTCGAAGGAGACAGCGTAGTAAATGGAAATGGTAGAAATATTGGATTAGAAGTGAAGATGGGTCACCTGTGTGCCTTGCTATTGTTATTTCTTTCTTTCTTTATTTCTTGCATTTGTGACATAGATTCTTTTTTTTGGTATTTGCTATACTAGGTAGTTGGTGGTTGAGGAAAAATTAGGTATATTCTCAAGTTGTAATGTGATATAACGTTTTTATTTGCAAGTACGATTAAGAATAAGACAGAAGTCTTCATAATTGAAAATAATTGATTGGTGAGACATCTTTCGTATTTTTTGTAGACTAAAAGGTCTATCCTTACATGTGTACGTTAAGAATACATTCCATATTTAATCAATTGAGATAAAATGGTATAAAATATAAATAAGATTATTTGTGTTATTAATATATGAACTTAACATGTCTGAACACTCGTCCATATGGACATGTTATGCAATGACATGATAATTGTGTTGTGCTCAACTCTGGAATTAAAAATAAATACTCCGTATAACATACTATAAAATATATAAACACTTGACTTGATCATATATCAAATTTTCAACTATTAATGAAGCAAATGATGTGGTCCAGTGGCATCAAACCCTTCCTTTTATACGGGAGTTGGTGGGTTCGAGCAATACTGTCATTGTAATAGAGTCAATAGTATTCAAAAAAAAAGGGGGGGGGGGGGGGGATCGGACAAAAATATCATTGCCTAGAGTTTTGCTGAAAAGGATACTTATATTATGAGGTGTTAAATGACAAAAATGACAGTTTGGGATGATATTATGGGGCGTTAAATGACAGTTTGGGATTAAACGTGAAATTACCACAAAATACAAAGGAACTCCGCTGGAATTAACTCATAACTGATTAAAAACATAAAGAGCATAAAAATCCCAATTGAAGTGCGTTGAATCTTCGACTAAAAATCCAAAAACCCTCCAAATATGTGTTTTTCACATGGTCGAAAACCTCCAAAGTTGTCTTCGATTATATTGTTTCCCAAAGTCTAGGGTTCAAAAGTCTCAAAAATCTCAAAATCGAATTTTAAATACTAAATCAACAATTGATATATTCCTGACATTAGTTGTGTTAAGGGCATGTCAATTCCCTGAAGGTTTCTCTCCAAAATTCGCGAGTGAAATTGACACCGAAGTTGAGTAGTTGACATTCCCTTGACACTACCAGTGACAATCCCTATGACAGGGGTGTGTCAAGCGAATGTGTCTCTAAATGATTTTTCTCATATTTATGTTGAGAAGACTTGCCAAAATCAACACCATCTCTAACATGGGGTATGTCAATGTCCTGATGCATTTTTTCTCTTTTTGATTTATTCCCATTATTGCATTTCAACACATGATCTTCATAAATTGTGCAAACTGCAAACACAAAAGAAAAAAAAATTTAAAAATTGAGGTTAATATTATAATATTTACATCGAAACACATGAGAGTGAAATATTGAGCAAGTAAGGACCATAAAATAATTAAACAAAACTAAATAAACACAACTAATAATGTCCAATATTTGTTAGAAATAGTGAGCACAAATGAATGAAATGACACTTATGAAACCGTAGTACATCTTTTCTTTGCATTAGCCATCCAAGTCAAATTATTTGTTTGTATTTTACAAATTAGTCAAACTATAATTAACCACTCAAATATTAAAATATTGAACATTTGGAAATAAATAAAATCTATTGAGTAAATAGTCCATATTTTATAAATTAAAAAATAATTGGAATAAGGGTCAAATAGGCCACCGAACTACACACGAAACTGCAATTAGGCCATTAAATTAAAAAATAATGCAATTGCGTCCCTGAACTACACAAATCCATGCAAATTGACCCAAAGTGACTTGTTTGACTTGATCTTCCGGTTACCAACTTTAAAAATAATATTTTAAAATAATTTTAAATAAAATAATTAATTAAAATTAAATTTAAAATTTAAAAAAAAAAGACCCAATTGACTTGTTCTTTTTTTTTTTTAATTTTAATTTTATTTAATTAATTAATTTAAAATTATTTTAAAATATTATTTTTAAAGTTAGTAACCGGAAGATCAAGTCAACAAGTCACTTTGGGTTAATTTGCATGAATTTGTGTAGTTCAGGGATCCAATTGCATTATTTTTGAGTTCGATGGCCTAATTGCAGTTTCGTGTGTAGTTCGGTGGTCTATTTGACCCTTATTCCAAAATAATTTAATATTGTAATAATCAGTTAAGCGGCAAACAGTACAGTTGAGAGTTGAGACCTCTTCGGAAGAGGAGTAACGCTCAGCGATGGCGGGGCTGCTTGCTTGGGCAGCAGATGTGGTCGGAAAGAGCGGACACATCAACGGCGCCGACGACGACGATCCAAATTCCATCCCGTTGATCTTGACGGACGAGCAGCAAGCCTACGTCCAAGAGTTGAATCGCAAAGCCGCCTCTCTTAGCCGCGCGATCCAAGATCTGCGACTCAGACTTCCGCCTCCCGACATCTCACAGCGCCTTCCTCACCTCCACGCCCACTCCCTCGCCTCCAACGCCGCCTTAGCACTCCAGCTCAATGCCCACTCCGCCACCAAGGAACAGGTCTTTGTTTCGTTGCTGGCTCGAATTTTCCTCTGTAATTTCTATGATCAGCTGATTTCTAGACTCATATTTGGATTATTTCATGTGGTTATTGAAGTGACTGCCGTATATTTTTTGTGTTTTCATTTCTGGCTCTCGATTTCACTGTCACTGTAATGTTTTGGAATGCTTACTGTTATTTTAACTGATTCAAAAATTTTAGGAGTTATTTGCTACAATCAATCCTCTGAATTATGAATTCAAATCATGAAAGTGCTTTGTCTTATCCCTATTTTGTCTATCCAGTTCTATTTTTAACTGCACTCTCATAATCTCTGCTGCAATTTGTTTTAGATGTTGGAGAGTCTACTAATTTGTTTTGAGGGTAAAAGTAAAACTTGTGTGAATGGAAGTTCTGCTTATATTTCCCTTAAATTTAGCCAATTTGCAACTTAATGCACAAAGCCATGGGAACAAAGATGTACACCATTGCTTGTCTGTTTTAATTCTAAAGTTAGATGGTGGCTTTATTTGTTATGGCAGGCGCAACAAAGAGAAGTTACACTACAAGAAGAAAATGCTGAATATGAGAAGGCTATATCAAATTGTAAAAACAAAATTGAAGAGAAACTGCAGGAAGCAGATACACTTCAGATTAGATTAAAGGTTAGAGACAAGTTCCATTATAACAATGTTCTATGAATAGGGTGAGGGAAGTATATTAGTGTTGCATACCTTCAAGCTTAACAAAGTGCATCTTGAAAGTGTGTAGACTGTAGAGTATCTTCATATGAATTGTTTTATCAGCTCTAGGCAATTTACTATTAAGAAAGTTTTGGGTTATAAATATCAGTTCACCAACTACTAAGAAAGTTTGTCGATTCACCATTTTCTCTTTCAGAAGAGTCGAGACCCATAGATATGGTCTGAGGCTCTGATTACTACTCTTCTTATTTGGTTTAGATCATTTGGATTGACAGCAAGCTGACTATTACTTCATACTTAATACTTTCTAATATCTTTTTATCAAGACAAAATGACATTGACACTTCTACATTGCTCTATAGGAAATGGAACTGTTCGAAGAAAACTTGAGATCTGAGTTAGAAAGTGCGCTAGCTGCAGTTGCAAGCCAGTCCGTAAAATCAAATAAAACTGTAAGTAACTCTACTATCATGGTTGATGGTGGTACAGAATCTTCAAAATCCACACTAGCAGAGAAGGTAGAGGACAAGAAAAATGAACTGGTTAGAAACTTACTCCCTTCTCCTCATGATGCATTACTTTCTTTTTCTTTTTTATTTAGTCTATTAAGCTTATCATTGATTGCTAAAACTGTTTTATCATATAAGGCATCAATGGAAGAACTCGTTCAAGACCTTGAGAAAAAGTGGGCACAAGTTCAGGATAAAGCATTGAAACAACCCTCTCCAGGTACCTCTAAATACAATTTCTTATTAGCTTCTTGTTTGATTGAAGTGTTAGATATGCTTCATTGTTTGCTGCTGTCCTCTAGTTCCTTGATGATGTGTTATAATTTAATGGTATGGAATCTTTCAGCTCAACGTGAGAAATTACTGGACAAGCAGCTTCACAGCCTAATTGAACAGCTTGCTGCCAAACAGGTGAATTTATTACTCCATAGTCCATACTGTAAATCATTTTACCGTGTTCTGCTGATGTTGCAGTGGTATTAAATATCTTCTCTCCTAATAGTTGTTGATGAAGAACTTGTTCAATTTTGTTTTCCTGCTTTTAGGCCCAGGCAGAAGGCCTTGCAAATGAGATTCATATAGAAGAAATGAACCTAGAGAGATTGAAAGGCCTTCAAAGGCGGTCTGAAAGTAGCAGTGCAAGGAACAGGTACCCAAGAAGCAGCAGTTTTGACAAAGGACGTGCTTCATCAGATTATATTGTTGACCCTCGTCAGAAGCCTCCATATCAGGTGGCTGGACGAACTGAGGCTATTCAGAAACTAGTGCTGCTAAGGTCAGGTTTTGTTCTCTATATTTTAGCTCTACATATCTTGGTGTTCATCAAGATTTCATTCTAAAAAGTAGTATGCACGTTACATGTCAAATGCATTGAAGCTCATCTTCAAATCAAAAACAAATTAGGAGGCTTATTAGAAGTCTTGTCCCCACTTCTGATATGTCATGAATTTGTTGTTAATGAATGTGCAATTTCTGGTAAACAAATTTTGGAACCATTATACATTTTGCTACAGTTTGAGAACTGAGAAATTAGACGGGGATACTTCTTTACTTCCTGATTTCACCCCTTCTGCACCACAAGAACTTTGGTAGACAAGAAGACTAAAAAGAAGACAAAAATACAAGTTCACCTATGTTATTCATCCTCTATCTCCCTTTTCAGCAACTCCCACAAGAAATCACTCCATGTATCAATTGGCCCTGGCAAACACCAATGCACACAGTCATTATACATTGTCACGTTTGGATTGGGCCAATGACCATACCCATTAGGATGCCCATCTGGTCTCAACAACATTGCCTGTGTTACATCAAACCATCTAAATTTCGACCCCTTCCTTCTCCCTTCCTTTACTGCCACTGCAAATTCTTGCTTCTGAATATCATGCATACCTATCTTAAACTTTCCCAGAATTGTGTCATTCCTCTTAAATGGTTCTGTCCTCACACATGCTCCACCCTGATCAAAAGCCCCATTTTCAAAATGCTGTGGGGCAAAAGACCTCAAGAATGTCACTCCCTTAAAACTCTCCAAGCTATTAATCGCCCTAAACGCCGTCCTTAGAGCCCACCTGTAGCTGAAGTCTTCAGTCAAGTGGGTAAGGTTGGGCTCTGGGCAGTACAGGCAGCCGACGAGCTGGCCATCTAGGTAGAATTTGGTCGGCCGGAAGAACCAGTGGCCAGCGTTGATGATCAAGTAGTCAAAGGTGGAGATTTCTGAGGTCCAAGATTCATCAAATTCGTCTAGGTATAGTTCAAAGGGCTTTGTGTTGACTTCAGAAAAGGTTGTTCCTGTCTTGACCAAATAGGGCGACCAAAACATCCTGACAGTGAAGTTATAGTCTTTGTATAACATATGCTTCCGGTTGTCGTCTGTAGTGTTTGAAATGTCAACAGGATATGCAACCTGAACAAGAACAAGTTACACTCAGAGAAGCATTCAACTATGATAGATAAAAGATAGTCACTTGCCAGAAATCTTTTTAATCAAATTTTGCACCATTTGACACGATTTCATATGTGTAGTATGTATCTGTATCAGGTCAATTAATTTACAAATAACTCTTGAATATTATATAAAGGGGGCATTTAGTTTGCGTAATATAAGAGTATCTAAGGTAATAGGATTACCCCTCAAGAGGTCATGTGAAATTACAAGAATGTAAAATTATCTTGTGTGTTTAGTTGGGGTTGTGGGGATGTAACATTAATATTTGTGGCTAGAACCAAGGTTATATAACATTAACATACTAACATTACTAGGTAATGTTTGATGAAAAGAAGAAGAAAAAAAATTACCAGGTAATGTTATATACGGAGTAGTTTGAATTAAACACATTTAAATTGTTATAATAATTGTTCTCATGGAGAGGGTAATAATGTTGTTTCCAAAAGCAATATTAAATAATCACAAGTTGCTAGGTTGTAGGACGTCAGGCCAAACGGCTGAATTAAACAAAGACGATGATACCAAGAAATGAGACAATGAAATATATATATGTTAAAAGTAATATTTTTTAAAAAAAAATTTACATGCCAAGCACTTGTACTTAGATGAGATGACATGTAGTGACTCTCCCATATAGAGGATGTCATGAAATTGAATCACAGTAGAGACGATATTAACTCTTTATGCTTTTAACTCAAAAATCATAAGTTTGATTTATTTAGATTTTTTTTCCATAAAACGAGAAATATATTAGAGAGAAACGCGTTATTATTTCCCTATTTTCCATCCGCTAAATTAAGGCGCTAATTAAGCCGAGGAAGACGCATCTCCAGCTCATGATAAACAATTTTGTCATTCTGACCATTTGGCTGTGTTGCCACTATTCTATTGTCTTGGTCCACAGTCCACACCGCGTTTCTCTTCTTTTAAAGATCGAGTAAAGCAAGAGTAAAGCAAGAGTAATGCTACCTAATCACTTTTCACAAATTTGATTGTTATCAACACATTCAATCAATTAAATCTTTTCAGTGAGATTTATATTTCTGGTGTAGTTTGTGAGCTATTACACGTAAGTGTATGTTTTTGGATAGTACTTATAAGTTTCCTTTAAAGTTGGTGATGATCATAATTTTTATTCTTCTATTTATCCTCTATTAAAAAAAGTATGACACATTACGAGAGAATTTTACTCTCTAAGAGTTCACTTTACTCAAAAGAAAAATACACACTTAAAATTTTTATCTTAAATAGTTTGCCTTTTACGGAGTAATAAAAATTTGAATCTTTTATAAGGAGTATTTTTCTACTCGTAAGCTAAACGAAACAATTATAACTAATCAAGTAAAGTTACGTCATTTAAAATAGGGTTAATTCCACCTTTAATCCCTCGTTTAATTTTAAATTTAGTACTAAACTATATTTTTTGTCATTTAACATCTAGACTATTATTTTTTAAGGTATTTTTAGTCATTCTAATGACTTTTTCTATTTTTAGTAAAGACTTTTTGTTTATTTTTCTGATTACAACAGATTTAATTGGTTTACCTCCTAAAATTCCTCCTTGATATTACCCAATTAAAGGACCCATTAAATAACAGAATGATATATAGTCAAAACATTTTCATTGGTGAAAATAATACGTAGTAATTTAACTTTTTCTAACTCAAACGGTAAAAAATAAAGTGAAAAGTGGAGGGGTGTCTAGCATTAGTTGTGAACTATATTTCTCTTTTATCAATAAAATCAAAATTATATTTCTCGTTATTAATGAAATCATGACATGTGTGAGGTTAATTTTTCAAAATATAATGAAGAATGAAAAATAAAGAAAAGGGAAAGGCAAAAGCATACTCTAGTTAAGAGGCAGACAAGCGACTGGAAATGGTTCCTGGCAATGGAGTCTCCCACGAACGCCAAAGATTTATTCCTCCCAAGTTCCAGGAACCGCCGAGGATCAAACACCGGGAGCTCGCACCCGTCCGGCTTCCACCGCCACTTCAGGTACTCCGAATCCGGCCGCCCATACTTCATGCAATTCTGATGCTCTTGAATGCTGTAGCAAGTCTCGTTCGTGTAATACGGCGCCTCCGCGTTCGGAATCCATTCTCCGGCGAAGATATCACACTTCTCCGGAGCCGAAGGCTCCCGGAGACGAGCGACGCCGATCGCTGCTCCGATACTTTCGGCTGCAGTGAGATTAGCAGCGCCGCAGATTGCGGCGATGTTCTGCGGAGCGATGGTGATGAGAGGGCGATGGAGAGAGAAGGCGACGAGGAAGATTAGCGTGAAGGCGATTAGCGGTAGGATTATGGTGTGCAGAGTTGGAGATTTGCAGGAGGAAAGCTCCATTGAAGCTTTTGAAGGAAGCTTCAATGGAGATGAGATCTGAGGGAGAGAGATGAAAGGGTGGAAAGAAGTAGCAACGAAGTGGGAAATGAATAATTAAGTCAAGTTGGATGGATGCTTGCAGGCTTTAATTTATTTAATTTTTTATATAACTAAGACACAATTTATGCAGCAAATGAGGGAGTTAAGTTCCGAGTTACTCAAATGGTTTAGAAAAAGAAATCAATATTTTATTTATAGTGGTTAAACTTTTTTTTTTCACAATTTAAGTCTTTTTTTTTTTTTTTTTTTTGAAAACACAATTTAAGTCTTTCAACTCCGTCCTGTATACAAGAGATCTTTACCACAACTAATTGCTATAAGCCTCCTAATGACTTTTCAGGTTTTTAGTAGAGTTTGAACCCTTACCCTATCACTAGAAGTAAGATTAAATGTTGATTGGTCAGTCAGTTAAAATCTCTTATAGAGTTTATGCTACCAATTATAAAGTTTTTAACTTTTGTTGGTTAGTTTTATTTCGTAACAAATCTTCACATTTCAATTCAATTGTCTTTTTCCCCTTTATTGGAATGTTGTCAAATGTTTTGACCCCTCATTAGATGATTGAAAAGAAATTACGTTACTTGTATCCGCATGCTTAATTATTTCTCAACGGAAGTTGTTATATTACCTAAATAAGAGTGGTGAAAAATAAAAGCATCTTAGTTCTCATTATTAAGAAATGTAAAATATACTGTTATTTTTGTAAGGTTGTAGCGGGTTTAATCATTCGATGAATAAATTTAAAATAAAGCGTTAAAGTTCATATATCTTCAGAGACATTCTAGCACTTTCGATGTTTAATTTTGAGCAAAATAAAGTATAAAATAAATATTTATTACATCACTTTCATGTACCAAAGAACCAAAACCGTCACAACCTTTAATAATAAAGAACCAAAATGACTAATGACAAATGTTGAAGAGACCAAAAGCACAATCTACTATTTTTTTTTTTTCATTCTATTTATATGATAATTATGCTAATTAAGTCACTACATGATAATATATATACAAATGCGAACAATAAATTAAATTAGATTATTTGCATTCCTACAATACTCTTTCATTTTATTTTTTGTTTATTTTGAACTTCACTGTCATATTATTATAATCTGGGGTGTGGTTGAGAGGCAAGGAATTCATCAATCCTTAACCAAAAGGTCAGGGTTTGATCCATGGCATTGGTATGGACTATGGAGCAATCTTAAATCTCTAGGTCAGCTGTCTCATCCAAAGAGATACATACAATTCAGCAAGGGAAAAGGGGATTAGTCACTGTCTAGGTACACCCAAAAAAAAAAAATTGTCATATTATTAAATATTATATTTGCAATTGATTGTATTTTCCTAAGTAGGATGAACAAAATTTGGTTCATGTCCCTATTTACGCAACATATTGAGCTAAATACGGATATTTTATGTGCGCTGGAAGTACTTATAATTATTGGACACACGCTTACAATTTCTACAACAAAAATTCAATAATATTTGTGCATATGTAAGGTGTACCTAACAACCATTTTATCGTTTCATTTTTTGGTATTTATCTCAAATGATATCTCTTTAACGTTATCTTGTTAATGTTTGGTCAATTCACATATATAAATAATAAATACAAAGAGTTTTGTATAATTTAATATATTTTTATTTCATCAATTGATAATATAACTATGTGAGAGCAATATAACTAGTTGATCGCCTATTAATGACCACCCTAATATCTCATTCCTTTCTCCATGTTTTTTTTAATACAAACAAAAATTCTCGAAAATAAAAAACTTAAAACAATGGATTTGCTTGATCTAAGTGAACCAATTCACAAATATTAATCAATAAATATAAAAATTTGTTAATCAAAACAATATATGTAGTGCAAGAAGCATTTTACCAAAGAAAGTATATCCAATATGTTTGACATCCCACCAAGGGTATTTCCAAACTTTTATTGAAGTTTGGAGTAAGTATTGCCTCCACTGAGCAGTACTTATACTGTAGACCATGGGTCATGGTTGCAGTTGTGTTGAAAGGGTACTGCATTCCGCATGAACGGCCTCCGTTCCGTGCAACTACAGTATCAATTATGATCATGGTCCACAATCTCCACTGAGGCTCGAACCCACCACCTCCCATATAAAGGGAAGGGTTTGATGTCACTGGACCACAAAGTCCTTGGCTTCGACCTATATATTTATGTAAAGTTTTTTTAGTGTTTCTATTTATTTTGTATTTGGAAAAAAAAAATGCAATAAAGCCTGGTGGGATGGATCATGCCTGCAGCATCAATGTTAATTAATGCGTGATTAATCAATATGGCTTTAACTTAAATATCAGTGATCTATATTGCAACATGAATCATGGTTCACCGTATAATGATTGATGGTATAGTATAATCTTGTTTCTGCATTTTCACATGGGCATACAAGCCAGTGTTTCGATATTTGTACATTTTATCCATATCCAGTAGTTATAAATAGATAATCTATTTTTTAAAAAGTATATATCATATTTTCTTTTTAGACACGAATTTTTTTTATAAATATCTAAAGTCTTTCTTATATATACACTTGAAAGAGTGATGGACTGATGGAGAGAAGGGGCATAAGTATAATCTTGTTTCTTCAACTTTGCATAGGCATAGAAGGATATCTACAACATCGAGTCTCCAGGTATTTGTATCAATTGAAAGATGTGTTTCGTTCTAATTATAAAAAAAAATAAAAAATAAAAAACCTGATAAATAGACCAAACATTTATATTTAGATTTTATATATTATATAATCAAACGGTATCACTTTTCTCCTTATTCTTGGTGTTATGTGGTGAAACAGAATAACGTATAAACTCAGATGAGAAGAGAAAAGTTTTCTTATTAAATTTGCAGGTTTAGGTTTCTAGCAAGGGCGGCGGTGTATGAAGATCATATCGAGTTGATATTTCAATTCCTGTATAAGAATGGCGATTGCGGAGTTGAAAAAATTGGTGACGAGACTGAAGAGGAAGCTTGTGGGGAAGAAGAAGAAGAAATTGAAGAAGCTTCTGATGAAAACGAACAGCAGGTGTGCGTATAACAAGTTGGATAAGAGCGAGAGCACGAGAATCGAAATGCGAAGCGACAAGCTCGTAGGTTGGACTCTCGATCGGAATTGATGATGATTTCCGCTTAATCGACGTTGTTCTTTTTGAATTGAATTTGTTGTGTTTACAGTCGTTCCACACGTACGCGTGTCTGTGAGAGATTCCGGGCCTCCGGCCGGCCGCCGGTTTTTGTTCCGATATGGGATGGATAGGATGTATGTAAGGGGTTGATCATGCCGTATCATATTCATATATTGAATTGGTTGTATGTTAGCAGGTTGATCATTTCTTGTGTGATAATAATTTGAGAAGGGACTAAAAGTGAAATTTATTTTTGAATTAAATTTGAGAGGAGACACATAGATATGGTTTGATCGAAGCTCTAATTACAAATGAATCATTATTTGGTTTATCAAATAAATAAATAAATAAAATTAGTCCAACCCGATTGATAAAGACTCGATTGACATCCCAAATAACCTAATCCTGTGTCTCCCTTTTGAGCAACTCCCACAAGAAATCATTCCACGTATCAATTGGCCCTGGCAAACACCAATGCATACAGTCATTATACATTGTCACGTTTGGATTGGGCCAATGACCATACCCATTAGGATGCCCATCTCCTCTCAACAACATTGCCCCTGTTACATCAAACCATCTAAATTCCCTTCTCCCTTCCTTCACTGCAACTGCAAATTCTTCCTTCTCAATATCATACAAACCCATACCCATACCCATCTTAAACTTCCCCACAATCGTCTCATTCCTCTTAAACGGCTCTTTCCTCACACACTCTCCACCCTCATCAAAAGCCCCATTTTCAAAATGCTGTGGGGCAAAAGACCTCAAAAACGTCACGCCCTTAAAACCCTCCAGCCTATTAATCGCCCTAAATGCGGTCCTAAGAGCCCACCTGTAACTGAAGTGTTCGGTCAAGTGGGTAAGGTTGGGGTCTGGGCAGTACAGGCAGCCGACGGGCTGGGCGTCTAGGTAGAATTTGGTCGGCCGGAAAAACCAGTGGGCGGCGCTGATGATGACGTAGTCAAAGGTGGAGATTTCTGAGGTCCAAGATTCGTCCAATTCGTCTAGGTATAGATCGATGAGTTTAGAAAAGGTTGTTCCTGTCTTGACCAAATAGGGCGACCAAAACATCCTGACAGTGAAGTTATAGTCTTTGTATAACATATGTTTCCGGTTTTCGTCTGTACTGTTTGAAATTTCCACAGGATATGCAACCTGACACAACAACAACCAATTACGCTCCACGAATATCATAGCCCTTTGATTTATCTGTCTATTAGAATACTTATTTTTTTGAAACCTCTATTAGAATACTTATAATCCAACAAAATGTAATATTTTTTCTTGTTGGTAAGGCCCAAATATATCATCCAACAAAATGTTTATAAACGAAAGTATAATATTTTGAAGAAAAAGGTAATACTTGTATATTTTGAATTAAAAGTATTATATTTTTTTATAAAAAGTACTACTCTTTTTTTCTTATGAGTAACAAATATTTTCAATATAAGTATTATATTTTGATATTGATCTAACACGTCTCATAGATAAAGATTCGTGAGTCGGTCTCATACGAGAAGCACTCTAATGAATATTATGTGCAAATACAATACATTATACAATCATACGAAGAAATACTTATGATTACTCCAACATCTACTCATACAAAATTTAAAATTTACATCTTTGATTTATAAATATAATTTCTTTAATTATTATTCATATTGTTGGCATTATAATATATATCAAATATAATAAAAAAATAAATTAATTTAATTTTTTTTCTATTTTTTAAAAAATTATGATAATATAATTTCTTTCATGCATCACACAGGTAAAACATTAGTATACGCTAAAAGTAAAAAAAAAAAATTGGAATAAGGTTCAAATAGGTCACTCAATTACACACCGAACTACAATTAGATGATGTAGCATCCTGCGTGGTTGGTGACTTGGGTAACATGTTATTATAGGTCAAATAGTTTAATTGCAATATTTAAACAGAATAACATGAACCCCTTATAACATAAAAACATTCTAGAAGTACAGTGTTCCCAGGCCCAACAGACCCTCCCTGTTGACCCACTGATTATTTTCATCCCGGAGCTTCATAATTCTATTTATGGCTGAGTTTTTTTATTTTATTTAGTCCCGGCTTGTGGTTCACTTTTTACTGCTTAAGATATACTCCGTAACATTTATGATTTAGATTTAAAATTTAGTTTTTTTGTTGATTTTATAGAATTTACCAGATTTGTATATTTAATGGTTAAAGATTGCATATTTAAGTGTTAAAGTTTGCACGGTGGAGTTGATGATAATTACGAACTGTCGGCCTTTTTTTTTTTTTAATATGATCAGATCTGTCTAATATTTATAGATGTAAGGCTGGGATTGATTCTTATAGTAGTGTTCTCACATGATCCTTAAGATATATATATATATATATATATATATATATATATATATATATATATATATATTACTAATGGTCAAATGAGTCCATCTTTTTATATAAGTCCGTAAGGACAAATTTGGACCTTCTGAATCCAATGGAATTTTTGAGTCATTAATCTAGACTAGATCAACCGCTCAAAATGAAGGAAAAAAAAAAAAAAAAAAACGCTTTCTGGCAACATAGATGCTAAATATTAAGTATTTCGAACTTATGCATTTAAGTGTCAAACTTATGCATCTTAGGCTCATCCGACTTAAGTTTCAAAATATAATAATGAAGAATGAAAAATAAAGAAAAGGGAAAGGCAAAAACATATACGTACTCTAGTTAAGAGGCAGACAAGCGACTGGAAATGGTTCCTAGCAATGGAGTCTCCCACGAACGCCAAAGATTTATTCCTCCCAAGTTCCAGGAACCGCCGAGGATCAAACACCGGGAGCTCGCACCCGTCGGGCCTCCACCGCCACTTCAAGTACCCCGTATCCGGCCGCCCATACTTCATACAATTCTGATGCGGTTGAATGCTGTAACAAGTCTCGTTCGTGTAATACGGCGCCTCCGCGTTCGGAATCCATTCCCCCGCGAAGATATCACACTTCTCCGGAGCCGGAGGCGCCCCGAGATGATCGCCGCTGCTCTGAGCTCCGATAGTTTGGGGTGCAGTGAGATTAGCGGCGGCGGCGGCGCAGCGTGTGGCGATGTTGAAAGGGCGATGAGGAGAGAAGGCGAGGAGGAAGATTAACGTGAAGGCGAGCAGCGGTAGGATAATTAGGGTTTGCAGAGTTGGAGATTTGCAGGAGGAAAGCTCCATTATTGACTTCAATTCAGTGGATCATCGGAGATAGATAGATGATGATGAGATCTGATCGAGCTAGCGAAGTAGTTAGCAATGAAGTGGGTAATGAATAATTAAGTCAAGATGGATGGATGGATGGATGGTAGCTTTAATCCAATGTAATTAAGACACCTACAAATTAAGGTGAAGAATCTCATGCAGCTTACTTACTTGGGGTACGTGGCCGCTGGGTGGCTGCCAATTCAATATTTTATATCATCTATACTGCTTAACTCTCTCTCTCTCTCTCTTATAACTCAACTATCCTTGCTTGCTTCCTCGCTTATAGCCTATGCTGTCATGAACCACAGCTATGAGAGCAATCTCAATAGTTTAATTTTTTCTCTAAGCAACAGCATCCACTTATGTTTGGTAGAGCTTATAGCTTATTTTAAGCTACTAATAAGTAACTTTTATTTGGTAATGTTTTTAAAATAAGATAGTAGTTTAAAATAAGAATTTATTTTGAATAGTTCATTTAGGTACCTTTTCAAAAATAACCAGTTTCATAACTTTTTTCATCTTTATCCTTATTATATATTTTAAATAAAGATTCGCCTAATTTTGGAATTTTTCTCTCCTTTGTTCATACAATTTCTATACACATCATATACATGCGAAGTAGATGAATGAATTTACATCACCACCTCTGAGTTGCTCTAAAGTTTTATCTTTTCTTCCTTTATTTGAATGTATGTTGTCAAATGTTTTAACACGTCATTAGATGATTAAAAAGAAATGTTGTATGTAATTTTACATGCAAGAAGCATTTTACGAAAGAAGCATTTTACGAAAGACTCACTTGCACCGATATGGGATGGATGTAAGGAGTTCATCATATCTCTGTTAATTTCAATATCATTGTTTGTATGCTAGCTAGTTGATCATTTCTTACGAGTTAATTTCATTGGAAGTTCTTTATTATTTAGCCTATCATATTCCGTTTTTGTCATTAGGCAATTAGGCTAAAGCCAACCGAATGACGATTCCATCGCACCCAAAGATCCTCACGTATCCGGTATCTCCATTGACGAATGGTACCCGAGTTGAAGGAAAATTGATAAATAAATTTAAAAAAAAAAAACAGTATAAAAAACCAAAATTTAAAAAAAAAATGAAGAAAAAATTGTCATTGTCTAGAATAGAGTTTTACCAGAAAAATTATCAAAATGACGAAAAATGTCCAAAATAGGATATAGGGGAGGTTAAATAGCAAAAACAATAGTTTGAAACTAAATTTAAAATTGCCAATAAAGACAAAGAACCTCTACAAAAATTAACTCTATTTTTTTACAACCAAAAATGCTATAAAAGAAAAATAATATAGACACAATCTAGTAGGTTTATGACTGGGATGACCTCCTAAATTTGATCAAAGTTGAAGGCCATTTTCACTTCACCTGTGAGAAAGCTAAGCACAATATACACCACAAGAAAATGTTCAACCATAGGCACAATATACACCACAAGAAAAATGGTCAACCATAGGCGATGAATATCATGTGCTAGCTTGACAATATTTTCTACACAGTTCTATCAACAGAAAGAGATATATCCATCCTATGATTCTACTCGGCATTTGTTTAGTAGAAAATATGGGGGAATACACCTGGCTTTAGATAGCAGTTCAATCTAAAGAGCCCCCACAATAGGCCTTTTATCTCACTTACAAAGAGAACAAAAATCAGTGGCTTGTGAAAGCTTCGGTTTTACTCCCAAAATCTTCAGCCCCAGCCGCTGTGCATTGAAAGATGGGGCTCACTTGATGATGAACTTTCATATATCATGTGATCACCATTTTGATGGTGAAGAATAAAGAGAATAGATGTCAGAGGGAGGTGCTGATTCTCCAAGAAGTGTCAAATGCAATGGAGATGTGATCACCATTTTGATGGTGAAGAATAAAGAGAATAGATGACAGAGGGAGGTGCTGATTCTCCAAGAAGTATCAAATGCAATGGAGATGAAAATCAACTCGAACCTTATCTACGACCAGGGTTCCCCCCACGTGCTGCTCCATCATACCCCGTTCCAGTATGACCAGATGGTGTTGCAGACCCATAAGCTGGATTTCTTGAAAGTCCAAGTTGACCTTGAGCCCCAACACCTCCTTTCCCAGTTGTGTCATGGCCAGAGACCATTGTTGCATCATAATTGGCTCCACTCGCTAAATCATACCCAGAACCTCGGTTTGCATCATAACCAAGTGACCTGTATCCATCATATCCAGGGCCTGTATGAGTATCGTAACCAGGAATCCTCTGATGATCGTACCCAGGCCCCCTCTGTGCATCATAACTGGCTCCAGTTGGTCCACTCTGTGGAGTGTAACCATGTCCACTTGCGCCCCTTTGTGCATCATAACCAGGTGCATTTGCCACCCTTTGTGCATCATAGCCAGGTCCTGCCCTTCCAATTTGTGCATCGTAATTGGGCATTTTTGAAGCATCATGAGTGGGTTTTGCAGAAGTAGGCCCAGGGTGAGCGCCAAAATTTGGAGAATTACCGGTAGGAGCAGCAACTCCACTAACATTTCCCATAGGTGGAAGAGGGCCACGTCCCTGCTATGGAATGGATAGAATTGTTTAACATTCACATTGATTCTGCCTCGAAATTCAGAGAAAAGGTTGCAGTTTTCCAACCAAATGTAGGAATGATAAACTTAACTTTAATATCAATAATGCATTAAAAAGAGACCATTAAATGCATGTTAAATCATAACAAGGCTTGCCACAGAATGTATCATTACACATCTGAAAATGATGTAACATAAGAAATAAAAATAACTACCAGCTCACAATAAATAGTTTGATAAAATGCTTATGACAAGATAATAATTACATCATACAAACATAAAATGCAAGAAAATAGTTGCAATAAGCTTTTGCTCACACTGCAGAGCATATAACCCAAAGCACAGTCTAGGCAAAGAAACGAAAGTTCTAATATTTCAATATTAAAAAAAATGAACAGTTAGCATGGACAAATATGTTGTTTGCTCTTTGGTCATTTGTTTCAACAAATAATGCCAGAAAGTTACACTATTCATTTGCAGAAGTTGGTTCTACACTTTTGCAGTATAACACACAATGACAAGACTTTTAAATAAACCATCAAATGCCAAATCTTCACTTTATTGATTGCAGTAAAATGACTTAAGAAAGCGCTAACAAAAAGCAAATGCACACAATATACAAACCTGAGCAACACCATAGCCATCTCCATAAATATTTTGTGCAACAGGATAATGAGTAGCAGTATCACTCTCATTATGTCCCATAGAATTACCATACGTTGTACCTGCATTTGTATTCCACAGAACTAGATGATTTATAAATGGAAGAGTGCTATATGCAAAAGAGAGCAATAAAACTACACACACACACATATGTATATATGATAACACAAAAATAAGGCCACTATATCAGTTTTGTTTGAATATATTATTATATATAACTCACGGAGCACATATATTAATAATACAGATGTAAATATATATATTAATATATATATAAATATATAATACCAGTTCTGTCTAAATTAGCCGTATTATTTAATTCTGCCCGAAGCTTTTCCACTTCACTCGCCATGGTCATGTAATTCTTTTCCATCACCTTAAGAGATTCAATGTGATCATGGTAAAATTTCCTATCATACTCATAGGTTGCCCTGCATTAACCAAATTACAAGACATCAGGCATTATCCATTAATAATAAGTTAGCATGTGGGAGACAACAAAAAATAAGTAGAAAAGGATAATTAGCAATACAATGTCCACTAATGCAGGAATGAGCTATGAATAATTGAATAGCAGCTTCCACATTATTTTACTTCAAATACCTTTCCACAATATGAGCCAACCCAATATGATTATTGTATCCTTTATGAATCATTACATTCAATTAATGAAAGCCAGAACTAGACTTTCCTTTTAATAATGTTAAGTATCAAAATATTTTTATCCCATATGGGATAACATTCTTATGAATTCTATTCTGTAAAAAAGAATATATCCTGTTCTAAAAAAACAAAACCATTATCTTAGGAACTGAAAAGTAAACTTAACTAACTGAATCATTACCATACACCAAAAATCCACAACAAGAAGAGGTACAAAGTGCATGATGATGATAGAATGGTGGGCAGGTTCCACTAAGAGAAAAATGACCATCTTTCTGTTAGAAAAGAAGCACAAAGTGCCTCCTTGTTATGCCAAATTGCAAATGAATACGTAACCTTCAACCATATACTGACAATATACAATGAAAATTTCCTAAACATTCGAGCACTTAACATTTCACAACACCTAGGAAAAGAATTTACCTGCAATGGCTGTACTCCTGTCTCAAGGCTTCAAGCTCAGATAACAGAAGAGGAATCTGTTGTGTGTTAGAGTGAGTCCTCTGAAGATCCTGACCCAGCTGCTGCACTTTCAAAATAAGTTCCTGCCTTTCAGCAATCAGACTCTGAGCTTCGCCTCGTGCCTTCTGCAATTCTGCTTTAAGAGGATCTGCAGCTTTTAATTCAGCCTCCATCCTAGCAATTTTATCCTTGAGGACCGTTGTCTGTTGTTCCTTCTCAGATTTCATAGCCCCTATGTGAGTGTGCAATAGTTGCAGCTCATGTTTTGCAGCAGCAAGCTCTTGCCTCAAAGTTCCATGGGTGGCGGCAAGCCTATGGTTTTCTTTTGCAAGTTTTTGCATCTCTGCATGTTGTGTGGCAAGCTTCTGCTCCATAATCTCAGGATGAGGAAGCATCTCAAATGGAGGGAAACCACCAGGTGGGGGCCGAATCGAAGGACCATAAGGATCAGGATGCACTGTGCTTGGCCCTAGAGGAGGGTGTCTTAGGAATGGAGGCGGTGGTTTACTTTTGCTACCCATTCAGGATTATATTCCAGGCCTGCAACCAACAACAATTACAGTTATTAGGGCACCAGCCCATTAACAGATTAACAGATTACCAATGAGCAACAATGAATCATCCACAAAACACAAACACATTTACAACTTATCAATTAACACGGCATAACCTAGATTAATAAAATGAATATCTAATTCAAAAAAAAGACTCAAAATTTTCAATAATAAATGAAAGATCTTCTATAGATGATTAAATATCATACCCAATTGATATATTTCCGATGAGAAAACGGAGAGTAGCCGGAGAAGGGAGGGAGAGCGATAAGCCAACAATGTTAGGATGAGCGACGACTCCGGCGAGGCAGAGATAAGTAGACCCTGAAGCCGGACGGTGATTGGGCGACCGACAATGGTGAGGTTGAGCACGTGAGAGCGATTAAGCGAGAGAGGCAGCGACTCCAGATAGCAAGCGAGCGACTTCCTGTGTGAGATTGTGAATTTGTGAGTGACTGTTTAGGGTTTGAGTGTTTTGACCATTTGAGGGCTCCTTCATTCTAATATCTAAATTGGTCATTGTTTGGGTATGCATGGAATAAACATTGCTTATAATATTAAGTTTTTTTTTTTTTTTTTGAAACCAAACACAGAAACTTTGATTAATAGAATAACTCGTTCTCACGAATACAAGAAGAAACATAACGAGGCATAAAATCTAAAAACTCAACCCGCCCTTCCCCTGAAATACATAAAGCTTTCTGAGATAAATTATGAGCTAAAAATTTGCTTCTCGCTTAACAAAATGGAGATTAATCCCTGGGAGAGCCACAAGGAGGGCGCGGATTTCATCAATTACTCCAAAAGGAGAAATATTCACCCATCCTGTTACCACATTCGTCACCACTTGAGCATCTGTTCCAAGCACAACCTGCTGACATCCTCTTTGTTTGATCCAACTCAAAGTCACCCGAGCTCCCATTGCCTCCGCCTCCTTCATTGAATAGAGCCCAAGCTTTGCGGTCAACACTACCCCCTAAGCACACCATACGCATCTCTAGCAGGCCACCCAAAACTCATTCTTCTAGCCCTCACATCCATTGCCACATCAATATTTACCTTATAGAATAAATAATTTTTTTTCATTTAAATTTTAATTAGTAAGAATTTGTTAGTTATTTTTTTAAATATAAATATTAGGCATATGTTTTTGCACATCATGCATATAAAATACTAGTAATAATAATAAAAGTCCATGAATGCATGCACGCATCGCTTCATTTGTTTATTCCAATGGCATCCTTCATTTTTTTCTCATGCCTGTCACAAGGGTCTCGAATTTTTACTAGTACATACTAGTACTAGTAAGTAAAGCGGTTCTCATGATTAGTATAACCGAAACTATAATAACTATATATATAATAACTATGATGCTATCCGCATTAAGTGCCTGGTCCCTCATACCCAACAAATTTACTTTTGTCCAATTAAATTATAAAGAATATTTGTTTTTGTGCAATTAATATATAAACTGTCTATGGTCATTTATAATCTAATATCTAATATCTAAAAACATAATAAGTCTCAATCAATGTTATATCCTTGATTTATGTCCCTCTTTTTGGATGCTAATAGTGTACATTTTACTTTAAATGTTGTACACTTCAATGTTATTAGACAAAATTGTCCTTACTACATGATTGTTATACAAAACTACCCTTATACCGTTATAACACCGTTACTTTTAACTCCATCATTATTACCATACACCTATATCTATCATATCTTTTTCCTATTCTTTAATTGTCATTTTATTAAAATTATTATATAATTAATTTAATGGTTGATTATATTTTAATTAAATTTATATGAATGGTAAATCATATATGTGTGTATAAAATATATATACTATTTGTGTATATATAATTTGAATTATGCATTTTAATTATTTGTATTTATTAATATTTTAATATTGGGCATAAGTTTTCGCGCATCGCGCGTATAAAATACTAGTTATCAAGATAGGAAGGAATATGGGAGGAAGAGATATTCAAAAGAGGGTTCCTACCTAGAAGCCCAATTATATGGGGCTTTCAAAAGAATATATAACATATTCATTATTATTCATTGGTTGAATTAATATTCTCATTTATTTTAAGGCTTTTTGAATTCAATAGAATTTTAAAATTTTAATATAATTCTTAAACATACAAGTTTTATGAACTAATACTAAATTAGAATATAAAAAAAATAATACTTTTTGTCGTTGACTTATAAAAAAAAATAACATTTTTTCAATCTTTAATTAATAGACGTTGTCTTCCACCATGACTTTTAAAAAAATCTCAACTTTAACAGAATTGATGGACAAAAAAAAAAAAAACAGTTTGTAAATAAATGATAAATAAAAGGTGATAATAAATATTTTTTTGAGTTCAGGTGATAATAAATATAATTGAGAGAGAAACAAAATATTTTTCATCCTTAAGATAATAGTAAATATTTTTATTAAATATCGTCATACGATCAAATAATGTAAAATGAGATATAGTAAAAGACCATTCAGTGCATTCACCGCTCATGTCCTAAAAACAAGTGAAAAATGTAGATCGTAGGGTGTACATTAATATCTATAATAATATTAAATTCATACAATTTTTTTTGTCGAACAAACTTTATTCATGGATGAAAGGACGGCTATAATAAGGGCTTACTTGTATTGGATGGAGGAGAATCTCTCTTTTGGGAGAATGCATCATCACTTTGTGAAAAGCAGGCAATAATGGATGTTTTTTCTCAAATCAGCCATGCATCTAAAGACAAAAATGTTCTCTTTTAGATGCCCCATTTTCTTTATTTGTTTTTTCCTTGGTCGCCACTCCTCATGAGAGATGGAGATTTCCCGGAAGAGGGGGATGTAAATCGAATAAATCAAAACATTGAATCAAATCATTCAAATCGAATCCAACTAAATCAAAATGGTGTGTTTTACACATCTATCTTTTTCATTTTTAATTTTAAAGGTATGTGTATGCCTGTGGCATTTTTAGTTTCATTTTTACCATTTTTGGTTATTTATGCTATCAATTCAATGAAAAACTCGTCAAAATTCACTAAAAACACAAATACTTAAGATCAATGATGGACGAAAATTCTTAGCTAGAGTGTGGATTTCTGCATTTCTAAAATGTTTATTTTGAACAAATTTATAGAAACTCCATACAACGGTATCATTTCTTTAATTGAAAAGATGCATTTCTTAAAAAAGAAATTAATGGTTAAGTATATTTAAAGATAAAATATTTATAAATACATAATTATATTTTGTTGATAAGAAAAATATGCAACCACTATCCAAATATGTGCACTTGATAAATTCCGCTCATGCATATAAAATAATGTTATTTTTTTCTCCTAAATTGAATTCTTACATGATAATAAAACTCTTTATATTAATTGAGTGTCCATGAATTAATTGATTTTAATCTGAATTAAAAGGAATCAACTTAACAATTAAATAATTAAGAAATCTAATCAGTCACTATGGTCATATCAGGAGATTATATGGCAAGATATAGAAATGTTGTGTAGCATTTTTTGTTGAAAACCAAATGTTCTGTAGCACAAATCCATTAATCTTTTGTATATTTGTATGCTTACCTAATGTTTTATACGGAGTATAATGTGTTTACATACGTTCTATTCCGTCATTTGTATGCTACCTAGTTCAAGATTAATTTATGTAACATTTTTACCCATTGAGATTTATAAAAATTATCATTTTTTATGACTCTGCTTTTCCAATTTTGCCCAATTATATCTTAAATTTATCATAAGTCTACAAGGAACTAAACCAGTCAATTTAGTTTTGAGACTCAAGACCAAACTCTACACTCTTATGCACCACAAACTCACAAAGAGTTCAACCCAAACCTAAACTCCCAATGTTCATAACAGAAATTGAATCTCACCATACCATACAAGCAAGTTTTAAACATGTATTAATTGCCAAAGACCTTGTGATCTAGTGGCACCCGGTTGCACCTCACATAGGAGATGGTGGGTTCGAGCTTTATTGTATCAAAATCAATAGTATTCAAAATTAATTTAATGATAGTCCATGTAATAGAACTCAACATACGACGACACGGACGACTGAGTTGTGTATACAGAAAGGCCGAATTTTAAGGCATGCGAGGGGCTCCCAAATTCTACTCCGTAATATTCACACGAATCACTTTTCTACTTATTTAAACGTAAATCAAAAAATCGACCTCGGTATAAGCACAATAACCGATACCAATTATTGGTGCACATTTTAGCACAGGGCTACTTCCGTCAATCTTGGTTGAAAGTGACGGCGACGTTCCTGCCACATCACAAGTTGGGTTTGAGGACGTGGGAAAAATAGATGAGGACAAGAGGAAAATGGGACTACAGGACGTTAGGCGGGCGTGGAGGTGGGGAAAAATCTTCCCAAAAACAGATGCGAAAGAAGAAACAAAATGACAGGCATATCCAGCTAGCGCTTTCCTTGCCTACCTCCCCTTTTTGCTTGGTGGTGGAGTAACGCACCTTCCCACCAACAACCCACCGCTAACCACACATTACTCATATGCAATTTCAACACTGTTTTCCTACGCACAATTCCTACCCGCCCCCAACCTCGCTCCATTCCTGTAATAATTACGCTGTTTGGTAAATAGTTGTTAATTGATACTGTTAGTTGATTGGGTTAGAATGTATAATTATTTGATAATATTAGTTAATTGTAGAAAAGTTGTTGATAAATTAGCTGATAGCTAATAGCTGTTTAGTATAATTTCTTTTCTCAAATGGCTAATTGAAAATGTTATTTTGAGTAGCATTTTGAAATTTAGACCATGTTTGGTAAATGGTTGTTAGCTGATTGAGTTAACTGATTGGGTTAGAATGTATGATTAGTTGATAACATTAGTTGAATGTAGAAAGTTGTTTGACAGATTAGCTGTTAGCTGATAGCTGGCGCCCAACTCATAATTGGCAAAGTCGAAGGTTCAATTCCTACTGGATGCACGCAATCAGGACCTTGGAATCTCATCCATACATAACGAATTGATGTCACATAACACAATTCAGATCCATATCATAACATTCTTCAATTCCTACTGGATGCACGCAATCAGGACCTTGGAATCTCATCCATACATAACGAATTGATGTCACATAACACAATTCAGATCCATATCATAACAAATCAAATATGCAGTATTGACAGACAAAAGTATTCGGTTATGGGGAAAAATAAATATACTTTTAATATTGAATCAAGAGCAACTAAGATATGAATAAAGCTTTCGATCGAACTCTATTTGGTATAATTTATTTTCTCAAAAAGCTAATTGAAAAGACTGTTTTTGGTAGCCTTTTGAATTTTAGTATTTCAGAGTTACAAAAAGCTTATTAACCAAACGACTAATAGTGGTCAAATAAGTCAAAATTAACTGATTATTTACCAAACATGGCCTTAATATTATGGAGTTACAAAAAGCTTATTAAGCCAAACACTTATATTGATTTTTAACCAAGTCAAACAACTAATAATGGTCAAATAGATCAAAATTGACTGATAGGCTAATTATTACCAGAGAAAAATCTCGTTTTCAAACTAAACACTGTAATGTTAATAGCAAAAAAATTATGTTATAATTAAATTACAACGACATCCAACCAAACCACCCGGATTTTAAATCCTACACTAATGATAAAACAAGAGTCACGGGTTGAATCAAATTATCTCTTTCTGAGAGGTTTCCATCTTGGAAAAGATTCCTCATCTATACGGGAGTAATATTTTTTTATGCGAAATTAAACAGCCTTTTCTCGCCAAAGGCCTTGTGGTCAAGTGACATAGTTGTGGCCCTCCCAAGTGAGAGGTCACATGTTCGATTCCTAGTGGGAGCGTTGGCAGATAGTACATTGTAACAAGTCAATAGCATTAAAAAAAAAAAAAAACAGCCTTTTCTCAATTTACATTACACGAGGGCAGATTAGTCAAAAAGTTAGTCCAGCCGCTGTTACATTGCATTATGCATACATTAAATAATGAGGAGTCCAAATTCCACACAATTCCGGAAGGGTAAGACCGTAAATATGCTCCGACATACGTGGCGTACTACTGCCTAACCCCCCATCTTGCGTATATATAACGGCCCTGGCTCTTGCAAATTCATCCGCTCATTCACGTCTCGTGAACCTCTGAGAAGCCATTCCTTTTCTAGAAAATTTCCCTCCCTTTTTCTAACCGCTTATTCCGCCTTCGAGAAAGCTCCGCCGCTAGGGTTACGATCTCGTTCTGCCGCTCTACATACGGAGCAGGAAGACGGTAATCATCTGCTGTTGTTACTCGTATTTGTTTGATTTGCATTTAGTGACGTGCATGTTGGTTGGATTGCCGATTGAGGTTTCTGTTAATTTTGATTTTCAGTTTTGATTGCTCAAAGGCTTTGATAGAGGAGGAGGATTAAACGACAGTTGATTGTTAACAGTTTCATATTCCATATTGATTTGTAAGTTGACGGTTCTTATTTTTCTAGCTTTAATTGTTCTTGCAGAGATGTGGAATTTGACTGCGTTAATGTATATTTTTTGGATGTCATTTATCAGTTTTCTTTATTTTGATATTGTTGTTTTTTTATAAATAGCATATATTGATTCGTAACATTATTTCTTTGTCGTTTTTAAGTTTGATGCTTTGCGTTTTATTTAATTTCTGGCCTGGTATATTTGCTCTGTCGAATTTATTCCTAAAATGGATTCTGTTTTGAAAATTGTAAAGATATTGGTCTTTGAAGTACAAATGCACGGTTTAGTGTTGATTGCAGCAGGTTCCTTCGTTCTAATATTAGATTCTTAGATTATTAGGAATGATTAATGAATCATTAGGCACTTGTTAAATACTGTTTTGAGTTCAACTTGAGTACTATAGGATAACTCCAATTGCATGCTTTTAAATGTTATCATTTTGTTATCCCTTAGTTTTTGCAATTTGTGGGAGAGGCTAGCATCTGAGCTTCTGGCAGAGCAGGATTGGTTTATGCTATGATTTTGTCCTGTACAATTGTTTAAGTGTTTAACCCTTTATTACGTTGAAACAATATTATGATCTGTTCTGATTTACCTGTGCTGATTCCAACATGCAGGTGTAATGAACTGATGGAGTCTAAAGGTGGGAAAAAGAAGTCTAGCAGTAGTAAATCCTTGTTCTACGAGGCACCCCTTGGTTACACTGTAGAGGACGTTCGACCAAACGGAGGAATCAAGAAATTCAGATCTGCTGCTTACTCCAACGTGAGTTTACTTAAATGTTCTTCATTGTTTCCTTTGTCTGTGATGGTTTCACTTTCACTTATAGATGATACATAATCCTCATCTATCTTCCTTTACTTATTTGCAGTGCGCTCGCAAACCATCCTGAGGTCCCCTGTGCTTCTTGATAACCACAATCAGTGGTTAAATTATAGTTAGTTAAAAGATATCATCTGCTCTCTCATACTTTCCTTCTTCACTCGTCCTCGCTATTCTCTCTTACAAAACAGCAAGCATTTTCTCTTTTGAAACAACAAAAACCTCTCTTTTGGAGCAACACAGATATCTCTGTGTTTGATTTAAGTCAAGATGGCCTTGTCAACCTCTGCAATTGGATTTGAAGGCTATGAAAAGAGGCTTGAGATCTCATTCTTTGAGGCTGGGATATTTTCTGACCCTGAAGGCCGGGGCCTCCGAGCTCTTTCTAAGGAGCAATTGGACAAAGTTCTTAAACCAGCTGAGTGCACTATTGTCTCATCATTATCAAACAATGAAGTTGATTCCTATGTTCTTTCTGAATCCAGCCTCTTTGTGTACCCATACAAGATTATCATTAAAACTTGTGGCACTACAAAGCTGCTACTCTCTATCCCTCCCATCCTAGAGTTGGCTGATGGACTCAGCCTCAAAGTGAAATCTGTGAAATACACTCGTGGGAGTTTTAACTTTCCTGAGGTTCAGCCATATCCGCATCGTAATTTCTCTGAAGAAGTTGCCATTCTTGATAGTTACTTTGGTAAGCTCGGTACAGGTAGCAAAGCCTATGTGATGGGTGGTGCTGGAAAACAGCAGCAATGGCATGTTTACTCTGCATCTGCTGAATCTGCAGAAAACACATTTCCCATCTATACCTTGGAGATGTGCATGACTGGCTTGGACAAGAAGAGTGCATCTGTGTTTTTCAAGACACAATCTAGTTCTGCTGCTGTGATGACTGATGCTTCCGGCATTAGAAAAATTCTTCCTGGATCAGAGATATGTGATTTTGATTTCGAACCATGTGGATACTCAATGAATGCTGTTGAGGGAGGCGCAATTTCTACAATTCACGTGACCCCAGAAGATGGCTTCAGCTATGCAAGTTTTGAAGCCATGGGTTATGATTTCAAAGATGTGAACTTGGATGCCCTTATCCAGAGAGTGTTGTCCTGCTTCCAACCTGCTGAATTCTCTGTTGCTTTGCACTGTGATGACTCCATTGGAGAGAAGCTTGATTCTGTGTTCAAACTTGATGTGAAAGGATATGCCTGTGGAGAAAGGAGCTATGAAGGCCTTGACAAGGGAGGATCAATTATGTACTGTGGCTTCACTAGTACTGGTAGTTGTGGATCTCCGAGATCAACCCTGCTATGCTGTTGGAGTGAAAACGAGGACGAGGAAGGAGAGAAGAAACATTTCTAATCAGATGATCTAGTTTTTCTTCTCTGTTAGTATTTTTTATATTATCTACTTGCCTGTTGGGGAATAAAGATTCTTTTATGTGGAATCATTAGGGACAATCTAGCAGTCTATGTTATGTGGTTTAAGACATTTATCGTATTCAGAGTGCATTTGTTATTGTTGAACATGTTGTGATACTAATAAACTTGTGCTTAAGTAATTTGTTTATGGTGTTATTATCTTCTGATTTTCTTTTAGCTTTTGGTTACTATTACTATTTTATTACGAATAAGTAAATAAATTACAAATCCTTTTCATGTGTTCACAAATAGACTAAGTACCTCTCTTCATTTTTATGCTTTTGATTTATGTAATGAGATTTAATCAATATATTTATAATTTAGTTGTTCACTTTTATATATCTAGTAATATTATTAATTTACGAAGGTTGATTTATTTACAATTTAATATTTTTAGTATATAATTTTAATTAAACACAAAATGTTAAATTTTTATAAAATGTTTTAAAACGTGTAATACAATTTTGTTATAAATTGTTAATACAATTTAATTTTGAAATATTATAAGAAAACACAGAGAGTCTTTAATTTTTATTTATTTTGAAAGGAGAGAGCATTTAATTTGATTCACTACTAGTTCAAAAAATTGGCACGTCATTCTGAATATTACGAAAAAAGTTTGAAGGATTTAGTCCCGTTAGAGGAGTTTAAACTTTAAACCACCATAGATCAGCAGTTCTGCTCAATTCTATCTTCTTTGCCGGTGGAAATACAATACAATACACGGTTTCATAAATTAGACATGTCACTAAATCACTTTAAAATTTAAATAGACCTGTAAAGGGAACAAAATCATCCAAGTAAAATTGGTACTCTATAATTCATAAAGGTCTAAACTTTCTTGCAGCTCTTAACTGCTGGGCACGCTTTTTGTCCTGCTCAAACTTACTTTGAAGCTCCATAATCTCTGCATTCAAAAGTGACGGCTGTGAGGAATTGTCATTAACTTTATAAAACCCAAACTTTAGCAACAGAGGGAGTGTGGTTGTATTAGACAATCTTTATAAATCAATGATCAACAAAGAGGATTCTGGATGCAGATATGACAAAATTGAATGGGTCTAATATTTTGACTGGTCATACCGTTTCTTTTTGCTTCCCGCTTTTGAAATCTGTAGAAATCTAGTCCAATGTCTTTTGTTTTCTTTTTGGCCATATTGTCAATTACGGCAGCCTGGGAAACAGAACCAACTGCAATTCCAGTTTCAGAATCTGTTGTCTTTTTTCTTCCCTTGTTATGTACCACAACCGTCCATCCATCTTCTGCAATACGGGCTTCTTTTTCCTTCCTTTCCTGTATGTCCCAAAAAAAGCTCATTTTAGAAGTGAAACTGGCTAGTGTGTTAAAGAAGAACATAACTGTTTGTAAGACATACCAAGAATATATACATATATAACAGACAATGATATCATTACGGTAAAACAACACTTCTGTCACAAGATATTTGCAGATATATCATAACAGCTATAATGTGTGCTAATATTATTCAGATTATTAACAAAATGCATATCACCCCACTTCATAAAGTTCATTGCTCTCAATTTTAAAAAAATTAAAATTAAAACAATGGTGCTCGTATGGCAGACAAAGTCAACAGACTATCAGACAGAAAAATACGCAACTATCTATTTCAAACAGTGTAGACTGTAGAAGGGGTGAAATGGCAGACATATCCTTATTAATATATTCCTCAATAATTTTCTATGATCAATAATAGTAACAAATAACCAGGCAATGAGGAATTTATGAAGTACCCGTTCCCTTTCTGCTTCATAAGCAACTATATATTCATCAATCTTTTCTTGCAATATCTGCAACCCCGGTCTGCTCTGATAATATTCCGTAATCCATTCTGCATGAAGAGGTACAAGGAAATCCATCAGAAGGAACTACAACATATACTACTCATGTTTTAACATGATGGTATTTCAGAATTAAATTCATCTTGGTAAGTAAACTCTTGTCCACCACAGCTAAGAAAAAGAAATTACTAACCTAGTGGAGAATGATACAACCAAAAAATCTAGATTCTAAAATCTAGAAATAAAAAATTTCAAGGAATTTAATTACTAATGGACAACAAATTGTGGGGAAGAATCCACAGGATATGTGTCACACGACAAATTCTAGATTTCTACATGGTTAACAATTTGTAGGACTAATAATTGGATACTGCTTAGCTAACTAACCCATAATTGCAACGTGGTATATGGACCCATAACATGATTGGGAAATTGGTAACTATGACAATATTAGTATTGATTTGCTTCTCAAACAAACTTGAAAATAAGATATATGGCAATCTAAACAAACATACTTCGCATTCCTTTAGAGGCATCTTCATCTCCAGAAGAGAGTTCATACACATCTTCAGCTTCTCCACTTTTTCCCCGAAAATTCTCCTCTGCATTTGGATTGTGGCATGTTAGAATTCCTCCTTAAAAACCGATAAAATAATCTTATAATTTCTGATGATACTCATTTAGTCTAGCAGTAAAAAGTAAAGGGTAGAACAAAGAAGGAAAACATGTGTGGCATTATCACCATAATTGCCTGTCAGAAAATTAACAAATTTTTTATTTTATTTTTTTAAATGTTAAAAACCCATTTCCTTAGTTGGAATAATAATGTAACCATTAAAAACCAAAACAAACAAACAGACAACTTTTTTTGCTACCATACCATTTTCTTGCTCAGGAGTGTTTTCAGCATCAATATAGGGCCTAGCAACTCCACCAGTTTTAGTTTTCTTCTCACTTTTTCTTTTCTTTCTTGATTTTCCCTTCTGGTTTTCTTCAACTTCATTTGCATCGCTGTCTGCTTCAGCCTTCTCACTTTTTCTTTTCTTTCTTGATTTTCCCTTCTGTTTCTCTTCAACTTCATTTGCATCACTGTCTGCTTCAGCCTTCTTCTCACTTTTTCTCTTCTTTCTTTTTGATTTGTCCTTGTTTTCTTCAATTTCATTTGCATCACTATCTTCTTGACAAAATCCAGCTTCTATTTCATTAGGTTGGTCAAGTATAACAGTTTCTTTTTCAGATGAATCATCATTCTCTGTCTTCTTCTTATTCTTTAACGATCTTTTCTTTTTATTTCCTCTGCCATTTGTCTCCATCTGATCTGTGTAAAGCCTCAGGTGTGAGTCCATAAAGAAAAAATCATCATTTGATACAAACAACAATAGATACCTGTGGAATAAGATAAATCAGATATATCTGCCTCATCCTTGCTTCTTTTCAACTCTACATTCATTCTTTTATTCTTCTTTTTCTTTTCCTCCTTTTCTACTGGGAAAATTTCTTCTGTCAACAAGAAATCATATATTAACATCCCAAGTTGGTGAAACGTAAAGCATTAAGTACTGCATAAAAATAAGAAAGAAAAAGGAAAAATAAGAGATTGCATGGAGCTATCTCATATGGCTGGTAGCTACCACCAACACACCAGACGATTGAGACGAATGGGAACTTTATTGCATCCATTATCCATGATTAGATGCTGTGATCATAAATCTGAAATCTAAGTAGATTAATTTATATTGTTAAATGTATTAGAATCCTCACTAGAAAAATCCCAAGTTCCCAAAATGCCCATGTATCTTTGTCTTCAGTTATCTTTCTTCCAAGGAGATTCAAATCATTCAATATACTTTGTACCATTCTTAACCTCAGACTTTAACACATCAAACAAAGTTTTCTGCACAAACTTATGATGTTCATGAAAAGAAGAGTGGACTCACTTACACATATTGGATCTACCAAACTTACATATTGCATGGAAATCAATTAAAAGCATTAGTAGACACCACATAAAGGAAAAATGTAAAGATAAAATTCAAGGAAAATTACCATTTTGGTTGGAGTTTTTCACCTCATGTTGCTCTTTGCTCCTATTCCTGTTCTTGTTCTTCCTCATCTTCTTTGAATCCCCTATTGCCATCTTCATTTTCTTACCTAGTGCAACAAAAGAAATCACCAGTTAAGCAAAGTGAATTTAAAACTAAGCCCTGCTATTCATGAACTTGATTTAATGTTTCAAAATGTCACCAATTCTTCAGCAATTTGAGAATCCTGATTTTTTTTCATACAAAACTTACTTCATTGGTGTAGTCCAAAATGACATACTATGAAATCAGACAAGTAAAAGCATAAATCAGCAATGCATATATAGTATATATACACGTTTAGGTATTCAGTTAATTTCATCAAAATACTCATATAGGATACCATAATCATCATACAAAATACAGTTGATAGGCCCTCATAATTCCCAAGATAGCTACCAGTTGGAGTTCATCATCAGAAAAAATGGCTCAGAGATGTAGAAGAACCATTTGTGTATTGACGGGAAAAAGGTAGAATGTAGAGGAGGCTCTAACAATCACATCTGGAAAACCATTGGTATGTTTCCATTCTTTAATCAATCCAATAATGAATAACAAATTCCAGTTTCAGGCAAGAGGAATATGAGACAAAAAATATGGAAACTGTTGATCCTAAGGATATTGTTATAAGCATGCAAGAGAAAGATACAATGGTGTATTCCAAAAAAAAAAAAAAAATAATAAGAAAGATACAATGGTGTTGTCTACACATATATGAATATTGTAAACGTTTTAATCAATTTGATTAATAATAATGCTAAAAAACAGTAAGCATTTAGCTTTTGCTTATTGTGCTAACTACTTTGCTTGAAGAATTGTGGGCTCAAAACAGCTTAAAACATCTCAAGTTTGGAATGTGAGAACATAAACCCAACCTTAATTTTATATTTTGTTTGCATTCAGATTAAAGGTTTTAAAATTTGAGTTACAAATTATGTATATTTATATTATTATATATATTCATATTCATATATGGACACCCAAACGCAAACAAAATTGATAAATTCCAAGATTCCTGGAAATAATTAGTATGCAGTATTATGAGTAGCAATTAAGCAAACATTATTACGAAATTTATACAAAGGGATAAATAAAATATCAAAGTCCTATATTTTATAATTAATTTTTTTAATATACTTTCTGT
>CP025648.1:19549581-19587473 GCA_003576665.1 Ipomoea trifida | reverse complement strand
TGAGTTGCTGGACAACGAGATAATTAGCCCAATTAATACAAATCATAAACATTGATATATAAAATGTCTAAAGTTTCAACACCGAATGCATATATATACACATTGGCTATTAATTAGGTAATTATTTGATCAAATTCAAACAATGATAACATAAAAAAACATAATCGATCAAACTCAATTCTTCAATTGCACTATATAATATTCGATATTATAATTTACATAATTGTATATCGGTCTAAATATTCTAAACATATTATATCAAATCCATTCCGTGCAACGCACGGGCGGAAATACTAGTTGTTTGGAAATAATATTTGTTTAAATTAACTTTTAAACCATCTTTAAAGTTTAAATTTAAATAAATATTGAATTTAATTATTTGTAGACCTGGCAATTCGTGTATACGGGTTCGTTAACGGGTCGACACGATAACGACACGAACACGATAAGGCTAAACACGAACACGACACGTTAAGGTTAACGGGTTCAAAATTGTAACACGTACACGAATACGAATTGTTAACGGGTTAAACGGGTTGACACGATAGACACGTTTTGTTAACGGGTTTCGGATCGTGTCGACACGATATGACACGAAACCCGTTTAAACCCGCTAAATCTATTTGATATATTAAAAACTAAAATTTAAAGTTAAATTATATAAAAAAGAAATAAAACATACAATCCAATCCATATAACAAACTAAAAAAATATTCAATTTATAACATTCATAAAATTATAAAATAACATCCAAAAATCATAATTAAAGAAGTTCATACTAGTTTTTAGAATAAAATTGAACACAATAAACATTCAAATTTCATATTGTCGAACATCAATAATTGGTGTATGATCTTGGCCTAATGTAGTAAATTCATTCTTAATCATGTTCATGATATATTTTGTAAAGACAATTGTTCTTACCTAAATGTCAATGGTTCTTAGCGGGTTCTAAACGTGTCTGTATAAACGGGTTCGTGTAAACGGGTTAACACGATAATATTAACGGGTTAAACGGGTTCTTAATATGTTTAACGGGTTGACCTGTTAAAGACACGAAAACATAACGGGTTCTTAACGGGTCAACCCGTTAACGACCCGGGACATGTTAAGGCTAAACACTAACCCGTTATTTTCGTGTCCGGTTTCGTGTCGTGTTAACGGGTCGTGTCGATAATTGCCAGGTCTAATTATTTGTATTATGTTAGAGTAGTTTTATTATATTTGAATGTTTATTGTTTACCATTAACAAATCTTTTTGACTTATATTCCATTCCCAATTTTAATGTTTATTCTTTACCATTAATAAATCTTTATCAAAATTTATACCGTGCGCTGCACGGGCAACTTACTAGTCTCGTATTAAAGAAATTTAGGGCTGCATTCTAATTTCAAAATCTAAGAATATTAGAGTTTTTTTTGTTTTGTTTTTAATGATTTTTGAAGAGTTTTTTAAGTGTGATTAAGAAAGAGAAAAATAAGAAAATAGTATAAAAATATAAAATAAATTTTATTTTAAAAAGAAAAAAAATAAAAACGTCATAAAGGTCAAATAGACCCATCTACTTCTAGCAAGTATCCAATTCACACATTGAATTAAAATAAATCTAATCTGACACATTAACTCCTAAAAATTTGTCACCAAGCATTTTCATGTCTTCTCTAGGTACCCAGTCCAAAAAGTTGACGTGTAACTTAAAAAAATATATACATAAAATTGTTGACATCGAATTTACAAAGCACACATATCGGTTAATTCTTCTCCTTGCGGCCTGAAATGCTTCGACGACTCCCAAAAGAAACTCCGGCGAAGATTTATTTATGCAATTAACACAAACACAAACATTTTTCATAGATAACCTGCCAAAACATACATAGATACATTGCCAAACTATTGTCCTAAACCGTAAACCAAAACAGAACAGAGTTCACACTTCCTCAGCAGCACCACCGTTCTCAACCACAACGCCACTAGCCACCACCTCCTCTCCCCAGCGATCCTCTGCCGCCTCCTTACCCTCAACCCTTTCCGTCACTACCTCCTCCCTCTCCTGATCCCTTCGCTCACCATCACCATTCAATTTCCAGCGGTTCAACACAATATACCGAAATCGCCTACAAGATCTACAGAATTTTGGAACCTTCCCAAACTTAACTTGCTGCCAAAATGCTTTCGATTCCCCCTTTGTATTCTCAATTTCAATCCAAAATCGATTTAATATTGGTTTAGATGAATCAATCTCCAGCCTCGCCTTGGCCACACTCGGTCTCGTTCTCCGGTTTATAGCAACATCTACGTCAACTAGTCTCCCCGTCGGAGAGCAAATACGAGATTGATTGGAAATTGAACAAATGAAAAGGTAATCCAGGTAATTGAATCCATACTAGTGTTAGAGGTGAGTCACGACAGTCCGGAGTCCATCTCGTGAGCCAAGTCATAGCTCCATCCACCATTACCTGACCTCTCATCAACACCTTTCGAAATCTGCTTCCAGCGAGAATCGCAACAAAATTGTGCGTCTATCCAATGATCCAACCTGAATCTTGCCTTCTAAGCGAATAATCACTCCAATCTTTGCCCTATTTTCTCCCAATTGCGGCCTAACCTTCGCAAATTTTGCAATCAGAGTGCGATTCCCTTAAGCCTCAACCATATCGATTCATTTTGACTCTGTGAACTGCATTGTCGGCTTCGATTCATCGCAATCGTATTTTATATCGCACCGTGGATTTGGGAATGAGTTTTAGGGAAAATGAGTTTTTGTTTTTGTTTTTTTAACGCCATGTAAACAATTCCACGTAATCAAAATCGAGCCAGGTCATCGCAAATGGGGTGGTAACCTGCGAAAAAAGCTAATCAAACAATTTTATGAGGTAAGTGTGCTTGATTACAATGTGTTTTAGATTGGGGTGTGATTTGAACACTTGCTAGTAGTAAATGAGCCTTTTGCCAAAAAAAATTAACGCCCGCGTCAGACGTGCCTAGTGGGTGCATGCAGTACACTCGCCCGCTGGGCGTAGTTGTTGCGTCTGACGCGGGCACTACGCAATGTTTCTTTAGAATTCGTGGTCCCAATCACTGTTCCAAAAATCTTGTCTTTGCAGACCATTTTTTTTTATCTCACTTTGTTTCTCTTTCCTCCATGTAAGTAATTACTATTCTAAAGACTCAAAATATTCACGGATATAGATGATCTAAATAATAAGAAGTATTTCCGTAAAACTTTAGGACTAATATTAGCTGTCAATTGGGACATACAAGTGCATCATGTACTTCGAAAACAAAACATGGTTGCAGATGACATTGTCAAGATGGCCAGGATACGACAAATTATTGTATGGATCATGGTCAACATAGTAATGTGTGGATCATAACAAAAAGTTCATTTTAATATACTAAATGTACATTATTTGTGTACTGAATGTACATTATTTGATAGCATGATCCACACAATAATGATTGGGCAGATACAGTGTGGATTCATGCAAAAATACTAGAGACCCACTGCAAAGAGTCTTGAACCTAATTGAGGATGATAAATTGGGCTGGACATGGCGGCGTAGAGGCAATGAAAGGAACTTGTAGTTGGGTTCATGGGGTTTCATCTCCTTCTTTCTGATAAAAGAAGATGTTAGCTGTCATTTAAGGTTCATTACCTATGCTAAGCACCTTGTGCTCAATTGGCATGTAGTGGCCACCCTCAGATGGGAGGTCATGAGTTCGAGTCTCAATGGTGGAGATATCGAAATTAACATTGACTCTTTGTGCTTCAACAGGTAATTGACATTGACTCTTTGTATTCTACAATGTAATAGGGTAATACGAGTTACGGAGTAAGTTTTATAACTATTGAAATTTTTTAAAAGCGGAACTTATTTTATAATTATAGTCCTCTCAAAATAGAAAATGTAGATGTGTTCACGCTTTTTACAAAATACGTGTTCTCATATAATCATGAAAAAGAGACACAAGAAAGGGTAACACAACACTTACCTAAACTTATCAATTAATCTTAATCACTTTAATAAGAGTATAACAAAACATAACATAAAGTTAAAGGTTGGTGTCACTTTGAATTTGTTAACCTAAAAATTTTTTTAGTATAAATCTTTACAACTTTTTTTATAGTCTCGATCAACTTTTTTAAAAAGTCATTTTGTATGTAATCAGTTATCAACTAATTTACTAAACATCTTTCTACAATCAGTTAATAACTATTTACCAAACACGCTATGCGAGGTAAAAAAAAGATTGATTGCGATTTTAATAAGCTTGAGTGTTTAATTATTACGGAGTATTTTTAAATTCAAAAGCATAATGGCATTATTTTAAAATATTTAGGAATTTATTTGTCATTTATAAAGAAAAAAAAATAATTTAAATTCAATATGAGGATACACATTACACACAATACAGTGACGTTATCTAGGGGTTAATGAGCGATCGTCCAAAACCCTAGCGGCCCGATCCGACTTCCGAACTTCACGAAGAACACAATTCTGCTCAAGAATGAGAAACCACTGGCGATTGCTTCTTCTTCTCCGATCATCTCAACAGCACATTTCCAGAAGCATATATCACTCTCACTCAAGCTTGCAGGTACAGAACTCTTTCCGTTGCTTTTCTTCTTCATTCCTCCACTCCCGTGCACATCACTTAGCTCCTCCCCGAATCTGTAACTCCTTCCGTTGTTTCTCCACCTCTGACCTCGCCGTCGATCACAAAGACCCGTCGGATCAAGTTACTGTTCTGTATGATATATTTTCTAATGCGGACAAAAGCAGTGAGGATATTCGGGTTGATTTAGAGTCAAATGGTGTTGGTATTAGTCATGACTTGGTGCTTAGGGCTTTGCGGAATCAGGACTTTGCGCCTGAGTCGGCAAGGAGGTTTTTTTACTGGGTTTCAGAGAATGAGAGTGAGAGGTTGAGCTCAAAAGCATATAATCTGATGTTGGGAATACTAGTTAATAGCGGCAATGTGAAGGAGTTTTGGGAAATGGTTGATGTTATGAAGAAGAAAGGGTATGGAGTGTCTAAGGGGGCATTTGGTAGGGCTTTGGGGAAATTTGAGAAGGAAGGGTTAAGTGGTGATGTACAGAAGTTAAACCAGTTGTATGCTTCTGGCTCCACAGATAATTCCATTGAGAAGGTTTGTAAGATTATCCGCCAAAATGTTTGGGATGATAATGTGGAAAAGCAGTTGAAGGATATCAACTATACTAGTGATTTGGTTTCAATGGTACTGGCTAATCTTCAAAATGAAACTAGTAAGGCATTGATATTTTTTAGGTGGATTGAAGAGAGTGGTTTGCTTAAACATGATGAGCGGACATTTAATGCTATGGCGAGAGTTTTGGGTAGGGAGGACTCAACTGAGAAGTTTTGGAGGGTTTTAGGTGAACTGCGAGATGCTGGGTACGAAATGGAGAGGGGGACATATGTTGAAGTCTTGGAACACTTTGTTAAGAGGAAAATGATTAAAGAAGCTGTTGAACTCTATGAGTTTGCAATGGCTGGTGCAAATAAGCCATCATTGCAGGATTGTACTCTTCTTTTGAAGAAAATAGTTGTTAGTAAGGAGCTTGATTTGGATTTGTTCTCAAAAGTTGTGAGGGTTTTCACAGAAAGTGGGAATTTGTTGACAAATAACACCCTTGATGCTGTTCTGAAGTCATTGACCAGTGTGGCAAGATGGGAGGAATGCAATAACATCTTGAAAGCATTGGAAAAATTTGGTCTCTTACCTAATGGGTCTCAACAGAGTAAGATTGCATATCATCTTAGTTCGTGTGGAAAGACTGATGAGGTAACTCAGTTTGTGACTAATATGGATGCGTCAGGTTCCAGTCTGAATTACAAAACATGGGTATCTTTAGTAGATGGATACTGTGCAGCTGGTGATCTAAGTAAAGCCTCTGATACTCTTGAAAAAATGATTGGAAAAGAGGGGCCTTCTCATGCTGGGCGTGCTTTAGAATTGTTGGTGTCAGCATACTGTCGCAAGAAGAGAACTAATGATGCACTCGCACTTGTTAAGGATATGGTCAGTGAGAAAGATTTACGTCCTTGGCAAAGCACATATAAGTTATTAGTAGGAAAGCTCTTGGTTGGTAGACAATTTTCGAAAGCTCTAGATGTTCTGCACATGATGAAAGATCACGGGTACCCACCTTGTCTCGATCCATTCATCAAGTATCTCTCCGAGAACGGCAGTGCTGATGATGCTATTGCGTTTTCAGAAGCAATGACAGTGAAGAGATTTCCATCAACATCAGTAATTCTCCGTCTATTTGAAGCATATTTTAAAGCAGGCCGGCAGAGTGCAGCGCAAGACTTTCTTGCCAAATGTCCAAAATACATACGTGACAATGCTGATGTTTTAGAGCTGTTTTATTCCATGCAACATGAAAAAGCAGCAACCACCCAAATCACTGCTGCGTAATATTTAAACAGATTTTTCATTGAATGTATTGTCACTAAAATGCAGTAGGGCATTTTTTTAAATTTAGATGTTAAGAACATTTCCTATCAGTTTCAATTTGGTTTCTTGCTCGAATCTTGATTAGCTTGACTTTATCTGTAATAAGATCTTTGAGAAATTTTGTTCATCTTATGCTTCATTTGTTCCATCTAGCTTTCTTGACTGGAAAACAAATGAGAAGGTTTATTGTTCTTCTACAATAGTATTTGCATTTCTGCTAATATGCTGAATTGGCTGTATAGGATGGTGTTTATTACACCAAATTGTAAATTAGACTAGCCAGAGTAATCAGTTCCTTGGCTTGTTATCAGTTGAACATTATTTTTATTATCTAAGTTCTAATTGCATTGAGTATCTTTCTACACTTCTTTTGCACATTAACTTGAGAGACTTGCATTGTTGAGGTTGTTCTTTTCAGTTTTCACCATTTTTAGCTCACTGCATTTAGAAGTATCCATTGTGACTAAAACACAACAGAACCTGTAAATGTGGGGATGAATGAAGGGCAATGTTTGTTTGTTTGTGTGGAACATCCATGTTATGAGAAAACTGGGAAGGTTGTGTTGGGCTTGCATTGTGTTCAGGGCCTTTGGCCCAGTATGCTTGTTTACAAAAGCCTTTCAAAGGTTCCTCAATCTGATTATCTGGCTATCTGACCTAGAGAAAGATCTAAAGCTGGCACTGCACAACTTGGTCAATCTACTGTGAACTTTGTTATCTCCTGTAATGATGTGTTTCCCATTCTTTTTCTCTTGGTTATCTGTTTGGCATGATTGTTTTACTGCAGATAACTTAGTGATGTGGCTTTAATAATGTGTGTAGGTTTTTGGCCTGACAGGCAAAGAAAATGACACATCATTTAGCCTTCTAGACATATATCTTGTTATGGACCTCATTGACTCATTGCCAATATATATATATATATATATATATATATATATATATATATATATATATATATATATATATATATATATATATATATATATATATACACGTATGTATGTATGTATGTATGTATGAATTGGATCATATGACAACAAAGTCTTTAGACAAAAATTAAGAATCAATCTCAACCTTACATTTGGAAAAATTAGATGGACTAGATCAGATTACAAAAAAACGTGGTGGCATTTTCATAATTATCACTAACTTTACTATGCAAACTTTAACACTGAAATTTGCACTTTTTAGAATTTTCTAAGTTTGCACATCTAGTATTAGAAGATTGCGATTGCAAAAATGTGAAATTGTTAAGGTTTCGATTTTATAGTTTATGACTGAGTTTTTTGTTTTATTTAGTTTAGTTTTTATTACTTAGGGTCTATCATTTATGGTTTAGATTTAAAATTTATCTTTTTCATTTATTTTTAAAAATTTATCTAGGTTTTCATATTTAGTTATTACATATTGCATATTTAAGTGTTCAAATTTGAATATTTATTTATTTCTTTATATATTGCGTACAATATTCTGTATCTCTACCACTATGAAACTAATTCGAATTTAGTACTAAAAAAGATGATCCTTTAGTTTATTTATCAACTGCCCCAAACAGTAATAGTCCATTTACCAATTGCCTCAAACAATAATAATTTGTTTACTAACCGTCCCAAACAATAATAATTCGTTTACCAACTGCCCAAAACGGTAATAGCATGTTTAGCAATTGCCCCAAACGGTAATAGTTCGTTTAATCGTTTACCAACTGCCCCCACATAGTAATAGTTCATTTATCAACTATCCAAACGGTAATATTTTGTGGTAATAGTTCGTTTACCAACTACCCTAACAGTAGTAGTCCGTTTACCAATTATCGTAAGGTTATTGTCACCATTGTTTTACCTCCACAAGTGCTTGCACTCCTCTTCAAAAAAAAGGGATTTTTTTTTTTGGTTAGAAGCTTTCCCTTGGAGGGTTAGCAGATTGCAGATTGATAGCAAGGAATGTGGGTGTGGGTTGGCTAGTTGGTTGGATGAATGAGACATTTCAATGAGCAAAACAGGGCGAACGTGATGGAGCATTGCAAAAATCCTTAATGGGTTTTGTTCTTATTCTTGGATTCATTCGAATGTAAGCACACACAAAACAGAAATATTGGTTGCAGTACACACATAAACAAGAGCACTGCAAAATTTCTGTTGGTGGCTTCTGTTTGTCATATTTATATCTCTGTGACTAAAGTGTTGCAGACAACTGGTGTTCTTATGTCGGAAGAGACAAATTTGCCATGAACTCGTGATGATTAGTACCTCTTACCATGGGGGTACTCAGTACTCTGCCATATACCTGCATATCTTTTTTTGGGTGAAAAGCAGTGTGTGTGATATCTACAATAGGGGACCAAAGTTCCAAGTGTGGAATCCGGTTTCATTACTTGACCTAACGTTATACTTGCTCCACCCCTTGAAACGTACGTAGTGTGTTGGGTTTTATGCGGAATTTGTATATAATTTCTGATTGAAACCACAACGAATTTTATTTTTAAAACACACTTCAACAACCACCACTTACCGGACTTCGAGCAACTAGTCCAGTTGTCGGAGTTTTCTTCCTCAATGCCCTAGTCGCATGGCTTGTGGTGCGGGAGTATCAAGTCCACACAACAGATTAATAGAGATAGTATGAAATTGATTGGAGGTGACAACTTATTTGACCCAAGGTTATACCTTCTCCACTTGTCTGCACCCCTGAAATGTAGTGATTGTATCGGGTTTTATGCTGAATTTGTATATAAATTCTTACCGAAACTCACAATGAATTTTATTTTTAAAATTCACCCCCAATTCACGTACCACTTACGTATTGGACTTCAAGCAGCCAGTCCGATTGCTAGAATTTTCATCCTCTAACAAAAGATTAATAAGGATGACAATAGAACAAGAGCCACAACATCTATCACCTGACCCACCCCTATACTTGCTCGACCTCCACCCCTCAGCAAGTGGCGAGTGAATTGGATTCTATATGGGTGTATATAAAACTCAATCTAAACTCACAATAGATTTTACTTTTAAAAACCCATATCAATCTACCATTTGCTATCATTTAAAAAAATTTAACCCATGCAATTCAAATTTAGAATAATATTACAAACGAATTACAATTCTCATAATACAACTTACCTATTCAAAATTCTCATGTAACTAATATGTCCTTTTCAAATATAAAAGAAGTGATGGATGGGCTTATAAAATGGGGAAGAAAACATTTGGAACCCTACTAAGATTTAATCCCAATCTTGGATTCTCCAAATCTTGATTTGGAGCTTAATGGTCCCACTAAAGAACGGTGCCTTTATTTGGTTTCTGGTTCTTAGCGAAGAACTAGAAAGAGGGTTCCAAGCTGTGTTTATAACTCATTTCAATTCACAAGGCTAAAACCACCCAACTTTTTGTCATTTTCCTAACATCAATCTGCTCACTCTTTTTCTTCTTGTTTTTTAAAATCAAGTTCTCCTCCCTAGTTGTATCTTTTTGTGCTTGGCTGTGTATATTCATTTTCTTTGTGAATAATCTTCATTTGGACCGACTTTTTTGTTCATTTTTAACAACTCACTCATGGGATACTTATCAAACTTTTATCATATTTTATAATGTACTTGTTCAATAACATAAATTTTAAGCCATTGGACCGAATAAAGCATGATTAAGTGAAATTTGGTCAATCTCAATACATGTACCTTAATAAGGTGCATTTAAAGTTGTTCAAATTACATTTAAAGCTTTAATATGTTACCAACTTAAAACTTACAACGTGGTAACCATCTCTGTTTACAAATTGATAACTATTATTACAACTTACAGTACATTAATCATATTTTCAGAGTTAATCAAATGATTCCTCCAACATGTCTACTATTTGATTGATACCAAACTACTATCCAACTATCATCATCATTAGATACATTACAATTTACGTGATGCAAGACTAGCTCAATTTACAATTAAGACATATCACCTATCACGAAAAATAGAAGTGGATGGCATGTCTTAGTATCCCTATATAGCTATTATATGCTTTCACGTTTAACGTCATTGCTTAATGAACTACTTATTTTCACATTACTCTATTCTCTAAGCCGTTGTATTTTCTTTGACATACATTTTACAATACATTTACTTTAACTATATTATCACAATTAAATGCTTACAATTACGCCAATAATTATAATTAGTAAAAAAAACATAACTTTATTTTCTTATATTTATATAACTACCAAAAATACTATATTTCAATAATAGAATATTATATTTACCCTCTTCAAATTTCTGCTCAACATATATATTGAGTGTGTGTGTGTGTGTTTTTTTTTTTTTTTTTTTTTTTGAGGGGGTCAATTCTTGACTCATAATTTCATCTATCACATTAAAATTTCAAGTTAAAGATGCTAAAAAATAAAGAAAAAAAGAAAGGGGCAAGAAGAAAGAAATTATTTTGTCTACCCAATGAACATAGAGATCTGTCATGATGTAGGGAAAGAGAGAAAGGCGTGAAGGTGGCAGCCTTTGCTTTTTAAAGCCACTTTTATTTTTTTCTTTAATATGAGTGTGCCTTTGCCTTTTCATAATTTCATCTGATTAAATTCTCCTACCACAAAACTCAAATCAAAGCTACCGCCCAATTATTCCATCTTATTATTTATTATTTTAGTTTTTTTTTTTCAAATATCAAATCTTAATCAAACAAACTTTTTTCAATGTATTTCCTCTGAGGAAGATTTGAGTTCAAGAAACTTAGCTTGTGAATGTAATTACGATAATTAGCATAGTTTTTCGCAAATGAAGACTAATTAAAACTCAAGCCTGAAAAATGTGAGTCTAGAATTCAAGCATGTTTTTAAATAGAATTGATGAAACTCGATGAATTAATTTCTAAATCTAAATATTAATACAATAAAAAAAAGAAATTGATAGTAATTATTTGAACACTATAATAGCCAACTAAGATTCCACTATCATGGCAAATTGGCTAAGGTCTTTGGTCATGGGACAGAGTGGGTGACCAAAACCCAAAACACCAATCATCAATCTCCACTTAATTTTTTTTTTATTAAAACCTTGAGATTCTAAAACATTCTCTTATGGTTTAATTGGTTTTGCTTAAAGAAAGATTAAATTTTTGGGGTTTTCTTGAATGGCCAAACTCAGGGAATGTTGGATTCCTTTCTTGTGTCCCTTCCATAGCAAATCCAACCCCTACTCCACTAGATACATGCCTTGCATGTGTTTATACCTGTATCTCTAACACATACCTCTATATAGGGTGATGTTCCAATGAGAACTTATTACTCCGTGAAAACCTATAAATTTGTATACAAATATTTACAATCTTTTACATCGCAAGGCACCCACACAATACATACAATCTACCCTGAATTAATTTGTGTGCATTCTTGTTGGTTCTCACGTTTTCATTTAAGGAGTGGTTCGCATTTGATCACTAATATATATGTGTGTGTGTTGGGGGGGGGGGGGTGTGGGTTTCAGGTGAGAACATGCTGCTATGTAAAAAATGTTAGACAACAATTGGGAATTGCTAAAAAATAAGGAAGGAATGGGTGATGTTAGTTGTATGAATAGTGCATACTTGAAAGTTTGTAATAATTATAAAATTGATTTTACATTTTTTACTAAAATCTTCGATCATGGATGAACTCTAATAGGTAACTACATGTGATCAGTCTTCACTTTTTATAAGAAGATCACATTCTCATTTGAACCCTATTCTATCTGTATGAGAGGGTTGAAGAAAAATGCTCATACGTAAAAAGTGAAGGCTATTCTAATTCATCAATTTGATATATGCATATAACAAGGAGTTAAAGTTTTAACTACACTAAAATTGCATACCATTTATATATGCTGCATTTATGCACTAAACCCCAGAAAATGTTTGATTATATAAAAATGGTTGCATAAATTGCTGATTTTGGTGCATGATAATGAGAGGATTACATATATCTTAATCAGTAAGATTGCTACTGAACATGTGACCTGTAAATAGGTTTTGTTGTTATTATGTGTAGCCACAACACCAATGTTGATTTTTTGTCCGGACTCTTGATCAATAGCTTTTAATTTGATTTCTTGGAAGAATAACAAAAGAATCAATTTTTGTTTATATGCTTATGTATATTGTATATACATGAGATACCCTTTCTCTCCATGATTTTTAGTACCAAGAAAATCTTAACATCTTATTAGCTTTACAAACATGAAACATACATCTTATTAGCACTATAAACAGAACTACCTATTGATTTTATTAGTTTGAACCGACTAACTATGTTAACCTAGACTGATTTAACTCATTGTGATCATTTGTCGACTAGGGTTACAAAATAGGGTATGCCCGGTGCACACCTCTTCAGTCAAAAAACATACGAAAGATAAATGCATCCATGTTTACTGATAAGAGAAATTATCCATTTTTCTATAGAAAGATAAATGGAGAACTTGTTTTACTTATTCGTTTCTTTAATTAGAAAAATGGGATAGAGAGAGAGAAAAAAAAGAGAGAATTAAAGTATAAATGCTTTTCTTTTATAGTATTTATCTGAGCTATGGAAATAAATTTAAAAAATTGGGGTAATAAAAATGGAAAATAAAAGAAGTTTGATATATACAACAATAACGTATACTTACTTTGCTTTACAAGCCTTTTTGGCACGGTGAGAGGCGTGCTGGTGCTCTTTACACAAGAAAGAATTGCTTTCTCTACTTTAGGGTCTGACAGAGACAACAGTAAAATGAAGTTTCTGAGAGACATAATAGAATCCTAAACAATTGAGTTTTCATCACTGTTGGATTATTACCCTTTACCCCAAGAAACTCATTTGAGGTAGTAGGGTGGGCAGTTCTAGCTAGCTTCTTCAAGGCTTTGGCTGCTCTGCTCTGCTAGCTGCAATTACTATTGAGTGGAAATGATGAGAGAAATAAAGGGTGTGTTCTGCTCTGTGTTATTTCTATGTGTCCTTGCCTCTGCAGCTGCTCTTCTATCCCCTAAAGGTGTAAACTTTGAAGGTATTGTATAAATTTCCACTTGATATATCTTCACAATGTCTCTGATGGATATTCTAGCTTCTGAAAATTTTTGATTTTTTTTTTTTTTTAATTCAGTGCAAGCTTTAATGGGCATAAAGGCTTCTCTGAAAGATCCTCATGGGGTTCTTGATAACTGGGATGGGGATGCTGTTGATCCTTGTAGCTGGTCCATGGTCACCTGCTCTCCAGATGGTTTTGTTGTTGGGCTGTAAGCTAATCATTCAAAGAAAACCCATATTTTATCTGCAATTTTAATGATTGAAATGTTGTCTAGATTGATAGATTCTTGCATGTTTTAGTAGAAAAGATGTATAAAATGAGAGTGGTGATGGGGTTTGTTGTGCAGAGGAACTCCCAGTCAGAACCTATCTGGGCTGCTGTCTCCAAGCATTGGCAATTTGACAAACCTGCAGATCATGTTAGTGCTAATTTCTGAAATACTGTGCAAATATTTAATTTGCAGAAGATTATAAATTTTAAATGCTTATTTTAGGCTTTTAGCTAGTCTGGTGTTAATAAGTAATGTGATTGACAGACTCTTACAGAACAACAACATAACAGGACCAATCCCGGTTGAGATCGAACGCCTTTCTAGTCTGCAAACACTTGATCTTTCGAATAATCTCTTCACTGGAAAGATCCCTCCTACTTTGGGCAGGTTGAAGAGCCTCAAGTACATGTAAGCATTGAAGTTCGATTATGGAATAAAGTTTCAGAAAGTCGAGATCATGTTATAGTGTAGTTTTTCGTTTTCAAATGTCTGCAATCCAGTTTTATTCTTAACTTATTTGCCTGTATCAGGAGGTTCAACAACAATAGTCTAACCGGGGAAATTCCAGTGTCATTGACCAACATGACTCAGCTCTCTCTCGTGTAAATCTCTCCCCCCCTAGAACACAATATGTTCATTCTCTTATCATTTTCTGATCTGATGGAAATATATATATATGCATTGGTTGAATCTTCTGAATTTCTTGTTCTTGAATTCAGGGACTTGTCAAACAATAACTTGAGTGGACCTGTGCCAAGATTTCCTTCAAGGACATTCAAGTAATTAAGCTTATAGTATTTGGCTTAAAGATTCAGTTTATGCATACTTTTTTCGTCGTTGAGCTTCCCTTTCACTCTCGTCCTGGTAATTGCAGCATCGTGGGAAATCCTCTGATATGCGCCACAGGCTCTGAACCATACTGCAATGGGATGACACTCCTACCTATCTCAATGCCATTGAACACTTCTCAAAGTATGGATTTTTATGTTTTCTCGTTCCATACCCATGTATATATTTTATGTTCTTAAACAACTTACTGTACTCTCAAACTTTGGTATATGTTCGAGTTGTGGTTAACCTGATATTACTATCATCAGCCACTCCACCTTCGGGGGAACAGAAAAATCACAAGCTTGCCATTGTATTTGGTTCAAGCCTCGGGTGTACCTGTATACTAATCCTTGGAATTGGGCTGTTTCTATGGTCGAGGCGAAGGCAGGAGCAGCAAATGTTGTATGATGGTAGGGGTAATGTACACCGAAATTCTAGTTAATGACATGATTGTTGTTGAGTATAAATAATATATAAACATAAATGTGCAATCCAACTATCAGCTTAGGTTTTCAGTTGAGATGGAGCACATGCTTCAATTTGGTATCGGAGGGTTCGAGACTATGGTCCACGTGTTGCTAATAATATATAAACATAAATGTGTGTCTGTGACATTCAGTGGACTGATTGGGATATTTCTTGTTTGAAACTTTAGGCCGAGATCTCGAAGAAGTTTCCCTGGGGAACCTGAGAAGATTTCAATTCAAGGAGCTTCAGATTGCAACCAACAACTTCAGTGGCAAAAACATTCTGGGGAAAGGCGGATTTGGGAATGTCTACAAAGGCCATCTCTCAGATGGAACTGCTGTGGCTGTCAAGAGGCTAAAAGACGGGAGTGCCATTGGGGGTGAGAGGCAATTCCAGACCGAAGTTGAGATGATTAGTTTAGCTGTGCACCGCAATCTTCTTAGGCTATACGGGTTCTGTATGACAGCAACAGAAAAGCTTTTGGTTTATCCCTACATGTCAAATGGAAGCGTTGCTTCTCGTCTCAAAGGTACTAAAACAATTGCTATTATATGCATTCCTTTTTTCCTTGTGAATATCCATTTTCGGGGCGTTTCTGAGTTAGTTGGTCTTTATTTGCCAGTGAAACCGGTGTTGGACTGGGGCACGAGGAAGCGGATTTCCATAGGGGCAGCGCGGGGACTGCTGTATCTCCACGAGCAGTGTGACCCGAAGATAATTCACCGAGATGTGAAGGCTGCAAATATACTGCTTGATGAGTCTTGTGAGGCAGTCGTGGGCGATTTTGGCCTGGCAAAGCTTTTGGATCATCAGGATTCTCATGTCACAACAGCTGTACGAGGGACTGTCGGGCATATTGCCCCCGAATATCTATCAACAGGCCAATCCTCCGAGAAAACCGATGTTTTTGGATTCGGGATCCTGCTCCTTGAACTGATCACAGGCATGAGAGCTATAGAATTTGGCAAAGCAGCCAACCAGAAAGGAGCAATGCTTGACTGGGTAAGTACACACTTCTCTTTTTTTTTTTTTTTTTTGGGTACTACTGATTCTGTTACAATGTAGTATCTGTTAGACTGTTACAATGCTGAATCTATCTATCATTGTACTATATATAAACTAGGTTAAGAAGATTCACCAAGAGAAGAAACTCGATGCACTTGTTGACAAGGATTTGAAAGACAAGTATGATCAAATCGAGCTCGAGGAAATGGTTCAAGTTGCTTTGCTATGCACACAATACCTTCCAGGCCACAGGCCGAAGATGTCTGAAGTTGTTCGAATGCTGGAAGGCGACGGGCTTGCAGAGAGGTGGGAAGCATCCCAGAAAACTGAACAGCCAAACCACAAGTACGGAGCACAGGCGCTCTCGTCTTCAGAACGATTTTCAGATCTCACCGATGACTCTTCAGTGCTTGCACAAGCCATAGAGCTGTCTGGTCCAAGGTGAGCTGAAATGTGAGTTTAGTACATAGCACAGAACTGGGTTTGTACAAGGCAAAAAGTATATATGGCCCAAGGTTTCTGCCTAGATTTTGTGGTGTATAGCAGTGGAACATCAAGGGTTCAAAGAGCTTTTGGTGTAGTTTCTTGATGATGAGAAGTTAGGTGGATTTCAACTCTTTGGTCTAAACATGAATGGGGGGAGTTTTAGTAGAGGGAAGTCTTTGAAACCCATTGTACACTTTGTAAGAGAGCACAAAGGGAAAAAGCCATTTTGTTTTCACTTTTCAATGAGATGATAACAAAGTTAAGATGTGCCAAAGTGTTCAAGGCTAGCTAATGTATATGTATGAAGAGTTGGTAGATTAGATTCATGTATATTATGTGGGTGGATGTGTTTAACTAAGTATTCTTTCAATCTTGAGTTACTTTTTTGATTGATAAACTTAAATTTATGTGGTTTTATATAACTAGACATTAGCCAAAGGTCTTGTGGTCAAGCGGCATAAAGTCACAGGTTCGATCCCTAGTGGAGGTGTTGGTTTGTTGGCTCGTTGTGCTTTAGTAGGTTGAAAAAGTATGTATGAACAGATATTACATTATAACCGAGTCAATAGTGTTCAAAAGATATAACTACACATTAGATATCAGCTTCTATTATCCTAGCACGTGCAAAAACACGTTTCTTTTAGCATGTGACATCATGTAATGTGCATGAATAACACTCAAATGGTTAATTATATTCCAACTAATTAACTACTCGCATGCCAACTGCGGGCTTGTCCTTGTCCCGTGCCCTTATCAATTTGTTGCATGCCCTATATTGATTGTGCCCTTGAGCTACAAGTCTTGCTTGGTTGCGTCCTACCGCACACTCTAAAATTAGGGACTTGGGTGCTCCTCAATCATTATTGCATGAACCATGGTCTACACAGCTGTGTGGACCAAAAATAAAAAGTACATTATTTTTGTACTGAAGGTACATTATTTTTGTACCGTAGGTACATTATTTTAGGGTACATTATTTTTGTACTAAAGGTACATTATTTGATATATACTATCAAATAATGTACCTACAGTATATCAAATAATGTACCTACAGTACAAAAATAATGTACCGTCAGTACAAAAATAATGTACTTTTTATTTTTAGTTCACACAGCTGTGTAGACCATGGTCCATGCAATAATGATTGGAGCACGGGCAAATTATTGCATGGACCATGGTCCCAAGCCCATCAAGCACCAATCTTTTGATGTAGGCTCAATTGTTCATTAGGCACTTAATTAATCTCGGTATATAGCTTCTATAAACTAAAATATATTCCATATAAGTGATGGTTAAATTAATTTAGGTAAACCAAATCAAATACTCTGATAATAAACACAAGATATTGGGCTTGAGAAGACAAGACTTGTATTAATGAAGAGTGTAATGAAGTTACAAGTGGATTTGAGATGTAATTGAACACAATTTATACTGTCAAGACAACGTAATATTTATACAAGACATGGGCTAACAAACTCCCCTAAAGTCGTGATAGGCTACAAGACTAAGTCCAACTCACACAGTGGGCCTGCAAAACTCAGTCAAGACTCATCATTCTAGGTTCCGGAGACTTGCTCCGAGTCTTGCACCCTGATTGCTCGGGCTATGCACTCTCAAATCCCGAACCTGTATTATTAGGTCGTTTCAAATATCTCCATAAATAAGAGTAGGATATTTTCAGTAACAACTTAGATGGCAAAAGAAAGAAAATGGAAATGCAACTAGGACCCAGAACGTCAGGTAATGGTCATGGTTGCTCCATCCATCTTCATCATCATCTTCATCTTCATTCCCTGTCAAGCAGGAGCCAAGCTGAAGAAGACATGTAACGCACAGTGCAATGCAGTTATGGACCGGGAGAGGGTGGGGGGGTTTAAACGAAAAATTATTGTGTGGACCATGAATATAAGATACATTTTTATTATACTAAAAGTACATTATTTAATAATATATATAAAATAATGTATTTTCAGTACTTAAATAATGTACTTTAAAATAATATATTTTATGTACAAAAATAATGTATTTTTAGTATATTAAAGATGTACTTTTTATTTATGGTTCATACAGCTGTGTGGACCATGGTCCATGCCAAGACCGAATTTTAGAGCGTACAAGATGTGTAATCGCACATGGCCTTAAAATTTTGGGGGCTTTTAGTCAAGTCCTGACCTAATAGTTAGTATATGTATTTGCGATTATATTGGCCCAAAATTAAGTTTTTTTTGTATTTTTTTCTTTGAAATTTTTCTTCAATTCACAATTTATTTATACTTGTATAGAGTCTCACTTATTTACCAGTACATTATCACGCAAATAAAAAATTGGCCCTGGTCCATGTAATAATGATTGGGTTTAAACACGGTCAAAGTGTCAAACATCTGAATTCATTTTCAAGATGGGCCCAAATGGAGTTGGGCCATTGGGTAGCCCATTGAACTTGTGGCTGAGATGGAAGGCAATCCACCTGCTGTTCCCCACCACATGCTAGGCTGGCTGGCTGACTGCGTTGACTCAGCTGTAATGAGTGGACTCGGCTGTTGCCACGACAGCTTAGGGCAGGACAAAGCTTCTTCAATTCAAATCCCCTTTGTGTTTGAAGTTATTGCCATTGCAAGTGCAAGTGGTTGATGTTGATCGATCTTTGAAATTTGTGCATGTATCACGACAATATATATATAAATGTAATAACTTGTGATGGGATTGTTCAGTAATTGTTGTATTAAATCATACTCCGTAAATAAAATGTACAGAGTGTTCTTAAGAGCATCCTTAGTAGTGGGTATATTTCACGGTAATTGAGGAGTTTTTGTAAGTGTGATTAGGAAAGAGAAAATGGTGGAAGAAAAATAAATAAACAAATTTGATTTAAAAAAAAAAAAAAAAAAACAAAAGAACATGTCTGTCAGGCGCGCCTGGCTGTGCGCGATACGCGCACAACGTAAGTTTTCCTTCGATTTCCGCAAAGCCATTTACTGTTCCATGATTCAGGTTCTTGCAGAAGAACCCATTTCTCTTCTCTCTCCATTTCTCTCCCTTCCAACTCATCAAGTTTTGTACTATGATCCTCCTTTGCTCCATTGATGTAGATGCTCTAAGGACACGTTTAATTCATGAAATATATATTAGATTATATTGTTAAAAATGATAGATACCTGTGATTGGTTAAATTTAAAATATACAATATAAACTTGTTTGATTTAAGGGTTATTTTATTTACACACACGTTAGTGTTTCCGTGAGTCTACCATGTTATATGAGTTCGTTTGAAGTCATTGAATACTTAAGATCAATGACTTAGATCTGACCAACTGTGCGACACTTCACTTGCACAGTTTGCGTTGCACAGTTGACCAGATCTAAGCCATTGATCTCAAACATTTAATGACACAGATTTGTCCACACGGACTCATATAACATGATGAACATATATATATATATATATATATATATATAGAGAGAGAGAGAGAGAGAGAGAGAGAGAGAGAGAGAGAGAGAGAGAGGGAGAAGAGATCATGTGTGAAGGAGCTTCCAGGTGAAAGATAGGGTGAGATCTAAACCGGTTATCAAATCTAAACCAAAGACTCAAATCAATGAAAATTTTCATTCATTTTATTCAGATCATGAAAATCTAGCCCCTAGACCAAAGATGCACCTTAAAATATAAAATTACGCACCTTAAAATATAAAACCACGTACCTTAACTTGTAATTGTAATAATATGGCAAGAGTAGTTGAAATAATATTTGTAACTTGTAATTGAAAACATTTTATTTATTTATTAGAAATTAAAAGGGCAACATTTGTAAATAGCCATATTAATCTTAGATAACCTAAGAATTGTGAGAAAATCACATCCCCTTCAAAATCCTATGTGATGGGTATGTTGCATTCCTTGAGAAATGTTATATCCCCTTAAGAAAGTAAAATACCATGAACTAAACATTGAATGTAAATTTTGAAATGTCACGTCCCTTTAATTATATTGTATTACTTGAACCAAACACCTCCTAAGGTTATTCTAAATAAAATGAAAGGTTTTGTATACTCACAAAAATGCGAAATTTTGTTGACCCTAGGCCCTTCATACTTGACTGTAAAAGAGTAAATTAGGATGACTCAACGACCTAAAAAATAGTAAGATTGTCTAAAAAAAATTCATCACATTAGATTTTGCTGATTTATGATGTTGATGCTTCCAAAACCACGTAGGATAGACACCGGTTATCAAGTTTAATTTACGGGTGTAGCAGTGCAGAACGAAAGAAAGACCACTAAGTGGCAATGCACATCCAAACACGTATACTTTCAGCCTTGGATAAGCATGCTTTACCACTGAAAACTATTAGCAATAATAAGCATTTCTACATCAGATACATTTGTTGACATTGAAAGCTCACACAAACCTTTTTTAGGCTATTTCCATAATTAAAAAGCTTTTGAGCTAAAGAAAATGGTGTTTCAATCTGCGTTTAAGGGGATTAAATTGAAATTTTGTTCCTATACACTTTTGCATATATTTATTTAAGAGTTAATTTTATTTTTTTGTCATAGATTTATAGGTGACAGTCTACTTTTAGTTATTTTTATATGAAATATCCACATTTGGTCGGATAAAAAGGGACTAAAAATGGATTGTCACATATAAATCTAGGATTAAAAATGAAATTAATTCTTTATTTAGTAAAAAATGGTCAAATAAAACCCCAAACTATATATAAGACTCTTAAATAATACGGAGTAAAAAGTTTCAATAGGCACCTCAACTCATCAATTTGATGCAATTGAGTTTATTAGCCAATTAACTTTAGATAACCAGTAAAAATATGTTGATGTGACATTTTAATTCAAATAAATTAATTTAAAAATTAAAAATAAAAATCTTAGAGAAGCTAGCCACGGCTTTCCCATTAGACGAAGAAGCTCTTCTTCATTCAAATCTGGATAGAGAAGTAGACAAAAATATATTTTCTTCATAAAAAAAAATCGTTTGAAAAAACATACCTCATCAACGCATTTTACTGATTTCTACCTTGACTCCTTGAGTTTACCAATCAATTAACTTAATTACATCAATTTGACCAACTATTAGCTAAATTGTATCAATTTGACGAGTTAAAGTGTTCATTTTAATAATTTAAGAAGCTAAGTTGTTTTGCCTATAATTTGAAAACTTAGCTATTTGATCTTCTCCTTTTTATTTATATTTAGAGTGTATATATACCCGTATATTACTTTTAATTATAAAACTAGTAAACAATTTATATTTATTCAGAAAAATTACAAACATACCCTATATTTGTTATATTTTATGTTTTGATTTCCAACTGTTTTTATATTTAAAAAAAAATTGTTATCTATTTTCCGTGCTACCTAAACCACATCAAGGAAAACTCATAAGAAGAGGTTCATACCAGGGCTCACACCTCATCTATTAATTGAAAAAATATCAAATAGGCTACTAAACTTTTACACTTTGTGCAATTGAACCATAAAACAAAAAGGTGTACAATTAAACCATTAAACAAATAAAAATTGTGCAAATAACACATTTTTATAGGTTACTTCTAAGTTTTTGGTAAAATATGATGTCATAATGCTAAATTATATATAAAAATTATTTTAATTAAAGATTATTTTAAGAAATAAAAAAATTAAAAATTCAGCAATGCCCCTCCAGTCTCCACTTCTTCTGAAATTAAAAAAAAAATCTTTTAAATTTTAAACATAATAATTAAAATAATTTTTATATATAATTTAACATTATAACATCATATTTTACCAAAAATGTAATGTGTAAAAAATATTATTTGCACAATTTTCATTTATTTAATGGTCCAATTATACACTTTGTTTTATTTAATAGTTCAATTGTATAAAATGTAAAAGTTTAGCCTATTTCACATTTTTTTCACTGATAATTTGATGTTGTGAAGAACGTTTCTCCCAGAGTGTGGGCAGCAGCGGTATGCCTTCCACCTTAAAAACGGATTCCAAAAGCCAAAGCGATTGATAGGACAGGTCTGTAAAACAGAATCTGGGTCGGCGGGACCCCCGCGGGTGGCCCCACCAGAATCACAGCCAGCCACAAGATAATACAGCCTTTTTGCAACCCGCTAATTCCGCAACACGTGTCAGCTCTGGATTCTCTTCCCACTCTCCCTTCCAACTTGCTCACTGCTACCACAAAGTCATAAAAAGCATAGCTGCAGGACTCGGTCACTCTAAATATATACGTGTGAGAGTGTGTGTGTGCGAGGAAACACTCAAAAAAACAAAAACAATGTTGAAGGAAGAGAGCTGTGAGGTTTTGGATTTGGATGTTACCATTGGGAGCAGCAGCGGCAGTGGCAACAAGCAGACCTGGGCTCGGGTCTGCGACATATGCCGTTCCGCGGCATGCAGCGTTTACTGCCGGGCCGACTTGGCGTACCTCTGCGGGGGCTGCGACGCCCGCGTGCATGCGGCCAACACCGTGGCGGGGAGACACGAGCGCGTGCTGGTGTGTGAGGCGTGCGAGAGCGCGCCTGCCACGGTCATATGTAAGGCGGATGCTGCTTCGCTTTGTGCGGCCTGTGACTCGGATATCCACTCCGCCAACCCGCTGGCACGCCGCCACCACCGTGTCCCGATTCTGCCGATTTCAGGCACCCTTTATGGGCCTCCCACTAGTAACCCCTGCAGGGAGAGTTCCATGATGGTTGGGCTGACGGGAGATGCCGCGGAGGACAATGGGTTCTTGACTCAGGATGCAGAGGAAACTACCATGGATGAAGATGAAGACGAGGCGGCTTCTTGGCTGCTGCTTAATCCCAATCCCAATCCTGTCAAGAGTAACAACAGTACAAACATGTGTAAAGGAGGCAACAACAACAACAATAACGAGATGTCATGCGCAGTAGAGGTTGCGGATGCTTACTTGGACCTTGCAGAGTTTAGTTCATGCCATGACAACCTGTTTGATGACAAGTATAATAGCACAAATCAGCAGCAGAATTACTCTGTTCCTCAGAGGAATATGAGCTATGGAGGGGATAGCATCGTCCCCAATCACGGGAAAAATCAATTCCATTATACACAGGCACTGCAGCATAACCAACACCGCAATTTTCAGCTGCAAGGAATGGAATATGAGAATTTTAACACTGGATATGGTTATCCAGCGTCCATCAGTCACAGCGTAAGTTTTCTTCATCATATCCAATTGTCTCACTTCAGGTAAGACATTTTTTTTCCATAAGGAATTTAAGATATCATTATATCAATATTCCAATAAAACCCAACGTCAAGATATTTCTACGAGATCATTTTAGTCATTCACTTGCTAGTCCTGTTTCTCGTTCGGGAATCAAGGTATGCAACTTCCCCTAAAGACTAATTATGATGCTCAAATCTCAAGGGAATGGAGTGCCTAACTGGTATATTTTGTGATTTTGGGTTACCAGGTCTCCATTTCTTCCATGGATGTTGGTGTTGTTCCAGAGTCTACCTTGAGTGATGTCTCAATCTCCCACTCAAGACCCCCGAAAGGAACAATTGACCTCTTCACAGGTCCTCCAATTCAGATGCCTCAACAGCTTCAGCTTACTCAAATGGACAGGGAGGCCAGAGTTCTCAGGTACAGAGAGAAGAAGAAGACCCGCAAGTTTGAGAAGACAATCAGGTACGCCTCAAGAAAGGCCTATGCAGAAACCAGGCCAAGAATAAAAGGTCGATTTGCAAAGAGAACAGATGTAGATACCGAAGTTGATCAGATTTTCTATGCACCATTGATGGCAGAAAGTGGATATGGAATTGTTCCATCATTCTGAATCCAAAAACAGAGACACTTTTTAGAGTTACTTCAATTAGTGTATTCTTAAGCATAACTGGTTGTTTCAATAATGAGATAAGCCCATTAACTATTCCAGCTCTCGATCTTGTTGTAATTATTACCTGCATATATGAATATTCATTTAGTGACCTTTAAAGATCACCATACCAGTGAAAAGTAAAAACTATTTATAAACTCAAAAAGAAAAATGAAAAAAACGAACAGACCTAAAGAGAAAGGCTAGGAAAAATAAAGATTGACTATGGAAACTTTTTCCTCAGAAAAGGATCAGAATTCAGCCAGAAGTAATGGAATAAGTAAAAAGGCAAACTGATAACAACCTTAGGCACTCAAAAAGCCATGTAGAACTTTTTGGGTGTGGCAATCTAATTGAAGCTCAGAACTGCTTTGTGCTTTCCATCAAGGTCCTCCTTTTGTCTGAACCTTGCTCTTTTTGAATGGAACACGGTGTTCATCAATAGCTGCTCTCTGGTCCTAAAGCACTCACTCAAAAACTATTTGGACCCAGATTCGTTTAGTATAGTGAATACTCCAACGTGAGAGATAAGCAGAACAAATATCTATTGCCTGCAAAAAAGAGGAAAGCTCTGGTGGAGATATTTTCCCCAAAAAATGAAAAAAAAAATTGGATATCATATCTACACACGGAAATACCTCTGACCTCAGACAATAACATAACAAGGAAAAATTACATGTATGCCAAGGTGATTCATATAGCTGTAAAAGTGTACAAGAGATGAAGATGTAAACCTGAACTCACAAATGGACAAAAACGAAAGTTACACTATTTTACCTATAAAGAGACAATAATGCTATTTCTTCAACACAACAATAATATAATCTTTGAAGGTCTGTTTAGCATTAAGATGTATTATTTTAAGTTCTTCAAACACAACAGCAATAAGAAAATAAGTCAAAAAGAAGGAAACTGCTGCCTCCACTCTGTTTACCTTAAGGACATACTTTAAACAAAAAGCACACAAATCCACTGCAGCAGTGTGTATTATTACAGGATTGTTCAATTTTTAAAACATATAAGAATACAATGAATTAGCAACCTGTGATAAAAATCGTACCTCTATGCAATGCTTCTATCTTAATTTCATTCATTTTATTCTGAGTGTGACCAGAATTAATAACATCTAGGGGCTAAACATGTAATTTGACTGTTCCACAGAACCCTGGGTTCTGGTGTCATTATACAATCAGAACATTTTTGGATTTATTGAATGATGTGTTTCAGCTTAACTAAAAGTTTAACCCTTTAGTAATGATTCACTGTTATTATTTTATATATTTATTATCAACATCCCCCTCTCATGTCGTGTGTGAGTTGAGTACTTGTTTATGGGCCAAAGATGGGGAAATATTTCGGGTAGCATAACCATGCCTTTGTATGCTCTCAAATACCATTTTCAATCAGAAGTTTAAGTTGTTAGTGAGGTTCATATATATATCACCAACGGGTTTTAAACAAAAATATGAAAGCAATGGCAAAGGTATTATAAAGCAATTCTAGAGGTACTTTATGTTTTGGATAATGCCCATGATAGACTTAGACCTTTGTTTCCTACTGCAACAAGCAGACATCAAATTAAACTTTATGATATAGCAGAATAAAGCCATACCTCAACAGCTCAAGAAAACACCATTGAATAGAATTTATTATTCTTTTTCCCAGACAGACATTTGTAGCTTCTATAGTTGATTAGTTGTGCAACAGCATAGCTGATTGACTTTGAAAGAATAAAGGCTAAATTGTTGTTTTCATTAGAGAATAAAAGTAATTTACAGGTGTGGGCAAGCAGCCGAGCAGAACTGAATAGCTGGTGATATAGTTATTCTTGATGAGTAATAACTAATAACTGATAAAATAGTTAAACAAGAAGGTTTAGTGTTATTAAAAAATGCAAAATAGTTGTACCAAAAAGTTTTCGTTCCAGACCACCTATCAGCTATTAGTTTAGGAATCCTTTTCCTTTGTCCAAACTTAGATGAAAAAATGAAAAGAATGACAGGAGAAAAAGATTAAGGATGGTTAAAAAAAATCTTATCACCTTCAGTTCCAAGAAAAGGAAAACAATTAACTAAAAGCAAGCTACAGAATTCCTTTGGCAGAAAACCATACTCTACTAAATTAGTTTAGGAATCCTTTGTGGTTCACTTATTAAGATTTGAAATTAAAATAAATCATGCAGAATGAAACAGAGATATCTTTAAATGGCCTCAAAATGGTAAATTATCAGGATGATACATCAAACTAAGCAAATGAGTGTACCTTAGAGTATTGCAATTTAGTTTAAGATGCAAATTTGTAAAGAAAAAAAAAATTATATGGTAACTCCTAGCTTAGCAAAGAATACATAAAAGCTGGGGTGGAGGAAAAAATTTTGTGGCTAAGATATGTTACGAAAACATTGCTAAGTTGTTTACTTTTCAATGCTTCCTGATCCTATAGTACTTTAAGTATCCAATTCTGCTCTGTTGTTGGCTCAACACATGAACTTTTTCCACTTTAGAAGTTCTCAAGAACACTCACCATTGTGTCACCCGTGTTATTTAACACTCAAAAGAATCAATGGCTGATATAGACAGATTGTTTGAGATATTTCTCATCCAAACACTTACCCATCTGAAAGAGGTGGGAATCTAAAAAAATCTCACATTATTAAAGATGGAATATTTAACTGTACTAGCTAGCTCCAGAGGAACTTTACAAGCTTATCCTTTCTCTGAACCACATCTCCAGTTCTCCATAAAATATGTTTCAAAAATTTCAGAAAATAATCGTTCTTTTGGTTTGATTTAGCATGCATCGAAGGTTAACAATAGGATGAATTAAACCCAGTTTAAAGAAATATGATGTAACTGAAGAATATCACACTTTCTAATTTTCAAAGGACTTATCTCAGAATGGAAAAAATAAAGATTAAGTTGAAAAGTTGAGGCTCCTGTTAAGTTGAAAATTTGAGGCTCCAAAGCCTGAATGCCTGATACTTGGTATATTGCATACATGTAACCAAAGAGGTCCCTCCTAATCCAAAGGCAATAAAAGTATCTATTTCTGCTCTGCCATTTGTTGACTCTTCACACTTTCTTGCTCCATCAAACAAACATAACCATGAGAGCAATCTCAGTATTGAGTCACTGGTATTCCAAAACCAGAAGCTATAATGGAACAGAATTTCAAAAATACTTACTACCAAATTGAATGGTTTGGGAGAGATGATTATCAAAAAGGTCAAACCACGGTGTGCTGACTTTACCACACAATAATAGAAAATGCAATCTCATTCCTCCCTTTCAACCATTGTGACTTAGTAAATTGTTTCAATAGAAGAGTTTATTTCATTCCAATGATTAATGCTGAAAGGTGAACTAAACATTATTGACATATAACTTAAATGTTACGATCACACCATTTTCTTTAAACTTTCTTTTTCAAATGGGACTTTTAGGGGAGAAGTCCTAAGAGGAAAGTTAAGCATAAAGAAAAATACTTGTGGCTCCAAAGCACAATACCTGGTTTCAGCCATTAATACTGACAAAGAATGGATCAAACCTTTTCACACATGAGGCATCCGTGATCCTTTGAAACTTTATGTATATGTTTCTGCTTTGCTATTCAATGAACATCAATACTTTTCTCCACCTAGTTGCATCCTGACAAGGATTCTTCTCACCATGCCCTTGTTATTTTAAGGCTGGCAAAACGTAGAACATTAATAAATAAATAAATAAGCATGACTTTGAAGATATGTACATCAACTTTTACCATGAATTAGAAACAAATGGAAATCTGTTAAAAACAAAATTCATAGATATGCACCCTGCAAAAAATAATGTGCAGCAATAGTATTGAGGCAACTTGAGGTAAAAAATAAGGCCAGATGAAATGCAAAATTCAGAATCAGTCCTTGAAGGAGATGTAGAGCAGTACACTAATGGATGGACTCAAATAATAACTGTTCTATATTTTTCTTTTTTAATTTTCTTCATCTCCATTTTTTAGGACAGGGAAAAAGTTAAACCATTAAAGGAAGGAACTATATTCTTTACAAAAAGCACACTGCCTAGTTAAACCAAGGGATATGTAAAATTAATAGCCATGAAAGAAACATAAGAATCTTTTCATTTTAGTGCAACTTCAACAAAGAAAGGTCAAAATCACTTCAAGTGACTGTATCAACCACTACTTTAGTGCTCATGAGGCCATCTAAAGTTCATGCCTTTTGACACCAAGAACTAATGCCTAATAGCACGTATACAAGTAGACAAAAAACTAACTCATGACTCTTCTTCAATTTGTAGCCTCAGATTCTAGTTTCATCACCAGTATACACTACAGATATTATTCCTTATAGCAGAATAATGGCAGAAAATTTTTCAAAACAAGAAAAAAAAAATAAAGAAAGAAATATAAGGTTCCATGATTACTCTTCTGAGTTTTTTTAAGTAATGGCTATATATTCATACTTGAGAGTTAAAGGCTAAATACACTGGATACTCAGCAGTGTATTGAAGATTAGAGAGATTGGATACTCCACAGTCTATTTAAGGTTAGTAAGTCAATCTCAAATCTTTGTGGTTGTGTCTACAGTATACAGCTTAGAAGCCTCAAACCACACTTTATTACAATGAAAAATTCAATATGATTCAAAAGCCTTTTTCAAAAGTGTAGATAGCTGAACTGACTTTATAAACAATCTACTTTAGAAGGAATAAAGTTCAAATTGAGGGCCTCTGATTCATAGATGTTAAAATCCTCATAGATAACTCAAAAGCTGAAAGAGTCCCAATAGCTAGTAATTAATGTTTCAGTGATTAGCATCTTAAGAATTGAGTTTTAAGTAGTAAATGTTTCTCGTGGCTGGAGAAGTGCTTCCAGTGCTAGGAAAGCTTTTGTATAAATGGTTGCATTTTATGCATTAAGCCCAACATTATAAGAGCATAATTAAATTTTCACAAAACGCTAATCACACAAGATAATGCTCTCTAGAAATAAAGTACAAGTGATATATATATTCACTCAATATCCAATGGCAATATTTCGAATTGGAGAGGAAAGACATGATTCCCCAATTTGCAAGAGAGTTGTTAACAATTTTGCATTATTATATGGGCCCAAATGAGAATCTTCATTGCCTATTCAGCAGCACATCATACTCAAACTCAATATTTTAGCCATGAATCCCTAAAATGCATAGGGATCATTCAACAATGAAAAAAGTTCCTCACTATCCCTACTATCCAGTTTGGAAATTTTCAGCTAACCAGCACCTCAATAGTTCTCAAGTGTAGCTCCTAATCGCTAATCAGTAAGGCCTCAAATTAAAAAGCTACAACAGAATTTCATACATTATCATCCATCAGAATTGCGATCAACTATATCTACTAAAAACGCCAATGCACTTCAAATAACCAAAACTAAATATAACGAAGACTGCAAATTATGCTCTATGGTATACCGATTATGAACATCATTCGTATGCAAGCAATTAAATAGCAATGGTCGAAAGTAAATTTAGGATTAAAGTTTGCAGGCGATAAAATACCGGTGACGGCGGGATGGTTGCGGTTGCACGCAGGCAACGGTGTGTTTCCGGTGGCCGGCTGCGGCTGCGGTTTTGCATGGCGACTTTCAAACGTCTTACCATGTCGCTCCACGTGTCTGTAAAACGGTTGAGCAAAAGAAATGATGACATCAACGCGGCTGTTCACTTGTCATCTTGTCTCGTTAGATCGTTTTCTCAGGGCTTGAAAGGCATTGGGCCGGATTCTCTGATGCCCAATACGCCGGTCCAATGCTATCTATCGGCCTTGGGCGTAGCTTCTGGACCCACAAATTACCAAGCTGGGCCCATGAAATTAGGATACAAATATCTAAAAACTTTTGCTATTAAGAAATAGGCAAAGCCAACACCTTGTGGTCAAGTGGCATATGATGTCCTGATTAACACTCCCACATGGATGAAATATTACATTGTAAACCAGCATGGATCATAAAGCAAAAGTACAAAAACACAAGCTGTTTGGCAATATATGAGTTCTCTTTTTTTAGTTTCATTTTTCACACGCACTAGTTTCGTTATAGCAACACTAAAGTATAATTTAAATTCTACTATAGTTTTATTTGACATTATATGTTATTGCATGATCTCTGTTTTTTTGGTTTCATTTTCCACACACACTACTGACACTAGTTTCATTTTAGCAATACTAAAGTATCATTTTAACTCTATTATAGTTTCATTTGATAATCGTATTGGACTATGGTCCACTGTATAACAGCTATACGAGATAATTGGATATTTCAACGCTATATATACTTAGTAATTATATACGTATTTATTTTTAGTATATTAAAAACTCATGTTTTAATGATTCATTTTTCAGTATATTAATTAAAAATGAATCAATAATACATTAAAATAAACGTTCACTAGACTACTAACTTTTATACTTGTTGTAAGCTTGTAACGCACCGTGACTTCATAAAAAAATTAAGAATAATTTTATTTTTTTATACTTTTTTTACATATCAACTTGTAAGATTATCTCTTTCAAGGACAAGGATAGCATAAGAGGTTTTTTTTTTTTTTTTTTTGAGAAAAGCATAAGAGGTTAAAAGTTCAATAAATTTTGAGAGTAATGAATAAGGGTTTCACAAGTTGCCCATACATACCCATGCCCAATTCAAACTTGACTAGATCCATCAAAGCGGGCATGACCACGATTCCGTGTGATTGAACTGAATCGTCTACTGTTGGAATTGGATAAAATTAGGGTCCTGTTCTAGTTTAGTCGATTTAGAAACCGGGAGTCATCTGATCCGTTCACAACCGAACGTGGGCATGGATAAATTTACCGCTCTACTCTCCAGACCATAGTTTTAACTTTTGAAGAATTGATTTATGATACATGAACTAAGAGCATCCTTATCAATGGAGTTTTTTCACAGTCGATGAGTTTTTGTAAATGTGATTAGGAAAGAAAAAGTGGGGGTGGAAGAAAAAAACCAAAAAAGAAAAAAAAAAAAAAATTGTTGTCAGGCGCACCTGAGCGGCACGCGCCCACTAGGCGCATTAAGTTGCGCCTCACGCGAGGCTGTGTGAGTGTGTTTGGAATGCGAAAGGACACCATTACTCTTCCAAAAATGAGGTCTTTGCAGACAGATCTCACTTTTTCTCTCTCTATTTCTCCCTTCCACCTCCTTCCACATCAGCAACTGCTATTCCAATATCCATTAAATATGCGCAGATGTAGATGCCCTAAATATAATGCCAGATGTCAGAAACTGGAGTCAGAGTCAGGAGTCACATGATGCGTGGTTTTACGGTCAAAACTTCTGTAGCCTATGAAACACTTCTGTCACCTTGGGCACCAGGTTTTCTCTTGATCTTTCTGGCCAGCCAATAACTCTTTAAACTTTGAGTTTGCATGCAGAAAATGGAGGAAAAGAGTCACGTTGTAGTCTAGTGGTTGCACTCTCCTATGAAAGAGTGGGTTGGAGTCCAGTGGAAACAATATGAAGAAGGTATTTATAAACATTGTATCAGAGTCCACAATACTAAAAAAAAATGGAGGAAAAGAGAATAGGCATCGTCGGAGCCGGAATCAGCGGTCTTTTAGCGTGCAAACACGCCATGGAAAAGGGCTTCACGCCGACAATCTTCGAAGCCAGGGACGGCATCGTCGGCGGCGTCTGGTCGGAGACCATTGCTTCAACCCGCCTGCAAACTCCCAAAAATCACTACAGCTTCTCAGATTTCCCGTGGCCTGATTCCGTCACCGACAGGTTCCCCGACCACACCCAGGTTTTGGACTACATTGTCTCCTACGCCGTCCGCTACAACATCCTTCCTCAAATCAGGTTTAATTCCAAGGTGGTTAGCGTCCACTATCAGCCTGCTAATGAAGAAAAGGCGGCCTTCTCTTGTAATGGCAAATGGAGTGTTGTTGTGCAGAATCTGAAGCACCCTGAGAACCCAAATGAGGTTTATGAGTTTGATTTTGTAGTTCTGTGCATTGGGAAGTTCAGTGATGTGCCAAGAATCCCTCGGTTTGATATGAAGAAGGGACCGGAGGTGTTTGATGGCAAGGTTATACACTCCATGGATTATGCTGCCATGGGCAATTTTCGTGCAGCTGAGTTCATCAAGAACAAGAGAGTTACCGTGGTTGGGTTCCAGAAATCTGCAGTGGATATTGCCACAGAAATTGCTAGACTAAATGGTATATATATGCTTCAATTCCTCTATTATATACTCTGCATATATGAATTTAATGATACCTTTGTTTTAACCAAAGTTTAAACTGATAGAGAAACCGCACATTTATTTATTATTTAGGAAAAATAATATTTTTGACCCTGAATTGTTTCGCTTTTGAAAATTTGGTCCCCGCTAGTTAAACATATTTAGTTTTTCAAGTGTCCATTATGTTGTTCTTTTCCTTGATGTTATATAATTACGAAACTCCGTTAGCAACCTTTTGCTTTTATGCGTTATTTAGAATCAATATCCATGATTAAAGTTTGGTTCTTTCAATTTGAATGGCATTTTTAATGGTGAATATTGATTATAAATGATAAATATAATTTCATATGTTTGATAAAATTTGACAATTATATAACAACCAGGAATTAAAAGTGCAACATTATGAACAATTAAGGGACTAAATTTGTTTAAATTACCTGCACCAAATTTTTAAAAGTGAAATAATTTAGGGACCGAGTGTGTTGTTTTCCCTTATTATTTATATATATATTATGCTCAACAATATGATCAGAACAGTCTATGACTAAGATTTGTGCTTCTAGGGACAAGATTTCCTTGTACACTCCTACATAGGACAGTACATTGGACAGTTCCAGAGGCATTTGTGAAACTGTTGTTTACCAATCTGAATAGATTTTCAGAGTTTCTGATCCATAAGCCCCAGGAAAGCTTCTTCATTTGGCTATTGGCAGTTCTTGCTTCACCCCTGGTAATATATATATGTACATATATTCACTTATCATTCACAGTATCAATCCGTAGATATCACACATTCAACGCCGATAATTGTATAGGAAAAGTGTAATTTTAACCCTTCAATTATTATCGTTTAATTGTTTTAGAACCAACAAACTGTAACAATAGTCCTAACTATATTGATGATCATTGCATCTGCTTTCAGCTCTGGGTGTTTTCTAAGGTTGTGGAGTGTTATCTGAAATGGATTTACCCATTAAAGAAGCACAACATGGTTCCGGATCATGGATTCCTCGAGCAGATATCCTCGTGCAAATTCACAGTTCTGCCAGCAGATTTCTACAGCAAAGTTGCAGAAGGTAGCATCTTGCTAAAGAGATCAAGAACATTTAGCTTCTGCAAAACAGGCCTGATTTTACAGGATGACGATGATGCTTCGCCTCTCGAGACAGATGTTGTTATCTTTGCAACGGGGTACGAGAGTGATGAGAAACTCTGCAGCATTTTCGCCTCGAATCACTTCAAGAATCGCATTACTGGCTCATCAGCTCCCCTCTACAGGTAAGAAAACACCCATACTGCATATTCAACCGGTCACTTTCAATTGACAAGCACTTGATCTTACAGATGCGTTTATAAGGCCATGAGTTAGACCAGTTAATTGATTAGATTCAGTCTTTTAGTGTGGCTGGTTTGGTCTATGTGCATGTCTTGATTATAACATGGTATCAGAGCTAGACTAGCTACTTGATTGGATTCAGTCTTTTAGTGTGTGCAATGTAGGGGGTGCATTGATCCACACATACCGCAACTCGCCATTCTCGGGTACTCAGAGAGCCCCGCAATACTGCACACCACAGAAATGCAGAGCAAATGGCTGGCGCATTTTCTTGCAGGGCGATTCGGGTTGCCTAAAGTGAGTGAAATGGAAGAAGATGCAAAGAGATGGGAAAAATGTCTGCAAAAGTATGCTGGGAGACACTACAAGAGAGCTTGTGCCAGTGTTCTGTTGCAGATTCACTGCAATGATCAGCTCTGCAAAGATATGAATTGTAATCCCAGAAGAAAGAATGGGTTTTTCTCTGATATGTTTTGCCCTTACAGCCCTGTTGATTACAGAATTTAGAACAGTTCCATAAATTTTGTGTTTGTGTGCTATACATCTGTGTTATTGAAGACTTTCAGGATATTTTACTAATGCATGCAGTAGTTTACAGTAAGTAGTCATTTGTCTGGTGAAGCTCATGGAACCAACATACAAATTCTTAGTTGAGCTTGCAGGATTCGGTTTTATTGTGTATGTCTCATATTATTGGAAGATGGTAGGTGCGGAAGATAGTCAGATGACTTGAGACTAATATTCAATTTAATTCTAAAGAAATTCGGACTCAGCTAAACCGGCAAAGGAAATCAAGTATGTTCAAGCATTCGATTCAGGCACGGCAAGCCGCAAAACGTAAGCAACTGCCAAATAGTACAATGGTAATTTTGTAAATGTATCATGGGTTCCTTATAATTATAGCATTGGATGTATTATCATCGTAATTAATTAAAGAACTTATTCTCTCCCGTGTATGCACGCAGACTACTGAACTACATAAATTTTGTTCTTATTCATTTTATGTCTTTATTCTTTGGGTCACACTTGTGTGAGACCGTCTCACGGATCCTTGTTCGTGAGACGGGTCGGGTCGGATCAAAGCACCATGCAAATGTCATACTTATATGTGCAAATGTCATACTTATATGCTCAAATATAACACTAATCAAGAATCCAATTTTTGTTACTTATAAGAGAAAAAGTAATACATTTTTCATAATAAGTAATGTTGACAAGTGCCTCTTACTTATAAGGACAAATATAATACTTTTGAGGACAAATGTAATACTTTTAAATCGAAATGTAAAAGTATTGTATTTTCCCTTTAAAGTATCACATTTACCCTTATAAGTAACAAAAATTTTATTCCTGATTAGTATTACATTTGAGCATATAAGTATGACATTTGTGCATATAAGTGTTACATTTGCACCCCGACCCGACCCGACCCGACCCATGGTGAGACGGTCTCACACAAGTTTTTGCCTTATTCTTAATATCTTGTTCTCGTTTTTTCCTCAACAGATTTTATTAAGGAAACATCTTGCACAATTTGGTTGATGAAAGTCAAGGAAAAAAATGAGAATGACAATTTTCGTTCCAGATACAGGGGTTGATGAAAGCCAAGAAAAAAATGAGAATGATAAGTCAACAATTTTCAATCTGGATTATAGGAAAAACATTGATTTTTTTATTGTCATAAAAGGAATCGATTCATAAATAATTTTAAAAAAAAATTTAAATTTTTTTTTTTATAATTTAAGGACAAAAATGCAAAATAATTTTTTTTTCCAGAGATTAACAGTATATGCTACATGAAATGCTGCAAATATCCACTAGTGATAATTGGATTTGGAGCATGAAGACATGATTCCCCAATATGCAAGAAGGTGCGTACTTTAATTTATGTAGCGCAAAGATACACACAATATACCCAGACACCAACGTTGCGCTGGTGCGAGATGTCGACATGTCGTTTGACGTTAGCATTCTAATTCAATAGTAACAAATGCTTCATCTTTACTCTAATTTACTCAAATTCGCTTTCATTGATTAAAAAAAAATGTATTTTTAATGAAACTCATCTTGTAATTATAGCTAATAATAAATCATAAAAAAAATAAATAAGTCTAGATTGTCCATAATTGATTAACTCAAACAAAGAAGACTATTAGGCAACTTCATGAAAAATTGAACTTAAAACATTGTGATTACGATCTGATTGTACTTTGTATATAGTATTTTAATGTGCACTAGTAGATTATACTTCATGTTTTAGGAGTTGTACTTTAAGTATAACATAATAAGGTACGACTCAACAAAGCCCAAGTACAACTTTAAATAATATAAATATAACAAACATGCATTCAATCAAATTGTGGATAATAAAGGATTTTGGGGATCTACAACTAGGTCTTCAAATGTTCGATACTCTTCCAAGTGGCCTTCGTCTAATCCAAATATATGGTCGATTATTGTATTAGTGTGGTCTTGTCATGCATGTTCCATGTAGTCGATTCGTGTTTCTTTCCATTGTATCGAAACAAGAAATAGAAGCCAAGTATGATATCTCAAGATGAAATCAATTGAGAATATGCTATTTTCTAAGATGCTATTAAATACTCCGTATAAATCATTGAAAAACAAATATTACTTTCCTTCCATATACTTTGTCGGGTCAGGACGGTGGGGGCCTTGGGGTTGAGAACTCAACCTTTTGGGAGCAAAGAAATAGAAGTATGATATCTCATAATCTCAAGATGAGATCAAATGAGAATATGCTATATTCTAATGTGGTATTTAATATAAATCATTGAAAAACAAATATCACTTTTCTTATATTCCGCATTTTCACAATGGTATAATAAATAACTAAGTTATAATCCATATCAAATCATCTTCTAATCCTTTTTTGATAGCATACAAGATTAATTAAGAATTATATTGAATTGGTTCAAAGGATCCAATATAACAACTTAAGATTTGAAACCGGCCTTTTGTGTCTCCAAGTAGACAAGCTAATAAGGGTCATTACAACTAAGAATCTATAAAGACTATAATTAAGAACTCTTTAGCACTCGAGAGGCTTCAATATGCTTTTCAAGTAGCTAGCTAAATGGAGTTTTATACACCCATTAATCCTAATTTGCTCGCTGGTGGTAGGTGAATCCTTGTAAATTTCATATTCTCTATGCCACTTATTGAAATATTTAAACTTAGTGGCCTGGATAGTTTTACCGGAAAGTTGATTCTTTGTTGGGGTTGAAAAAGTTCTGACCACCTTTTCGATGATGGGTCAGAAATTTTGACCATTTTACATAATAACACGGTGGTTGAACAATGTTTTTTAAAAAATCTTAAATTTTCAATGATCGAAAAAGTAGTAAGAATTTTACAATTTTTCAGCAATAACCTTATTATTATTATTGCAAACTACAAAATCTTATTTAAAATGAATCGATCGAGTAGTTCAATTTTGTTTTTCTGGTTTTATCATTTTTTTCCTTCAAAGTTATTAGCATCATCAAATAACATACGGTTAAAAATGTAACAAGCTAAGCTAAGCTAATGTGTAATATTTCACTAGTATGTACATACAGTAACCATATCTTTGTGTCTAGCTTTGTAATCTCAATGACCCCTCCACCAGGAGGCTCAAATATAATATGAAGAAAGAAATATAATACGGAGTATATAATTAATATATAATTAATTGCAGATATTTTGCAGTCTCTTCAACTCAACTTTTTTTCCAATTGAGAGATCTACTGCTACACCTCATATTCCAACATTAATTTCTTATGAAGTCACCATGATTCTTTTCATACAGCAACATACACACACAAAGTGCATAGTCTCTCTCTCTCTTCCCCACCCCCGCCAAAAAAAAAA
>CP025648.1:19508107-19549566 GCA_003576665.1 Ipomoea trifida | reverse complement strand
AAAAAAAAAAAGACGTAGAGAATTTCAAGACAAAAAGATGGCTTCCTTCTTTTTTATTATTATTATTATTATTATTATTATTATTATTATTATTACATACTCATTAGAGTTTAGTACCAAAATGGTCCCTCGACTATTGCAAAATTATCAATTTAGTTCTCGACAATTTTTCGTGTCCAATTAAGTCCCTCGACTTTGAAAAATTTAACCAATTTGGTCCTCCGTTTATTTTGCCGTTAAACATCCGTTAAATCAAGACCAAATTGGTAATTTTACTATAGTCAATGGATCATTTCAGTTAAAAATTAATTACCAATTTGGTCCCTATTTAACGGATGTTTAACGGCAAAATAAACGGGGGACCAAATTGGTTAAATTTTTCAAAATCGAGGGACTTAATTAGGCACGAAAAATTGTTGAGGACCAAATTGGTAATTTCACAATAGTCGAGGGACCATTTTGGTAATAACCTCTAGTCATTATTAATAGAGTAAATTGCACTTTTGGTCCTGTGACTATTGAGGTCTTGTTAACAGATTTGGTCCTTCCGGCCAAATCACCGACCAAATTTGGCCGGAAAAACGTAACCCATTTTAATTTGTTTATAAGTGGGGGCAAAAAGGTCGTTTTACAATGTTTTCTTCTTTCTTGCACCTGCACCTGCTCACCGGCGATAACACAATCCCTGCTCGCGGCGATGACACAATCCTTGCGTTCACAAGATATAATTGAAAAATATGCCATTGAATAAAAATCCTTTAGCAAATCAAATGGACACCTTTGTCGAGTTGCCAAAATTCGTGCACTGGCCATACTTGCGAAGCTTCAATTTAGCCTTGTCAAAGAAATGAGAGCAGAAACACATTTCACCTCATTAAAACAACTAAATTCAACGCAATTCAATCCCATATTCGCAAAAAGTGAATCAACACAGAGTAATTCTTCCACTCCAATTAGTCACTCACCTGATCTTCCCGATGAACCCAATTAACTGAATAAACCTGGCGGCGGAGGCGGAGGATTTTCATGCGGCGTTGCTCATTATTGGGTTTGTGGTGTATAGTGATTCACCTACTGTCACACTAATTATTAATTTTCATTAATAGAATTTATTTCCTCTCTTTTAATTTTCTTGTTTGAGATTCCCCTTTGTAATGTTAAATCTGTTAAATTTCCGGCTCGATGTAAGTCGCGTGTCGAAGGTGACGTTTTCGTCGCTACAGGGAGGGCAGCCTCAGACGATGTCATCTACGAATTATTTTAATTTTAAGGCGTTTGACGAGGAGGGGAACAGGGAGCAGATGGTTACGGATGATGATACGGTTCTGACGAGGGAAGGATCCGATTCGAGGAAGACCCGGCGAATTGAGTCCGGAGGTGAGGCGAAGGAGGCTGACTCGACTTTGCGGAATGAAAACTTTGGGGAGGACTCGTCTGCGAAGACTCTGAAACGGCCGAGGCTCGTTTGGACGCTGCAATTGCACAAGCGGTTTCTGGACGTGGATGGACATCTCGGTATTAGTAAATGGAGAAGAAGAATAAAGGAGGATGAAAAGACCAAAATGCCCCCTTTATTAAACAAATTATAACTTTCCGACGACATTTGGCCGGTGATTTGGCCGGAAGGACCAAATCTGTTAAAAAATGCATAGTTAGAAGACTAAATTGTTACTTTTTAAAGTCGCGTACTCAAATTAACAAGACCTCAATAGTCACAGGATCAAAAGTGCAATTTACTCTTATTAATAGGATTTGATTCATTTGAACCATGCACTCTACCGTTGTTAGTAAAGCAAAGTTCAACTAATTGAACTATACTCCAAATTAAATGAATAAATGCTAGACACAATATATGATTTATAAGCTGGTAAAGGAATTTTAACTCATACTGACCGTTAAGTTGGACTAAGTAATAGTAGGGCCGAGGCAATAAAAATGTAATATTATGGTGGTGTTTGGTAACTAGTTGATGTGATCAACTGGTCACCCTCAAAATGTCAAAGTGGAAAAAATTGTTGTTTTCAGATTTTAAAAAAGAAAATTATATTAAATGTAATATTAAATGTTCATAATTTACATATTAAATGTTCACAATTCACAGTATATAATGTACATGGATATGCCTTGCAACGTGGACTCGAGTCCATGATATAACTATTGAGAACATTATTATGTGCCTTGGGCTCCATTTTTTCCATTTTGAAATGGAGCCTAGGTTCCACTTTTTTTTTTTTTTAATTTTTTTTTAATTTTTTTTATTTTTATTTTAGGGGCGGGAGCTAAGCGCCCGTCTTTCAACCAAATTTAATGTGGGATCACTCCCACATCAAATTACAAAGGGGTCCATAATGTGACTCAAATTTGTCTTTAATTTTTAAAACGTTTTTTTATTGTTATTATTAGAATTATTATTATAAATGTCTTTATAGGTCATTTTATATGTAATTAGCTAAGAGTAAACATTTAATTTATCAAACACATTTTTACAATCAACCAATGTTATCAGCTAATCAAATAGCTAACCGAATAAAATTAACTACAGTGTATATCAGCTAACTCAATTAGTTATCAACTAACATTCATTTGCCAAACACCCCCTATAACTTGAAAAGGGGACACTCGACAATTTGTACCTTTTTGTCTCAATTGTGTATAAATTGACAATTTTGCAATTAGATACAAGACTTGCAAGTGCCTCTAAACCCCTAAACTTTACCTTGAAAAGTTAATTAAGCCTTAAACTTTTAAAATGTACAATGAAACACATAAACATATTATTTTGAAGCATTGAATCCCAACAACTGGTTGGTGACCTTTAATTGCATATCACTAGGATTTTGGTGATCCTCAAACCAATTTTCGATGAGATTTTGAGGACAAACAACAACGTCACAGTGACCATCAAATGGTTTCGTTTGGAGAAGGCGACCAAGTTGATTGCACCTTCTAACGGGTTGCCTTCTCTTTTGATTAGAGAAGGCAGACCAACTAGTTGCCTTCTCTTTCGATTAGAGAAGGCAACCAGTTGGTCCTTGCCTTCTCCGGTAGACGAAAAAGGGGACGAACTTGGTCGTCTTCTTTAGTCACTAGAAAAGGCAACCAAGTTGGCAAGTTGGTTGCCTTCTCTAAACGCGAGCGGCGACCATTTGACAGTTGCACGTCACTGGTGTTCGTCCCGAAAACTCTTCAAAAATTTGTTGGAGGCTGGCTGAAGTGTTCAAAGGGTGGTCGGAGTTTGTTAGAGAGTCATCGAAGCCCAAGTGACCTGTAATTACAAGTCACCAACCGATTTTTGGGCTTTTGTGCTCCAAAATAATACGTTTATGGGTTTAATTACAACTTTTAAAAGTTCAAGGGCCTAATTGACTTTTCGAGTACATTTTAGGAGCTTATTTGACCATTTTCCCTACATGTTTTTAGATGTCTTCATCGCTAATTTCATATGCCTTTTATATGTTACCAGGCTTAACCAGTAAAGTAATTTTTTCAGTCAAAATATTTGCGTCATGCATGGACAGTGCCACAACAACCTCGTGTAATAGGTCATTGACTATTAAAGAACATTGCACTCTTCAGGCATGACGTGGAGTTCCGTGTAACCGCGCAACATCCTCCAGCCTTGCATGACCCACCTACCCCAGGCCCAACCTTCCTTCGGGGAAAAGAAAAAAAAAAAGAAAAAAAAAAAGAAAAAGGATATATATGTTCATATTAGAAAAGTAGGACATTATTGAAAAGACTTGCAAAGAGTTCTATCCTACTTACATTTATGCTTAAGCAACTCAAATCTCTTTCACTCAAATTAACGCATTTTAATGTAAATGTTTTCTTTAAATAAGGTAACCAATAATAAAATAAGGTAATTAATTTAATGTAAATGAATAATTATGGCCAGATTCTTTTCTAAAGAGATGAATTAAGAATAACTTCACTAAAACAAAGTCAGCTAATCCTCCAATTAAAGGACCATTTAGATTCTTCCATGTATCTCAAATGGCATAATTATCCTAGTTAATGTTTGGTAAGTCTACTAATATACCTTTTAATTTTTTATTATTTTACGTGGCACCCATTCTCAAGTAATGAATTGGTTAATAGTAAAACTACATACACTTACCCTCGCTTTTTAATTTACTCATTTTTACTTCAATTCATATTCACAGGTTGATATAAGTATTTATTTTAAAAAGAAAAAAAATGAATTACAATTTTTATAATTATCATTTTTTTATTTTAAAAAAATGTCAAAAGAGTTTTATCCATTGGAAATACATTTATCATTTTTGGTTAATTAATGAACAAAATAATGGAGTAGAGTGTAGAGACAAAATATTCTTAACCCGAAAACACGTCTGCGGGGACCCGTGTTATAGGAACAGAATAAATTGAAATTGCATTTCCAGTCTATGTCGTGGTATATGATGGATTACTTGCTTCAGGGAAGGGCATCCGAGTGGAAAATTGTCCCTCCTTTTCAACAATTTTATCCACACACTACTCATACTCTATTTCATTATTTAAAAAAAAAAAAACTTTTAAAAAGAATGATTAAGTAGGTAAAGCAGTATTATAATATTAAAAAGCCATGAGTTTAATTATTGATAACATTTTACAGATCGAGTCATTCGCATAGGATAAAGAGGGGTTTACCCAACACTATACTACTTAAGGGTGTGCAGGAGACAAAACATGTTCCTATGTAATTCACAAAAGAAATAAATGACACTAACAAAATCTTATATAACAGAACAGGTTCAATTCTACCGGACAGAGTATTGACAAGAATCGAACTTCAAAGACGTTAATTTGTTGAGCTCGTGACCCTTATCGTGAAGTCAATATGGAATTAAGGAAGAGACTTGGAAAGCTAACAATACTTTGAGGATGGCATCAAGGAAACAGTGAATTAAACCACAATTCAATCAAGAATCAATCCACTACTATACGTACGTCCTTGAATTGCAACCAACACCTACTTTTACTATATCCTCCTCCTCCTCCTATATATATAGTCTGTCGTCTAGCCTCGATCGCCACCGCTATAAACTTTACTTCATCACTGCGTACCAATCTATCTAAGCACGCAATCAATTCTCATCCTCATCCATGCACTGTACTCTCACCACCATTTTCCTCCCATCTCCCGCTATAAATACCCCTCCAAACCTAACAAACCACTGAAATATCTACTTTCATATGTAAATTAAATCTGATTTCATTGCAGACGGAGATCGAAGATCGATCGAAGAAGACGATCGAAATTCCATTGAAAAAATGCGACCAGCACACAACGAGACTTCGGCGGTGGGTGCTGCGACCGGAGTTCATCGCTGGAATTCGCCGATTCCTTACCTCTTCGGCGGCCTGGCTGTGATGCTCGGACTCATAACCCTAGCATTGCTCATTCTGGCTTGTTCTTGTTGCGGCGGCGAATCTTCTAGAGAAGGCGATGAGAGTAACCGTGGCCGTCGCGATCAGAAGCCGGCGGCCGCGCCGGAGAGCGTGATGCAGCTGGAAATGGAGCCTAAGTTCGTGGTTATCATGGCCGGAGATCATAACCCCACCTGCCTCGCTAAGCCTTCTGCTCGCCGCAGTGAGGAGGTTTGATGGATCGTATAGTATAATTACATTCCTAATTAGTCCATAATTACTTTTTAAAAAATCGGTGTATTTTATGCCTTTATTATATTGTTTTATTTTTTTAAAGCGAAAATATGTAATTCACTTGTGTATATAAGAATGAAGAAATTTTGACATATTTAAAAATTAATGTTTGTTAAGTATATACTTCATATGATATCTCTCTTATTTTACGATCATGTTTACTATTATTAGATAAATCAAACCTGTATTCTATACTATTTTTAATAATTTTTTATATGTAATAATATTTTTAATACAATTTCTAAATATATAAGTTTGATATACTAATACTAAATTAAATATTATAAAAATTAATTTGTAAATAATTTTAGTTAAGAATTGTTAATCAATTCAAACATATATAATGAGGTGAAGGTAGTATATTTTTTTGGTGCATGCCTTGATTGATAATTAAAAAAAATGATTAAAAGTATAAGGTTTGTGGTAAAATTTTGATTTTTCAACAACTTTGAGGATTAAAAAAAATGTTTATTATATTTTCTCATTTTTTTTTTGAGAATCTCAATTTTATTATTAGTCGAAAGTGGTTGACACACTAACCACCAACAAATTAAAGGCGGTCGAATAATATAGAATAAATGATTAGACTCGTCAAGAGAATATTGGGTTGTAAATATTTTTCAATCATCAAGTCATCAAGAATATATAAAAAGAAGAGAAAAAAAAAGTATGTTTGTCAAAAATAAATTAGTAAGGACAACTACAATAGTGATTTTTTGTGAGATTTTTTAGGTTCTAATGTTTATGTGGAAGAGAGAGTGAGAGGAGAGAGAATAATTGAGATTCTTGCAGAAAAGGCTAGATTCTTGTATCCGCAGTGGACCGCAACCATTAAAGAAATGTTTGCCTCGCGTGAGGTGCAAATCTTACGCTTAGCCAGGCACATGCACTGCACGCACCCAGTAAATCTTTACTCCTCAAAAGCTATGCCTATCGTGGATGCTTTAAGGGCATCCTAAATTAAAAGAAAACAAATCTTTGGCTACGGCTTCCCCATCCAACCGGACGAAGAAGCCCGCCTTGACTTCTTCGTCCAGTTGGACAGAGAAGCAGGCCATGGCTTCTCCGTCCAACTAGACAGAGGCCTGCCTAGTTTCTCCGTCCAAGTTGGACGAATCTATTGAGGAGAAGCGCTGGCAATCTTTGTGTTTTTTTTTTTGTAATGTAAATTATTTTTGTAAATTCAATTTTACTTGATATTATCTTGAGTTTACCTGTAAAATGAGCTAATTGCACAAACTTAAGAAGTTATTGACTAAATTGTACAAAAGTGAATAGATTAAGAAACTAATTAAAACTTTTCTTAGTTGAAGGACTAATTACACTTTAGCCTATAGTTGAAGGTCTATTTGACCTTTATCCCAAACATTTATATTCAATAATATTTAAATCTATATATTAAATATTCATAAGTCGCATGTAATAACATATGACGATTAGAATTATGAGTTAATTTCATTTTTGTTCATAGATTTGTGGATGATAATCCACTTTAATTTAAGTCTTTTTTTTATTAGAGCATCCATGTTTTGTCTTAGTATTATTTTGACATGACTATTTTTTTGTCCTTTATCAACAAAACAGTTCAAATATCGTTAAATACAGGGGCATTTCGGTATTCAGTTATGAATTCTTTTTCAAAAATAAATATAAAAAATATAGTGGTTCAACGTAACCTACTTTGTATAAAAAAAGATTGAAATGTCTTTGTATTTAACGACATTTTAGCGATTTTGATGAAGGACTAAAAATGGTCATGCCTCAATTTTTTTTGGTAAATTCACCTGGTCTTTTTCCATCTGTTTAATGGTCCGGGTCCTCGTTACTTGTGACAATCAAACCCGGATTCTCTTAAAGTTCTTCCCAACAAAGAGAGCTCACTTGCTACCCCATTAAGTTACGGTCATATCACATAATACTAGAACTAAATGATAATATTCTAATAAAGAAAGACTAAAAATAGACTGTCACTTATAAATCTATAACAAAAAATGAAATTAACTATAATTATATTTCCCTTTCAATCAATAGCCAAGGTAGAATAATACGTTTCGTGAGATTTAGGTGATATAATCATAGAGCGCGGGAATATATTTCTGGAAGAATCTTGGAAACACCATGCCATAGCTTTGACCTTTTTTACCAGCTTTTTTTGTTAGTTTGATTTATGGAAAATTTTGTAATTATTACTCAAATATTTGTTTCGAGTGAAGTCGGCTAACATCATTGTTATTAAAGGTTGATTTAGAAACTTAAAAAATATTTTTTAAAAAATCATTTTTAGAAATTATTTTCTTAAAAATAATTTAATTTTATAATATTTGGTGGAAAGTCAGAAAACTATCTTTTTCTATTTTACTAAAAATATTAAAAAAAATTATATTTGATTCATTTTCCTGAAAATCAACCTATTATTTATAATAATAATAATAATAATAATAATAATAATAATAATTAGTGGTTGTGGTGGTGGGGAGTTGACGCGCGACGGACACCGTTCCGTCCGTCCAATCCCGTTATGTGTAATTCTGTGTGTTTTTATGTGTAATTCTATGTATTTTATTCAGATATTATGTGTATTCTAATATATAATTTTGTACATTAATGATTTGAATGTCATGCCTCATGAAACATAAGTGATAATACTTAATCTTATGATTATGTGTCTTCTATTTAGCGTTTATGTATATTCTATTATATAATTCTATACATTAGTAATTTCAATACCATACCTCATGAAACAGGAATGCTAATACTTAGGGTAGTGATTCTTTTGAGTGTTTGTGTATTCTAATATATAATTCTGTGCATTACTAGTTTCCAATAGCATACACAAAATCTGTGTACGTAAATAATACACACAATCCGTGTAAAGAATACACAAAATGTCAAAACATAATGCACATAAAATTGTCACACACGTACACATAACTGATCTTAGTGTTTGCACTACTCCAATGGTTAACACATATAATCAATAATAACCATAATACACATAATTAATAACCATAATGTACATAAATGATAACACCAAACACACAAACACATAAGAACCTACGCATAACTCATCTTACACTACTCAAGTGATTAACATACATAATTGAAATGGATGTACAGAACTTGTGGCCAGAATACACAGAATGTCTAAACAGAATGCACAGAATATCACAAGATACACAGAACTCATCTTATATGTTAACAACCGAACGGGAAACGAGATTTCTAAAAAAGCCATTAATTAAAAAAAATTAAAACAACGTCGTTTTAAATCAGAGTGCACAATGCATTATGCACCATGATCCACGATATAAATTGCCACCCAAAACCGGCAAATTAGGTGGACCTGGGTCCAAAACTACGTCGTTTTTGTTTTTTTTTTTTTGTTTTTTTTTTTTTTTTTTGGTTTTTTTAGTAAACATATTGATGAATATAGAGTTGTCCAAAAATGTGTGAATGTAGAGGTTTCAAAGTGTGAATGTAGAGTATAGAAATCGTGAATGTAGATTTATGATTGTGTGAATGTAGAGTTGCCCAGAAATGTGTGAATGTGGAGGTTTCAAATTGTGAATATGGAGTATAGAAATCGTGAATGTAGAGTTATGCATTTGTGAATCTGTAATAGAGTTAAGAAGTTCTAGCAACTTGTAGCCCTGTAATGTGTGAATGTGGAGTTCTCAAATTGTGAATGTGGAGTATAATTGTGAATGTGGAGTATAGTGTATGTGAATGTAAAGTATAATTACTAAATATATAATCTTGTAATGTGTGAATGTGAAGTTTACAAATTGTGAATGTAGAGTATAGTGTATGTGAATGTAGACCCAGGGTCCACGGCATAACAACCCCCAAAACCCGACCTTATTCCATTTTTAACAAGCTGGAAACTACCCATTTATGAATTGGGCGGGCCTAAAGTGGTTTGGCCATATGTGACCCGAAACCCTACAACCCAATTATCGGCTTGCCCAATTCAATTGGCCGACAACTCAAAGTTGGCCCAAGAATACCAAGAGAATGAATTAGCTCATTACACTTTGAAAGCAACTTGGTCATGAATATAAGAAATACTTTCTTACATATCAATAAGAAATTTCTCTACTTCAAGAAATAGTTGGTACTTGGTATTCAAGGGATAGATTTTTTATTTTTTATTTTTAAAATAAAACTGACCTTATTACATTGTAGTATCTGTTCATTTAATGACCTTCTATGTAGGAGGGTCATTAGATGTCATCTGAGCACAAGGTGCTTGGCGGTATTCAAGGGATAGATAGAGAGTGAGAACTCGCAATTGAAATTTGGTAGATGGAGTGTGAAATTCACTCTGGTAGGTTTCTTGTGGATAATGGCACTAGTCCTTCAGCTTAAAAGATTGTTGAGTTACCGTAATTTACCCGCCCTTTCACAATTACATCAAGCTAGAGTGTTGGGACCCTAGAAGTGAAGGACTTAGCCTATTAAAGGTGAAAAATTGTTAGATGTACGATGAAAAAAAGAGTATAGAGTACTCCTTATCAACCAATGTTCGATAAACACATACAACATTTTTCTCTCTCCAATTATACGTTGTATATTGCGACATTAATAAAATTGTATATCGCAATAGATTAAAAATGAGTCTCCGGTCTCTTCATATATAAATCTGTTTTTTTTTTCTCCTCTTATATTGTTTTCAATCAACAATTTATCTTATTAGACAAAATTTGTTCTGCGAGATTCTTGATTTGGTCACAATTTTCAAATGAATTGTTACTTAAAAAAATAAAATAAAGTCAAGTGGTATTATTATTTTAAAAAATAAAAAAACCGCGTCATCGACAGTTAATCAGCTTAATCTCTACACTGGCAGGTACTAAATCTATGCTAATAATCACCACTTAATCTCACATCCATTCATTTCCTCTCTAATCTCATCATGAAGAAATCCCAATACCCACTTCTTATGCTCATCTTCTCACTTTTCTCTGTCATCATCACTTCCTCATCCACTCAATTCAAACTCCAAATATCCACAAACGCCTTCACAATGCCTGCAATTACGCTTCCAACACTGGCGAGGCATGTTATCAACTTCGGGGGTTCCGTCTCCGACGGCTGCTACCGCCAGCGCCGCCGTTGGTAGTGGAGATTGATCGGAGATATAGGGTGGATAAAAGAGTAGTCCCTACTGGCCCTAACCCTCTCCACAACCGATAGAGAGGGGGTCCAATTTCGCAGAATATAAAGCAGATACAGATTGTAATAAATGATAAATTAAGCACATTGAGTTTTTTTTTTTTTTTGAGTGCTACTGACTCTGTTACAATGCAGTCTCTGTTCATAACTACTTTTCCAACCTACCGAAGAGATAGCAGCCTCCCCACTGAGGCTCAAACCTACCCTTTTCACATCGGGGTGCAATGGAGGACTACTAAACTACAAGGTCAATGGCTTGACAAAACAAAATTAGTTGTATTGACAAATGTTCATATATAGTAGTTAACTTGGTAGCCATAATATTTAATATCAATTTTGTGTTCTAAGTTTGAGCCGACAGCTTGGATTGTTTTGACAAATTTTGTTATAATTAGCAATTGCCTAATAACTTGTTGGCACCCAAGATGAAAAATTTCCTATCTATGGGCTAACATAAGTTTTCTTTTTTAAGTAGAACCACACTCTTTATACTCGGTTTAGAGGTGTCTGGTTGTATAATAATGCATGTTTACCTGTCAATTCTTGAAATTATTTTTTTCATACTACATGTACTTATATTTGTAGGGATGAGCTAGTTGAGACTTGATAGGCTGGTTTAGGATCACATCCCAAGCTATATACTAGACTAGAGCCAATTTGAATTGATGGTATAGAAGGTTAAATGTTTATATTATTCTAAGATTTGACGAACACTTGTTAAACAGGATAAAGATTTACTCAATATATACTACTCGGAAACTTAGCTTATTCCAAGGATGACATGCATGCACATATTCTAATTAAGTATATATCTATCATAAATGTCTGGTGCTGATTCAGTGATGCACGCAAAAGAGACAAACTTGTAGAATCTATTTGTGATGCAATCAATACCTATGAATCTGAGTGGCATGACCCACTTGGGATTGGCGGAATTCAACTAACCTTAGCTTTTCGAGCATGACATAATAGAACTGATAAAGAAGAGTAGATATGAAGTGAAAACCCAAAATAATGAAGGGCCTCCGGCCATTGGAACAACAAAAGAGAACAACAAAAGAGACAAGCTAGGGGAAAATAGTACAGAAATTCCTTATTCACGCCGGCCATCCTGTGATTCGTTGTGGCAGCTAGCGATCACAGGGCGGCAAGGTAAGTAGGGTCATTAATATTAATAATGTGAGGGATCCAGGGATCCCAAGGCCGTGGGGTAAGTAGGGTCATTAATATTAATAATGTGAGGGATCCCAGTAGTGAGCATGTGACGAAGCTCGGAAGCTTCCTCCTTGAGGTGAACGTTCTCCTGAACCACCTGCTCGTGGCTCTCGGCCACGTGGTTCAGCTTGCCCAGCAGCTGCTGGTTCTCGTTCCTTAGCCAATTCACCTGCGTCCACAGCTCGTCCAGGTGCTTCTGCTTCCGCATGCGCGACCGCCGCGCGGATTCGCGGTTGGAGATCATTCTTCTCTGCCGCCTCTCGTTCATCAGCTGCTGCTCCTCCGCCTCGTCCGAGGTTGAGGCGCCGCTGCTGCTGATGAAACATGCTGGGGGATTGAAGTCTTGGAGTTGAGCCATCTGGTGGAGATGATGGTGCAGAGGGTGGTTATTGGTGAGGTGAAATGCGGATGTGGTGGTGGTGTTGGTTGATGATGAGGCGAAATGATGGCCGGGAGGATAGTAATATTGGTGATTTGGGTTCGAAGGGAGAAGGTTATGAGTGAAGAATTGTGTGTTCTCATCGCTGGGTTGCATGGCGGAATAGTGCTATACTTTGCAGGCAGGGTCTGCAGAAACACAGACCGAGTCTGAATGTAATGAATTGCCTTGGAAGAAGCTGTTGGATGGCGAATGGAGACTTGGAGTTGAGAAGTCCTTTTATAGCTTGGTGAAAAGGTGGTAGTGCATTCTCCAACATGAGTTAATAACTCTAGCTGTTTTGTTAGTCGTGGTAAAGTGTAGGATTTAATTCTTTTGATTTACATATCGGAAAGTTTGTTACTTTTATTTAAAAGTGCGTTCTAAATGGCTTTAACGGGTAAAAAACCATGATGTAGGTTATAGCTTAACAAGAGTTAATAGCTCTACTTCGCTAGCAGTTTGAGAGTGTATGGTTTGACTCTGATTCACGACCTTACAGCAAAGTCAGCATCTACTACTCGAAAGTGCGTTTGAGTAATCCTAGCCGGTAAAATATCACAAAGAGGTAAATCAGTCTAGTTTGCTCGTAGCTAATCGATTCAAACCAAGGAAATTCATAGACAACCCTCAGAGAATCAAACTTGAAACCTTGTGGTGACTAAGTTAACTAGGGCTGGGTAGGGTTTAACTCTAGCTACTGGGATATGAGATTGGGCGCCATATGTTAGGATTTAGGAACACTAGCATACAAAAGGGAGCAACATGTTTCGCAATTTAATTTAGAGCAAGGGAAAGTGGGAATTCTTGGAGTTGGGGTTTGGATCCTTTTGAAAAGGGAGCAGGCCCCCCCATATTATCAAGTTGGAGAAAGTTGAAGAACAGTAGAGTTCCTTAAAGATGAGACACCAGACTGAAGTTGAGCATGTGCATGCACTCATACACATAATGGCAATCAAAGTAAATGTTCATCAGATCAGAGGTCCATGTTCATTTAATTTGCATCCACCATAGACCCAATTCAAAGATTATCTGCACAAATCACATGTTTCTTTTGCATAACCTAGTACTAAACCTTAATTAACAATCAAATCCTAAAGCAGAATAGTGTTAGTTGAGATATGGATGGTGGAAGAATTGAAGAGATGGTGTGTAGTCTGGAATTGAGACTTCCACTACCAAAAAGAAAATGCATATATATATATATATGATATGATGCATCCTGAACCAGAAGAACTCCCATGAACCCCAAAATGCCCTCCCCCTTAGCTTCTTCATTGTGGGTTAGGTTGAGTGCGTGGACTGGATAGTCAACAATCTTATTAGACATGTTTTGACTCTTGTTTCTTTTCTTGTCTTCAACAATCCCCCTCTCCCCCCACCCCCCTTCCCCCCATATATAATATGAGTGATTTATGTGGTGAGAACACTACACATCATTCTTCACTGTACTTGTATTCTTATGCAGGCCATTTAGTTGCTGCCTGGCCGGAGCCAAATTTGAGTTGGTCAGCTATGAAAAGCCTATATTAGTTTACCTCTTTGTGGTTCGTGCACACCATCAGAGCTCGGGTAATGGTTGCAGGTTTCTCTCGTCACTGAAAAATGGAAAGTAGTACTTGGAAATGTTTCTCTAAACTAACCTATGAGGTTTACCAAGTGTACAATTTGTGTGAGATTTGAACTTGTCAATTGAGATCGAGTCTGAAGTTCCTCATGCATGCTCACCTCCTAGTTAAATTACAAATGACATTTCGTTTAGTCCAGCTTTGATATAAAATTGAATGACGCAGCGTGTTCTATTTCAACAAAAAGTTTAATTTGATGGTGCCGATCATTCGCGGTTTCTATTCTTGAGACCAAATATTGGTAGGAATTGTTGGCTGTTTCTATTCTTTCAGTAAACAAACATCAAATTCTGAATTAGGTGCCCTATGATGACATTCTCCTTTTGGAAAAAGCCCAATGCAAGCTGAGGGTGGATAGGGCACTGTCCTTAAAAATGTGAAATAACAGGATAAGGTATATCTAGATTTTGAATGGTAATCTGTTTGGTTTTACCAAATATACCCCTGAAAGTGCTGGTCTGGCTCATAAAGAATTATCATGGAAATTCAGAACACAGTATCTGGGAAGGGAATCTAACACAACAGCAGTGCCCTAGACATGAGGCCAGTGCCTTGCACTGAGGGGTACTTGATGTAATATTATCTTGACCGTTTTGATATGAAAGAAAAGCTCTTTTGGTGTTGTTGAAAGGACAGGCGTCCCTTTGTTTAAGGACTAATCCTATCCCATCAAGTCACCAATATTACAGGAGACATTCATATCTCGTAACATAAAATCATAAAATTAATACAGTTGAATTTTGATCAGATTCTATTATTTGAGACAAATAAGGCAATAGTTTGAAGGTATTTAAGAGTAGTAGTAGTTCAAGAAACAGGGGTATACGATAAGATCTTTGCGGTGGACCCCATGCTCCTATCTTACACACACTGGTGGGTGGCGTGTGCACTGCCTCTGCCAATTGCCACCAGTCAGCTCAACCTAAGGCCCCAACAAATATATTGTCAAGATTTTTGCCCTAAACAACACCACTTGCAGTTTTGACAGTATATATTCTCGAGATAAAATATATTTTTTTGCAAATTTGATAGCAACTAACTGAACAAGAATGTGAAACTTTTAACTCGAAACACATTGTTGGTTTTACGGTCACGGGGTAGTCAGACGGCGGGCCAACACAACCGTAAAACAAGGAAGAAATGATGAGAGAAAATTGAAAGAGTAATTGCAAGAGAATTGATTTCAGAACTCGTTTCATTATGCACCAGATGGGTATTTATACAAGATTTACATACCTTAGAAAGAAAAGAAGGAAAATTAACAAATTTGAATTTAGAAAAGCGTTCCAAATCGCCATACTTCTTGCCTAATATTGAAAAAAAAAATTCTACGCAAAATCTGGATAAATCTCTGAAGATCTTCATTTAACCTACCTCTGAGTGCCGCAACGCCAGGTGGGCAACAAGACTGCCGAGCCCTTCTTGTCATCTGGGTAATGTGGCCGAGCTGTGGGCTCCTGGTACCGGGGCATACTCCAGACCTGATACCTGGGGATATCCATCAACTAGGATGGCAGGATGTGGCTCACAAATTTGTGGATTTGTCAAATGTATGACCCATTTGTGCACCCCACTCAAGTGACCTATGCAAATTTATTTTTCTTTCATGGGTAGTGAAGGCACATCATTTCCATTCTACAATCATGTGCCTCTCTGCCCAATCAATCTTTTGTCCCAATTGGTTGGGAGACTCCAGCTGATAATCGATTTGCTCCATTCTCGTATACTCCCAATTTCCACAGTACTTGCATCATTTTAGTTCAATGTTTGATTGATTCATTTGAATCCTTAGCAGCATGATATTCTTTATACAAGCATGTTAAGATCCCACTCCACTAACAATATAGCTAATAAGGTTGTTTAATTTGGCCACCCTGAAAAGGGTGGTTGAGTTCTCGTACCAAGAGCGAGGTTTACTCAGTGTGCATAATCAAATAATGATTACGTGTTTCTCTCGTCATTCAAAAATAAGGTTATTTGGTCATTTAAAGCAAATGGATTTTTCTATTCTTTTTAAAATAAAACTTTGAGTTTGAATCTTGTATTTGAAATAAAACGTTGCTAATAACTAAGCAACTTGTGACAGTTGTTAAGCGAACTTCTAATAATGTAACTATATGTCAACTATACAGGTTCAACTTGAACAGGGTCTGGATTAATCTCATAGTAGTAAGGATACTGGATGTGGTACACTAAAATAAATAAAAAGTTGCTCGTTTAGGGTTTCAATAGTAACTCAACTTCATATTAATCTAAACTGAAACTCGATATCGAGAATCTCTTAGGGTGTGTTTGGGAACCCGGAAAATGACTTCTGGAAGTCATTTTCCGGGTTTCCCATGTTTGGCACCACTTGGAAAACCCAGTCAACGGAAAATGATTTCCGTTGACTGGGGAAAATAAGGCCAATTTGGGGGAAAATGACTTCCCCCAAATTTTGGGGGAAGTCATTTTCCCCCAAAAATACAGCGTAGACCATCTATGGTTTCCGGCGGCGCCGGAAACCAGAGGGGGTTTTTTTTTTTTTTTTTTTTTTTAAAATTTTGTTATGATTTAAAATATTATTTTTATTTTATTATAATAATTTTAATATTTTAAATAATATAAAAATATGTATATTTATACAATTCTACCCATTTTCCAGAAAACTAACCAAACACCCAAAGACAGTTTTCTAGAATACATCCAAACACGGAAAATGAATTGATTTTCCGGAAAATAACTCATTTTCCAAAAAACATTTTCCAGAAGTCATTTTCCTGCTTTCCAAACACACCCTTATTAGAGTATCAAAAATGCTAATATATAGCTTTTGAGATTTCAACATCTCTGCAAAACTTTATCACCTTAGACTGTAGTTGACAACATTTGCTGACATCTCAACCTGGTTTTAGTTGTGCCAAGGGTGTTGAGACACTATGTTAAGTTTTTGGCAGCTTGCATTTGACACATACAAGGAGCAATCATGCTACTAATCCAAGGTAAGGGAAAACCTTGATGCATCAGCAAAACTAAAGTTGCCAACTTGTGCTTTAAATTAATTTTACTTGAGAAAAGATTTTGACAAAGCATCGCCCTCTTAGGTGGGAGGACCAATGCCTAATACCCACAAGGAGCCCAGTCCACCACATTAGGTGTGACTTCCACACTGCAACTGTCAGGTCTTGATCATGCGTCCTTGCCTAAAATCTATTACTTTTGAGTACTGACTAATTAAGCTGTTTGTGCGGGCGACAGTCATACGCTCTAATCAAGTGAGCTATTGTAGCTTGTTGACATAACTCTCTTAATCATTTTGAAGCTTTGTGGTTCATACTCTACTGGAAGCTATACTGCCAGCAGCATTAAACTAGAGGTGATATGTACCATGGTCTGCAGACATTTAACCTTGTTTACTTGCATGACTTGTTTCTTTGTGCCCTCCTCATCTCATCAATTATGATTATTTGGCCAATTCTTGGTTGACAGGATGAGCATAAAATCATCCAAGATATTACAATAATGATGGTATTGTATCTTCCCAAATTTCTTGTTTTGTCTCAATCCACAATTTAAAAAAAAAAAACACAAAAAAATCCTAATATAACAAGGTTTCTTCATAGAATATAGTTTAAATTAAGGCTGCTGTTTCCCTTCCTATCCCTTTCTTCTTTTGGTGTGTATTACTTTTGTCTGTCTGAGGTTTGGTGAATGGGTAAGAAAGGATGGACTGTTACTTTTCACGTTGTGATGATTCAAACCTGTAATTTAGTAGTTATATAATGGTGTGTATGAGTTTCACTTTCTTTGTGTTTATCAGATTGCATCATCTATCTACTAAGTGCATAGTCATTCATTCAATTTCTGAATGATTGAAGCAAACAGTGTGTAGGTAAATAATATCATGGTTTTTGTGGTAGATGAGATGTCGTGGGTCTTTTTAAGTTTAACTAAAGATCTTAGGTCCTGAGACCTGGGGTCTTAGCAAAGTGCTTTTGATCCCCTTTGAGGTTTTACTCGGCAAGAATAAGGTTAGTCTTAGTGGATGTGATACCCTTTGAGGTCTTACTCAGTACGGACAATATTAATCTTAGTGCGTGTGACATCCTTTGAGGTCATACTCAACACAAATAGCATTAGTCGACTGAAGTCTTAGTGTATTCTGAGAAAATTTGTGGTCTGAAAAAAAGTGTAAAATGTTGCAACTTGCAAGAGCAAATAGTATAATATAAGGTATGATAGAGGATTTGGTCTAGTTCTATAGGCACTAAAAGCTAGGCTAGTAGGCTCACACCCTTATCACCATTGTCTGAAAATGGCATCTTTTTGGCTTATGCTCTTCCTTTTTTTTTTTTTTTTTTAAGGTTGTATTTGTTCAGCAATCGTGATGGTTCAAAGGATATAATCATGGGGTTCATAGATCACAGATAAATTGTTCAGCAACTTGGACTAGGGAATTCATAATCCCCTAGCCCATTGCAGTATTGCACCAAGCCAACCTCTTGACCCAATAGGCCCAGATGGGATCTGTGGCTAAAATGGCCCAGATTGAATGATCTCATATTCAACTTATCTCTACTGGTATAAAATAATCTTTAAAAAAAAAAAAAAAAAAAAACAACAACAACAACAACAACAATTCTTGAGGTAAAGAATCCACTTTCCAAAAAGACAAGCAATCGCAAGACTGTCAAACTAACAAAGAATTATCCCCACACACACATAACTCTGGCCCACTAATTTTTGAGACATAGCTCAACTAGTCAATCAATTTTAAAAGATTGAGAACTCACCAATCGTCAAGGTGCAAGATTCAATTCCTAAAAGTCCTAACTAGTGAGAGTAGTGCCCCCCAAAGCAAAGGTGCCATTAATGTATCTTGGAAGAAACCACCACATGGATGGCTCAGAGTTAACGTGGATGCAGCTAATGATAAGCTTACTAGGGCTACAGGCAAGGATTTTGTTCTGAGAGACTCGAAGGGGGCCTTTGTTTCGGCTAAGGAGGAGAAATGGATGGATTATACCACCCAAAGCTAACTGAAGCAATAAGTGTAAGAGAGGCTCTGAAGTGGTTGAAGAAGATGGGAGCAAGACTCCATCCAAGTAAAAACCGATGCCTTGGTTGTGATTCAAGGACTAAAAAATCTTAACTGTAACTCTTCTTTTGATTTAGTCCTAGAAGATATTAGGAAATTATCTAAAGATTTCTGTGTATTAGCTTTGAGTTTGTCAAATGATCTGCGAACATGGCAGCTCACCTGATTGCCCGGGAAGCCGTGTTCTCTGCCGATTGCAGGAGTGGATTTTTAACCCTCCTGCGTTTCTTTCTGATGTTATTCCATGGAAGCCTATTAATGAATGGGTTGTTTGTGTTCAAAAAGAAAAAGAAAAAAAGTCCTAACTAGTTGTCCAATCAAGAGGGTCTCATAATTTGAGAATCAGCCAATCATAACACGTGAAGTTTCTACGTTAACAAGGGGAAATAAAAAGGAAATGAGGATGATACAAAGTATGTATGCACTATTGCACTGCTAGGCACATGAATATACATTATTATACTCACACATCTTAGAGAACATTAAAGAGAAATATAGACTAGATGACTGACAAAGAAAGTTTTCAGGACATGACCAAGTCTTTTTCTGCTAACTTTCAAAGCAATAATAATTCTCCAGAACTTACACATGTAATGTAAAAGTTAAAGCTGCATGATTGCACAAGTATAAGTGGAATCCATGGCAGTTTTCAGGTAAAATTGTAAAACACGGAGCCATAGAGGAATGAAAGCAAAAAAGCAGACATCAATTTCTGCAATTCATACAGTACCATTAACATTTCAATGATCCTAACACGCCACAACTTTTTAGGAATCAGGCTCACAAAACTGTTTAATCTCTCATCTTAACTTATCCACAGAATCTGTATACTAGCATTACATGTCACATAAAGTAAAAAAGGGGAAAAATAATCAACATCTTTAGCAAAACAAGGTATTCACAGTTCAGATATAAGATATTCTCTTCTCTTCTACACAAAGAAAACATATCTCTCAAGGTAAAACTTCAAAATTGTATCTAACCTCAAAGTCATTGAGGGGATTTGTGTGCCTTTGGTGTTTCTTCTTCTCATATTCGGCATCATCTGTGGGCAACTCATGGCGGCAAACAGGGCACGTATTGCGAATGCTTAGCCATGGCACAATGCAATCGCGATGGTAATGGTGGGAGCATGGCAGCCTATTGACAGTCTCTCCAACCAAGATATCATCTTTACAAACTGCACAGGAAACCTTGCTTTCGTCGCCCTCGCCTGTGAGGATCACAGAGGGGAGATTATCAACTATGTGTTTGGCAGCAGGAGGGCTGCCCTTCAAGGCTCCATCTGAGAATTGCCCAAACAGGGGGTCATGATCTGCTGCATAAATGTAATCATCGTGAATGTTTAGGTATGAAACTTCACCATCAATAACATCGCTCTCCAATTCCAGGTGTCTTTCCAGATTGTTCACTGCCAATAGAACTTCCCACTCCAGATTCCGTAGTTCCTCCTCTTCTTCTCCATTCTCTGAAATTGGATTCTCTCCTTCGGAAGAGGTTATCCCCGAGGAAACTGAAATCTCTTCGATTCGATCGATCAATGAACTCAAATTCTCCCTCTCCTCGTCCCGTTCATTCACTTCTTCCCACTCAAATTCTTCGTCTTGATCGTTAAACCGGACACACTCCCGCAAGCTTCCGTTTGGATCACTAATGGCGGATTGAACGTCCGCATCTTCAGAGTCCGATTCCGATTCCATCCCCACAACTCGGAGGCCGTGCGATTCAGAAGAAAGAACGACCGCATCGAATTCACCCAACCCTAACTCGACAGGGACATTTGCGCTTGCGCCATTGAAGACACCTCCAAAAACCCTATCCACGTCATCCGATACGGGTCCATCTCGGGGCTGGAACAAGTCCGTTACGAAACTCACTTCTTCCTCGTTGCTGTAGAAGAAGGGATTCGGGAACTGGAAGGAGGCCGACCCATCCGAATCGGACTTCTCGGACTCGGAGTCGGATAACGGATTCGGGTCGAAACTGAAATCCACAAATGGAGGGTTGTAAAATGCGGGATTGGGAGGCGAAATGTAGTCGTAATCGAAGATGTAGATGTTGGGCTCCTCCTCGTCGACGACAAAGGAAACGGCGTCAGCCGTGGATTGTTGACGGCAGCGGCGATGGAGACTCGAAACGTCCGCCATTAGAGAGAGGAAAAAATCTTAGCTTTGAAGTTTGCTGCTTTGATTACGAAGAAAGAAAAGGGCAGTTTTTGGATTTGCTTATACGTTTGTTGTTCAATTTCAAGCTCATTTCTCGCTTCTCTTCACACGTTGTCAGGTATTGGGTGGTTATTTTGACAGGTATTGTTACTTGATGGTGTAACAAAACCGGACCACACAAAAAAGTGCTCCGTAATAACAAAAATAAATACTCCGTACTTATTTTTACAAAACATCATTATATCACCTCATGGTTTTTTTTTTTTGTTTTGTTTTGTTTTTTTTTTTTTCTTTCTTGGACTAATCTTCCCTCAAAGGTCCCACGCCCCACGCATTACAAAAGGTTGAATCCTCAACTCCAAATGTCCTACGCTCCGGCCTGATAAAGTATCTGGGAGGATGTAAATCATGGTAACTCAACTGATCAAATTCTGCATTTAGAGTCATTACAAAGGTAAATCGTGAGTTGTGTCGTGAATCGTGCAATTAGCTCACCGGTCAGATCCTAATCTTCATGTGCACACAAGAGATCAATCCAAACATTTCATATCATTGAGTCTTTTACTCTTTTTCCTATACATGTTTCCAATAGGATTCGAACCCCACACGGTCACCTTAAGTCATGATATTTAAGTCAAGCGACGAACTAACTACACTAATAAGTCCCATGACATAGCATAGTTTTTACTTATCTCGATGCATACTTGCTATATTATTATTATTATTATAAAAATACAAATAAAAACAAGTTTCATTGTCGCAGTTCGATGACTTCCACCCCTAATGGTTGAATCATTGGAGGCACCATTCGCACTAAAAAAAGTCGCAACTACTTAATGTATGAGGTGTGTGTCATTTTTACTATGAGTCTAACTTGTAATTTTGTGATTATTAAATCAACCTACTGCCAAGGATTTTATAGTCCAGTGGCATCAAACCCTTCCCTTTATACGGGAGGTGGTGTGTTCAAGTCTCAGTGGAGTCAATACTGACTCTTGTGCTTCAACTACTAGCAAGTTTGCCTTCGGCGTCCTGATTTTTAGCAAGTATTATTTTCAATTAAAAAAAAAAAACAACTCAGTAGCACATGTTTTTTTTTTTTTTGAAAACCAGTAGCACATGTTTAATTAGAACTAAAAGGTTAAAACACAAAACCCTAACTGAACCTCGGACTCATGTTCTTTTTTCTTGCGGCATGCCCTCACACTCACTCGCCGCCTGAGAGAGTGCGAAACTGCCGAGCGCCGGCTAGCGACTGCCGCAGTCCGCCCTCCCCCAGCGGTCAGACAGTGGCGTCTTCTCCGGCCTCCGGCCTCCTCTCTCCTGCCTCACGCGATCACGCGCAACGCCGCTCCGGGCCCCGGCAGACATAGGTCGAAGACCCGCCAAGCATGAATTCAAAAATCCATGGCTTCCCACCTCTACATTACCAAGCTATTATTTTCCCCACCAAAGCTTTCGTTCAGTTATTTTGCATTAAAAACTACAGTGCAACTCCGCGCAGCTACTACAGTTGCGGCCGCCCAAACTTCCCCCTTCTACAACCAAACATTTTGCCACATTTTCCGAGAATGTTCAAGAAGAAAGGCCCTATACGCTGGAAAACAAGCCCACGCCCTAATGGTCACTTCTGGGTTCGAACCCACCGTTTACGTAACCAATTGTTTGATTCTAATGTACACAAGATGCTCAGACTTCAACTATGCCGATAAAGTGTTTGATAGCATGCCTAAAAGAGACGTGGCTACGTGGAATGCGATGATTTCCCGGTATTCTGCGGTTGGTGATTTGGGGAATGCACAAATGATGTTTGATTGTATGCCAGAGAGAGATGTCATTTCCTGGAATTCTATGATGTCAGGGTACTTGCAGAATGGGGACTGTCAAAAATCTGTTGAAGTTTTTGGGGAAATGGGGAGAGAGGGTATTGCCTTTGATAGTGCCACTTTTGTTATTATTCTGAAAACTTGCTTAGCTTTGGAAAATTATGGTTTGGGATTGCAGGTGCACGGTTTGGGAATTAAATTGGGATTAGTTATGGATGTGATGACTGGAACTGCAATCTTGGATATGTATGCTAAGTGTAAAAGATTAGATGACTCTGTGTATTTCTTCAGTGAAATGCCAGAAAAGAACACTGTTACTTGGAGTGCTTTGATTGCAGGTTATGTTCAAAACAACCAACTTGTTGATGGATTAGAGCTTTTCAAGAAGATGCAAAATGAAGGGGTTGGCGTTAGTCAGTCTGCTTATGCCAGTGTCTTTAGGTCTTGTGCAGGGTTGTCTAACTTAAGATTTGGTTCTCAATTGCATGGTCATGCTCTGAAGACCAATTTCGGTTCTGATATCATTGTAGGAACTTCCACTCTGGACATGTATGCTAAATGCAACAAGTTGGTTGATGCTCGGAAGGTATTCAACCTGTTGCCAATCCGCAATTTACAATCTTATAATGCACTGATTGTTGGGTATGCTCGGGGTAATGAAAGTTTTGAAGCTTTAAGGTTATTTCGGCTTTTGGTTAATTCTGGTCTTGGTTTTGATGAAGTAAGCCTATCTGGTGTGTTTAGTGCTTGTGCAGGGGTCAAAGGACATTTACAGGGAGTTCAGGTCCACGCATTAGCTATTAAGACCCCTTTTCACTCTAACGTTAGTGTAGCAAATGCCATTCTTGACATGTATGGAAAATGTGGAGAACCATTTGAAGCTCATTGTGTGTTTGACGAGATGGAGGTGAGGGATGCTGTATCCTGGAATGCCATCATTGCTGCTTATGAGCAGAATGGATTTACGGAGGAAACCCTATTGCTCTTTGTTTGGATGATTCGGTCAGGAATGGAACCTGATGAGTTCACTTACGGTAGTGTTATGAAAGTCTGTGCAGCACAACAGGCTCTGCACTATGGCATGGAGATTCATAGCAGAATTATAAAATCGGGCATGGGATTTGACTCATTTGTTGGAAGCTCCGTTGTAGATATGTACTGCAAGTGTGCTAAGCTAGAAGATGCGGAGATCCTTCATGACAGATTGCAGGAACAAGGCACGGTTTCTTGGAATTCGATGATTTCTGGGTTCTCACTGCATGAAAAAAGCGAGGAAGCTCAAACAATCTTTTCTAAAATGTTGAGTGAGGGAATTCAGCCCGATAACTTCACCTATGCAACAGTTCTCGACATTTGTGCTAATATGGCAACCGTTGGGCTTGGAAAGCAGATCCACGCCCAAATTATCAAGCAAGAGTTGCTCTTGGATGCATACATTGTTAGCACCCTTGTTGACATGTACTCAAAGTGTGGAAACCTGCAGGACTCGAGGTTGATGTTTGAGAAAGCACCAAACAGAGATAACGTGACTTGGAATGCCATAATTTGTGGATACGCCCAGCATGGTCTTGCAGAAGAGGCGTTGCAGATTTTTGGACACATGGAGCTCGAGGGCATCGCCCCAAATCATTCGACTTTTCTTTCTGTCCTCCGCGCCTGTGTGCACATGGGGCTTGTCGAGAAAGGCTTCCATTATTTCAACCTAATGCTAGAGAAATACGGGCTGGAGCCTCAAATAGAACATTTCTCGTGCATGGTGGAGATACTAGGGAGGGCAGGCCAAGTAACCGACGCTCTGAACCTTATTCAAGAGATGCCATTTGAGCCCGACGATGTAATTTGGAGAACTCTGCTCAGCACCTGCAAAATGCATGGCAATGTCGAGGTGGCAGAAGTAGCCGCAAACTCTCTTTTGCAGCTGGACCCCGAGGACTCGTCCACATACGTTCTCTTATCTAGCGTCTACGCCACTGCTGGAATGTGGAAACGCGTTGCAGAATTGAGGAAAGTGATGCGATTCGGGAGTCTCAAAAAGGAGCCAGGATGCAGCTGGATTGAGGTAAACTCTGAGGTACATATGTTTGTTGTTGGAGACAAAGCTCATCCTAGATGCACAGAGATATATATGAACCTACAACTGCTCATCAGTGAAATGAAGTTGGCTGGATATGATGAACTGGATGGTGAATTTGCACCTACTTATATGGGCAAAGAAGATAGCCCACAAGAATTGTTTCTTGATTGAACTATGGGAGCCAAAATTGCTTTTCAAATGTCAGTGTCTTATTATTTGTACCTGTTGGCATTCATATTATTGGGCGTTAATTGCACAATTATAACACGTTTAAGGGTCAATTGGAAGGTTTTTTTTTTTTTTTTTAATCTGTCTTATTTAATTATAGTGTATTTATCAAATGATTTTGAGTGGGATAAAAAACATTACTTTGAACTAAAAAGCCATCAAAAATGAAAAAAAAAATAATAGATGATGTGTAGAATATGGACCTAGCCAAGTACCTTGTGCTCAGATGACATGAGACCGAGTCTCAGTGGAGACAAATTGACTCTTTATGTTTCAATAGGTTGAGAAAGTATAGATGAACAAAAAAAGTTAAAAAATGCAAGAAGTCAATAACTCGGAAGTCGAAACGGTCATGAATAATAAAACTCGTACAAATAAATCAACTACTTTTGTTGGTACTGAAATGGAGAAATACTAACTCTATTACATAGAGAAATTATTTCAAAAAAAAATAGAGAAATTCTTTTTAGTACTCTATTACATGGTAAGAAACTAAGAAATAGAGAAATATTGTTACTAATGAAATAGAAAATAATTATGCTTAATAATTTGACATGACAGTCAATTAATCACATATTAAATGATATTTAATTCTGTAAGGTACTCTGTAATTAAATTATAGAATATTATATAATCAATTTTGGAGGGTCCCACGTGGCCACGTAGTGTTCATATGAAAAACATGTGCTATTAAATTATGGACTACAGAAACCCAAAAAAAAAAAAAAAATTATGGACAACAATAATTATACTTTTGTTACTACATATGTTAATTTGTGAGCCCCATTGAGTTGTCAATGCGACGGAAGGAAAGAAGTGACATTTTTTGACAGGACCAAAAATGGAAAAAGTACAAAAAAAAATAAAAAATGGTGCTTTGATGGTGAAATGCCAAATGAAGAATGGGAAAAAAGTTAAATAAGCATCTAAACTTTACTTAAAAAATTAATTAGACATTTAAACTTTTAGAAGTTATAATTAAATCCATAAATATGTTATTTTGGAGCAATGAAATCACTAATTTGTTGGTGACTTATAATTGTAGGTCAACTAGGGTTCCGGTCAACTCCGACGAACCTGTAAATCCGACCAAATGATGACAAGTTAGGTCAAAAAGCAACGACGCCGGTTGCGTTCTGAAAAACGCGACAAACTTGGTCACCTTCTCTGGCTACTGGAGAAAGCGAGGCGACTAAGTTGGTTGCTTTCTTTACTGCCGAGAGAAGGGACCAAGTTGGTCGTCTTTTCCAGTAGCTGGAGAACTCCATTACCAGAGACGCCAACCAAGTTAGTCGCTTTCTCTAGTGTCAGAAAAGGCGACCAACTTGGTTGTCTTATCTAGTGCTGGAAAAGGTACCAAGTTGGTTGCCTTCTTTAGTAGCCGAAGAAGACAACCAACTTGGTCCCCTTCTCCGGCAGAACGCAACCAATGATCGTCAACGATCGCCGGTATTTGACCTAGCTTATCGGAATTTGGTCAGATGTCTGTTAGATGTTCGCCGAAACTCTAATTGACCTGTAATTATAGGTCATCAATAAGTTAGTGAGTTTCATTGCTCCAAAATAACATGTTTGTGAATATAACTGCAATTTCTAAAAGTTTAAAGGCATAATTAGCTTTTTGGGTAAAGTTTAGGGGTTTATTTGACCATTTTCTAATGAAGAAGTATTAAATAGAGCGTTTGATCAATATCCAGTTAGAAAATGTAATTTTTAATATATTTGTACACATTTTAATTAATTAATTAATTACAAGTAGTTAATAAATATAATTAATTACAATTTATCAAATTAGTACAATTTTTAATTTATAAAAAATCTGATTCAAATGTGTGTTTTAAATAAAATTTGTATTGTAATTTTAGTTAACAAAAGATCAATAAATTAGGTTAGATCCTTCATAAATTATAGGATAATTAATTAACTCAAATTATGAAGATTAATAGATAATTTTTATCGAGAGGGGTGAATCCAATTTAGAAAGTTATAAATTGGTAAAAAAATCTACTCTATAGATAAATGATAGATCAAAGAATTCAAGATCATTATTTCAAAAAAAAAAAAAGAATTCAAGATCATTGGATTTTCACTTTTACTCACAGCAAAAAGGGGGAACAAAATCCTTATCCGTACGGATTTGGCCTTAAAAATGTCGTGTACTAGATTCCTTCCGCTGAGATTTCGGGTAGACGGCAATAAACACTACCAATCAATCAAAGAAGTAGAAGAAGAAGAAGAAGAAAACCCTCTGTGTTATTCGTGAAAAGAACAATAAAAAAGCATATATTTCTGAAATTTAGTGCGGAGGGTTTAGCTAATGCCGCCGGAGACCAATCCTTATGTGTCTTTGATTCATCAAGAGGATTAGAAGAAGAAGAAGAAGAAGATCATGTTTGGGGTCTGACTTTTGTGCTGCCCCGTTTTAGTCAATCCAGCTGTGCGGTATAAATGATCACAAACACTGTTGTTTTTTTAGTCTATAATTCAATTCATTTCAACCTTGCGTGTCTTTATCTCTCTTGTTCTCTGTATTTTATTCATTTTTTATTCACTTGTATATAAAATATAATATATAATTTCCCCCACATGGGAATTGATTGAATGATTGGTCTATATATCTAGAGGATGCGGTTCTGATTCTTGATTCAATTTATTGATCTCAATACCCTACTTAAAGATAAAATCTTTTGTTTTTTTGGTCTCTGTTATACTCTTCTTGTTTCCATTGCCTTCTTTTGTGAATCAATCGGTTTTCTTGTTCTGTATTCTGTTTCAGGTATGATTTAGGCTACTTGATAGGACTTCAGAAATGATTTTACTATGGTTTTGGAAATTCTGTCTTTTGTTTTATACCATGGCTCTGGTTTATGGGTTTGATTTTGGATCTTATTGTAGAATTGTTGATAAGAGTTGGCTGTTTGATATTGGGTGAGCTAAATTGCCAAGTATATTCTGAATGTTTTAATATATATTTCAAATTGGATAAGGAGAATCTGAATTAGTTGTTGTATGCATAGCTGATAGCTTTACAAGTATGGGTAGCAATACTTGAATTGTTGATATTACGTAATAAAATTTCATAGATTGCATTCTGGTCAGTAGACAGAAGGTTATTGATATCCTTTTCTCTTGCTTATAATTACTTTTTTTGGGTGGGTTTTCTTACAGAGTTACAGAGAAATTTATCGTAAGGAACATAAACACATAATAGCTTGAGGGTCTGGTATACTGTCCATATATATATACATACTTCTGAAAGAGACGCCCATTTACCAAGAATGACAATAGATAACATTACACATGCAAAAGAAAAGAAGTCACGGAAGAGCAAGGAAGTTGTGGTTAACGAGAGCTCACCACTGTTGCCTTCAAAGCACGAGGGTGATGCTGGATTTGATGAGTTCAATGGGGCGTCCTTTAGTGGAGCAGTGTTTAATTTGTCCACAACAATTGTTGGTGCTGGAATTATGGCCTTACCAGCAACTATGAAAGTGTTGGGCCTTTTTTTGGGGATCGCTATGATCATCATTATGGCATTCCTGACAGAAGCTTCAATTGAGTATTTGATTAGATTTAGTAGGGCTGCCAAATCAACTTCTTATGGAGCTGTTATGGGGGATGCCTTTGGAAAGGTTGGTAAAATATTGCTCCAAGTATGCGTACTAGTCAACAACATTGGCGTGCTTGTTGTGTACATGATCATCATAGGTAATAATAAGTAGTCGAGCACCTAATCTTTTGAATTACATTCATTTCTAACGAGTTTCTAATAGTTGTGCTTCTATTCGTGCTTTGAAAAGGTGATGTGCTTTCTGGAACAACCGAAGATGGAGTTCACCATAACGGTGTTTTGGAAGGGTGGTTCGGGGTGCACTGGTATAGTGGAAGATTCTTTGTTCTTTTGGTCACTACCCTTGGCATCTTTGCACCATTGGCTTGCTTAAAGCGTATAGGTAAGTTCTTTTTTCTTTTAAATGTTGAAAGCGTTTTGAACTTGAAACCATTTTCTAAACGTCTTTACCTTCAAATGCTGTTTCTGGTAATATCACTAATATGACACTTCTTAGCAGTCAATTATGTTTTATCTGAAATTCATGTTATTTATCAACTCCAAACTGAATTGCATTTCTTAGTTGCTTTTCTATACAATAATTTCGTTTTGGTGTGTGTAATTGTGTTTAAATTCGGGTCCTGATTTAAGAATAAGAAAGCAGTCTTCTTCCCACTTTTTCATTTGAATTAAATATATTTTAACAGTTCAAGCGGGATTGAATAATGTAATCGACAAACAATAAAACACTTTGAATTGTACATCAACCTGAAAGGAAGCACTGTTTTCCAAAAGCATATATTACAACAATATAAAGTGCCTTGCTGCAAATTACGTTCTGTCTCTTTTGGTTTCCCCTCTACATAATTATACTTAATATAGGATACTGAGAATTACTTTATAATTCTTTCCACTTTTTCTAATTGTTTTTTGTCGTTGCAGATTCATTAAAATTTACATCTGCCCTATCAGTTGCACTGGCTGTTGTATTCCTTGTTGTGACCGTTGGAATTACCTTATACAAGATAATAGATGGAACTGTTCTGATGCCCAGATTGCTTCCTGATGTTTATAACGTGACATCATTTATAAACCTCTTCACTGTAGTTCCTGTCCTTGTCACTGCATATATCTGCCACTATAACGGTATGCAATATTCTGAGTATATGCTTACTTATTTTTAGAGGGTCATGGTAAATAAATTAATTGAATTATAGATATCAAAGCTTGACATAGGGATCTATTATAATTTTATTCTATGCTATGCTGTCTGGATTCTTTCACCTGATTATTCTCACCTTTAGCCTCTCAGAGTTTTCATTATGAAAGAGAGACCCAAACCTTTTATCACTGAATGTCATAACAAAATCTTGGTTTTCATGATTATATGCCCGTGGAAAAACAATAGTGGCACTCCTACAAATGATTCAAAGACCAACTTTACTGAATTTTCTTTCAAAAAAACAAAGAAAGAAAGAACGAAAGATTTGTAAGATCATCTAGGTTGTGGCAGTCGGACCCTAATGGTTCCTAATTACAATTGCTTTTCCATTAGTGTCGGCAATTTGACAGTATTTCTTCAGAAAGGTTCTACTTTCTTGATAGACCCCCAAATTTTTGAAGACTTCGCTTTCTGAAAACGTGAATGCTTTGCAGTTCATACCATTGACAACGAACTTGAGGACAATACACAGATTAAAGCTGTTGTTCGAGCTTCACTCACACTTTGCTCAAGTGTGTATGTCTTGACAAGCATCTTTGGATTCCTCCTATTTGGTGATGCAACTCTTGATGACGTGCTCGCAAACTTTGATGCCGATCTGGGAATCCCATTCGGTTCTGTTCTCAACGATGTTGTTCGTGTTAGCTATGCTGCACACTTAATGCTGGTCTTTCCAATCGTCTTCTATCCCTTGCGACTGAATTTGGATGGTCTGCTCTTTCCATCTGCACGGCCTTTAGTACAAGACAATTTGAGGTTTGCGTCAATCAGCACTGGGCTTTTAGTTGTCATCTTCCTGGGCGCAAATTTCATCCCCAGCATTTGGGACGCTTTCCAATTCACGGGAGCAACAGCTGCTGTTTGCATTGGCTTCATATTCCCCGCTGCTGTTACTCTGAGGTAACTCACTTCAAAGTGAACACATCTCGCCCCACTTCTCCTTGCATATCGTTTGAGTTTATTGTTTTTTTTTTTTTTTTGGCATTCCAGGGACCGGTATGGCATAGCAACAAGAAAGGATAAGATCTTATCCACCTTTATGATCATCCTTGCTGTGCTCTCTAATGTGGTGGCTGTATACAGCGACGCCTATGCCTTGTTTAAGAAGAATGCGTCACCGCGAGCGTGATCGCTCTTGTTGTCACCTCCCATGAAACTGAATCTATCAGATACTAGATCAAGTTGTGATTTTTTGTTTCCAAAATTTGAAGAAAAAAAGGGGGGAGGATATAGGGAGGGAGGGAGGGATTGCATGAAGTGTGATGTTTAGTGAGTTAATGGCATTTGATTTTTTCTTTTTGGGTGCATACTGCATTGGTATCTGCATCCACAGAGTTGAGTCTTCCAAGAACCCTATGTACACCTGCACTCAGAATACCGACCTCGAGTCTTCCAAGAACCCTATGTACACCTGCATTCAAAATCCCGACCTCGTGTTTAAACAACTCAAGTCGTTTCTATTCGAGTCTACATCTTTCAATAAAGTTGATTATGCATTCTGCTCAGTGTTGTTTTGAGCAGCATAGTTCAAAATGTATGTAGGGTTGTATAGTGCTGTGGTACCTTTTATGATAGTTTGGTTTCAGTCTGTAGAATGTATTGTGAGTTGTGCAAATTATGAATGGTCATGGCTTCTGTTTCAATGTAAACATGAATGTTCATAGCTTCTGTTTCAATGTATACATGTGTGCTTGGTATGGGTTGCATTTACATTAGTTTTTTCTAAGTTTAAGCCCTAAGCACCTCTTTCTATTCTGAAGATTAAACTTAAGCGTCTTTTTCTATCATGAAGACTAGTGAAAGAGGTAAATCGTTGCCCTAGAAAAGATGAGTCATTGTTCTGGAAAAGGTAAATCATGGAATGTGCATGAATTAGTTAATCAATTGAGTTGTCCCTCGAGGACTACTTTAATTTTTTTTTTTCAAACAAAACTTTTTAGTAGTTACTATGAACTTTTAGTCCTCCCTATCCTAGAGACGTGTAGATGAGGTAAATCACAAGATGTGCTTGAATTGGTTAACTAATTGAATTGTGTCCCAATGGCTACTTTAGTTTCTTTTTCAATCAATCTATACTTTTTAGCAATTACTATCAATTTTTAGTCTCCCTTCTATCCTGAAAATTGATGGAAGAGATAAATTACTCCCTTAGAGAGTTGGAGTAGGTAAATGATCGTTTAAACCGTGCCCTAAAGGCTACTTTAATTTCCTCAAACCTCCACATCACCTGATTAAAAATATTTAAAAAAAAAAAAAAAACAATGTCCACGTGTAATCATCTGCCAGCACAATATACAAAAGCTTAGACATTCATTTAAACTAAATATAAATTACAATCAATAGTTTTACAGTCAGCTAAATATGATATAACTAACTACATCAAACACAGCTAAAATCCTAGAGAAATCCTTCTATATATACAAAGAGAGAACCCTGTTTCTGAATATTTTGTCCAGTTTAAACAAAAAGTAACTGGAGGAAACAAAATTATAGGCCGGTTCAAGGATTGCCCGTGCTGGTTACAAAAGGAACCAATCTTCTGTAATCTCGCCTCCTCCCGAGGGGAGAGCAATCGAGCACCCTCCCGAGCATCAACCTTGTGTTCTTCAGCGCTATATCTCGAGGTGTTAGGCCAGACTCAGTTGTGTTAGCTTGGCCTGTTTGATTGGAACCTGTCCCGGTGGCAGTTCCCATTGGGAACTGTAATGGGCCACTGCGAGCTTTGAAGGAAGTCTGAGGAGCGAGAATCTTTTCTTCGATCCCGCCAAGGCCATTCTCGAATGTCCCTGGCTCGTGTGGATGGGACCCGGGCATGGAGCTGCAGCTCTGCAAGAGGGCTTCCAGCACGCTAAGTGCCTCCCAGCACAGAGTGCTCTCCACCAGCTGAGATACAATGGCGTACATGTGAGGACTCTGAGCAGCGTCCATTGGAGTGTGCTGAAGCAACGCCTTCAACATCAGGAGTATAACGCGCTGATATTCTGGTGGCCCTCTCTCGAGGAGCTTCAAAAGGTGGCCAAATGCTAGAGCGGAGTGTTTAGGAAACCATTCGTTGCATAGTAGTGGTGAAACGCAGGCTAGAAGGTTCAATATGCTTCTGATCTCACCACGTGAATACGAGATGAAAACTGCAGCTAGCTCATCCAATGATTTTGCCCGACACCATCCCGCTATATTGGTTGCAACCGAGGATGCCTTTTGATGCTGCTGTTGGAATGGGGTTGCAGGTCCACCCACCGCATCCTGGCTGAGATGTAAGCAGAGCCAGGGAAGCAATCCGATTATGTGCATCAAGAGTCGTGTTTCTGCATCGCCAAAGATTGAATCACACGAAGGAACGGTGATGAGCGATAGAACTTCAATTGACACACCGTGACTGACAGTTGACATAAGTCCTTTAAGAACCAACGGTTGCACTCCTTCAAAAACCGGGACCTTTTTGCTGTTTGGTGAGGGTGTTGAAGCATTCCTTGTTTCCAGGCGTTGAAAGTCAGAACTATCGCTAGCACTAGAATCAAGCTCATCTCGAGGCATGCTAGAAAGAAGCACATTTTCTGTAGTTCTATCCCGGAATGATAGGCGACCAACTATCCGAGAAAAGAGTTCCAGCACCTGACAGTAAACATGAACAAACTCTGTCTGCATCATAGCAACACAGCCCCAAAAAAGTTGGGGGTACAGTATCACCTTTTCTGGCTCCATATTCTCCACCATCACCTGTAATGTCAATACGATTTCCATAATGAAACCTAAAACAGCTGGTACTGGATTTCCCAAACACCGGTGAAGACAACGTAGCAGAGACACACATGCATCGTTTGTCACACGAGGCCGCAGTGCACGGTAAATCTGATGTGATCGGCAAGCAAGGTGTCTCGATGTGCACTCCATAGCCCATCTCAGTGCCTCGGCTCCCCATGTTTCACGCAAATCTCCTTGGAAGAAGATAGCATCAACCATGCTCTGAACAAGAGCAGACAAGAGCGCTGCACTTGGTAATTCTGTTCTTACGACAGTGGGGTCCTCATTTTCCCACATCATGCTTCCCTGTTTTGACTGGACATATTTGATGAGGCTCACGACCTGCTGTTTGTTCTCACCATCACTACTTTCAACATCGTACAACTCCAAGTGCCTACCCGCAAGGGAATAGAGAAGATTGACGAGTAGGTGTTGGCAATGCTCCAACACAATATCCTCTGAACTATCCATAGAGACAAATGTGACATGGAAGAGCAAAGGCAAATGTTCTCTGAAATCCTCATCATTTTCATAAGCAATTTCCGCAAGTAGAATTAATGCGATATCTGCATGAGTGAGAGAGTGTTGTTGATGCCCTTGCAAGGCTGACTGAAGTTCTTTTGCATTCACGCCAAGCATGCCAGTCGCAGAATGCAAACCATCTTCACCTGAGTTTGGTGTATCTATAAGGTAGTCGCCACTGTCTCGAGAGACGTGGCGACTTCGTAGACTACCAGTTGAACTCCGGACCCCTATCAATGGCCCTGACATATTCACCAGAGCTGGAAGAAGTTGGCCAGACCGACCGGCACTTACAGGAACAATGTTCATTTCAGGTGGCATAGGGCTCAATGGTCCTGAAGCACTCCTGCCTCCTACTCCCGCTGTTCTCCAGCTCAAGCTTCCACTAGCGTTCCTGAGTGGCCCATCAAAAGATCCACGAACTAATAACGGTGACATGTGAGGCTGGCTGTCCACAACATTTGCAACTTGAGCTATAGATGGGCCCTGAGAAAATTCCAAGACAACTCCATTTCCATCCCCCTTATTTGCACTAGGCCTCAAAGGTTCAACAGTATCCTCAAGCATCCGCTGAGCCAATTGGTACACCAAGTGATCAATAGTTCGCTGAGGGCAAATACGAGCTAAATATAAACTAACCCGTTTTGCAACAGAGAAATATGTAGCAAATGCACCACTTATCTCGGCTGATGCATTTGAATCACAATCCTCAATTCCCTTGGTGATTAAGAAATCTAAAACTGGACTTATGTTCCTAGGTTTGCTAGCAATTGTGCTCCAAAGCTTTTCTATTTCATCTGGAAACTGATCGCCGCGTCGCCACGTCACATAATATAGGCTTTTCAGTAATCTTTCACTCCATCCAGAGTCCTTCAATTTCCAAAAATTAAGATTCTCTATCCATGGAGCCATGCAGGTTAGGACCTGATGCTGTGCAATCACATCTACAGCATCAAGCTGCCTTTGCATAATTTCTTCACAAAGTAGTTGGCTCAATTCAGGATGATCTTTAGCAAGTTTGCAAGAGAGTTTGTATTGGAACTGCTGATATGAATCAGGGAGGTTTCCAACAACAGCAGCTCTATAATTTCCAGAGCCCTCGATGCCATCCTCAGCCCACTCACGCACAGAAAGAGTTTCAAGCATTTGGAGGGCATCATCACGAATTTGTCTGGAAGGATCCACCACCTTGTAGAGTATCAGGCTTAGTAGTCTCTGTATTTCACATTTTGGGATCTCTTGGCGCATATAAACTTCAGCCAACACACTGAAGTAGCCATCAGCAATTGCAGCATCAGAGTAGTAGCACTGCAAAATAAGAATTCATGTTACTCTTTCGGAGTATAGCATCATTAATAGTAAATATTGCAGCAACAAAGCCGTATATCTTGTAAATGGATACAGCTCTTTCAAACTTTATAGCATAATAACTATTTTGAACTTGTGAAATAGCTTAAATGATAGGATGGAGGGTATTCAGAGACAAAGCAGTAAACAAAACAGTTACCTGATCAATGCAAGCAGGAAACAGATCCAAATTTGTGATGAGAAGATTTTTTAATGCTTGTTTTGCAAGTGAAACCCGAAGGTGCCCTCCTCTGTGCCTGTCACGTCCATTCGCTCCTCGACCACCTTCCCCAGTGTATTTCGAATGAGATGGAGTTCTAGGATCAGCTGGTGAATAGCCAAATTGCACCCTTGGTGCAGGTTCAATGAATAGGCTATTAATCCAAGATATTACACGGCCGCTCATCTTTCTTGCATTATCATCAAAGCAAGGACCATACAGTAGTGAAGCCATTGCATTCATGGATTGCCACTGGATTGCTTCAACCTGCTCACTCAATTCTTTATCAAATGAAAGCTTGTCTATAGAATCTTTAGATCGAGAGTGTTGAGAGGACTTGTATCGCTCAACTTCACGTCGATAATCACTAACACTCTCCTGAGACCATGTACTGCCAGTGTCATCAGTCCAGGAGAGCAGAAGATCAAATAGTCTCTTTCTTGTTCTAATATCAAATTTCTCAGATTTTGACTCAACAAATTCAGGGGCCAGAGATCTCAATACAGAAGCAAGTGCATAACGAAGGGGCTGAATCTCCTGGAAGTTCTCAGGAGGTGCTGTTAATATTTGTCTAGTGGTTTCTTCAATAAACTTTAAGTAGTGCAGACGAAAAACTGGCTTTCTAGCCAGCATTCCAGGCCAGATATTCTCAGCAACAGTGCGGTATATATTCGCAATATGGATACGAAGTTCTTCACGCCGATTTTTTTGACTCTGCACCGTACAAAGAAGGTTTCCATTGAAAACATCTAATCACACACACCTACGAAAACAAACATGTGCAAAGGAAGGAAGGGGAGAACCAGCCAAACTGAAAGAAGAGGAAAGCATTAATATGGATAATATACCTTCCATTTTGGCTTCCCTTCTGTCTCCAAAGAGACCTCATCAATGAAAGAGGCAAGCTCACTAAACATGACTTCACATATTTCCAGATGTGATCGGCCAAGGGCCATAGTTGCTGCATGCTATAAGAAGTAACAAATTAGCTGATATATAAGTAACCATGCATATTTTCTTATCTTTTTACTTTTAGGCTGAGTAAATTATCTGAATAAATGAATACAATCCTCAAATGGTCTCAAACTAATGCTAAAACACCCATTGCTGCAGATAACTTTCACTTTGACTGCAACAAATAGCTACAAATATCACAGAGAATATTTTTAAGACAACTAAAATCATGCACAGGTTCTGTATCGCGTGCATGCCTAACTGATTACTTAACCAACTCCAAAGCATAGTGTGTTTTCACCCTTTTCTTCTATTTTGAAGTGTTGGTGTGAGACATGGACTTAAGTGGGAGTAATAGCAGTGAAAAAGGTTGGAAGAAAAAAATTACAATTCAATGATTCTGAATAACTTCACTGAAGAATGTGGTTAAAATAGAAGCAATGTTTTCAAAGCTACTCATAGTGCTAGTCATGACAATCTTTCGAATCATCTTGAAAGATAACAGCGAAATTAGTTTTTTTTTTCCTTGTTATCTGAAAGCTCTGAAATTAATATCCATTAGTAATAAATACCACTGACTCTTTAACTCAACAACCATTCAAGAAATTCTCTCTAGCAAGCACTTACTACGTGTGCCTCAGAACCAGACTTCAATGATGGGAATATAACATGGAATAATTCTTTCATTGCCGCTGAACCACCACCCTCCCGACTATCAGATGGACACGAACATGCAAACATTGCATACATTAGCCATTGATCTAGCTTGTTGTCTGTATCTTGAGATTGGTGAGCCTTCCCACCCAGTTCAACAGGTGTGATGTGAGCTAGACGTTGAATAACTTCCAATCTGCAAGGGAACACCAAGATTAATTTCAGTTCAAATATGTAAGAAACTGCATGATAAATGGAGTCAATGTTTGGGGATTTCTTTTGCATGCATAATGACCAAAATAGCTTTCATGGTATGTGTATTACAGGCAGACTCGGGGAGAAGCCACTCAGAACAAGTTTTCTACTACAGGAGATCCTAGTTATGATCAAGAACTAAAGAATGAAAATATAAATGGTTCTAAATTTCTAGAAACTAGCTTACTTTGCCTCCTGAACAGAGCTTGGACAGAGCTCAGAAGCATATTTCACAAGCTCACTAAGACATCGAGCCCATCGGTTCTTATCTGGGCTCTCAAACAGGATAGACTGGAGAGTAACATCAGGAGGTATAGGATCAGACTCTCGTCTCATATCAAAAGGACGGCCAGAATCCCAATAGCAACTCTGAACAATATCGTCCTGTACAAGAAAAAGTTACTGAGTTTGATGAATATATCAAGTGAACCTCACATCTGTAAACAATAAGACCAAGAAAATTTTCGAACTCAAAAGCTTGAGAATGTGTTACCCACCCCATGCTCTTCTAAAACATCAATTATGAATATAGGATCAGCCTCATTTCTCATGATACGATCAGAATCTGAGGTATCATGAATTGAAAGTTCTTGTATATCATTTCGCAAAGCACGGACAAAACGTAGTAACTCCCATGCTGTATGCCTGATCTGGCTGTCCACAGAACTTAGGAAAATAAGACCAACAGCATCTATCTCTGAAGCACGTTCAATTGCCTCTTGTGGATGATGGAAAGAAGACTTCTTGAATCCCTCAGTTCTCTGCGCAGGCTTTGCCTCTGGAGTATCAGAATCTATTTTACTATCAGATAGGCATACTCTCCAAAAGCGCATGAGATCTAGAAGACGCCCCAATTGTGTTTGAATGAGAAGAGGGAACTCATCAGGAAGACGTAGAATGAAGTTTGCCATCCCTCTCATAATTGCAAAACGACGATGTGGCAGGTATCTTACAATCCGGTTCAGTACCTGTACAGCTTCCTCCCTCACACCTGGATCAATACTGATGCCATGTTGAGGTATTATCTCGGTAATTTTATCAGTTCGACCAACTTCTTCAATCAGATATGGTATGCACTTTAGGACTGACCGGAAAAGATATCCCTGGGACTTCTCCTTTGTAACAGCATCTAGAGGCACAAAATCATTTATGTTTCATAAAGAAATACACACACACACACACATGCATGTGTATATGCATGGGTGTCCTTTAACAATGAAAGATATAGTAGAAACCAAGATAGCTTCTGCTCTAAAAGATAATTACCTATTGTGGTCCTTGAAGATGTCAGAAGAGCCTGACTATAGGTCCTATGGCATGATCTTAAAATAGATTCAATTGCAGCCTTGACTTTCGGAACATAGTGACCACAACCACGAACTGTCAACAGGTGAATCAAAATAAATTTAGTTATGATATAGAATGAGGTATGCACAAAGAATACTAAGGTGCCAAATAAACAGTAAATTACCATGAAGGATTTCCAAGCCAATGTGTTCACTGTTTGGGGACATGACAATGGCAAGCAAAGCACGAAGACCAATAACTTTTGCTTCGCTTGGACTATCTTGCTTAAGCAATTCAAGTATCATATGGTTCATTGCAAAATCAAGGTTATGATCAGCAATGGTTACACAAAATTCAACTAGTTTATCATGTTGAACATCCTGAGTAAGCATGCCTTTCCGTAGAACTGTCAGCAGTTGCGATGTCACACTATCGAGGTAGTCCCATACACGGTTTTTAGGTTGGGAATCACCATGGACACTCAAGTAAAACCTCATAACGCGATGTGAACAATCTAAGGCCATGAAGCGCAGGTTTTTGTCCTACAAAACTGATTGAATTATATCTTTCCCAAGTATGTAATTTGTTATACTAAGCCAATAGAACCAATCTTACAAAACATTATTAAGATATCGCAGTTGCCAGCATAGTCACATAATGCAACTTACCTTTAGATGCTTGTACAATTGTTCCATGTGAGGACCAAAGTTACTGAGGAAAACAATAGGATCACCGAGGCACAGAAGAAGTGTAACCAAAGGATATCCAACCTAGATTACAAGAGTTACAGATGAGAGAAAAATAACAACCATCTAAAAGCAGAGGAATAATTGAATAAAGAAAAGCAGTAAAGGGAAGAAACATTATATGTAATGTTACATCTAACAGGAATTCTTATTTTAATTTCCTTGGTCTTGTGGGGGATCATATGTTATACAAACATATAATAGAGATACTGCCTTGGATCCATTTTTAACTTTTAACTTAAAGATGAGCTCATCACGCTAAAGCACAAAGAATTGAATGGCTATAAAAATGTCTCTTAAATTTTAATATGTATTACTAAAAGTCTTCATACAGATATCTTATCTATCATGCTAAATACAAAGCAATTAAAACATGCCTTAATGAGGAAGTGAAACTACACAAAAGGAAAACTAACTATAATCAAGCCAATTGGCTATGAAAAGAAAAGACAACAATTGATATGACAAAGCCACTAGAAGCATGGTTGCAAAAATCGCGCCTAGGCGCCGATTAGGCGCTAGGCGGCGCCCGGCCGCGTCGAGGAAGGCCGAAATCGGCCTCCTCCGCGGCCAGGCGCCTAGGCCGCCTAATCCGCCTGGGCCATGTGCTCCCGTCATGGGCAAGAAAACATAAAGAAAAAGAAGGAATAATAGTTGGAAAAGGAAAAGAAGAAGACATAGGGTTTGCTTGAGACCCACCTTAGACCCTTTTGGGATTAAATTTCTGCTTGTTCTATTATTCCAAATAAGACACCCTTTTATAGGGTTGATTACAAAGGTTCCTAAACTAAGAATAAGTAATTGGTAGTTTCTAAATAATTAATATACCTAAACTAATTCGAAGACTAATAGTAATAAGTTCAATATAATTATTTAGTAATTTCTAAATAACTATTCATTAGTTTCTAAATAACTATTTAGTAATTTATTAATATCTAAACTATGTAATATAATAAAATAAGACTTCCTCAGCATGCATCATTACACCCCTCCTGGACATCAAGCTTGCCCGCAAGCTTGATAACTTTGTGCATCACGTAGCCAACACTTCCCACAATCAAATGGCCTCACCAAAAGAATTGCAAACGGGAAAGCTACCGTTGGCACTATATATTGTTGGGAAGCAAGATTAGTTGTGAAATTTAAAGGCATCAAACTAGAAGGAGTGACTGAAGAGGTCTGCACAAGAGCTTGGGCTGGATAAGCCATTGGAATATCGCATGTCCTTGAATGAGGGGTAGTCATGGGTGGAATGGGGTATGGTGGAGCATAATGACAGTTGCTTGCTCCACTTGAGACTTCACTTGTAGATCCTCAATTTCTATGAAATCGACAGTCTTCTCTAATGAGTTGATATGAGGCTGATCATCAGGAACATTGGCCTGCGTTGGTGCTGTCTCCCCATGTGGGTGATCAACAATGATTGTGAATGATGAATCATCCACGTTGAGTGATGTAACATTGCCATCAGTTTCCTGAATTCCTAAGGAA
>CP025648.1:19445653-19507519 GCA_003576665.1 Ipomoea trifida | reverse complement strand
AATTATAAATGTTAAACATTTAAACTATTAATGTTATAATGTATTAACTAATACTCTAATGGTCTAATAAGTAATAATTAATAAGTAATAACTTAATAAACTAATAAGTAATGCACTAATAATTAATAAATAATAACTAATAACTTAATAAGTGTTAACTATTTAACTATTAAAGTGTAAAGACTTACAATATTAAACACTTTACAATTATTAACACTTAAAATATTTTTTTATTTTTTGTTTAAAAAAAAAAAAAAAACCTAGGCGCCTAGCGATTTTTTCAACCTTGACTAGAAGTCAAAAAAATTGTCATAAAAATGCAGGGATAATAAAGAAAATTTCCGTACACGTTATTAGGTGAAATTTCCATGATCATCCAATGTCTCAAGTATCAAAAGAAGAATGGGCAGAAAATGCGAGAAATATAGAAATGATTTAGAGACCTACAGCTATATGTTTGCTCTGTTTGTCCATCCAATGCATAAGCTGTACCCTTATTAGTGCCACAGCATCATACCATAGAGTAAGTGCTGACTCTACTCCTGAAGGAGGCCATTGGCCTTTGCCACCATCTGCCAATGGTGCTAGAATATTTGACAGCATATTGCACAATGCATGATGAAGTTCACTCTTGCGCCTATGAGCAGGACGATTGAGGGGGTTGGCTTTAGCCACAAAGGAAGCTGAAGCATTCAATCCACCCTCTGTCTTAACCTGGAGAAAATAATCAATATATGAATGCTGTGAGACAAAATTGTCTGGTAACAATAAATTGACACATACCCCAAGTTTTAGATAGCGCATTCCATTTATGATACTAAGCGTTTCGCTTCGAGCAACACTAGTATCTATTCGGCGTGTATTCAATTCCATGAAAAAACGCTCAGTCACAGAACTGAATCTGTTGAAATAAAACAGAATAGCATATCATATTCATGCAGAACAGAAGCACTGAGGATGAAAACGTATCATCACTAATCAAAAAACCTGGAAAGTTGAGAATAAAAGTTGCATAACACACTGACATTTTTATTGCTCACATCTAATGGACTTTCTATTCTTCTAATTTGAAACTTGTGAGTTTCTTCTTTTCTTCACTTCGTTTTTTTCTGAGTGGGATCTAATTTAAGATTCTCAAATGGAAAGCTAGAATTATTTTTTGTCATAGAAATTTCAAGTATGACTAATCTTTAACTATCATCTTTCACTCTAGACAGCAATTGCAGTTCAAAGGTCTAAAACAGCGTTCAAGGTGTTAAACAAATAAAGCACATATACAACTCAACTTAGATGAGAGCTAATCCCAATCTAGTTGAAGACACAGGCTCATCTAGAAGCCACAAATTTTCTTCCTTCCTAGAGGGGCCAATAATGGCAACACCTCAAGTTACCTGATCCGTGAGAGAGCACCAAGGAGTTGTGCAACTAGGTCTAGAAGAAGCCCCCTTAAATCAACCAATGAAGGATATTCCACCTGACTAACAACCCTGCATTGGGAGATATTCAACTCATTAAAGTCGAAAGAATGGTTAATTTCTTTCTTTCCACAGATCCAGCATTCCAGCATCTTAAATCAAGGTCAAGCAAACAACAGTTTTGGTCATTTTGATGTCTTTAATGACTTCTGTTAGGGAACAAGTGCAATCTGGGCCAATCAAATAAATAAAAAGTAAAAGTTCAAAAACATAAGACTTTAGAGTTAAGAAGATTAGAGCTACACTTGAATCAAAATATTCATCCTGGAATGCTAATCCATCTTGGCATATATCCACTTCTCTGATATACTCTTATCTAAAATGAGAAATTAACCACTCATCCTCAATGAACATGCCGTTCTGAATTTTAATAGCATAATCAAGTCATGAAGTTAATATTTCTATATATCCAAGCCAATAGAAATAATATCACACAGAAAAAGGAATAATGCAGATGATTAAGTTTCTATGACCACTATGATGTAATGACAACAGAGGAAGCCAAAAAATATGTCCCCATGTGAGATAGCAGACAACATCGATGGAGCATTGCTTAAAATAAAAACTGAAAAGAAATCTTGATTAGATGTTTCAAGTTCCACTAGATGAGGAAACTAGGAATAGAGAAAACTGGAAGGCTGGATTGAGTTCTTTAAGTTTATAACCAAGCTTGAAAGTTATACCTGTCTGCATTGATTAGCCAGTCGAATACAAAATTTTCAAGCCCAATCCATAGTTTCTCTGCAGTTAGGACAAGAATTATATTTGACCCCACAAAAACTTGGGCAACTTACTTAAAGAAGGTAGAGATGTAGCGGCGTGAATTTATACACACCTGTTAGTCCTTCTTGTGGACAACACTCCACAAAGCGAATACAAGCGGAGCAAAAGATACACTCCACTGCAAGCTGAAGAAGATGAGGTAACCATTAGTTACACTAAAACAAAGACAGATGCTTTATGAAAATCTATAATATGCTATATAACCTCAATTAATCTGTTTCCTTGAAAAAAGATCAAGTCATATCCAAGCAAACATTGATTTGGATGAAAGCTCGGTTGACTCATGATTTCTTTCAAACTTTAGATTAGATATTTTTCTTATTTGAGTGAGTATCTATTACACAATAAACTTGCTTATGTATTAAAATATGTGCATGTATATTATGCAACTAAGTGGAGAGAGACATTTCTAGACAACAGAACCAACCTTTCTCTGAAATGTTGATGCATCATTTGCACCTTTGGGAGATTCACTGCACAGCATCCACCAAGTTAATACAAAAGCAGCACTTTCAAATAAAATATTACACTAAACTTGAAAAAGCTCCAAGTACATAAGCCACTTCAGTGAAAACTTTTTAAAAGTCGCAATTTTTAAAAAGAAAGGGTCACTTGATGTTTATTAAGTAACTGAAATCTTCACATCTCAAAGTATAAAGTATGAATGAAAACATACATTTATTGTATTAAAATGACATTGACTAGTGTCAACTATTCCTATCACATAATGAATTTGCATAATTGCATGCGAATGTAAAACAGAAGGAACATCTACTTCAGCTTTGAAATAAAATCTAATGGTAATTTAGCTAGCATGAATAGATAAAATGAAATTAAGCACCTTTCTCTCCATCTAAGGAGAGCCTCGAGCAGAGGTACAGGAGTGTGTCGTGCAATCATAGCCAAGGAATCCAGTACTTGTTCATAGGCTGGGTCTGATGGCCGAAGGTACTGTCCATCCTGTGTTTCCACAAGTGGAAGCAACATCATATCAGGTACCAAATAGCATCCCCCAATTTAGAAGTAAAAAATTCAAAATACATTTTGCATCTATCTAGATTCACTAAAATATCATCTTTTCAAGTCTAATAACACTATAACAGTGCAAGATTCAACAACAAAACAAAACATCCATTTCGATATCCCCCCTCAAAGAGACAGTGCTTGCCCTTACTCGAATTGATACAAGAACCAACTAAATGTAAATGTTCCCAAGACCAGAAAACCAAAGTCAATTACCAACTCCAGTAGCAAGCAACAGCTCCACCATGAGTACAGACAAAGAAAACGGGTAATCGAAAAACATGAGTGGTAATAGTAATTCTTACTTGAGCTTGAGCGGTTTCAATCCGGCGCCGAGCAAGCGGAAGGAATCTCTGCAGCAAAGCATCAACAATCAACTTGGCTGCGCTCCCCGCCTTCATTTTCTCCAAAATTTCAAGCACTCAGCTTCAAGTCCAAACTTCAGATTTCATATCCAGCGCAAAACGTTCACTTTGAAGCTGAATGCGATCCCAATTAAACCCCCACACAACTTAAAAACTAAACTGATAAACAAAATTCCAAAATTATAACAGAAAATTAAAAAATTAAAAAATTAAAAACTTAAAAAAACAACGAATCCTCACTGCACAACAGTAAATCTGAAGAACTGGAGCAATAGAAGACGAACCTAAGTCAACCAAACCACAGAATGATTGCCCTTCGTCTTCCATTACTATTTATCAGAGGTGAAAAAGCGGATAACTGCGACGAGATTTTCGGATGGGTTGGACTATGATAGACTTTGATCCTTTGTGTTTTTGTTTTTTTTTTTCCTATTTTCGTTTCTACAGGTTTTGCCACTGCATCGCTGCGTCTCCTTTGTCGGTTTAATCAGTCAGAACTGCTTGATAGACTATTGGACCGGGTTTAATGGGGCTATTGACCGGTTCAGCTTGTGCTGTGTTGTGCTGATATGAGCTGTCGACGACCACTGTGTGGGGGTGGCTGCGTTGTCTTTTCCGGTTTTTTACACTTTTTTGCTGATTTGCTCCTTAAGTGCTTGGGATGAGGGCGTGGTTTTGAATTTTGATAAGTTAGAGGACTAAAAGAGTAATTAAGAGTTACAAGACTTGAATGGAATTGAATTTATTCATTGTAAGGCGAGTAAGGCGAGCAAAATACTGTAGTGGATACACTTGTTAAGATTGCGCGCAATACTTGAATGGAATTGATTTTATTCATTGTAATGCGAGCAAAATACTATAGTTGATACACTCGCTAAAATTGCGCTCAAGAGAACTATTCGACATAAGAGAGTTAGCACAAGTTGTCATCACTCAATATTCGACGTGTCGCTATATGATTTGTTTGTTAAAATTTTGTGACTCTTTGGTTTAATCTTCATCCTCTCCTCTTACCTGGGGCATTATTTGCATCATGGCAAATTGGCAAGCATCAATTTTTGCCCTTCTACAGAATGAAAAATTAAAGGGAGGGGTTCACTACAATTAACCTAAAGAGATGGGTCTAAGGGTAGTCCAAATTATGTGCAAGTGTCTAAGCGGCAATTTCCAAACATGGAGGGGGGATCTAGAAATAACTGAAAAAGGAATCATATATTTAGGATTTGTGAGACATTACAAAAAGGATAGAGATTACAGAAACTGATCTCTATACAGTATGCTGTACAATGATGTTCAAGATAGTTATACAGGTAGTGTTGATAAGTAAGTTCAAGCTAGGCAATTGATCTATCCCACCCAGATTCTTCAAGACTATGGTGGAGGTTTAGTCAAGTCATTCAGTAAAAGTTCATAAAGACCAGACTAATTGCAGATTTCTGTTTGAGTCCACGAGCAAATCATTGTGGAAGAACAGCTTGAAAGCAAGCAGCGATTATCAGCGTTCAATTGAATGAGCAGCATGATGAACATGGCTCAGCTAAGCAGGTGCAGATAAGTTGTAATGGTGCACAAGTACATAATCCAGAAGAACTGAACTAGTCTAAGGCACAAGTGTGTGTGTCAATAACCATAGCGGTCATTCAAGGCTGTGCGCCCATCGCCTGATTGCCCTGGTTAAACCATTAAACATGTTAAGGACGAGGAAAAAGATAACCAGAAAGTTAGAACCTATTCAGAAGCAGGAAACCAAAATTACCTTTAGGGGGCACCCAGGTTTCATCGTCCATTTCACTGCCCAAAAATGGTGGTCTCTCAGGACCATGCGTTGTTTTAGGTTTTTTCTTTTTCTTCTCCAGGGGACTTTCATGTAAGACCATTTCACCATCATGCCCATTTTCATCATCAGAAGCATGGTATCCTCTTGAATGTTTCAACAATAGGGCAATGGCTTCCTCTGCTTTCGTGTCAGCACCAGAAGATTGTTTTTCAGTTTGACCTTCATTGGCATCAGACTTTACTTGTTTCCGCTTCCTTATTATAAGACCAGGAGCTGCATTTTCGATCACTGAAGCTTCATTAGCATGTGCAGATGCCGAATTGTTCAACATCCTCTCCCTGTCTTTGTAGTCAACAAAATGATCATTTTCTTGCATGTCTGGCTGTGACTCCACCACAATTTCTTGCTTTTTCTCTTCCTTTACAGCTCCAAGCCACTGGGGCTTAGCAACAGTGTACTGAACAGTTTTACCATCTGTTGCATTAGTTGCATTTCCCTCTTTATTCTCCTTGCTGGATTCCGAAGTACCAACATTATCCTTAACATTAGCTTCTTTATTCTCCTTGCTGGATTCCGAAGTACCAACACAATTCTCTTTCTTGGCGGAGGCATGCTTCTCTGCTCCACATTTTTTATTATGTTTTACAGGAAGCTGTGGTGCATCAGATGTGAGGATTTTAGTCACCTTTGGTTCCTGTAATTTCATCTCCCTCTTTCTAGCAGCTTCTCCAGTTGGATCAGCAATCTTGAGCAAGTAAAGTATCCTATCCAACTCTGACTGAAGAGCAGAGAGTTCTTTGCGCAGCTGGTCCTCCTTCTCATGAACTGACATCAGGAACCATAAAATTATCATGATAGTCACAACATCACTATTATGAAGAAAATATTATAGAAAACATAACAAGTCATGATAACCATAAGGAAACCACTATTTCAAAGAAAATAATAAACAAAACATAATAGCTGTCGTCTGCTAATGCTAATCAGTTCCCTTTCAAAATAAAAAGTTAATCTGAAGTAATACACACCTAGTTGAGATGAAAGCCCTGACATGAATACATCAAGTTCATCAGCAGCTTCAAGATTCTCATTTACTGGACCAGTTTTATCCTCAGAAAGAAGTAGCTGTCTCTTGTCTTCCATCTCCTTGACAATGGCATCCTTCTTATCAAGGAGAGAATCTGCTGTTTCAACTGATTGGTTTTCACCACCCTTTTGCTTGGCAGGTTTCTGTGTCCGATCATAGAACTCATCTTCATCACTGTTCAATCAAAATATGTGAATAGTTGTTAATGCAACAATAGATAAATTAAACATAAAACTGATACCAAGTGCCCTAAATAAATGACAGAAAAATGTATCTGCTTGATATGTTATCAAGCGTATATGCTGATTGCTCTTTCCAAAAATCAAGCTTGCATTGTTTGGAATTTCTTGAAAACTTGATAAGCCATACAACAGTGAAGAGTTCAACTATTTAGTACCTTGAATACTCTTCTTCTTCTTCATCTACTCTTTTTTTCTTTCCATGAGACACCCTTCCAGCACGTGCACCCAGACTTTCTCGGATACTTTCATTTAAAGTTTCTTCCAAATTTTCAAGCTCTTCCATTATCTATGAAAAAGAATGATCAATATTGGAAAGTCGGAATAAATCCTGGTTATATGGGAATTAGTTTGGCCAACTATTCATCATAGGATAGTAGTTTCCTATTTTGTTTCCTGGCTCGCCCCATAAAACAAGCCAAGGCTCTAGCCTATATAATATAATCTTCTAAAGAAAATGATAATCCATTCACTCAAGATGGAGGAAATAAAGCTTTGAAGATTTTGGCTAGAGGACTCAATTGGGTTTAGCAAACAAGAGGATAAGACAAAGATCCCTCCCCTAAACATCAGTGACATTACCTGTGATATCCTCTGTTCATTCCGAGCAATCTGAGTTTGCTGTCCTTGTGTCAATCCACCTTGAGCAATGTCCTTTGCCCGGATAGCATCAATCTCCTTTTTCATATGAGCAATCTACGGCCAAAGAAAGATTGTGTATTTAGTGTAAGCGCAAGTAGTTCTGCAAGTGCTAATAAGACACAATATATCACTGAAGAAACAGTGAAATGATGACACAGCAGTTGAAGAAATCAATACTTAATAGTCAAATGTAAGTCAATAATCACAGCAGTTTCGTGCATCGAAGAACTAATGAAATGTCAAACCAGCTCATCCAAAAAAAATGAACACCTAAGATAACAGGAACAGTTACCTTTTCAAGTCTTTTAATAACTTTGTCACGTGTTTTCTCCTGCTTCTCTGTAAGTTGTCCCTTGTATGTTTGCCATGTTATTTCATCAACTTCATCCTGAAACATCAATGTATCAAACATTATTTCAATCAAGTACAACACTAATGTTGTTCAACAGCTTTGTACAATATAAATTTGTTTGCATAAGTTGCAATGAATTTTACACTTTCCAGCATGATAAAGTTGAATGTAAATTTGGTAAATAGTCAAAACATGAAATGGAGGAAATAAAGAACTTCCATAAGTAACTAACAAAAGTGAGAACACAAGTCTGGCATCTGCAGGAAATTATAAGATTTTCAGAGAAATATTTAAAAGAAAATGTCCCACCATTAAACTGCTTTAGAAAAGGGATTATTCCATCATGTATAGTATCCTACTGTTCTATGAGTGTTGCTTCTTTTAAATCTAAAACCAATTTGTTACACTAGACCTGCCAGAAGGAAGACAACTGAAATCATACACAGAATATGTCATAAGGTTGAGACTGAGTATAAGATGACTTCTGAATCTAACAGGGTTGATATAAGAAAACTTCTTTTGCTACAGTTTAATAGAATTATTACATATAGAACTGATTAAAAAAGTGAAGCAAACCTCATCTACTTCAATAGCATCCTCACGCATTCCCCATGAGACCCCATCAGCAAGAGACGCTTCCAGTTTTGCTCGCAGGAGTGATTCTTCCATATCTTGCATCTCTGCTCGGATCTTAGCCCTTCTTATATTTTTCAGGTCAGTTTCCTTCAAGAGAAAACCAGAATGCTTATCATAATAGGATGTCAAAATGACACAAGGGCATAAACTCAGTTAAGAACCATAATAATGTTCAGCATGCTGTTTTATATCTAGAAAGGTTTCTCCATCTATAAGTTAGTATCACTTTAGTTTTGTTTCTGTTTTAAGTTTATGACAATTTTGACAATATTTCCTGGTCAGTTTATAACTGCACCCATAAGACACGCATGAATTTCGAAAACCATAGAGCATGTAGACAGTGTGAAAAGTAAAATGAGAAGTAGTGAAGTCCCTTACCGGGAGCATCAAGTCATTTGGGCCTTGAAAAATATACAACCGAGATGACCTGTCCAAGTTTTAAAAAGAAGGTACTTCAGAAGAACTGACAGCAAAAAAGCTCATATGCCATGGACATACAAGAAATAACAAACAAGTAATTCCAAGTTCTCAGTGGGCATAAAAAACAGATGGAAAACAAGAAGCAATGCACTCTATCTATTCTGAAGGTCTAATCTACTTTTCTTTAACCACTTTCTTGACAAATAAGCAGAGGCTAGTCTCAGTTGAACCCTGCCTTTCTCTAACATAGGAATTCTACAGACGCTACAAAATCTGAATCAGAACCTCTGGGGAATTAAAACAACCAATTTTGCGAAATGAAAATAAGGTTTTGAAATGCATCTTAAGGGAGAAACCACCTATTTGTAAATACTACCTGGCTAAAGAGCAAACACATTAACAAAGAAGATTATAGTTTAATTTTAATTATCCAAATATAAATTAATTAATATACATTATAGTTCTATTTGAATGATAGAAGTGAGCATACAGCTTCAAGAAAGAAACTACTGGTGGACATTTCATCATAAATGTAGTGTCTTTTCTTCTATGAGACATTATGAATTTATATAGAATTGAAGTAAATCTAAGCATAAATAAATGCATCATACTTCAGGAAATTAAATTTATACTGCCACAAGTCCACAACCAATATCCACAATACAATAAGCAGTCTGTATCAAAAGCATATAAAATGGTTAAAAGGAGAAAAAAAGAAATTTCAGGTAATTACTTACTGTCCAAACCGTATTACATCACCAACATGTAGCTCCACATAAGTCCTTTTATTCACCTATGTAATTTGGGAGAGTGCAATCAGCATAACTTTTATCAAGTGTATAAACGATAATAGATAAGATAATTTATGAATGCTGCTGTTTATAGACCACAAGTAGAGAGACCAAACATATTCAAAGAATTAAAGACGGTAAATAGAAATAATAAACGTGGATGAAACATGGCAGAGTTTCCATACTAATAATACCTGGTTAGTAAAAAACTGCCCTTCCTTTAAAAAATGTATATCATGCTTAATTGGCGCCTTTTAATTCTTTTAGTTATACAAGTTCTTTAGAGGGGACAGTAGGCATATCAACTAACCACAGAGAAAAAACCATCCAAAGATGAAAACTTGCCTACATAAAAGCATACATTTTTGCTTTGCATAACTTAAGATGTGACTGACTCTGTGAGACCCTTTACATGTAATTAAGGGTGTGATACAGATATCAATCAAAAAATACCTGGTTCTTGTTTATAAATGTCCCATGTGTACTGCCAAGATCATAAATGTAAGCATCTCCATTGCTCTTGAACTGCAAAACTGAAAAGAAGAGGTGGAATGATAGCATTAGCATAAATAAAAACACACAAATGAAAAGTCACAAATCTTTTGAAGGAAACTGAACTTAGACGAACTGGGTAATCTTCAATTACCATATAAGTGACAATCTCCTCAATCCTCTATTAATAAAATAGATGTGGCTAGAACAAAAGTCATAGTCTCAATAGTCAAGAACCATCATGAAAGCTAAAGGAAAGTAACACTATTAAAAAAGAAAAACAAATAAGCAGCATTAGGAAAATGTATTACTGGTGACAGTCCATATTATTAAAATTTAAGACAGTTCCAGTGTTGGTAACTTGTGTTTATGGGAATGAGTAATGACCAAGATGTCACTCCCAATATTTTAGTAAGACTATCAGGCACCAAGTATCTACATGTAGAAATTGCAGGCATGATATCACTTTTACCAGTACCATATATTGCTCACAGAAAAAATATATTGGTGCAATATTTGTTGTCAGCAAGATAATCATGAAAACAAAAAAAGAAACTAACAATTTTAGCAGAAATACCAATACAGTTATGAATTCGTACCAGCATGAAATCTAGAGATTGTAGGATGCTCAAGGACAAAATCACAAAGATCCACGCGTCCAAACATGTAAGCTCCTTTCTTGTTTCTGGAAGCAAAACACCCCCAAAAGAAGAATAGCCATAAGCAGAAGAGAAAAGATGTCACTGATAACACAGATTAAGGTAAATCTCTTTTGTAAATCTGAATGGAACTATGTTTTTCATACAATCATACGCAAGCAAATAAGAAAAAAAGCATCAAACTTGCAAGCAACAGAGCATCTAAACATGAATGAGAAATAAGTGCAACAAATATATAACCTGCAGAGGTTCATAAGCTTCCTGGTAAATTTTCACTATAATTAAAACCGAAATTCATATAAATTACTTTAGCTATAAAATCCTTACTTTTATTTTAATTCAGCTTATGAAATCAAACTTTATTAGTGAATGTTTCCACATGAACTCAAATGTGGTAGTAACAACTTCGAATTTCATGTTTAATATTTTCAAATTCGAAAAAACTTTAAAATAACTACTATCAAACTGAAGATAAATGAAGTACGAAGCATCCTTACGCGTCAAATTGATCAATGATGGATCCGTCTTTGAGAACTTCTATGTAATATTCATGGCACGGAGGCTCACTCCACGTAGGAATTGTATAAGGCACTTCAGCTTTAGAGCGTCGCTCCTGTTTCTTCTCCGCCTCGCTTCCATTGCTCTCGGAAGCAGGGCTGGAGCTCGCGACGGAGTTGCCATCACTGGGATCGTTTTGGGGAGCATCAGTGTTTCCCAACTCGGATTCCTCTAGATTTGATTGTGACGATTCGGGTATGGAGAGCCTAGGGTTTTCTGAAGGTGGAGGCATTTGAGCCTTCGTCGAGTCTGAGACTAAGTCTTCGGAACCTGCCGGAGGCTCCTCGGCAGGGGTAGAGCTTCTGGGAGGCGGAGGACCCATGGCTGACGTCATAATGGAGGGAGTGACGGTGACAGAAAGAGTCGTCGGTGGCTGACCGGAGGAGGAAAGACGGGAGCAACCGGACGTTCGGAGCGAAGAGGTTGTGTTATAACCTAACTAATGAACCGACCCGGTTGCCAATGAGCATGTGATAAAAAGGAAAAATATAAAATCTATTACATATGTATGCCTTGTTTGGCAATCTGCATTTGGCAAATTGTGTTAGCCATTAGCAATAATGGATTGTGGCAATGAATTTGATCAGCAAATTATATCATTGATTTGTAAAAGACATTTGGTAAAATTAATTGTTTAATATTAAGTTATTAATATCTACCGTGAAAATTAATTTATAAAGACATTATATAATACGAACTAAATAATAAATAAAAGTAATAAAAATATTACTTGTGCAAGTTTTCTTTTGTCTCACATCGACGACAACTCAAAGATGAGTGTTGATGCTCCTCTTCACTCATTTTATTTTCATTACCCATATGATGTATAATGTATTGATGTCCCATATCATATGGATATTGAATGATGGTTATGGATTGAAATGGAACAAATTAAAACTTGTGAACAAAAATACAATGGTTTTAATTAAAACATTAACAACCCTATGAAAAAAAAAAAAACATTTGGGACTTGAGTTTTTTTTTTTTTTTTTTTTTTTTTTTTTTTGTCAAAAACGCAAGTCCCAAACGAGTTTGTTACTGTATCTAAATGTTTTTTTTTTCTTTTTTGCCTAAAATACGACAAACGCAAGTTGTATTTGTGTTTGTCCGTAAAAATACGAGAACCGCAAATCATACTTGTGTTTCTCTTATGCATCCATATACAACAAATGCAATTCACACTTGATCTAGCTATCACACCTATCTTTCTTGTGTTTTTTTTACTCAATTGTTTATGACATCGCATCCTTGCACTTTAATTTGTACCATTTTTTCTCCCCAATAAAATTGTTTCTCATTCTTTTGTTCATTTTATTTTCTCATCATTTACATTCCCATTCCATCTTATGAAAGATAGTACTTAATTTCCAATAGGAACAAAATCACTTCTATAAATAGTATTACTAGCTTATCTATCAACACATTTATATCTTTAATCCATGACTGAGTTGCCATTGACAGGTTGGAGTGAGGGGAGGTCGATATTGTGTTTAGTACCATCTGAAATGTGATAGACGTTATGATTTTCACTTTACATGGATGGGCTTCATGGGCTTGCATGTGACTTTTTTTTTTTTTTTTTTAACCAACACATGTGGACTTGCTTTTGTCATGTATACGAATACATCAAGAAACACAAGTACAACTTACAGTTTTCGGATTTATTTTCGTTTATCGTATTTTAGGTGAAAAAACATTTAGAAAAAAAAATGACAAACTTATTTGAGACTTGCATTTTTTACCATAAACTCAAGTCCCATACAATTTTTTTTAGAGTTGTCCATGTTTTAAAATCATCCTATATTTATTTACATGTTTTACTTTCTTTTTTTTTTTTTTTTTTTCTCCATTTCAATCAGTTTCCCAATTGAAATGAACCTCAATGCTTCTTTAGAAAGGAGCACTGAGGCTTCCAAAATGAATAAACACTTTTTTAAATATTGTTTAGGGGTGTTTTCTTCAAAATGTCAAACATCAAATATTGCTATTTGATACGTTTGGAATTTCAGTAGTTTGGAATCAAATTAATAATTAGCATTTTGACTAAATCAAAACACCGATAATGGTCAAATTTGTTAAATTTTAATGGATCTATCATTTATCAAACAAGTCCACAAATCAATGTCTTTCTTTCACGAAGGAAAATGCTTCAATTTTGAAATTTGAAATTGTTATCATTAAAATGGATTGAAGTACTTTTTTAAAAATACTTTGTTATAAAATTCAATAAGAATTCAAAAATATCTAAGACTTTTATAAAAACGAACCTAATTGATAAAGTGTTAACTCATTAAACTCAACGTTTATATATATATATATATATATATATATATATATATATATATATATATATATATATATATATATATAACGGGAATCAAACATAATTTAAAAGTGTCATTTTCCCCAAGGGGAGGATTATCTATTCAAAAATGTATACTTTTTTGTACTAATTCAATACTTTTATTTTCATTGCCGGAGAAAAGCGGCAGAAACAAACAAAACACGCGAATGCTAGCGGCAAGAAGAGAGAGATTGACCATCTAAATGGCAAAAGTTTAGGGTTTGGTTCTCGGAATCATTATCTAATTCATTGAGCTTTGACAATCAGATTGAGGTTGTTCAATCATTGCTCGACAAGGTAACCTCATTTTCCCAAGTTTTATCTGTAACCCTAAGCGTAAGTTTTTGTGACTTTAAGGATTCGGATCTGAGAAAATTCGTACATTCATCGTATCTCAATTGTCAGGTTCCGATTGTTTATTTGACCAATCATTTTTTCATTTTTGAAATAATTATCTATTACCGAGTGTATGCGGATGAAATTATCTAATGCGGGCGGATTTCTTAATTTTATGGTTTGATGATGATTGGGATTCTGGTATTGGATTGGATTGAGATTTGAATTTTGAGTATTGGGTTGTTAAAAACATTGATTTCGTAGTTAATTGGGGTCTGGAAGATGGCATAATCTAGAATTTTGAGACGTTTGAGGTATTGTTGAGGTGGATTAGGGTTGCTGTACAAAATCAATGTTTGATGCGTGGTGTTAGAATTTTGGTGCAATGGTTGAAATAGCAGAATCTTCTGATTCCGGGACTGGATTATTCAGCTCCACTTTGGGGACAAGTAGGTCTTTTCGTGAAGAAGATAGCTTTCAGAGGCAAGTATCGAATTTTGGGGGTAGTGGATCCAGGAATACAAGCCCACTAGGACGTGTTGGTTCGAGAAACACTAGCCCGTCTAGACAAAAGGTGGTTAAGACAAAACCTCGTGGATTAGATGAGGAGACTTTAGCCACTTTTGGTAAGCCTATTCAACCTGATATTCAGATGGAAGATAATATTTGGGCAATGCTGCCAGAGGATTTGCTGAATGAAATCCTAGCTAGGGTCCCACCATTCATGATTTTCCGACTCCGGTCTGTTTGCAAAAGGTGGAATTCTATATTGCAAGACAGTAGCTTTTTGAAGTTCCATTCTCAGGTGCCACCTCATGGACCTTGTCTTCTTACGTTTTGGAAGAACTCACAGACCCCACAGTGCTCTGTGTTTAGCTTGCCGCTGAAACAATGGTTCCGGATTCCATTTACATTTTTACCTCAATGGGCATTCTGGCTGGTTGGTTCTTCGGGGGGGCTGGTTTGTTTCTCTGGACTAGACGGGTTAATGTTCAAAACTCTAGTTTGCAATCCCCTAACGCAGACTTGGAGGATGTTGCCAAGTATGCATTACAATCAACAAAGGCAATTGATCATGGTTGTTGATAGGAAGGAAAGATCATTTAAAGTTATAGCCACTAGCGATATCTACGGTGACAGGTCTTTGCCAACCGAAGTATATGACTCAATGCATGACAAGTGGTCAGTTCACCAGACAATGCCTGCTGTAAATCTTTGCTCCTCGAAGATGGCATTTTGCGATTCAAGACTGTATTTGGAAACTCTCTCCCCACTTGGCTTGATGATGTATCGGCTAGATACTGGACAGTGGGAACACATACCAGCAAGGTTTCCACGCTCTTTATTGGATGGTTATCTCGTTGCTGGCTCCCAGAAACGGCTATTTCTGGTTGGAAGAATAGGTCTTTATAGTACACTTCAAAGTATGCGAATTTGGGAGTTGGACCATTCAAAATTCATTTGGGTTGAGATAAGTAGAATGCCACCCAGGTACTTTCGAGCTCTCCTGAGATTGTCAGCAGAGAGGTTTGAGTGCTTTGGACAGGACAATCTGATCTGCTTCACATCATGGAATCAAGGAAAAGGCCTTCTTTATGATGTGGATAAGAAAGTATGGTCTTGGATTGCTGGTTGCGCTCTGAAGTCGTACAATAGCCAAGTCTGCTTCTACGAGCCAAGATTTGATGCATCAATCTATTAATTCAGCAGCCAATCAATTGGGAGATCAGAAGCCGGAAGTAGCTCTGTTTCCAGTTGTCTACTTCAAGCTGCACTTTACTTGCCCTTTTTGTCTATAACCCATATTTCAGAAATTAAGGATCTTTCATCTGTGGGTATAAAGATAAGAGAAGTTCAATTTGACGGTGTTCTATTTTTGGATACTTTTGCTTTGTTCATGGAACGTTTAACGTTAGGCATGAGGGCGACCAGTCGATCACATCTGTAGCATAATCGTAAGACAATTTTCTTCTTCAACTCAATGCAATTTTATGTAATCAATTGTTACTGCTTACAGGATTGTTGATTTTCTTAAATGTCCTATGCTTTGGTGTATTCTTTATTCTGTTTCTACAAAGCATATTTGAATCAAATAATGGATATACTACATACAACAGCAACAGTTTTTACCCAGAAACAAAGTGAGTTCAGGATTGAACGAGGTCCATGATGTTCTTTGGAAGGCAAACATCAGTTCCGTTGATACACCGAGTCGCAACGATCCTATAAAAAGCTTCTGTACCATGATAGCCGTCCCAGAAATAGTGTTTGTCGGCGTCACGGCACGCTATCGTCTCCGGTATGCATGCCGAAGCCCCATCCCATGTAAGGCAACAAGGATTGCTTGAATCTGTCAAACCTATACATATGCAAATTCAAAGTCATTAGTTACAGTAAACTACATATATCTTTAATATGGTCGCCGACAGCCACCAGTTTTGTCGTCGCCAGAAATCCAGCCACCGATTGCCATTCCTATATACATATCGAGTTGAGCCTGAACGGGCTTAATTCACTGGTTCAGTATGCAGTATTTGAGAGAAGAGAATCGATCAAGGTTCGAAACTCGACAACAACATTGTGGGGATTATGCCCAAAGTGGGTAAAACCCTTGTGCGCACTAGCATTTGGCCATGTTTACTAAGCCATTGAGTCACAACAATTTATATTCTTCTAAATACTTTATTGGGTTAGGGTGTGGATGGGCTCCTGGGTTGGAAATTTAACATTTTGGGAGAAGACCGAGTTGAGATTTATTGATTTACCATACGCAGCCGGGTTTATGGCGATATCGTAGCCAAGCCAGTGACAATGACCGAGTATAAATTGAGAGTCGTGGAGGGTAGTGGTAAGATTTTTCAGCATGGCGTCAAGCTGATCGTTGAACATCATTGCAAGCTGGTTGTAATCGACAACACATGTCTCATTATTTGTCTGTTTAGTTTTCTTCGTGAATAACGGAATGCAACCAATCGGCCCAATCTCAAACATCACCACCTTTCTAGCTCCCAAATCGTATAACCTCTGCATAATATTAGCCTCGAATCAACGAATCATATCCAAGCCTTAATCTCAAACTAGTTGCATCTGATAACGATCTTTACCTGGAATTGCACGGAGAGTGCATCGACGACAAGTTTAGCGAACGATGTAGGGGAGTAAGTTCTACTGGTATTGTAGAAATTTGGTTGTAGGTAGTTGTTGATGTAGTCATTGTTTCCTATAGCCACGAGAAACATGGACTTGGACAAGTGATCCGAAAGCTCTGAGCTGTTGTAGTGCCTTGACAGTTCCGTCTGAACCGTTTGGTTGAACATGTCAACTTGCTCAGCTATAGACAAACACTTCCCCTGCAGAAAACCGAAAAGTGAGCAGAAATGCAGACAAGTATCAAAATCATCACACGAATATTGTTGCACGAATGCTAGATGGATCATTTAATTTACTAGGTCATTTCCAGTTTCGCGTAGAATGCCGCACGATGCAGACGCATAATTCAGCCCCGTGAGGGGCGTTGATCCTCGCAGGCTCAAGTAAGGCGGAGGAAACGGCAATCCGAGAGCCTCAGCTACGAAATCCGCGACGGTTTTCCCGTTGGTGAACCTCCCGGTAGCTCCCGCCGCAAAAACGCTGCCGTAAGGGAAGAAATTCGCTCTGGCAAACGTCGGCAGGAGATTGTTGTTCCCGCTATCGAGCAAGGAATCCCCTATGACGTATAACGCCGGCGCCAGAGGAGGCTCCGACGACTGCGCGATTTGATAACAACACGCCACAAAAACCGCCATAAACACCGGCCGCAACTTCTCCATTGTCGCCAAGCTAGGCAGATCAGAACGTACCTGAATCAGCTGGTAGATGATGAATAGATGATGAAGAGGCGGTGCGCACTTAAACATGCATAATAACTGATCGTCTCTCAAGTTTATTCCCCTTTTCCATGTTTGATCAAGCTTTCACGAAAGCCTCGTTTCTGATGTGTATTTCTCCTGGAAAACATTGGAAAGGTGAGAACTCAGTTCATCTTGTAACGGACGCGGTCACTTTGCATTATTGCATCTTCAAATTCTACAACACCATAACACGTTGTTTTTAATCTCAAATGAGTGAATTGTCTTTTCCGTGAGCAAAAATATATTACTCCGTATTTGTATTAAATGTTTTATTTTATATCAAATTCGTATTACAGTTTTAGTATCCACCGCTACCGATGCATCTTGTAGTTGGTACAAATTTATTGATTGATTTCTTATAAATTAATTTAAATTAATTAGATACAAGTTGGTGCAGAAGATTAAATGTCTGGTGGTGATTGTATATATTTGGACTTTGGAGTTGAATTTCACGCTAAAATTTACAACAAAAGGGAACAAAATGATGCCGACAAGTTTCTTTTTCTTTATTAAATTAAGATCTATCGTCACTCTAGTTACAGTTTTCTGGCCGAGTATACTGGAATAAAATGATGGCAACAAATTTTTATTTTAATTTTTAAATCAAGGTCTCTCGTCACTCTAACCGGACTACCTGCCATTTTTGGGGCATGATTTGGTGAGTTGTGCTAGTATGGAAAGTCAAATTTCTGTTTCTCATTTCTCCTATTCTACTTTATAATAATGTACAAGTAACATATTATCTATTTTTATTTTCATTTTTTCAAAAATGAATAATTTGACCCATGAGTAAATGCGACATTGCAACCTAACTTATTTGGTTGTTAGAGCATCTTGGTGTGCTTTTTTTGGAATGAAAATTTACGTAGAGGGAGAGGAGAGGGAGGAGGTGAGATCTCAACGTAAGGGCAAATTATTATGTGGATCACGGTTCAAAATATAACCGTGAATATTATGAGTGAAAATAATGTACATTTTGTTTTAAAATAATATACATTACGTGTTAGAATAATGTATATTATGTATTAAAATAATTTACATTACGTGTTAGAATAATGAAACATCTGAGCTAATATAATGTACATTATGTTTTAAAATAATGTACACTATGAGTTATTGTTGCAGCTGGACATGCGAAAAAAATGAAACTAAGTAAAACAACGTCGTTTCTGGACCGAGGTCCACATAGCTATGTGGACCACAGCCGTGCCCAGCGAACTGTTTTACTCCGTTTTTTTTTTCCTTGTAAGCTTTTTTTTTTTTTTTTTTTTTTTCCCCTTTCTCCCTCTCTCCTAGTGACATCTTAAAATTTGTACAAAACTTTGACTATTGAGAATGCTCTTAGTTTTGTTACACAAACCAACCACTCTATAGTCAATACACAGGTCTCATTATTTTCAAGAATGCCATCCCATTTTATACCTATTTCGTAGACGACATCCCATTCCAGGCCTATTCGGGGGACAAAATGTGCTTTTATGAAATATGGAGTGCCACACCAATAAACAATGTGGAGAAAAAACAGCAGATCCTTGGATCCAAGATTTTGCAGTTTTCAAACGGAAAGTCAGAGGATTATCCCTGGATAGCTACAATTAGAGTTCACACCTTAGTGAAAATGACACTAAAACAAACATCAAAGAATCCCTGACATGAGTTCTCTACAAAAATATGCTCTCTGTCAGTTGTGATGCAAAACCTCAGCCACTATCTATTCTCCTTAGAAACTGTTCTTTCAGCCTATGTTTCATCTGCTCTACCTATTCATCTTTTTCTTCATCAACACCATTTTCTTTTCATCTATTCAACAAACACTCATTAGCCTTCTGGATTTCCTTTCCCCGAATTTTCTTTTCTTTTCATACCTGTGGAATCCACGGTTTCAGTCATAACACATCCCTGTCTGTTTCAGATTACGTTGTTATAGACTTATAGGAACTGCATTCGATGACTCGACAGCTAGAAATTTGTTCATCCTCTGCATTATACTTTGCCCGAACTCATCTTTCTCCTCCCTCGAGCTCTTCTTGATCTTCCACGAGAGCTTCTTCTTTGTTGCTTATCTCTCCACTATCGCCTTCGTGATTATTATTATTATTGTTGTTGTTGTTGGTTTGCCGAAAGAACAATCCAGAAGACAAGGAATCGTCTAAATCAGCATCCTCTTCGCTTTCGTCCTTCGATTGGGATATGGTGTGGTCATTCATCATCCACGAAGGGCAGCGCCTCAGAGCCCCAAGAGAATCGGATATTTGAGAATGGGGAGAAGGACTCGAAGCGTTGGCTGGTTTTTCAGTGGAAACGTGCATTGTGCAAGAACATTCTGGAATTGGAAAGGCGAGAAGAGACAGTGGTCTGGTTCTCTTTGATTCCTTGACTAATCCATCAACCAAATTTCTCCTCAGGCTCTTGCGTATGGATGTTATCCAAGTACGGTTGGCCTGATATAATGTATCGCGAATCTCTTCGAAAAGCTTTGCGATTTCTTTTCTGCAGAGTAGAACGGGAGATTAACAGCCATCAGAACAGTTTATTAGGAAATCAAGTTGGATGCTGCTAACCAGAACAAATACTACATTGTAACATAATCAATAGTACTCAAAAAAAAATTAAAAATAGATTTTCTTACTCCCCTATAAAAAAAAAAAAGGAAGCAATCACATTACAGAAAACTTATACATGGTTCTTAGAAAATAAATATTTTTACCTGTTAGGATTGTATGTTCTCGATGGAGCGAACTGATAAAGCCTGTGCCCCATTACTAAACTAGCAAAATTGGGGTGCCCTTTACCATCACGATCAAATCCAGCAAGGAATGCGTCCGCTTCGAGGCAGATTATGTAGTCTATGGCTTCCCATAACAACTTGTGAGCATTAGTCCTCAACTCTTCAATACTACTCTCGGGCTCATTATCACTCTCAGCCACCCAACCCCACCAACCTTCGATGTTGTATGATTTTGGTCGTGCTGGGGGAGGTGGAAGAGGGCGAGGACGTGGACCAGAAGTTTTCCAGTCACGAAATTTTCGGTCCTCCTTGATCAAAGGAGTCGTCGAATGTTTGTCCACAAGCGTGGTCTCACGACCATACATTTTACTCAGCTCCCACAGAGTGCTTAAGGATGTTCTGTCAACAAGATTATCAAACATAGCATGAAGTGGAATTAACTGCTTTCGTCCACCAAAGACCTCCCCGCCAGATATATAAATGATAGTGTCTGGTTTGTAACCATATGCTCGTAGAAGAATCCCAACCTGTTAAACATTCATCAGATCCTATGATTACTATTCAGGAATATATTCATCCAAAGTCGTGACTAAAGATGTATTATACATTTATACTATACCTCTTCAGGCATAAGAGGACACAATCCATTAAGGCGTTGTTTAGCAGAATCTACAGAAAGATTTCCTTTCAGAATTCTGCGTTTGATCATCCATGCTCTCCTGTGCAGGATAAGCTCAGTATGCACATCCTGGAGACAAGTTTTCAAGCACGATATATCTTAGATCCTGGATAATCTATCAATTTCAAACCGAGATTTAAGATGTCAATGAAGCCCGGTGATATTTGAAACAATACCTGAAAAAGCTCTGCACAGCCGTGGTATGCCAAAGCATCTCTCGTCATCCCAGGATCATATGCTAGAAATGGCCGTCCTGAAGCTCGTAATCTGAATGTACTCGAGAAGTAAGTCAAGTATAGTGTAGAACTAAAGTGCTTGAGAAATAGCCATAAGTAGAAATTACCTATTCAAAATTTTAATAGCAAGTTCTTGGACCTCGTCTCTGAATCTCAGGGCATGAAAAGCAACCCGACATCTCAGCTTTTGGTATTCAATAAGATGTGGAGGCAATGTGGACTACATCATATCCAGCAAGCAAAAATGTCAATACTTGAAGAACAATTATATTAGGCTGCAAATCCACATTGAATAGTTTATATCCTGAACAAATAAAGAAAATAATAGAGGTGCAAAGCATAGAATCGATGTTTAGACTTAGATGCCGAGTCTTTAACAGTCTTCACAAGCCATTGCAAAAAAAGTTCTCTCAGAAAATGAATAAGCCATTGCAAAAAAAGTTCTCTCAGAAAATGAATAAGCCATTGCAAAAAAAAGTTCTCTCAGAAAATGAATAAACAAAAATGAACGGCAAGATCAGCCAAGTTGGTTAGGATGTTGACTTGGTAACCACAAGATTACAAGTTGGGAGCAACCTATTGGCTTTCTTGGTTTGAGCTGGTCAACTATGGGCAACCTAGGCTGGTTTACCTCCTTGTGGTCCTTAGTTGGTTAGGATCACAAGGCGGGGTTTACCCTATGCACACCCTCAGGTAGTCATCCAAAAATGAATGGAAAAGCATATCTAACTTGTACCCATTGCTGAGCTATTTGTAGGCTACTTGAACAGAGATCACAAGTTTGAAGTAGATTCTAGAGTTCAAATAAGAGTATAAACTATAGATCTTATACTCATTTGAGTTGTAACCTTATGAATTATATGTCTAGACACGGTTTATGTAGTAATTTAACAAGTTATATTACTTCTGTCAAAGATAAGCACACTATTTTCATTGAAAACATTGCAGAACCAAATTGAACTAGTAATAGCTAAATCACAAATTGGAAAGATTGTTCACTATTCACCTGCAAGCATCCACCGTCAGAAACAACAAGCTCAACAACCGAGTGTCGAGTCAGCACGGGGAGAACATGGCGCAGGTAAAAATACGGCGATGCTGAGTAGGACACTCTGAACGAAGGAATTTCTTTCTTCCTCCTCGCTCCTTTGAGATTTTTTGGAAGGGTTTTCACAATTTTCACATCGTTTGCCAAAGCTGCCATGAACTGATCCTCATTGTAGAGGTAAGCAAAACTCTTGAACTCTGAGCTGCAAATTTAAAACGAATCAAAACATTACATCCAATTCTCACACATCTCAACATCTCATGATTTTCCTAATCACATATTCACGTGTTAAAACTTAAAAATGTACCTGATCCCCTTGCTGCTCGTTGTAGACTGAATCTCTGGAACAACGAGCGTAGCATTGAGAAGCCGAGCAACAGCAACAACATCAGAAATCTGACAAAAACAGCAACTTTAAGTTGATAAAACATCATGAGATTACCAGATTAGACCATCATCCACAAATAACATCCATACCGAATTCCTGATCTCATGGAAACCGCCTCTTATCCTCACAAAGATAAACCCAGTTGACATAACTTCAGGAGCTGCTAGAAACACCAGAATTTGAAGCACAAACCAACAAGCCAAAAAAAAAAATGATTATATTCCTTTAACTTCTTGACATCAAACATCAATCTACCCAGTTTTGTATAATCTAAATTCTAACCTGGATAATTGGATCCAGGATTGGCATCAGCATGTAAATATTCAAGAGGCCTAACCGGACCCCAAAGTCTTCCATGAATCAGATTCTACAAAAGAACAAATAAATAACATTGAAATCCACCAAACACACAAGTCAACCTCAACTGCACTACCTAATACTCGAAATTAGCAAATGATTAAGAAAAAAGAACTACAGCATGTGTCCGACAATCATAAAAAGGTCGTTCCTTTCCCGGATTCCACCCCCCAGATTCATGATTTTTTCACAATCTAATCAACAGAGCAACAAAACAAGCAAGCAAAGAACAGATCTTTGATGGGTTTGAGCAAAATTACAGCAGTGGGAAGATCTGCATTGTCGAAAATGGGCCTCCACGAGAATATGGTGACAGAAGACCGGAACTCCGACACGGCGCCGCCGTAAGTGTGGCGAGCAAGAAGAAAGTGAGTGACGAGGGAGAGAGCAGAGACGACTAGCCCCACTAGCCCCACCCATTTCATCTTCTTCGACACCATCGTCTTCCCTTCCCCTTTCGTCTTCATCTCCACCCAGCAAGAACACAGATAACCAGAGAAAAATAAAAACCAAAAAAAAAAAAAAAAACACAAAATTTTTGGGGAAAAAAAGAAAAAATGGAATTTGGACTTTCAAGAAGCTGGTAAGATGAGAAGTCAAAGTGTACAATAGCACAGTGGAGGGGACACATGGAGGTGGCAGCGCGTGGAGTACACGGTGGTTTGGATAGAGGGGTCAATAATGGAGGCTCCGGACAGCGGCGCGTGGAAGTAGGGGTTCCTAAATTGGGAGTACTTTGGCATAATTAAGGTTTGATGTCACGTGACTCTTGTCAGCATCACGTGGATAGTAAATGGTTTTTTGCTCAGAAGTGGGCCGTGTATACGTAACCTCTTACAGGATCTAAATCTTGATGGATCGTATGGCCCGGTAAGTTTGGGCCCAAGTGGATGTTGACCGTCCGATGTTGTCAGATCTGAAGCAGTTCACATGATGTTGACCAGATACCACTTCAAGCAAGAAAAATGAATAATGCATTTTTTAACCTTTTATGGATTTTGTTTATTTACAAATTTAAAGTGTATGTTTACATTCAATTCTTATTTTTATTTATATAATTGACAGGATATTGGATTGATGAAAAATTCAATAGACAATTAGATATGTATAGAGATATAAATGTTTAGTGAGATTGGGTAAAGGAATATGCAAGACAGAGGTAAGAAAGTGACTATACTCCCATTTTAGAATAAGACACTCGTGTCTGATGTGATTACAAGTAGTCATGTTTATTCGATATAAGTGGAATTGATCATGCATGCACTTAACAAGAGCATGACCAAGTTGGGGTTGGTTGCTTTCTACGGAGTATGTGTGTGCGCAATAAAAGATAGTACAAGACATTTTAAATGTCGTAATCAAGCAAGTATACATTTATAACCAAAGAAGAAACATGTGGTTAAAATAATATTGACTGTCAACATATTGTTTTTATTATCTATTTTTACTGCCTAACTTATTTTTTTTTACAATTTTTAAAATGGGTTAATTACATTTTTTCCCCAATCAATAACTTAATTGACTAATTGCATCTTATGTATTTTCCAATGATATATTTAATCATTTTGCTAGAAAAATAGTACCCCGTACCTTATTCCTATGTGCATTTACAGGGTATTTCGTTGGGATAAATGAATTAAAGAAGAAAATAATTATAATTCCGTGAGAAAATAATAAGATGTAAATAAAGTAGGAATTCAAATTACATTGTTTTGTATTGAAGAAGATAATTAGTAGGGATGAGAATGAAAGAAATGATATAAAGATTAAACTGTGTAATAATAATAATTGATGGCTAATATGTCAATTTTTTATTTTTTATTTGTTGTTTCATTTTCCTTGCTAAACTAGAATTCATGGATAAGGGGATATGAATTTCAATTAAATGAGTGGATAGAATTGTAATTTTTCTTAAACCAAACAATATATATTTTTTAGCCATTGAATTGCACTGGAAAATAATTTCAGTCACACCCAACCAAACATTTTTTTTTTGAAACAAACACCTTGTTAATTCACATCACATTTACAAAATCTCACGTAAATTTTTTTTAAAATATATAATAAAAAAATTGACTAAAAGTTAGATTAATAAAATATAATTTACAAACTCGCACATTAATTCCTAAAATATTACTACATATATTACTACACTAGTTTTATACGCGCATAGCGCGAATGGGTTAATGCCCAATGTTTATATCTAAATAAATATTTGAAAGTATATCAATGCAAGATTATATATGAGAAGTTTATACATGGGTAATTGAATGTCAAATTTTTTTATTTAAATATCTAACTCAAAGTATATATATTAATCTAAGATAATATAGAAAATTTATTATAATTATTACTAAAATAAATGTTTGCAACGTTGTAAAACCGATAGTCTAAATATTTGGTCTAAAAATGATAGTCTAAATAAATACTCCGTACTACTTTTAATTTGAATTTTTTTTAAGTATTCTTAATTCTCTTTTGAGTAACATTGTCATTGTCTTCAATTCATCTTTACTATTTGTTCTCTTCCTTTTTGTTTGTTGTGTGTTATTTGCAATTCGGTTATTGTTGGTAGCATAGATGACAACGTCATGCAATGAGATTACGATATAAGAGCTATAGACTTTCCTTTAGGTGCTCTGCTTGGGGTTCATTTGGTTCAACATTATTGTTGAATGGGTTATTGTGGATAAAGAAGTTATTAGTTTAAGAAAAAAGATTAAATAAATTAATAAAAATTTGAAAACTTAAAATATTATGTATTCCAAAGATATTAAAAGGTAATTTCTCGCTTCAATTTGCTGGGTAATGGGTTATTTGAGTACTTTCATTGTCAACAATCCCCCAAGTAGTTAATATGATTGGTTTCAAACTATTCTTTTTTTATTTTTTCATGGTATTAAATAAATACATATGTATCATTTTTTGGTGTAACTACTAATTTATTTAATTCAATAAGAGTAAAATAGAGTGATTCCGTTTCAATTTGTTAGACTATTTGAGTACTCTCTTTGTCAACCAATCCCCAAGTAGTTAATATAATTAGCTTCAAATTATTTAAATTTTTTTTCATAGTCTTAATAAAATATTTGGTAAATAAATATATAACATTATTTTGTACTATAACTTTGATATTTAATTACAAGATATTGTAAAAATAAGATAATGGACAATGTAATGAATTAAAGAATATTTGCATGAAAGAAAATAAAGACAATATAACTAATGAAATTATTTCTCTTATTTAATTTTATTTTTTGATAATGAATAATTTTTTCAAATAAAAGTATTGTAGACACATAATTCTAAATTAAAGAAATACATATTTATCATTTTTTGTTGTAGCTACTAATTTATTTAATTTAATAAGAGTGAAATAAAGTGAAAAACTTAATGAATAGTTAAGAGATATTATCGTCATCTTACGGCGATTCTCTCCCTAGGTTTCTAGGGTTTCTCTTTTCTCCCAGTTTCGTACTAGGGTTTTCCGTTTTTCTTTGGCTTTTTCCGGCAGCTGTGTCGGTTTTCCTTCTTTGTTTCTCTTCGTTGACGTGTTTATGGCGACTGGGGAGGACGAAGACGTCGGCAGACTTGCGACTCGGTGGGCAGACATGGCATTGGAGGAGGAAGAGACGGCTTTCGAACCTGTTCTTGAAGGCGCAGGTGAGGGGGTTGACGGTGTGCATGAAACATGGCCGATGGTGGGTCGGTTTTTGACGTCGAAGCTGATCAAACTTGAATACATGCGTCAGGTTCTGGCTTCTGTCTGGCAACCTGTAAGGGGAGTTCAAGTAACTGAGCTTCAACCGAACCTTTTCATGTTTGTGTTCTTTCATGAATCGGATCTGCAGTACGTATTGAATGATGGCCCATGGTCTTATGAGAATCATACCCTAGTCTGTCGGGCTGTGCCGGAGAGTATGTTACCAGGGAACGTTGTACTCGATTCGGTTGATATGTGGGTGCAGCTGCATGGATTACCGTTTGGATACACGTCAAGCTTGATTCTTGAGCAAATCAGCAACTTTCTCGGGGTGTTCGTGAAACATGATGAGCGGTTTTCAGATGCACCTTGGCTAGATTTTTATCTTATTCGGGTAGCTTTGCCAGTTGATAAACCGATCAAGAGGCGCATGAAGTTGTTAAAGCGTGATAAATCTTGGTGCTGGGTTACTTTCAAGTATGAACGTCTGCACAACTATTGTTTTTTCTGTGGAATGATGGGTCATGTGCATAAATTCTGCTTGAAAGCTCGTGAGGCAAGGATCCCGATTGAGCAGTACCCTTTCGGTCCTGATTAACGTGCGGGTTTACGCCAGGGACCACGGGGGGTCGGTGACAGTTGGCTTGTGCCGGTAGGGGGACGGCCGCGAGTGGAAGACGGGTTTGGTTCTGTTTCGGCTAGCCGGGAGTTGGAGTCGGCGGTGGCAGTGGTTCCACAACGTAACAATGTTGAGGTTCCAATTGTTGCTGTATCTAAGCGAAGGCGGGAAGGCTCGGGTGGTGGTACGAGGCGTCAGGGGTCAGGGAGTGTGGATGTTGTTATGGCCGAGGTTCCAAAAAACTTGCATGTGGCGGGCGCTGTTTCTCAGGCCCGCCCTTCATCATGAGTACTTTGAGTTGGAACTGTCGTGGCTTGGGCAATCCACGAACAGTTCGCGAAGTTGTGGACTTAGTGTCCCGTAAGAAGCCTGAGTTTGTCTTCCTCATGGAGACTAAAGTGAGTCGGGAACATGCAGAACGGCTCCGGATTAAGATTGGTTTTGAGGGTTTGTTTTATGTTGATTCTGTTGGCCGTAGTGGTGGTTTGGCATTATTTTGGAGAAGAAACAATACTGCTAGACTATTGAGTTTTTCATCTAACCATGTTGATGTTGAGGTCTGTGTGATTGGTTTAGGGACTTGGAGAATGACCGGTTTCTATGGTTTTCCGGAGAGGAGTCGTAGGAATGCTGCTTGGGACCTCTTGAGAACTTTGGCAGGGTGATCATCTCTGCCATGGATTGTGCTCGGGGATTTTAATGATCTTTTGTTTCAGCATGAGAAAAGAGGAGGAAACCCACATCCAGATAGTCTTCTACGCGGTTTCGGGGAGACTCTTGATGAGTGTGGGTTAATCCAATTACCCATGCATGGTCACCAATTCACTTGGGGAAGGGGTAAGGGCACCCAGGATTGGATGGAGGAGCGGCTTGACAAAGTTCTGGCTCGTGCGGATTGGTGTGACTCCCTCCCAGCTGCTACTGTCTCTAATATTCTAACTCGCAATTCTGATCATTCTGCCCTCTTTTTGGGGGTAAAGGATTGCGGGTTTTCTTCCGGCATACGCAAGCAGTTCAGATTTGAGATGGCTTGGGTATATGATGAAGGCTGTAGACAGCAGGTTGAGGTTGCATGGCAGGAGGGGAGAGGTGGTGGCCTAATGGATTGTTTACATCACTGTGGCAAAAAATTACACAGTTGGGGTGGTGATCACTTTCATAAGTTTGGGGAGAAGATCAGGCAGTTGAAGAAGGAGCAAGCTCAGCTACATGGTTGTCTTAATTCGGATTCCTTATCTAAATATCAAGAGCTGGAAGCTGAGTTGTGTCTATTGGAGAAGCAGGAGGAGGCTTTCTGGAAGCAGAGAGCGAAACAACATTGGTTGCAGAATGCGGATGCTAATACCAAATTCTTTCACAGGTATGCCTCTGCTCGCAAAAAGAAAAATACTTTATCTCGTTTAAAGAATGATTCTGGTGTGTGGGTGGAGGATGATGAGTTGAATACTCTTGTTCTTAATTATTTTGGTGAGATTTTTGCATCATCCAATTCTGTTTCGTCTATGGACTCCTTTGCCTCATCTGTGTTGCCTCGAGTTACTCCAGAACAGAATGATGTTTTGCTCAGACCTTTTCAGCCGGAGGAGGTGAAGTCTGCTTTGTTTTCTATGTTCCCCGATAAAGCTCCAGGGCCTGATGGTATGAATCCAGGATTCTATCAACATTACTGGGATGTAGTGGGGGAGGATGTCACTAGCTTTGTGCTGAATTGTTTGAATAATTGCTCTTTCCCGAATAACTTAAACAATACTAATGTTGTTTTAATCCCCAAGAAGATTTTACCGGAGTTGGTCTCTGATTTGCGACCCATTGCCCTGTGTAATGTGGTTTATAAGATCATGGCCAAGATGGTGGCGAATAGAATGAAGCCCCTATTGGATAATATTATCTCAGATTCCCAAAGTGCATTTATTCCGAATAGGCTCATTACAGATAACATTCTGATTGCAGCTGAGGTGGGGCATTATCTCAAAAGGAAGCAGTGTGGCATGGGTGGTTGGGGAGCCCTAAAATTGGATATGGCAAAGGCATATGACCGCATGGAGTGGCCTTTCTTACGGCATATGCTAAAGGTTTTGGGGTTTGCTAATCAGTGGATTGATTTATTAATGTTATGTGTCACAACTGTGTCATACAATTTCATGGTGAATGGTAATAGTGCGGGTCAGGTTACTCCCACGAGAGGTATTAGACAAGGGGATCCCTTATCTCCCTATTTGTTTATTATCTGCGCGGAGGGCCTTTCTCTGTTACTATAGCAAGCAGAAAATAGGGGGCTAATCCATGGTTGCAGAGTAGCGCGGGGTGCCCCGCCTATTTCACATTTGTTTTTTGCGGATGACAGCCTTTTGTTTTTCAAAGCAAATATTCAGGAGGCAGGAATAATTAAGCAGTGTCTCGTTGAATATGAAACCATGTCAGGCCAGGCAGTAAACTTTCATAAATCCAGTGTGTGTTTTAGTAGAAATACTGCACGAGTTGTAAGAGAGGAGGTGGCTGCGGTTTTAGGAGTTCCACAGGCTCCTAATTTTGGGAAATACCTGGGGCTCCCATCTTTTATTGGAAAGGAAAAAAAAAAGCAGTATTCTCTTATATTGAGGATAAGATTAAGCAAAGGTTTAGTTCTTGGAGTAAAAGGTTAATCTCACAGGCTGGAAAGGAAGTTCTTTTGAAAAGTGTGGCTCAATCAATGCCTACCTTTTCTATGAGCGTTTTTCTTCTTCCAATTTCAGTATGCCAGTCTATAGAAAGAGCTATGAACAGATATTGGTGGGGTTCTGGAGTACAGAGAGGTATACATTGGAAGGCCTGGGATAGACTGTGTATGCCCAAAAAATATGGAGGGTTGGGTTTTAAGGATTTGAGGGCTTTCAATCTTGCTATGTTAGGAAAACAAGCCTGGAGGTTTTTAACGAGACCCCAATCGCTGGTTACTCAAGTGTATAAAGCCAGGTATTTTCCTAGATCTTCTTTTCTTGATGCTAAGTTAGGAGGCAATCCAAGTTTCTGCTGGAGAAGTATCATGGCAGCCCATGATCTTATTTGTAATGGTGTGAGAAGAAGAATCGGGGATGGGAATGACACTCTCATTGGGGACACCCGTGGCTTCCGGATGATCCCTCTCCTTTGATTCAAACTCCCATGCCAGATACATTAGATGGTGCAATGGTCTCAGGCCTTATTGATCCTGAATCAGGTTCCTGGGATCTCTTGATTCTACAAGATTTGTTTACTGCTTCTGATGTTAATCGTATTTTAGGAGTGCCTGTCACCCCTCTCTATAAGGATTCTTGGTATTGGCCTAATGAGACTCATGGTTGTTATACGGTGAAGGAGGGTTATAGACGCATTATGGGGGAGATGGATTTTCAACCCGGGGGCTATGATAAATGGCTACATCTTTGGAAGATTAAGTGCCCTTCAAAATGGAAATTGTTTCTCTGGAAAGCTCTCTCTAATGTCTTACCCACCACTACCAATTTGATTTTAAAGAGAGTGGAGTTAGACCCAACATGTTCTATGTGTGGACAATTGCATGAGACAACCATGCACTCATTGCTTGTGTGTGATTATGCTAAGCTTGTGTGGCATGAGACATCTTTGCAATTACCAAATATTGTTGGGGATAATTTTGCAGCTTGGTTTAGTGTTGCTATCTCTAATCTGACCGAGGATATTTTGTTTGTTGTGATAGCAGTCCTTTACCACCTGTGGAGAGCGAGAAATTTAGCGGTGTGGGAAAAGAAATTGCCTCGACCGGCTGCTGTTTGGAGGATGGCCAATTCGGCAGTCTCTGCATGGCGCAAAGTCCATTGTCACGCAATTGCCGCTACCCAGCCTCATGCATTGCACCCGCCGCCGGTTTCTTCTCATGCATTGCATCCAGCGCCTTTTTCTTCTCACGCAATTGCCCAATCTCCTCCACTAGATGGCAATGCTTATTGCTGTCAGTTTGATGCAAGTTACGACCCTCACACGAAGATGGCTGCGGTGGGGGCAGTCCTCATGACGCACAATGGTGTTTTTGTTGCGGCTTTTGCTTCACGGCTTTCGGTGTGTCTGTCACCACTCATGGCGGAGTCATTAGCATGTAAGGAAACTCTTTCGTGGCTCAGGGATCGTGGGTTGGACTCGGTTCAATTATGCACTGATTGCTCAACTCTACGTTCTCTACTGTCTTCAGATCACAGTCATATCTACTCTTATGTTGGTTTCTCTTTAGAAGCCTCCAAGTCTATTATGTCATCTTTTCAGTCTTGTTCAGTTCATTATATCCCGAGGTCCACTAACACTCGGGCTCATATCTTAGCAGCTACTGTTTTTAATCACGATGCTCAGTTGTATTGGGAGGATTTTCCTCCTAACTCTATTGCTCATTTATTCTAATATACCAATTTTGGTTTTGGTTTTCAAAAAAAAAAAGTGAAAAACTTAATTATGTCAAATTTGATTGAGATGGGGTTCGAACCTAAGACCTTTCTTATAGAAATTAATGGGTTAGTTAAAAGTTAACGAAATATTAACAGAGAAGATAATATTTAACGGAAAACTTAACGGAAAATCATAAAAGTAAGGTTAAATTAGGTAATCTCTATGAATAATATTAATCTAAATTATCTTAGCCATCTATTTGATTAAATAATTCATCTGAACCATCCATTTGATTACCGCCATTTTTTCTACCCATTTTAGGCCTAACTCTCTTTGGCTCTTATTAGTATAGTAGATATGTCACAATGTATCTATTATGCTTATTATTTATTGATCAAATTAATTAATTATTTTTTTGAAAATAAAATCAATTATTTATTAATTACATATTTTTAATATTTTAAAAATTTTGGTATTTAATTACATTTTAATATAATTTATAAATTTTATATTATAAAAGATAAAATTATAAATAATTTTAGTGAAGTATATAATTACAATTGGACATATAAAATGAGACAAAAGAGTATTATATTCGCGAAATAAGGAGAGGTTAGGAAGTAGGAAGTAGACAAGTAGTGTGACGTGGGGAATGAGGAACTCTTTTGTGTAATGTAAAATGGACAAATTTTCAACTTCACCCGATTTTCAGTACAATTCTGAAACTATTCGGCAGCGGTGGGCCCAACATTATATAATGGTGCGCAATTTTAGGACATTTCACCTGCCCCTGCGCACGTTAGCACCCTCCAACCGTCAAAATTGATTATAGTTCCAGGAAAGCCCTCACTTATTAGGGCTCCAGATAATAATCCGCTGCGATAAAACAATTCGTGACATGATACATACAGAAGACGATTATACGTACACATGTGTATGTAGTATACGCAGCACTTGTAGTCGCCGGAGAATATTTCCGACCGCCGCGAACGGCTGTACGCCGCTAAGTGAGGTTTATCTCTGTACTCCTCTCTCGCCATTATTATGTACGTGGATTAGTATGTGTATCTGGAGCAGGATTGTTAACTTGTTATGGTTTTTTTTTTTTTTTTTTTTTAATTAGGATTGATTGTCGTTTATGACCGGAGTGTTTGAGCTGAAGCTGTAGAAATGCTGAGAGCTGCGATGATGAATCACAGCGATGAAGATTATGACATGGAGTTTTCTTCCAGAAGTGTCGATGGCTCTTCTCAGAAAGGTATATGTGCGCGCCTGCGCGGGTGCGTGTAAACATCGGTTTGCGGTTAGGTAGTTATGTATGCGGGTGATTTAGTATTTAAATCGTTGGAATCTTATGGTGGCAGTTAAAGTAGAGGGGAAGAGCGGCGATCGGAAGGCAAATGCCGTTCGGTCCAAGCATTCTGAGACAGAGCAGCGCAGGAGGAGCAAAATCAATGAGAGGCAAGCCTTCTTTTTAATGTGCTGTATGATAGTGCTTTGGTTATTGTTAAGTTTTTGAGTGTGAAAAGAAGTGTTGAAGTTGGCTATTTGCTGTCACTGCATGTTTGGAGTGCTTTTGCCATGAAAGATGGATGAATTTATGCTTTTATCAACAAGTGTTAATGGATGAAATTCTGTAATGTTGTCTCTGAGGTTCTCACTTCTCAGTGGCTTGGAGTCATGTTTTCGTTTATGGAAATATGGAGTGGTCTTTGTTTTCACTTCATCTTGAGGAAAATGTAGTTTGTTTTTATTCGAGAAGAAAGTCAGCCAGTGCTGTTCTCTAGGATGTATTGCCAATATGCCATTACTCCATTAGTCTGTAGTCTATAAATGTGGCGAGTCTCTTGTGTATCATATATTTATTTGTCCATTATGACTTTACTGAAGGTGGAATGCATACGGTACTCATAAAGGTGCTATGCCATAAATAAAAATATAATATCAAAACAATGAAGATTTAATTTCAGAATCATTTCAACTGAGGACTTATTGTCTTTCCTCTGGTTCTAATGTTCTACAATTATTGTTCATTTTTTAGTGAATGGTCAAAACATTTGCCTTTGATTTGGCATAGTATATACTATATACAGAAGCTCTCTTTGCAATTACTCGTTGAGCTATTTAAACATTGATTATTATGATGGAGCTGAGTTATTGTATTTTTTTAATTTTATTTTGCAGATTTCAGATTTTGAGGGATCTCATACCAGAGAATGATAACAAGAGAGACAAAGCTTCATTCTTGTTGGAGGTGTGTTACTCTACCTTGTTTGACTATTTTTCTGCTTCTAGTTTTTTTTATCAATTTCAGAACTCCGGTGCAATGTATGCATTCACAAGAATATTAAATACAGGTTATACAGTACATCCAGTTTTTACACGGGAGGATACAAATGTATGAGGGGGGATGCCAAGATTGGAGTCAAGAGCCCTCCAAGTTGATGCCATGGGTAAACTCTGTACAGCACATCATGCACAAAAGTTCCTCTTGTGTGGCTGTGTGCACTTATTCGTAAACATTGAATTAGTACATTATTTTATTCTTTCTACACCTTTCTATTTTCATGAGTATAGGAGTTTTATTTTGTAGCAAGAGGAGGCTAGCAGTGGTTCCTCACTTGTTTTCTATTTGTTGGATTAAGTCAATACTAGTTTCTGTTTGTTGGAAAGAGTCAGTGTTGGTTCAGTTTTGTGGACTTATTTGAATCGACCATGAATCAACATTTTGGAACTAAAGCTAGTGTCTCCTGATTATACTCATAAGGTACCATAGGTGTTGGTTAATTCATGCATATGATCTTGTTATAGTCAAGAATATGGATCCATCCTTTGAGAAAATATGAATTGAGTTTAAAATGTGGGAGAGGTATAGGTTTGCTTGGTTTAAGGAAGTTAATCACAAATCTACTCATCGAGGCCTTTGCTATTGGCATTTCTAGGCAAATTCTGTTATTCTCCAAAAGAGTATTCTCCTGCTTCAAGTCCATGGATGAAAATTATTGTCAGAAGACGAATATTACTTTTAATGATAGTAATAGTAAAGTGAAAAGTTTATTAAAGTAGCACAAACACATACTGATTTTCAAGTGTGTTTATGATGCAAATTTCTCAATTAAGCATCAGCTTAAACTTACATAAACGAGTTTCTGTTATTTGCAAATGATGAACTTGGAATATAGATAGGATGTTGGATTACTCTTTCTACTGTATTGGAATTTTCAGTTCTAGGGTTTGTGGTGGTTAGGTTTTTGCTTTTTTTCTAAAGGTAGCATGATATCAACCTCTCATCTTTATTGCCAATAGAGGAGCTCTTCTGGGGCAGTTGGGCACTCTGAACTGATCAGGAATGGCTCTGCACACGAGGACAATGGTGTTGTGGACCAAAAAATTCTTGCAAATACTCATGAGTCAATAGAATCTGATCCAAGTGCTGAGGCGTTGTATAAAACAATGGATGATCTCCAAAGATTGACCAATGAAGCAATTTCCTTCGGCATGCAGATGCAGCCTAGTTTCTTTGAAGGTTCATCTGTCCAACTTTCACCAGGATCTTCTTCAATTGAGCATTTGGCTTCTCAGTCTCAATTATTTTATTGGCCTGATGAACAAAATGAAACTCAGAGAGCTGCTCCTGGTTGCAGTCAGAATGATCAAGAAGAGCCAGAAACTGGAGGCGGAGAAGCTGGAATCTCAAACGAGTTCTCCCAGAGGCAAGAAAAGCATTCACTATTCACTATTTTAATAATAACCATTAAACATAGCATCAATTGTGTTGTCACTATTGGTGACTTCTTAGCTGTCCATCGTATTGCTTGTTTTTGAACACAAAAACATGTGTGAGACAGTCTCATGTGAAATGTGCATTACTTTTTAGTGAAAATGTATAATTTCATTAAAAAGTATAACACATCTCATTTGAAAGTTGAGATTGTCTCACACAAGATCAAACGGTTTTGGAATTGTGTAATCATGTTGGATTTTTGAACAGGTTGATGAATACCCTAAACCAGACATTGGCATCGCTGGGAGTGGATATGTTGCAGGCCAATGTTTCAGTACAACTTGATATTGGCAAACACACTGACACTAGTACTGGAGCCGATCTTACAAGATTAAGCAGCCGCACAACTTGGGACCAACCTCATAAAAAGCTTAGAAAAGAACAAAGTTAATCTTTATCTTACTCTTTTTGCCAGAGTTTTCTTAAAAGTTAAATCGGCTTCTAGCCGGCTTGTATGGTTTCATAACTATTTTTTGGAACAAAGGCTTACAAAGTGCATTTCAGTATTACTAATGTTGGAAACTTGATTTTAAGTTAATACTAGTATGGTTACCTTTAAAAAAAAAAAAGAAAAAAAGAAGTGAATACTAGTATGGTTAGCTGTGACAGGAAAGAGTTTGTTTGGCAATGTTACTTATAGGTGTAAAAAGGAAAAATTCATAGTGTATTAGATTTTTTGACATTTAGGGTGTGTTTGGAAGCCCGAAAATTCCGGGCTTTGAGTGTTTGGCAAGCATTGAAAAATCCAGTCAACGGAAATCATTTTCCGTTGACTGAGGAAAATAACCCTCATTTGGCAGAAAATGACTTCCGCCAAATTTGGGCGGAAGTCATTTTCCGCCCACAACACACACACACATCACCGTTTCCACCGGAAACAAAGTGCTTTGGTTTCCGGCGAGGAACCAGAGCACAGTGCTCTGGTTCCCGGCGAGGAACCAGGGCACTGCTCTGGTTCCCGGTGAGGAACCAGGGCACTGCTCTGGTTCCCGGCGAGGAACCAGAGCATGCTCTGGTTCTTCCGCCAGAAACGGTGGGGTTAAAATTTTGATTATTATTATAAATTATAAATATTATTTTAAATATTAATATAAATATTTTAAATAAAATAATAAAAATATATAATTATATATTTTCTATCCATTTTCCGGAAAATGAACCAAACACACAAATACAGTTTTCCAGAATGCATCCAAACACTGAAAATTAAACCATTTTCCAGAAAATAACTCATTTTCCAGAAGTCATTTTCTTGCTTTCCAAACACACCCTTAACTCCAAACAACATTTCACTCACCGCCCACTTCTAAAAAATGAAGGTCACTCAATAATTTAGAATAGTTTAGAGTAGTGCTCAAAAAAAAAAAAATTAGAATAGTTGTTAAATAGTTAACATAATTGCAAGGTTTGCCATATTAAAGAGTTTTAGGGTGTGTTTGGCAAATAGAGGTTAACTGATAGCGAATTAGCTTAGTTGATAGTAAATGACTTTTAAGAGTGTAAGTGTATTATGTTATTTTAATATATAATAATAATAATAATAATATTATTATTATTATTATTATAGAATTTATATTTATATATACAAATAAACATATGTTCACGGGCTTCTAATTAGTAATCACATGTCCCATTACTTATTACTTTTATGGTACTAGGCAACGGGCTTATGAGCCTCGTTGACGAGCTCAAACACTTTGTTGTCTAGTACCACGAAGAGATAATGAAAATAACGGGACTATTGAACTCGTCTATAGAGTCTCATTATTTTAAGAAAAATATTGAGAGTATTTTTATAAGATAATTTATTTTTTGGAGCAATAAGTTGTTACAAAAAGCTGATTAACTAAATACTCATATTATCTGTTCGATCAAGTGAAACAAGTCAAAATTAATTGATAAGCTATGTTACCACACATGACCTTTATTTTACTCCAAACTTTTACTCTTATAGCCTCACACTTTTTTAAGGACCCATAGTTTGCCACAAACCACACTTTTTTTTTTTTAGTGGCACCCGGTTGCACCCCATATGGGAGGGGGGTGAGTTCGAGCCTCAGTAGAGGTGATATCGGCGCTTTGTGCTTCATTTGGTTGAAAAAGTAGCCATGAATATATACTACATTGTAAGTTTGTAACAGAGTCAATAGTACTCCAAATAAAAAATAAAAAATAAGAGTATATGTACTAGAATTTTTATATCAAGCACGCAAGGTGGACCTTAATGTATGTTCATTTTTAGTGTATTGTAGATTCATTTGTAGTAATTTATTACATTTTAATACAAACTCATTTTTAGTGTATTAAATGCTCATTTTGTGCGTATTGCAAATCAAGATGAATTTAAATTACACGAATTATCTGACTACGTGAACCTTGATCCATGGTATAAGCATTGAAACAACACATATTGGTCCATTTTATTGTAAATTACACTATGGACCAGGATCTACCTTGCATTGTAAACTTTCGTCCAAAAATAACCTTCAGATATTGTATCTGTAGTTGACACATTCTATATCTGCAGTTGACAGTTTCTGCACTTGAAACTATCATATTATGTGTCATCAATAATCAAGTTATAAATTGTTAACTATAAGTACAGAATGTGTTAACTGAAGATACACAAATTTTGTATCAGGGTTCACAATGAAAACAAACTATGTCGGGTCTATGTTCACAATTTTAGAACTATATGTTTATAATTTTAGAACTCTATGTTCACAATTTTAGAACTCTATATTTACAATTTTATGTCTCAATATACAAAATTACATTACTCAATATTCACAATTTTTGAACTCTGTATTCACAATTTTGTTATAAAAAATTGTGTTATACGGATGAATATAGAGTTATGAAATTGTGAATATAGAGTTTTGTAATTATGAACCTAGGTTTAAAAATTGTGAGAATAACAACCGCACAATGCAACCTGGTCCATGGTATAACAATTCAGTTGTTATGCCGTGGTCTCAGGTCCACCTTGCAAGGTGGACCTGGGTCTACATTCACATACACTATACTCTACATTCACAATTTGTAAACTCCACATTCACAGTTTACAGGATTATATGTTTAGTAACTATATTACCACTTGTTATGCATTCACACATTCAAAAACTCTATATTCACAGGTCTTATACTCCATATTCACAACTTGAGAACTCCACATTCACACATTACAGGGCTACAAGTTGCTGGAACTTCTTAACTCTATTACAGATTCACACATGCATAACTCTACATTTACGATTTCTATACTCCATATTTACAATTTGAAACCTCCACATTCACATATTTCTAGGCAACTCTACATTCACACAATCATAAATCTACATTCACGATTTCTATACTCTACATTCACACTTTGAAACCTCTACATTCACACATTTTTGAACAACTCTATATTCAGCAATATGTTTACTACTTAAAAAAAAAAAAAGAGACAAAAACGACGTAGTTTTGGACTCAGGTCCCCTGGTCCACAGCACAATTTGCCATAACAATTGCCATTTTACACTTGAGCTAGTTAGAATATCGGGCCTAATTATATTGGACTCTAAGCCCAAATATAAAATCACTCCATATAGCCATTGAGATTCTTCTTCTTCAATCGATAATTCTAGGGTTTAGGGGTTAAGGGAAGGTTTCTGGTATCCTCCCTAGCCATTGAGATTCTTCTTCTTCTTTAATCCATAATTCTAGGGTTTAGGGGTTAAGGGAAGGTTTCTGGTATCCTCCCGTTGGTGAATTCTTTACTGATTTCCATTAACATACATACAGTTCCGAGGTAACTAGAATCGTAGAAAGATGAGGAAGCTGAAGTTTCATGAGAAGAAGCTGGTGAAGAAGGCGAACTTTCTAGAATGGAAGAGAGAACATGGCCACCGAGAAGCTCTGGTTATGCATCGCTACCACGTCACAGGAAGAGACGACTACAAGAAGTATTCCATCCAAACCCCCAACTCATTCCCCATATGTGTTTTTTAAAGTTAATCTACGAAATCAGTTATATGTGTTCATATTTAGATTTAATATGGAGTAAGTCTTTGTGTTATTACTTAGTTTAATTTAATTTTGGTGAAATTAGGTACTCGGGATTGTGTAGAATGACACAGAAGCTGGTGAATATACTGAAGCAAATGGACGCAAGAGATCCGTTTCGTATTGAAATGACCGATGCCCTTCTCGAAAAGCTGTAAGCTTTTTAATGCTTCACTGCTTAATTGCTTTTCTTTGCCATCTGGTTTTTTATTTGCTCCCCATAATTAGTTTGCCAAATAGAATGCCATTTACGCTCAAACAGTGTTGCGAAACTTAAGAAAAACATAAATAAAAGATTCAGTGCAGACACTTCAGATGAACAGAAAAGAGAGAAAGGGGTATACTTTCTGCATACCATGGGTTCAGGCTTAAGTATACTTTAGTGTGATGGTATATATTAACATATGCATGGCTTTTGTTTCTAGTCATGAAGTTAGGGACCCTGTGGTTTAACTGGGATTCAATTTTGTAGCAAATTCAGAAGATGAATGAACTTTAAAAAGGAAAAGTAATAAGGGATTCCTTTCTGCCCAACCTTCTGTTTATCCTGTCTGTCTTTATATTTTATATTTCATGTCTTTGAATGCAAATATGCAATGTCTTAATATATGGTCCTCTTTGCTTTTACAGGTATAACATGGGTGTGATATCAGAACGGAAAAGTTTAGCATTGTGTGATAAGCTATCAGTGTCATCCTTCTGTAGGTAAGTAAATATTTAGATGTCCTCTTGCAAACAGGTCTTCTACCTTTGAGTTAGATGCACCTGAAGGTTGTTTCATTTTCTGCTAGTGTTCTAGGAGATGGTATTTAGGATACTTATTGCTAATGAATTTATTTTTTGTCATGTTATAATGCTTTCTCATTTTAACCATCTTCTTATCATCATTCATAGGCGTAGACTCTCCACTATCTTGGTCAGGCTAAAGTTTGCTGAACACTTGAAGGAAGCTGTCACATATATAGAACAGGGGCATATTCGAGTTGGACCAGATACCATTACTGATCCAGCATTTCTGGTTACAAGAAATATGGAAGACTTTATTACATGGGTGGATACTTCAAAGATTAGAAGAAAGGTCTTAGAGTACAATGAGAAGTTGGATGACTATGATGCTTTGAACTCGTGACTCCATGAGGACACTCCAAAAAACCACATAGAAATTTTAGTAGTTTTTCTTATTCATTTTCACTTTTGAATGACAACTTCTCTGCTTTTCATCATGTAATCTTACTCAGAACTCAGAAGTGCTTTCTTCTTGGCGGCTCTCATTGAGGGCTTAGCTAACAAGCCAATGTCCTTATATTTATTACATAAAAACATTTGATTACAAACTATTAAAGAATATGATTGTGTCAGCTGTATCAATCATTTAATTTGAATGCGTTTGTTTGTGAAGTTTTAGCAAGTTCCTGCCAGGTTAGGGATAGAAATTCAATCCATCTCTACTATGCTCAAAACCAAACACAATTTTGGACTGTGATTCAGAGAAGTATCAGATTTATTTCAGGAACATTACATATATATATATATATATATTTCACAATCACTACAATTGTTGAGTGCAGGCACGCTAACATTACATGACAGGGAACAGAATTACAGAAAAGCTCAAAAGGAAGTTCTAGAACAAGAAAAAATAAGTTGAGGCCATCATGGTGAACTCTTCTTAGTAGAAGTGGCAGCTGGTGGAACTCCAGGGAAAAGAGGTGTTGGCTGGAAGGGAAATCGTGGGATAGGAGTTGGAAAGGATGGAGATGGCAGCAATGGAACAGGTGGCTGTGCTGAAGGTGGTGGTGATTGGAACAGTGGAGGGAAAAGTGAAGGTGGAGAAGGGGTGAGTGAAGGAGTTGAAGGGGTGAGTGAAGGAGTTGAAGTTGGTGGCTGTAAAGGGTTGGGGGAAACTACAGAAGGCGGTGGCAATAATGGATTCGGAGGAAGGAGAGAACGCGGGGGCAGGAAGGGATTCGGAGGAAGAACAGATGGCGGAGGTAGTAAGGGATTTGGAGGAAGTACAGATGGCGGAGGCAGCAAGGGATTTGGAGGCAGAACGCCTACCGGAGCGAAAAATCTAGGCTGAGCTATCTTTTCATCTGTTACCTGAGATTCTGTTGCTAACTTATTTGGTTTTTTTGGCTTTTTAGATTCTGGTGGAAACAAGGGAAGTCCCGGAATGCTCGGCAGGAGTGGAGGGAGTTCCGGCAATGGCGGAATAATACCTCCTGGTATTATTGGAGGTAACAATCCCGGCGGCGCTTCTTGAATTGGCGGGAAAAATGAGGGATCATCAGGATTTAAATACTTAGACTTTATCTTTGGATGCTCAGAAAACGTTGCCTCTTGGCGTACCGCCGGTGGATTCAATGGATTCCCAATCTGAATCCCAATCGGAGGCAAGGGAAGCTGAACAGGGAGCTGTGGCACTCCGGGAACAGGCGGAAGGAGTGGAGTCGCCGCTGGTGGTGGATCTCGAATGGGAGGCAGAAATGCAGGATTATTAGGATCTGTTATCGGAGAGTCTGCACCGTTGATTTTCTTGAAACCCCCATGGATGCTTGGCTTTTGGTTGCAGAGTTCTGGCTGATTAAGAGGCTTGAACGTGAAAAACCCAGCAGAAAATATATGTTTCCCTTCCTTCCTTTCCTTGAGATGGATGGAAGATGAAGTTGCAGAAGAAGCCACAGCACAGAATGGTTCACTGCTGTTGATTAGCTTCACAGAACAGCCCTTGATTTTCTTGACATGTTTGCTGACTGAGAAAGGTAAGTGCACCCTGAACTCTCCATGATCATCTGTTTTCACTTCCTTTCTGAAGCTTGGCCCATTTCTTGAGTGCCCACATTCTACTGCAACAGATGCACCTGCAGAAAACAATTTACAGCACAGTTAATTACCCTTTTAGAGAGCAAGGAAAGAAATAAATAGGGAAAATGGTATATTTGGTCCCTATACACTCCGGCCCTCTATGTCTATTTTTGGTTCCTCAGCTATAAGCGAAGTAGTGATTTTGGTTATTTTCGTTAATATTCCGTTAGATTTGGACAAAAAATCAATAAATAAATTATAAATGTCGGGATCAAACATGAAAATTAGTTTCATCTTCTTCTCCTTGTATGAGACAATGTGTTCTAATGAGTTTATTTGACAAATTTCGAGTTTCAACTTAGTGGTAATTGGTAAATAATAGTAAGTCTTATACAGGAGCTTGAAATTTGTCAAATAAGCTCATTTGAACACTTGAAATGTCAGTCACATATAAGACCAAGAAAAGAGATGAAATCAAGTTTTTATGTTTACTCGTCCAAATTTTTGTCCAAATCTAATTGGATATTAATGAAAAAGACCAAAACTGTTAGCCAAGGACAAAAAATAAACACCACAATAACTGAGGGACTTAATCTATATCAAGGGTATAACTTACAGACCAAATATGCCATTTTTGCAAATAAATAATCACAATATCGAAGACTATATGAACCTGAAATGAAATGGCTAGCCTCTGAGAAGTCGTGGTGGAAGCATGTGTCACAGTATACAGTGCCAACAAGTACTGCTGCAGGTGGGTAATGCCTTGCTTCTGTGAAGCCATTTAGTACAAAACATAGCAGGAATGTGATCCCGAGCCAACTCATTTTCAATTTCTTTTTCAGTTTGAAGCACACAATAGCCTAAGATGGATCGCCCTTCCTCTTATAAGGTGAGCTACTATGTGTATTTATTTCAGTCATGCAGAGACCAGTGAATTTACAGACCAGCAGACATTAATTTCATCACTACTAACATAACAAAAAGAAGGTTGGGGGAGACAGAAAGGTAATAAAGTAGGAATGTGTTGTGGGTTGTGGCTTCTCTGGATGTTTCTTTTCTTTATTCTTTTTTAGCATATGACATCTGATTTTCTCACCATTATGAGGCTAATTCAGATTTGGTTAAGGTTATGTTTGCCGAGTTTGTCTCTAATTAAAAATGAACATGTAGTACATTAAAAATAAACATACATGTCAGTGGTTCATCTTGCAATGTGTATTATAGTCAACAGTATAATGATTAAAAACTCTTTTATAGTTATATTCGTAATTTGTAAGTCCAATTATCAATTGTCTCAAGCTACTGGATTGCTATATTATGTTTCTTTTGCATTTAATGAGTTTTTGTCATTTCTAACTTCTTTTTTGGGGCAAGGAATGAGAGTTGAGCAGAGGGTAGGTCAAGTTTTAGTGGGTTCACGAGATGTTCATAATAACCACAATTCATGGAAGTGTTGTGGCAGAGAGAGAGAGAGTTTGCATTATTATGGTATGGGGGTGCTTATCCATCAACTTTTACGATGTTACAGCTGCAAAGCCTTGAGCGTTACTATCCCTAAAGAATTTCAGAAAGCAGATTGTACATCCACGAGCTATCTGTGTGCCACCAATATGAACTCGGAATTTTACATATTGATATATATATATACAACGTTTGAGAATTCTAAAAAATGAGTGGTTTGTATGTTTCTGTCTTGATTTCCTTTAATTTATATGGAAAAAGTTGAATTTGTTACTTGAAGATGCATAATAAACTACTTTATATTATTAAAAAAAAAAAGGAAAAAAGGTAAAATAGGGCTCTAAATTTTACACTAAAAGTCAATTAGGCCTTCAAACATGTCAAATCTAAGACAATAAAGCTCAAAAACAGGTAAATGACCTGTATTCAGCGGTGACTTCCGACGACTTGATGTCACTTTTCCCGGTGAAGGTGACCTTCAGGTTGCCGGAGATGGCTACCGGCGGGCCTTTTTCATCGATGGTAACATTTTCTGAAAAAAAAATTTATCGGTAACCTGTTGGTTACAGAAAAACTTGACTTATTTGATAATAAATAACTTGTTTGAGGGTTTCTTTTTAAAAGTTTAGGTGCCTAATTAACTTTTAGTGTAAAGTTTAAAAATCTATTGATCCGTTTCCCTTTTTAAAAAAAAAAATTACTTTATGTTATTCATATTTGTCCAATTCAAATTAAGAAGACTAATAGACAACTCTTATTGTGATTAATTTGATATCTTATGGTTACCAAACAAACTGTCTGGAACTTAGGTGTGCCCCTATTATTATGTCTTGTTTCTCATTTCCATACTATCTAGATTGGTACCATGACACTCCATAGTCCATACAGCCCAAAGAATTTCCATAAATTTGTTTTCAATCTTCCCCTTTTAGGGTTCATAATTCCAGTGACAGTTCCACTATTTCAAGATCTCAAAAGCCAAAAAAAAAAAAAAAAATTGATCTGAGAGAATTCACAATAGATTTTCCACATGTATAAAGGGAAAGTTACTCATGCCTATTTTTGCAACATCTGCATTTGAATGAAGAAACCAGCAACAAATTCAACATTTCAACTACACACCACTACAATGTATGTATATACTCCTCCGCATATACCAGTACACCGACAAAGGTGGGGCAAACTACGATGTTAACAACAAATGCCAATGAACATACTCTATATACCAAGGATAAACTATGAAGCTCGCTACCAACAGTAGCCCTATGAAAGCAGTTATATATATTGGCGGTCTAACAAGCCTCGGATAATACAATTGCAACGAATCCAAAAATGAACTAAACTTTTACCTGTTATACAGAAGAGCGTTCCCAATTGAGAAAACATCTATACATGGGGGGCAATTGGGGCATGACAGATAATGCACTTGGAGCCGCATCTCAGGCTCAGCATTGAAGAATAGAGATAGGGCACCGCGCCCTGCTCAGTTCCTGATGTTCAAGTGATAATTCAAATAAATTCAGCTACTGTTGTGTTCTCCACCTAAAGCCTCGGGCAATTCCAGATTTGATGGCAATCGAATCATGAAAGTGGAATAGAATTGAGGTTTTACAGTATAAATTTTCCGGGACATCTCCGAGCTGGCTGTCGGTCCTTTACAAAAGTTCCTTATCGTAAAATGTAAGAAGCTGTTTCACATGGTTACTCCAGGCAGCAACATTTTGTCCATCAACAGTTACCCAGTCAACAACAGTTGATGCTGGTTGTTCCCACCATTCATCTAACTGTGGTACATTACAACCGTTTTATGAGTATATAGGATTTAAAAAGTTGTAGATAAATATAGGTAGTAGTATCTGAAATGCACAGACAATGCAAAAAAAGCAAATTCACTTTTTGGCCAGACAGGTGCTTTTTCACTCGATGCCCAAATTACGACAGTTCACGTACTGAATAGAATTTATGGCACTCAAGTGAGGCTCAAAGCAACAGTTCCATCATTATGCCCACCAAAGATTTAACACAGTAATATGATATATAGAAAAAGAAATTGCAGCGGAAAGAACTAATTACCAATCCCCAAACATATTTGCAGTCCTCCAGGAACTTTTGAGAATTAATAACTGCATTCCTCAGTTCAGGTAGCCATTTCTCAGTAATAGTTTTCTCTTGTTCAGCAGCCAGATTTAGAGAGTAATTTGTTGTCCTGCAAGACATAGTCAACGAAACCAATAAAAAAGTTGTGGAATCAACGAATGCTTGCAGATAGATCTAATTTACTTATGCACATATTTACTTATGTCAGAAAGCCAGCACATTACTATGGATTACTATTATACAAATAAATAAATAAATAAAAAGTAGGAAATGAAATCCTATCCAGATCCTTAAAATTTAATATGCTTGGATTGTAAATCTAATTTATGGCTTTGAACAGCATTCACAACCCCCTCAACACATCTATATCTATATGATACGATCTAACGATCAAGCACATAAAGAGAGAATAAGATTGCAGTACCTGTCATATTCATGCTGTGCACGGTAAGCATGATCTAACAATGCACGGGCACTCTCAAAGAGATCCCGACGTGCATGGACCAAATTGATTGCCTTCTCCAAATCTTCCAGTATGCAAGCCTCGGAACCCCGAAGCTTAATGCAAAATTCCATGGACTCCAGAACTGATGCTAGAGCGACATCAGAACCTAACAGTAAAATAGAGCATAAAAGAATTGCCTTATGGATGATGAGTTGATAACTATGAAATTTTTACAAAAATGATCATGACCTCAACCAAAATCCTTTCCCAAAGTTTGGTAAACCAGTCTTGGCATGTAATGAAGACATAATAGGGCTTAGGAGCTTATTAAGAGACATTGAGGAAATTAGACATTAAAACCATGAAAGTGGATTTGATAATTGCATGTGATATACAGAATCTTGCAGTATGTATAGTAATTTAATTATAGAGTCACCATGTATCTTGTGATCTCATATGTCATGAACTGATCTGCATTTATGACCAACACCAGTAAAATACTAAAATCCAGAGGAAGATGAGTGCTGCTACACTTACTATTTACTAATACCACAAGCAAATAAGTACCATTTCCAAGAAAGGACCTTACCTGCAGCAGATTGGAGTGCAGCAGAAATGCGGCATATAGATGGAATTGCAGATGGATCTCTTGCACCGGCTTTGGCGGTCAAAACAGCAGCAGTCCTTTCAGCAGCAACCACAGCTTCTGGTCCTGTAGATCCACTGGAACCAAAACACTCCAATAGTGCCTGATCACAATGAAAAAGGGAAAAATAAGAGGTCTGGGTTATGCAAATATTAACTGCAACATGTACTGTGTGTATGAATATGTGTGTGTGTGTACCAGTAGTGTAAAAGGTTCATTATTATCATATTTTCTTTCCTAATACGATTGATTATTAGTGTGATATGATATTTCTGAAAAAAACTATCAACTTTCTTGCAGTACAGAATAAAAGTTTTTTCATTAATTCTGTTAACTTTCATAGTTACAGACCTGGGGTGTTGATGGAAGCATGTAAAGGGTATTATCAGGAGTTTGATAGAAAGCAGAAACTTCTTTCTCAATAAGATCCTTTGCTTTGCTTGATAAGTCCACAACAATATTGCATGAAGGGATAATAGTGCTTGCTGCATACTCCTTCGTTACCACTGGCTGCTGGCTCCAATACGATGCAGCATCCTATAATAACAGTTTAAAAAATTAAATAAGAAAAAGGAAATGATTACAATCTATAAGGAATAAGATACACAGTAAGGGGCTTAGTAATTTTTTTTTTTTTCTTGGGGAGGGGAGGGGGTTACCAGGGCTTGAACCCATGACCTAATGGATCGCAGGTGAGCATCAAGTCAATGAACCATGCCCAGCCCTTTACAAGGTACACCCTCTATATCAATTATTTACGAAGGTAAACCCAACTTAACTTTGGGTAGTTTTTAAAGTATATTTTCTTTAATACTTTTGGGTTTTGTTTTATAAGTCAAGTACGGTGTAGTATTTCATGTAGTTTCATAATACTTAATTTGTATTATCAAATATATGTATTCATCTTATCAAAAGTATAAATTTAGTCAATAGGAGATGAAAGAAATGTTGGACAAGCATATTCCACATTTTCCAACAGAAAGTCCCCAAGCCAAAAAGAAAGACTCAATAAAACAAATGACTCTGCTGTGCAGAATATGCATTGCAGAGAGAGAAATAGTATAGAATCCTACCATGCTAGCTTTAAGTAAAGCATTGTAGATGGACTCAAGTTCAGATCTCCTAGCATCAAATTCTTCAATCTTTTTCCATTTCTTTCTTAGGGAATCTTCAGCTTCCTTTCTCTCTGCACACAATTTATTTAATCTTTGTATCTCAGACATCAATGTATTCACACTAGCTTGTAATCCAGCAGCTTCTCTTTCCTTTGCCCAAACCTCAAGCTACAAAATGAAGGAGATATCCAGTAAGCAGCATTCCATATTTTAATAAAATATACCATCCCATGATGAGTTAATAAACAAAATAAACCACATAAACAAACTACAATATGCACAAAATAGAAAAATACATATCTACCAAATATAGTGAATTCCAAGATGCCCAAAAAAAAAAAAAGAGACTTGGATTGAAGACAAGATATTCTTTGCCCTATAATGCAAAATTTGACATTAATGCTAGAAGTAATTAGATTGCAAATGCAGCATAAACTGATAAACATATGCCACACGCAGAACTTGATATCAAAATCTTCACAAATCAACTGGGAAAATTGATGTCAACATATACTGAATCCAAAATATGAATAAATAAAGAAATAATATGAGCACTGATTAAAATTGGACAAAAGGGAAAATTGACCCATTACAAAATGGAACCTTTAACCACAGTGCATTCTGGTGAGGGATGGAGAAAATATGTATGATACATGCTGGGCCATGATTATTTAGGATGTCTTATTTTATAACCGTTATATTACATAGTTTAGATATTAAGAAACTACTAAATAGTTATTTAACTTATTACTCCTAGCCTTCAAATTAGTTTAGGTAGATTAATTATTTAGAAACTACCAAATAATTAATAATTCTTAGTTTAGGAATCTTTGTAATCAGCTCTATAAAAGGGAGTGTTATTTAGAAGAAAGGGAAGCAGAAATTCAAACCCAAAAAAGGGTCTAAGGGAGTTTTGGGTCTCAAGCAAACCCAGTGTGTTCTTCTTTTCTTGTTCCAACTATTATTCTTTGTTCTTTTTTCCTTTTGTTTTCTTGCCTGTGGCGGGAGCACATAACAATGTACAGACTAGTAGACTACAGACACAAGAAAGTACACTCAAACTAGCCTCTTAATTTAACTTTTCATGGATTAACAAAGATCAGCAGTTCGCATTTGTAACAATGAAAACAGATTTTATGCAAGTATAGTTCCTGATAATTGGGGGCTCCTTACAAGGGTTAGCCAATATATCACGCTTGACATGGAATAAAATGGAATGAAAATGGAAACAGAAAAAGCATAGTGTCTAACAAAGTTTATGCACATTCCTAAGAGAATTACACTGCATTATCATACCTCTAGTTGCCTGAGACTGCCCATATTCTGTGACGTAGCACCAATACCAAGTGTGTTAGAAGACATTGTATCTCCAGTTCCTTGAAGGCGCTGCAAAAGCTTTTGACTTGTCTTTCTAGCTTCTGCAGCTTTGTTTAATTCATCTTCAGTAGCCACAAATTGCTGAACATGTGCTTTCTAAAGAAAATTAAGCATATTTCTTATCAAGAGCAAATATACAAAAAACATATGTACTTAAATATATAGCAAAAGGTGCAATAAGTTTAAATGCTACAGAGATATAAAAGTAATGAGAGTAATGTTTATTGTTAAACAATAAAAACCAAAATCTCATTTGTATGGTTGTTTTCAGAGGTAAGAGGGAGGTGAGTATATATAAATATATAAAATAAGGAAAAATAGATATATATGAAGTAAAAGGAGAAGGTGCCCGCACTTTGTTTGGTCTAAAAGAGAAAAATGGAGCCACTATAGAAGTAATGCACACCATTCCCTCTAAACATAGAAATGCTCTTCACCCCATTTGGAAGATAGAAAAGAATGTTGATTGAAAAAAAAAAAGAAAAAGAAAAAGAAAAAGAAAGAAAGATATATTGCACTTCATATCATGCCTTCTCTCTTGAACCATACTACCAAACATGTGGGACCAAACTTTGAAGAATAGACAGGATCACAGTAAAGAAATTAGAGAAGCGGATTTATGAAGAAACTAAACTGGTTTTAGATGCAGGGAAAGCAGACCTGTCTCTCAAGGAGTTGATTTTGGTTACCCCTTGAAGGGGCATCACCTCCAATTTTTCCATTACCATAAAGCTGGTATTGTAATGGTGAGTTAACATCAGAAGTTGAAGCATCCATTACTCTGTTATTTTCATACTTGTATCTGATTCAGAAATGAATGCAAGGAATTATATTAGCACAGCAACAACATAGAGATCAATGGAATAGATTAGCAGGTATTAAGAATATGTTGTGCGGTACAGTGAATCATCAATCATGAAATAATTTTATTTTTTTTTTTAAAAGGAAGAAGAAGGAGAGAGAGAGAGAGGTTTTGGAAAATAGTAGCAACAAGCATTCTTTTCAAGGAAATTACTTTAAATAGTTGGTTTAAACCATCCTGTTAAACTCATACAAAAAAATACCAGAGGACCTTTTTTAACAGCTAGTTTACAGAATACACTTTGCTTTCTGATATCTGAATGTCACCACATGTTTTGACAATTGACACACTCATTAAAAATATAAATTATTCACAAGCTTCAAGAAATAAAACTCAAATTAAGACAAAGATGTGATGCCTCTCAACCAAAACCAAACCCCAACAGTTTTGAATGCATTTTTTTTTTCAGCATCACTAGTAAACTTCGCCATAAACTTGGTACTTGGTTCTGTTAATTATAGACAAAGGGAGGGTAATAGATAGGGAAATGACCTTAAGGCCTTTTTTATTAACACACGACTGAATACTGGATGCAAATGTTGGTTGGAATGAGCAACATAGCAGTGGCACAGAATAAGAGTGAAAGAAGCCAATACTCATATAGAACTTCATTCATACAGCCATGTAATCAGTATATGCAACTTAAAAGCATAAAATTACCTTAGCATTTCTGCATCAGATCTGGGATCAATTTTTTCGATTTCCCTGGAAATCAGAGCTTTAAGCCTTTGGGAGTATGCAGTGATTGCACGAAGCAATTGAGGAGGGTTTTTTAAGCAACAGACTATAGCATCCTTAACCTCATCAGGTACATCCCCATCAAAATCAATACCCAATTTTGCTACCTCTAGCTGAGGACTTAAGTGGATTCCATTTCCTTCATAAGCCGGAAAAGAGATGCGGATCTTTTCTGCCATCTGCACTGCCAGAGCTTCACAAGCTTTCCGGATATTTCTTTCCCAGGTTGTTTCAATGAGAATTACATCATCTGCAGCTTTAGTTCCTTTAACAGTTGAATAAACAGACTCTTTTTCATTGTTAAGCTGAAAAGTAGTGACCATCTCATCAGAGGAATCAACATTTGACCTCTGGGCATCCCTTGCTTGATTAACATAGTAACGGAGGCGTTTGTGGTACTCTGCAAATATTTTTGCTGCTTCATTGCCCTGCTGATCATAGGCTTCCAGCATTACTTGTTTGTGCCTGCACATCAGGCATCAATATTTCAATTATAAAATATACATTATATGGTTCAATCCAACATCAATACACAGATAAATCGTGAAACAAACTTTTGAATGTGCATAAAATTATAAACCTTATTAAAACAGAGGCAACAAACACAATAGATGATTGGTTTTCACGCCAAACCTGTAGTTAAATCTTTCATCAAGCACTCGTTTGCGCTCTGTCTCCTCTCTTGAAACCTCCAGCATCCTGGCTTTCAACTCCTTCCGCTGCCGCCTCACCATTTGCCTCAGCCTCTCCACCTCCTTCTCAGCCAAGTCTCTCTCCTGCAAAGCAATCTCTTTACTATTCTCAGCAGAACCTAATCCTGCACCCGCTCCCAGGCTCGAACTCTCCTTCCCCGCACCGGACTTCTCCTTCCTCCTCCCTCTACTCTTCTCCACCACCTTGGCCGAATCAGCACTGGCGCTACTACTACTACCACCAGCTCCATCATCTCCACCGTGAACAAGGATATTCCGGCGAATGTTCTCCACCGTCTTCTCGGATTTCACCCTCTTCAACAGAAAGTTCCACACGGGGATCATGTTCCCACGGCAAATCTTCCTGAGCGAATCCGCCGTCGGCATAGCTGCAGCTTTGCTGGATGCAGTGTATGGACCCAGCGGCCGGTATCCCATCTCTTTCTGAAGCCATTCCAATATTGCCTCCGGCTGAGCCACAGTCGAGCTAGTTGAACTCTGCATTGTCAAACCTGCGGTTTCAAAATTTCTGATAATCCGAGCCAATCCAAAACCCTAAATCCTGAATCGAAACAACATATATATGCATCTATGCTCAATGCTTTCAACAGTAGCAACTGGAGCTACCAGAAAGGCGGAAAAGGAGTGTAAAAGAGAAGCCGATTTGGAAATGTGGATCGGGTCTGGCCGGCAAATGATATGATTAGATTTGAATTATAAAAGTTAAATACTCTCTATGAATGCAACCTAAATTCAAAAAGGGGATTTTGATATATATATATATATATATATATATATCCTAATGCGCAAAAAGTAAGTGCCCAATATTAATATTTTATATTAAAATTTTAAATTTATTTAGATTTTAGATATTTAAATTATTGTAAATAATAATAATAATGTAAAATATTTTTATAAATTTTATATTTATATTTGATAAGATCGTAAGATCAGATCTTGTGCATTCATCTAATATTTTTTAATGGTCTAGATTTGATGTGGAAGATGAGGAGTGTTTCACTACAACCCTTGGACTATCTCAGAATCGTCTTCGTGTAACACGCCAAAAGGGTGTGCACTTAGAATCTCTCGTATATTATAGAGTTAATACAACAAATGGTCCTCTAACTATTGTGGTAGTACTCCTTTTAGTCATCGACTTTCAATTCAACCACAAATGGTCATCTGACTTTTATTTTTTTTACCAAAAATAGTCATCTGTTAAAATTTCTGTTTAAATATGTGTTAAATTTAGGGGTATTATCGTCAAATTGACATATATAATGGTCATAAAATAAAAATGTTTAGAATTGTTCACCAACAAGCATAATTGAAACAATTAAAATGGAAGAATTTTTTTAAAAAAAACTTTGCTTCCATCATTCTCATGATTGTTCATACATGGCCAATTAATAGTTTTCATTTTTCATTAATCGATCAAACATTTTGTTTAGGACATAACTGAAGGCTGCCACCGTTGAATTAATAAAATTAATCAAATACAGATTGCTAACATTAATCATTGATTTTTTTTAATTTGTTCATTTAGGTAATTTGTCACGTTTATTTTATTTTTATATTTATTAACTTAATATTTATTAATGTTTGAAATTAATTATATTTTCATATAATTCTAAAAAAGATGTAACCATAATAATATTAATCAATTTGACGATATTATTCATAGATTTAACCCCTATTTAACAGAAATTTTAACAGGAGACTATTTGTGGTAAAAAATTAAAGCCAGATAATCATTTGTGGTCGAATTGAAAGTCGAGAACTAAAAGGAATACTGACCCAATAGTCAGAGGATCGGACCATTTGTAGTATTAACTCTATATTATATATGGGAGCTGGAGGATTATGACATGGGGAAGTGGAGTTTGATACACAAGTTTTACATTAGACCAAACATCATGATTCTCTGGAACCTAGACCTTCTGCATCTTGATCTTGATCTTAAAATTAAAGACACAGGATTTGTCCAATTGCCCATAAAGATGGGACTTATTTTTATTGGACCAATTCTTCTGGTTAGAGGAATTGTTCATTCCATTACTCAACAGTGATTGCCAACACCAGTGCCACCACTAATCCGGCTACACAATTGAAAGTGAGTTAATTAAAAAGTATCAATTTCACACAAGATTGATCTAACCTTTCTAGGCATCAGATTTCTATGGCTGTAACCCAGTGGGGTAGCTCAAGTGGCAAATGAGCTCTCTTTGTGGGGAGGAATTTCGGGAGAATTCGGGTTCAAATCCCACAAGTGACGATTTTCCCTGGGCCAGCTCCCGTACCTCTCGGAGCGAACGTAGGTGGACCCCGGACCGTTAAACGGACGGACAGAGAGAAAGACCCAAGATTTCTATGGCTGTTTCTTTAATTTTTCCCATTCTAGTAGTCCCCTGGCCTTGTGATTGCTCCCCTCAATTAGCTTCTTATTATATATATTCTTTTTTTGTATCCTAATATATTTACATGTTATAATTGCAGATAATGAAAATACACTTGGGAATTCATAGATCGAGTTTCCTCACCTCCTCCCCATCTAACAAACAAATTTAGATTTTTTTCCTTCATTTTATTTATTTATTTACATTTTTAAGTATTGTTTTATTCTTCTACCCATTTTTGGAATTCACATTCTTTAATCTGAAGGCCGAGGAGAAAGCAAGCTCACCATTTAAACAACTTCCATTTGTTGTTAATGATATGATGGTAAGCCTACCAATTTAGTGTCTACATTAATTTTTTTCCCTTTTTTCTTTTATTTTTTGTTTTTTTTGCAAGGTTAGTATTTATTTATTTATTTATTTTTCCTTCAATACTTGGATTTCAACTAGTTGCATCTGATGCTTAACAGGTTGATGATGTTTCTTACCTTGGAACAACTGGGAAAAATTAAAGAGAAAAGAAAGAACTTTATACCAAATGAGGAAACAAATGAAGTTTGTCTTTTACAGCCAACTAAAATTCAGAACCCTTGCTATAATGAATCAGATAAAATGGTGATCGAGAGTAACCAAGAACATAATGAAAGTGTTGTGTATATATTGTCTTTGCAATCAAATGACCTTTGAGATAGTAATTCTTGCTATTCTAATATAAACGGAATCTAGTTTTTAATTTTTTGTATGTCTGAGTTCTGGATTATGTCTGCATTGTTTATGTTCCAAAATGGGAAAGCAGAATTGTAACCAAATCCAAAATTGATACATTGGGGTGCACTTCTGATGAATCAGATTTGGAGGACAGTGATCGCAATCAAGAAGAGAAGGTTATTTGATGAAATAAAGCAGAAGAAGAACAAATAGGGATGTGTTAATGCATACATCAATTTTATTGGTCAATTATTTTAATACTCAATCATATTTTTTTATAGGAAAAATTACACTTTTGTCTCTAAATTATATGATAATTGTAAGATTCATCTTTACTCATTAGTTGTGCTCACTTTTTTTCCTAAACTATAATTCACTTTGCAATTTTTGTCACTTTTCTAACTATGCATTAGAAATTTGTTTATTTGTCAGAAAAGTTGAGGCATTCAACACACTTCTCGGCCTTTATCTATGTCTTTTATCTTAATATTAGAAGAATGTATATGTATTTGTATTTATGGAATTTTTTTTTAATTTTTTTATTGCAACCCATCTGGAGTTAAAAAAATGGATCATATAACATCTGATGGTGTGCCAGATCTGAGCTTTCTGCCAGAGCTTATTGTAATTAGGGCCTCACCAAATGGGCTTTTGTGTTGCATGTAACCTAATTTTTAGTTCGTTCTTATTATATTAGAATATATATGTATTTGTATTTACAGAATGTTTTTATTTTTATTTTTTTTTAAATTGTACTTTATTTTTTAGGATTTTTGGAATGATCTCCATCATACTCTCCAGCTTTTGTAACGGGTTTTATAACCCTCAAGTAGGAGAAGTAATAGTCCATAGTGACGACAATGATGATAGTGACGACAATGATGATGAGGATGATGACGATGGCGAGGGGGATGACGATCCCGATGACCATGGCGATCCAGTTGACGATGATGCCCCCCGTATCATTCCAGTTGTTCAGAGACCTTTCGGGGGCAATATGGATCAAGATCAATTTGTAGCTAATATTGTTTTGGTGGGTGGATGCTCCACTTTAGCGTACAGTATACAAGAGTTACACCATGAACATGAGGCATATCCTCATGTTCTGTCGCCCTGGCAGAACTTTCAAGCACTTTATATCCACTTACCTCACATAGAAGATTTTGAGATGTTAGAGATCCCAATAGATCCCCTATTAACTACTTGGCCAGCATTTAGGGTTGATATATGTAAAGTGGTTCTAGAGCCACTGGAAGATGGCTTGAGAATTCCTATTCTGGGTGGCCTAAATGAAAGGATCCACTCCATCCTCCGTAGGTACTCTGTAGGCACTTGGTTGGGAAATCAGAACCTTTTTGTAGTGGGTGGCTTCACAGTCCTTCTTCTGGACATTACACGTGCATGGGCTGAAATTGAATTGGCAACACGTGACGCGAAGATTCGAACCCATGACATTTTGCATGGCTCTGATACCAAATTAAACTCATGACCTTTTGCATGGCTCTGATACCAAATTAAAGCATGTGCTCCATCTCAACTAAAAGGCTAAGCTAATAGTTAGACTGTGCATTTATGTTTATATTATATTTATGCTCACAATAGCATCATAATACAGTTCTAATGGGCTTGTAGTAATACGTTGAAACCCATTTCTAATGCCTTTGTAATAATACGTTGGAAACTTTATGGATGGTTTACTTCATTTGTTTTTTCATTTTTAGTGTTTCATTTCTCTATTCCTTCCTTCAAGCTTCAATTACTTCCAGTTAACACAGAATTCAAAACAACACAAAACACAAAATTAGCAAATTGCTAAGTAAGAAATTGCTCCACCCCGTAAAGCAAACACCAAAGAATAAAGATTTACTCAATTAATTTTTTTTAAACATTAACCACTAACATTTAATCTTTCGACCATTCCGAAAACCACATATATATTTTTATAATAAAATATAATCCACTTATAAATTAATAATTTAATTAAATACGCTTATGGAAGAACAATATCCCATAAAGGGAACAATCAATATCTCGTAAAGGGAATAATCCATATCCCGCGAAGGGAACAATCCATATCTTCCATAAGACTTTCTTCATAAAATTTTCTTTTAATGTATATATATTTAACCACCAAAACATTTTAACCCTTTGGTTCAAAACTCACTTGTCCAAAATCAAATATTTAAATACACTTATTTCCAAATTCGCAAATTAGAAAAATATTGATAATTCATATCTCAACTAAATTTACCAATCAACCATTGTGAAATACACCTTTGACATTTGATAGTACACAATTAAATATACTAAAAAAAATGCACGCATATATACACTCACTTATAAATTAACAAGTCACGAATCTAGTATATATATACGTTGCCAGTATCATCTATGAACAATAGAAATCTAAAAAAATAACACTATATATATTCCTACGGCAATTTGCTTTTATATATATATATATATATATATATATATATATATATATATATATATATATATATATATATATATATATATATATATATATATATATACACGGCACATACTAAATCGATAGTATCTACATTTAATATTATTATTTTTTTAACAAGATAAATATCATTTGGTCATGCATACAACATACTACTAGTATACATAAAGATAGTTTTGAAAATCAATACGTATAATTTAACTATATGTATGGATATATAACCAATACATAAAATTTAACTATATGTATAGATATATAAATAATATACACAATGAATCATATACAACATATCATTCACCAATAAAATACCTTTCTATCACAACTTTCAAAGAGAATCCATCTAAATCATAGTTTTTCACAATTCCAAATACGAGGTAAAAATCATCTTTAGTGGACATAAAAACTTACCGTAAATGCTTATTTCTTCGAAATTCCTCTAATCCTTCAGTTGCTCATGCGCTCCCCTTCTATCGCCCATCACCATCATCCAACCAAATAAAAATACAAGAGAAACAACATACACATAAACATACATTCTCAACCAAAATCCTACAACTAAACTACCCAAAATGAAAACAATTAAAATAGATAACTTACTAGACTTGTAGGATTACTTCAACCTTTTGAGGAATGTTTGAATAAGGAGGATGTAAGTTTTTTATATATATTTTTTACTGAACGACAATGAGTATCAAGAAGAAAGAATTTTTTTTTTTAAAGACGATGATCTCAGCTAAGGGAAGAAGGAAAAGGCAAAATTATTTCATCCTCATCAATACATGACTTATATAAAATAAAGAATAACTTATTTAGAATTAAAACTTAGGTAACTGCCAATCATAATAATTTTGATTCAGAAACAATAAAGGAAAAGATATTACATATCTATATCTATATCTATATCTATCTATACTATATATAAAAGTAATATCCTCCAACAAAGTTTTCCCGCCCAAATGTAGGGATATTTTAATAATATGATAATTATATAATTATTAATATTTATTAATATAGAATAATAATATTAATGGCAATCATAATCGTAATGTCAATTATTAATTATTAATATAGAATAATAATATTAACGGTAATTGTTTTTTTTTTTGAAAACAATTAATGGTAATTGTTATTGTTACTAGCAATTGGTAATTATAATATTATTATGCTTCTAGAAATAGAAATTATGATAGAATTATGATTGATAATTGGTAAATTCCTAATAAAATATATATTCTTACCTACGTTTTCTGAACGACATTCGTGCCTGAAAGCTACTTGAAACCCTTTTGTATAAGTAGTTGTGTAAACCCACTTTCCAAACCAATGTGGGACAAAAGCTACTTGAAAACATTTTCTCTTATTTTTTCTAACTCAAATGGGTCAACTTTGAGAACCAATTTCTCATTCACCCATTATTTTTTTTGAGCGTACAATATATTAAATTTTTCGTCTAACTAATAAGAACCCGAATATATTTTGACCCGACCCAAATCGAAAGCGGACCCTACATTATATTTGTACCACAATATGACCACTAAAATGCCATTTTATGCTATTTTTTCCAACAATTCTTTGTCTAGAGAATATCAACACTCTACGATCAACCAACAATCACTCAACTGATTATCTCATTACTCCCAGGTGAATTTTTCTCTAATATAGTTATACTTACTGAATATCAAAATATAAGTGTACCTTAAGATCTTGCAATAACTAACCGACAAGTAATTAAATTAATGATATATAATGCAATGTAAATTATCTACATATTGTATTTAAACACTTATTTTAGAACACTGAATTTTTGTGATATTTGTTACATGCAAGAAGACTCATGCAGATTGCTAAAAAAAATCAGTTTTTAATCACGGTCAATTGTACATGGTTTTTTCCCGAGTCACCCATCCTGATAGCCTAAAAGTGTTAATTAGTTCTAGACGATGATGAACAAGATTGTGTTGCTACTACCAATGTTGTTTACAAAGAGGTTTTCAATAATGTGTAAATACAACCGGTGATATTATATATTTTTTTTCTAAGATAGCAAAATTGCAATATATCTACACAAAAATATATCTTCCATATATGAATTAGAATAGCAATTGAATACTATAACTGAGTTACTAAAGAACGAGCATATTTGCTTAATTTATAAAAATCATAAACAATGATATATAAAATATCTAAAGTTCCAACACCGCATGCGTACATCTACACATTAGCTATTAATTAAGCAATTATTTATTAGAGACATTAGCTATTAATTAAGCAATTATTTATTAGAATTTAAACAAGGATAGCATTAGAAAACATAATCGATCCAAAACGTATCTTTAATTGCACTATATAATATTTGATGTTATAATTTATATAATTATATATCGATCCAAATATTCTTAATACGAAGTATATTATAACAAATTCATTCCGTGCATCGCACGGGTGAAAATACTAGTTGTTTATATATATATATATATATATATATATATAAAGATTGTATTAGGATTAGTAATTTTAATTTAGAATTATATTACAAAAGCAGAGAAAAATATATTTTATTAAAAATTGTCATACTCTTTAGTGTAGTAATCTGGGCGAGAGCTTGTTTGTTGAAATCCTGGCCAGGCTCCCCAGCAGAGCAGCTATCCGGTTGAAATTGGTATGCAAGAGCTGGTGTTCTCTCATCTCTTCTAAGTATTTTATTACTTTATTCAATCACCGCCGCCATGACCCATCCCTTCCGCCAATTCTTCATCATCCTCATTCATCATCGCCATCGCCATCGCCTGCCTGCTTTATATTCCAAAATATGTATGATCGCTCTTTCCCGATCGTTTGCGGTGGATATCCCCACCCTGATGCCAATTCGTGCGGCTTCCGAAGGCTCGATTTAGGGTTCCTTCCCTGTCCTGATCCTAATCACAGAATTGAAGTGAAGGGTTCGTGTGCTGATTTAATTCTATGCGCCTCCATCCCCATCTACTATTCCCCTTCCGTATCCGCATTCTATGTCTGTAATCAGCTAACCAAGCAATGGATTGCTCTTCCTCCCCCTCCCCTCCAATTCCAATCCAGTGAGAGGGTGAGGTACGTAATGGCCACTGGCTTCCTTTGCATTCCCGCGCCCTGTTCCCTTTGCACCACCAATCAGCAATCGCAATGTGTAGACCATTCTCGCTATGATTGTGTGGTGGTTCACATTTGTGTTTATCCACCCATTTCTCACTGCAAATACATACTTCAACTCTTCCCGTCTCAGGAATGGAAAAGTCTTGTGGTTTCATCACCGCGACCCATATTTGCAAGGTTTCTAGTTCCTTCTACTTCTTTTCTTGTGACCTATAAAGGGATGCTGCATATGTTGCTTGCTAACTATATTCTTGTGTATGATCCCTACAATTGTCCTGAAAAATTTTGCCGCGTAATTGATATGCCGACTAATATGGAAGATGAGAAGTGTTTCACTAGAACCCTTGGATTATCTCAGAATCGTCTTTGTGTAACATGCCGAAAGGGTGCGCACCCTGAAGGCGCATATTATATATGGGAGCTGGAGGACTATGGCATGGGGAAGTGGAGTTTGGTGCACAAGTTTTACATTAGACCAAATATTATGATTCTCTCGAACCTAGACCTTGTGCATCCTAATCTTGATCCTAAAATTAAAGATGGGACTTATTTTTATTGGATCAATTCTTCTGGGTGGTCTGCTTTTAGAGGAATTGTTCATTCCATTACTCAACAGTGGTGGCCAACACCAGTGCCACCACTAATCCGCGGCTACACAATTGAAAGTAAGTTATAAAAAAGTATCAATTTCACACAAGATCGATCTAATCTTTTTAGGCATCTGATTTCTATGGCTGTTTGCTTAATTTTTCCCATTCTAGTAGTTCCCAGCTAGGGATGGCAACGGGGCCGTCCCCGAAACCCCGACCCCGTCCTCGTCCTCGTCCCCGACTGGGAATGGAAAATAGTCCCATCCACTCCCCGATTAATTCCTAGTCAACATGTAATTTTAATTATTAAAACTATGATTTTAATTTTAAAAAAGCATTATATATATATATATATATATATATATATATATATATATATATATATATATATATAATTATATAACAGTAATGACGTACTGCCAGTACCTTGCATTACTTTTATATATATATATATATATATATATATATATATATATATATATATATATTATATATAT
>CP025648.1:19422648-19445628 GCA_003576665.1 Ipomoea trifida | reverse complement strand
GTAATTTATATAATGCAGTACGTCATTGCTGTTTATATATATATATATATATATATATATATATATATATATATATATATATATAAAATTCTTAATTAAAATAATTATTCGGGGACGGGACGGGGAGGGGTATCCCGTCCCCGTCTCATATGTGTGGAACCAGGTCTTTTTCGGTTCTAGCCTCTCCCTCGAATACATAGGGTAGGTAGGGCGGGGAATTAAAAAAGTTCCCCGTCCCCGATCCCCGAAAATTTTCCCTATCCCCGTCCCCGTTTGAAACGGGGACGGGAATTCCCGGCGGGGGACGGACACATTGCCATCCCTATTCCCGGCCTTGTGACCCCTTAATTAGCTTCTTATTAAATGCACTTTTTTTTTATCCTAATATATTTACATGTTATAATTGCAGATAATGAAAATACACTTGGGAATTCATAGATCCAGTTTCCTCACCTCCTCCCCATCTAACAAACAAATTTGGAGTTTTTTTGGTTCTTGTTTCCTTAATTTTATTTACTTAGTTATTTTTTTTTGAAAAACTTATTTACTTAGTTACATTTTTAAGTATTGTTTTATTCTTCTACCCATTTTTGGAATTCACATTCTGTAATTTGAAGGCCTAGGAGAAAGCAAGCTCACCATTTAAACAACTTCCATTCATTGTTAATGATATGATAGTAAGCCTACCAATTTAGTGTCTAAATTAATTTTTTCCCCTTTTTTCTTTTATTTTTGTTTTTGCAGGGATACCTTTTTAACTTTTTTTGTTTTGGTTAGTATTTATTTATTTATTTATTTATTTATTTATTTTTCCTAACTAAATCCAAAATTGATACATTGGGGTGCACTTCTGATGAATCAGATTTGAAGGACAATTATCACAATCAAGAATTATTCGATGAAATAAAGCAAAAGAAGAACAAATAGGGATGTGTTAGTGCATATATCAATTTTATTGGACAACTATTTTAATACTTAATTTTATATTTTTTTATAGGAAAAATTACACTTTTTTTTTCTCTAAGCTATAATGATAATTTTTAGATTCATCTTTGTTGGTTGTCAATTTCTTTTATCATGCATTTTGCTTTGATCGTGGGGAGCTTCGGAATTGAACTATATAACCCCCGAATAGGAGAAGTAATAGAGGATAGTGAATTGAACTAATTGAACTATATAACCCCCAAGTAGGAGAAGTAATAGAGGATAGTGAATTGAACTATATAACCCCCAAGTAGGAGAAGTAATAGAGGATAGTGACAATGACAACAATAATGGTGATAACGATGATAAGATGATCGTGTTAGACGTGTTTATTAATGATAACGACGATGAAGATGCCGGGGTAATGAAGACGTGTTTATAGATAATATCACTTAATATCACTGTGCTATGTCATTTCGGATGTACGCAGAGGCAATGAAAACGTGTTTATAGATAATATCACTGTGCTGTGTGGATACTCCATCACTGTGCTGTGTGGATACTCCATACTAGTAGCAATGAAAACGTGTTTATAGATAATATCAATGTGCTGTGTGGATACTCCATAATAGTAGCAATCCTAGATAATATCATAGTAGCTAATGAACACGAGGCCTATCCTTAATCCTATTAAAGAGTCCTTAATCCTATTGAAGAGGCTGAGGCCTATCCTTAATCATATTGAAGAGGCTGGCTTCACCGTCCACATTCTTGGTAACCAGCCGCTGTCTAAACATTTTATAGCCTTGCTAAACTCATTTGTTCTTGATAACTCACATTTTAAAGTAGAGCAGAGCATATCAGAGCTAGGATCAAACTCACATTTGACGATCAGAGCATATTAGAGCTAGGATCAGAGCATATCAAACTCACATTTGACGATCAGAGCATATTAGAGCTAGGATCAGAGCATATCGAGTTGACGATCAGAGCATATTAGAGCTAGGATCAGAGCATATCGAGAGCAGTTAATTGTGATTCTAAGAAGACAAAATGCAGTGTTTACGCGGTTAACTGTCATACTCTTTTTTTCCTGCTCTCTTTGCTTGGGGCGTTTACGGTTAACTGTCACTCCTGTCACTCTTTTTTCTTGCTCTCTTTGCTTGTACAACGGGTAGGAGAAGACAACAATTATGACGGTGACGAAAGACCCACCCTTGTCATTCCCGTTAGGCAGACCTTTCAGGATCGGAATGAATGAAGACGTGTTTGTAGATAATATCACTGTGCTAGGTGAATACTCCACACTAGCTTACAATATACAAGAGTTAGGTGAATACTCCACACTAACTTACAATATACAAGAGTTACTAGCTTACAATATACAAGAGTTGTAGATAATATCATTGTGCTAGGTGAATACTCCACACTAGGTTACAATATACAAGAATTAGCTAATGAACATGAGCCCATGGGCCAACCATAGATCGCTACGCGGTGAAGCGGGTTAGGACTTAGAATTTTTTATTTGTGAAAATATGAGTCTCATGGGTTTGGGCTTTTCACAATGTCTCTATGTTTAAAAAAATGTACTTTATTTCGGGTTTGGGCTTTCCACAATGTCTCTATGTTTAAAAAAAATGTACTTTATTTCTAGGATTTGGGCAATTGTCACTCTTTTTTCCTGATCTCTTTGCTTCTACAACGGGTTCTATAACTTGGAAGTAGGAGAAGAGACGACAACAACAACAACAACAACAACAATGATGACGATGATGAAAGACCACCCTTGTCATTCACGTTGTAGACAAACTTTTAGGGCTGAAATGAATGAAGACGTGTTTGTAGATAATATCACTGTGCTAGGTGAATACTCCACACTAGCACATGATATACATGGATTAGCTAATGAACATGAGGCCTATCATCATGTTTTGTGGCCATGCGCCAATTAACCTTAAATATGAGTTAGCAATACATTCTATCATTTTCGAACTTGAAGTAGTTTGAATTGGTCATAGATTACATTTGTAATACGTTGACATTGTTTTGAATTAAACTTTATACTTTCATCAGTGATGACCGAATTGAAAAAGTCTTCTTTGTTTTGTGCAAACACTTAGATGGAAATAGACTTAAATTCCACAAAATATTACACATTTCCATCTATACGACAATCATAGTCGAGCCACCCGAGTTTTGGGATGGAATTGAAGACTATAACCATATTGAAGAAGCTGGCTTCGGAATGGAATACCGTGACCATATTGAAGAAGCTTTGGTAACCAACGCGGCTCCAAACATTTTATAGGCCTGGTACGTTTTTTTTTAAGACTATATTTAAAGTAACCATTTTTTAACCCCTTAGCTTGTTGTTTTCCTTTTGTAATAGAACCATTATCATAACTTTGATCGTTCACATTTTTAAAACCATTATTCTAAAAAGTATTCCTTTATTTTTATATTATTATTAGACATATTAACATACTGTAGATTAGAGCTAAGATCATAGCATATCAGAGCATTTAGTTGTGATTCTATTAATTGTTAGACTTCGAGCAAACTTTATTCGATTCATGAGTGTTTCCGACAATGAAGATAGTAACACATACAATATAATAATCAAAATTACACATGACATCAAACCAAGAGGAAGATGATCTGCCTATTCCTGTTAATTTCCAAATGGAAAATACTACATGGACTCCTAAATTATACTCCCTACTTGTACTTCCTCATACAAAAATTTGATGTTGACACTTTTCTTGGGATCACAATATGAAGATAACCTATCATATCTTGCCACGTCAGGAAGTAAAAGTGAAAAGTAGAGAATGAGAGTCTATGTACTAGAACTCTTTTCAAACCAATAATCACCTAAATCCAAAAAGATCTCAAGAAACTTGGGGTCTATTTACTAAAGTTTTCTAATTTTCTGTTTTTGTTCTGTTTTCAATTCTCTATTTCCTTTTCTCTATTTTCAAATTTTCATTTTCAAAACTTGTTTACCATTACCATTTTCTGTTCTGTTTTCTATTCGTCTTCGACTTGGGAGTTGCCGCCTCCAATTTCTCGCTCCATACTCGCCATCGGAAACACCCATGCCGAGATACAGCAAGCCCTAGGCGGAGACCTCGGAGATGCGGCCTGGAGCCCTCGCCTACGAGGATGATAATAGATCTTGGGCTGGAAGCCGCCGTCGATGATGGTGTCGGCGGGTTTCATGTGCTTCGACAAGGCAGCGATGGTTTGTGCTGGAAGCTTTCCCTTGAGGGCAGCGAGGCAAGGGACGGCAGGTGAGGCAAGGGAAGAGGAGGGGGCGTGAGGTCGAAAGAAGAAGAAGAGGAAAGAAAATTGCTTGTGATAAGAATTGATGCTATGCTCTATGTTTATTTTTACTATTCATGCGCGCGTTTTCTGATTAGAAAACAAGTTTTTTTGTGTTTCTAATTCTCCATAAAATAGAGAAGAGTTCTCTGTTTTCAAAATGAGAAATGGCTTTAGTAAACATGTTTTTGTTTTCTTATTCTCAAATTCTCAAAATTTTCAGGGAATTTTCCTGTTAATAAACACACCCGATGTCTACAACACGTACAACACCCCTGTGCACAAGGCTTTTACAGTTGACATCGGCATCCTTGATATGGCTCCATCCCTGGCTTCAGTTTCTTCTTCTTTCAGCAATTTGGAGACCACTGAACAGGATTCAGGCCCTACGTGCAAAACTCTATGCATACTGTCACCATATGCCTTGCTTAAATAGGCTAGTGTTCTTGAAACCCCTGTCGTGCATGTCAAGTCACCATGCATCAATCAAACTTCAAATTTGGAATAAAATATAATGCATTAATTAGAAGATAATTAATTGATACGAGTTTACCATCATCCTACAAGTGCTACTTTGTTGTTTCCAGCTAAACCTAAAACATGACTTGGTATAAAGCAACTATCCGATGGTATATATGTATTGAGAAAATCTTATCCTGTGACTCTAACGTATAAAGCAATACAAAAAAGCAAATTAAATCAACATGTGTTGACCATCTCAAAGCTAAGATATAAAAACATATACTTGATGAGTCTCTATAGAAATAGACAACACCAGCAAACCAGAGATAGCTAGTATTAAATATTTAAATGTACCATCTGATCAATACCTTAAACAACTTGATATCGGTGTAGGTAGTACTAGTATTAAAGATATCGGAGCAGGTAAATCACATGATCAAGTTGTTTTTCATGTATTCCCACGGTGATTTAACTACTTTTGTAGGAATATTTTTAAATGTGTGACAAAATATAAGAAATATTTGGGAAATTTGTTTTTTTTTTTAAATAAAAAATAAAAAAAAATTGTGTGTTTATACATATTCAAATAAAAAGAAAATAATTGAGATAAATTATTAAGGGGTCGTATTTGGTAATCAGTTGATAGTTGATAGTTGATAGGTGTTTGATTGTGTTAGCTGATAGCTAATAGTTGTTTGTTTTAGCTGATTTAATTAGCTAATTGTATTAGTTGGTTATAGAAAAATGTTTGATAATTTTTTTATTTTATTTTTTTTACTTTTAGTTGATTGTGTGTAAGATGACTTATAATAGGGCATTGTGTTAATTTATTAATTCTTTAATTACATTTACAATTTAAAGGGAGAACTATAAGCGAAGAATAATGAGAAAGAAAAACAGTGAGAATCAGATGACAACATGGATGAAGATGACCCTGGTCCACGGTATAACAATTGCTCCTTGTCCATGGTATAACAATTACTCCTAATATATAGGGGTGGAAATACTGCAATTTATATGATGGACCATGGACCCACATAACATTGTGGACCCTGGATTAAAACGATATCGTTTGATGTTTAAGTTTTAACAAATTTCGTAACTTTCTGTTTCTCATGTTTCAACACAAAATTTTAATTTATTCTATGTACAGAATCCTTACGCTTAATCTACATAAATTTAAAATTTTAATATAAAGTATTAATATTGTGTATTAATTTTTTTGCGCAACACGCATAAAAAAAATACTATTATATGCTATAAACCTGAAAGGATGCAAGTGTTGTATTTATAATAAAAAGTATTGTGATGGGGAGAAAAAAATCTAAACAAATTTTATATTTAATTGGAGGTGGGGAATAGGGGTTAAAGTAGGTGATGTAACTAATCAATGCGGATGCGTACATAACCGCCCTGGTCCTGGCGTGTTTTGCAGCTTCATTTCTAATTGCCTGTTTGGTTGAGTGTAGTTTGGGGACATTGAATTTTTCAAGCTATATTGTTTTGTTGGAAGGAACTGTAATTTTACGGAATTGTAATTCTTTCTAAATGATAAATTGTAATTCATGTGTTATCCCTATGAATTTACATGAATTGCAATTTGGTAGAGAAGATAGACAATTTTGTTGGTGTAAAGATAATTTTGCTCCTCCTTCTCTACCTTTGTTTTTTTTTAAAAAAAAAAATTTGAAAGAATTATTATTATTATTATTGCTGCTGTTGCTACTACTATTCTTACCTTTCAATTTCCTGTACTCCTATTCTTGCATACCAAAAACTGTAATTTCAATTCCTACTTTATTCATTGAATTGCAATGTCACCAAATTACAATTCTTTCCTCTCTAATTCCCTCATCCCAACCAAACACCTTATTGGGTAAATCAAATTCAAGTCTTAAGTGGATATTATCTGACAAGTCTTGTGTTCTTCCCCCAGGAGTAGTATATGCGCCTTATATAGAGGAGCTCGGTGACATATGTCGAGACTTCAACATGTGTTACATGTAGTAATTGTGGGGTTGTCAATTAATGTGGCAATGTCAATTGTCTTGAAGAGAATAAAGGATAATGCATGAGACGTGATGTGACTACTGACTAGTTTTGTGATTGGGTACTTAATGCAACAAATCGATGGTCGAGAGATTAATTTCCCGATCTTGTGGACTAACTTCTCGGTCTCATGTGACCGGTTGATCGGGAATCGGTCGACGACACATCAGTATCTGATGGGCTGTGATTGGTCTGAGTCGGATCATATAGGGCACATCTGGTCAAGCAAATAAGCCATATTAGTACGAAATAAAACATTTAGACTATTTGAGAACTCAGAATAACTTAATACCAAGGCTCCCTAAAATCACTATTCTCTTTTAATGAGAATTGTTTATTCACGGAAATATTCTTGGGAAAAAGAAAAAAGCACTACCAAAATATGTATGCTTTTAAGAATTTCATTCAATTTTAAGTCTATTTCGTGAATCTATTATGATTTAATTACATTTTTTGTCCGAATCCATTTGACAAAATTTCCAAAATTCAATACCCACATATCAATTTACTATTCAGTTTTAATTACATTGATTTCAACCACCGGAGTAAAAACAAAAAAAAGAAAAAAAAAATGCATTAATGGAATTTGTAGACAAAATATCCAGCACAGGAGCACAATCTGGTACTAGAATCATCCGACCCTTTGCTTTCTAGGCTTCTGTTGTTCCTCAAATAGGCCCAGAATCCATCTTTCTATGAATCCGGGTACAATTTTTGTTTGTTTTTAAATTTTCCGCGGTGTATATTGCTTTCTTTTCTGCATTTGATCAATGTCAAATATTGTCATTGGGATTGTGTTTTGTCAATTTGATAGATGGTATGCTATTTCTTGCTTTGATTTTTTGTTTTCTTCATGGGATTGAAACCTTATCTTCTGATGATCTGTCTGGATAATAAAGGGTTTTGCTGGAATTTGTTGTATTGTATGCCTTTGTTTGAGGATTCATGGTGACCAATTTGGTTGTAGCTGTATATAGAAACCATTTGATTCCAATAGAGGAAATAAGAAGGAAAATTTTGCCCTAATTCATGGGAAACCCAGAAATTTCTTGGCTGGGGTTTCACTGTCTTTTTTTTTTTTTTTTTTTGGGTCAGAGGAAAACGCAGCAACTACCCAAGAGTATGAATTGTGTAAATCACGCATTGTGACCCTAGCTAGCAAAGGATCGCAAGGAATAACCTAGGTTGCACGACTGACTCAAGAAGGCTAATAGGTCGCCCTCGTTGGGGTTCAAACTTGTCACTTTGTGATTGCCAAATCAATAGTGAATAGTCTGACCAACTTGGTTGAGTTACCATCGGGTTTCACACTTTCACTGTCTTGTTTCTGTATTTTGTCTTTATCCATGATGATCATAGGTCCTCTGCAGCTTGATTTTCCCTGAAAGAACAAGTTCCATTATTTACTTGGATTTATTTGGAGTATACTCTTGAATTGGCAACTTTGCCACATTCTCTCTCTTTGTTCTGTATTCTTGTCTTTCTCTGATTGCAGGGCTCTTTACTTTTGCAGGTTATAAAGCATAGCTTTACTTACATATTTATTGTTCAAGAAAGAGTGGTCAGAGTTTTCATTTGAGAGAGGGTGCTAGTTCGCATAGCCACGAATGCTGCGAGCTCAGGATCCTCTCTCAGTTTCCCTGAGTTCTGTTTGGTGTAAGCATTGCTTTTAACTTATGGCGTCTAGGAACTGTGAATGATCCTGGAAGGAAGTGTTTCGAGGGATTGTGGTAGATTTCAGACGGTATCATGGGTGCTGCTTGTTGCTGTTTGCGAGATAACTTGGATGATTTTGCAGATCCTAACAGCTCGATCTATAGGAATTGTTTCTGCCTGCAGTATTTTGTCCAGAATTTCTTCCATGTGGTATAGTTTGGTTAACTAGTTCTCTCCATTTTGATTATTTGAAAATTCCTGCAGTAAATAGGATTCACAACGGAAAGAACTAACGCTAAATTGAACTTAACTGCGTTTGAGATGTCTAACAACAATGCTTCGGTCTGCAGTGACCTGTAGCTAAGCAGCTCTAGGGTTTCCGATGTTCAGCTTATTAATAGTGGGTTGTGGTTAACTTTCCGGGTTTGAAACCCAACCACCCCCGCCCCCATTCCCCACCAGACACACACTGACACGCATAACAAACCTTCATCACATGCATCTCTATGCAGCAAGATAAGTTATATTGATTGATGGAATTGATTCTCTATGGAGATTGACTCGGGATTTCATTTTGCTGAACTTCTGCAGTATACATCACTTCTTCAGAGTGGGGAACACCATGCCATATCTTCATCCACTCAAGCGACAGCATCTTTGAGCTCTATTGCATCGCGTGATAATTCTCTGTCTGAAATGTACTGTTCTCCTCCTAGACCATTGCCTTATGATGCTGGGCATAGATATTTCCACTTACAACAGAATGAATTGGCCTCAGGAAGGGAAAAGGGGTCAAGTCACATGCTCGACTCCGAGCCATTACAACGAAGTGATAGTGATGATGAGGAGTTTCCGAGTACAGGAAACAAATGGGACGAGTCTTGTGAAAAAACGGGATCAAAAGAGGAATACTCTAGATCATCACTGAAGCCCTCAACAACCGAACCAACAACTGGATTTGCTCATATCTATCCTTCTTCAGATGATGAAGATGTCTGCCCGACATGCCTTGAAGGTATAGTTCTGCAGTTTTCTTGTGCACTCATCCCCGGCTTAGAGTTACCCCAAACAGTTCTCATCCTTCTATTCTTTCTAGTCCTATTATGATTGCCAAAACCCAACTTTACTCTCATAACAGCATAAACAATCATATTTGCGTTTGGGGTACTGCAATATCTACACGCATTTCTTCTGCACTTGTTCTCACGCGTGTTATGCATCTTTTCTACCCAGAATATGATGAAGAAAACCCAAAAATAATCACAAAATGCTCTCATCATTACCATCTAAGTTGCATATACGAGTGGATGGAGAGAAGCGATACTTGTCCAGTTTGTGGGAAGGTAATCTTTCTTTCTTTCTTTCTTTTTTGGTTGATTTAATCTATCAGATGTTTGTATTTGAAGGCAAATGAAACTGCTAACATTCCTGTTGATTTTGTGCTTGTAGGTGATGGCATTCGACGAGAGGATTTGATCTTACTCGAAAGAATTTCAAGTCATGGATGAAACCAGTAACTGCTAAAGATGCAGCCCAGAAAATGAAAGAGAAAGAAGAGAGATTGTGTAAAGTTGCTGTAAATATCTGAAAATTGTTTATATAAAGTCAATGTGAATATTTGAATAATGTGTCTTGTATATTGAATATGTATGAAAGTAAACACTGAGCATAAAACTTAAACAACAATAATATATTTTTTGATTTGATCATAATAGGTTTTTTCAACTAGTTAACTGAGACCACGCAACATCTGTTAATGCCAAATATATATATTTGGACTGATACTCTGATCATATGTTTTTTCAACCAGTTAATTAAGATCACACAACACTTTTTAATGCTAAGTATATTTTTTGTTTTGACCACATGTTTTTTCAACCAGTCAATTAGGTTTACGCACTATCTGTTTATGCCAAGAAAATACGCACATTCTTTTCACATAACGCAACTTCATTTGGTTAATACACAATAAGATCAATCAATTCATAGATAACTAGTGAATATAAAGCGTCTCACTAAGTTTACGCACCATCTGTTCATGCCAAGAAAATGTGCACTTTTTCTCACATAATGTGACTTCATTTGCTTAATACGCAATAAGATCAATCAATTCATAGATAACTAGTGAATATGAAGCGTGATGACGGGTATCACAAGTCATGTGAAATGAGGTTTGGTAAAAGTAACTTTTTTCATATTTAAAAAGGCATGAAGTAAAGATTTAAGAATCATAATATCCTGATACAAAATACTGTGCCAAGAACTTGTTAACTACATAAACAATCAACTTTATTGGCATCAAGTTAATGGCTGATGAGTTGATAATAAGAATGACAGCTTATTTCACAGAAAACCAAGCCAGAAATTTGTTGTGGACAAACAGAGAACTTGCATCTTTGATCTCAACAAAATCTCTCAGACAACTTTTGCTACTTCAGGCTGTTTGAAAGGCCTGCAGGAAGGTCTCAGGAGGCTGGCCACCACTCAGCTTGTATTTCCCATTAATCTGCAGATAATAGATTTATTTTCACTAATCTCGTGATCATTAACGTATCGAGGTGCTAAATGATATTATTAGACTAATTGTACAACATACCACATAATGTGGGACTCCACTGATATTGGATGAATATTGTTGCAGTTCTTCATTAACCTTGAGCCATTTATAGATCAATTCAGTCATGGGGTGAATGGGTAGTAGGATAAAAGGTTAGTTCCAGAAGAAAATATATATACCTCCTTCAATCCATTGTTTGGATCCTCGAGAAACTCTTCTGCTCCTTCAACCCCGACCTTTCTAGCTGCTTCTTTGAGAAACTCCCTTATAAAACAGATAACTTGACATCAGACAGAAACCTAAGAAATCCCGTAGAGTTATAGTACTGACTAATGTTGAGCTGTCTCGAGTGAATGAAAGAGAAGAGGGGTCGTTAACTAATGGTGCTGCTTTAGTGTTATGTGTAAACCAGGTAATATTGATGTTTGAGATGACAACACAGATCAAACGGGAACCTTAAGGTTTCCACAGGGACGTTCTTTAAGCCAGGTTCTGCTATTTTCACGGTTTCACCTTCACAAGATCAAGTTATTACAAGGTGTGACTATCTTTATGTTTTATAATAACACCATCATATCTGACTCCTCATACCCTATATTTTCCCATTTATTTAGCTAGATGTGCCCTTAGATTGTCTATGCATTTTGTATTTCGTTCTTGTATTGACTACCCGCTGAGGCTAGACAATAGTTGTCTTCTAATCAGGATCACGTACCTCATGCATGTTTATAAGCTTCTTATAATGTAACCACTGTTGCAAAAATCGGCCCCTAGGCCGAGTGGATTTTACCCTTAGGCAGACATTAGTCGGCCAACTCGGCTGAGTGTATTTTTTAGGTGTACAATGTGTACACTGATATATTTTTCTTACTATTATTACTCGTCTGCCTAGGCGGCACCTAGGCGCCAAGCGCCCCCGGGCGCCCGACTAGCACCTAGCGCCTTCTACAACATTGAATGTAGCATAGTAATCTGGATCAGACTGTAAAGTATAACTAAGTGTCTAAGTTACATTGTCGAAGGGAGAACATTGTACTTACTTGTCACCTATATACTTTCCCTGAGTGAAATAGCCAATGAAAAGCTCCTCGACAAGTTTGTGTTGCTTATCCTGACCTTGTTTCCCCGCAAAATATATGAGCCGGTGACTGTCCAGAGTGTTTCCCCTGCACGGTGGAAACATAAACAGCAGAACAAGCATAAGAGATTCTCGTGTGTCCCCATGAAAAGGTTTAGAAACAAAATGAACTCACGTAAGTCCAGATGTGTCGTATTCCATCCCGAGACCCTTGAAAATCTGCACATTGGACATAATCATAATAACTAACAGTGATTTACATACTGTAAATGATACTCATTAAACAAGAATCGAAAAAGTGAAACAAGATCTTGATCATTGAATAAGAAAGATAGAAGTTGAACCTCACTCATTCTCCGTCCAAGCTGTTCACTTCGAGCTCCAAACTTATGCAGATAGAACTCTTTCTTACTAACACCTTCTTTAGGCGCAGAAGGGTTAAGAAAAAAGGGATGCCATTTGATCTGCAAAATGGAACTTCACCAATCAACGTAAGGAATAAGTTGAAATAGTAGTTTTTCTTTTCAAAGAAAAGTTGAACGGCACCTCAAAATCGTACTGATCCTTGGAAGAAGCTATAGCTTTATCGAGGTTTCTTTTCCCAACAAAGCACCATGGGCATACACTATCCGAACTAATATCAATATGAATAAGCTTCCTCCCACTACTGTTAGCAGATGATTGAGCCATGAATCTGATGCAAAACGAGCAATCGGGTCAGTAGTTGCTAGAAGTTTATAACCAAACCTTAAAGCCTCCAAAACAACTTGGGCATCGAAAAAAGCTTCTTTGCAACTTCAAAACTGGTTGTACCCAAATTGAGTACACAGTTGCATAAATAACACCCGGTATATCCATCACTACGAGACTAATCTGGATGCACACATTCAAGAGCAACATTGCAATTGGATTAGCAATTCGCTTACTAGCTGCCTTTTAAGTTTCCGGGTGAATCGCATGATGTTTGAAATTCTCATATTTAAAGTCAAAATACACACACACATAATCTATATAAATATGGCAGAATTGCAGAAATCATGATCTTATAACCATGATACAACATGATATGATCATTGGCCTTGAAATATGAAAGACAGCCATTCACCAGGCTCCAACAAGCTCATTTCAAAACTCTTGGCAATCAACCCTAGACACTCATTTCAACACTCAAGTTAGTTAGTCTGTTGACTTGACTCCTGGGGAGCGGCCTATTTGAGATTCTTGATTTCAGCCCGTCAGCTATGTGCAACCTAAGATCTCCTGGTGGTCAGCTAGGATCACAAGTACGCACCCTCGTAGTCAAGTTGTTAACTTGACTCCTAGGGAGCGGTCTATTTGGCATTCTTGGTTTCAACCAGCTATGGGCGCGCAAGTCAGTTATGAGCAATCTACACTGGTTTACCTCCTAAGATCACAAAACGCTATTTATCCGTACATACGGTGGAGTAGTAGGAGGGTTCCCTCGTGATCCAAGAAAAAAAGATCAAGATACTCATGATTCATGGAGAAGAACACATCTAATCCAACTTTGAGTTTTTAATGTTCTATTAAGCATAACAAAGGCCTGCTGCAGAGTGCAAACTCTCTATAATATGTCCTAAACTACAAAGACAAGAAGCAACAACATCATCCAAACAACAGATAGTCTTGTCTGCAAAACTATCCTACCATGGATGTTGGATAGCTAACTGTCTTCAGGTTCTTGAAAATGAACATTTCAGAGATGAACTAAAAGACACTGAAACTTTCTCTCTTGTCGATTCCGTTACAGGGCGGGATAAATCAAAAGAAACTAAGAAAGAAAGCATACGAAAGAAAGCAGAGAAGTTGAAGAAGAGCTAACCTGGGAAATCGCGAAACCTGGAATTTCTGTAGAGATACCAATCGCATGCCACTTCAAGATTTCAAGAATGAAGGGAGTATCAAGTTCTTGATCCTATTTCGACTATATCTACACGTCCGCCCCGCAAATAGTAATCCAGATAAATGTACGAATAAAAAACAAAACCCGCGTTTTTGTAGGATTTTCCCGACAGCACGTCTGAAACTGCCAACGAAACGGGAGAAAATTGTGCAGTGAAGAAAGTCTTTCAACTACCCCCTTCTCCCAAAATCACGTCTATATTGCTTTTTTTTTTTTTCTTCAATTATTATTTTATATAATATTCTTCTTCAAAAAAAAAAAAAAAAAAACACGTGAGAACTTTCGCCACGCAAGCCGTGATATCACCATGAGCTGTATAGGAAATACTCCGTATATCCAACCCCTTCATAACCACCGTCCATCCCTTCGCTACTGTAGCATTTGTGGTCGAAATTTGACATCTAAATTCTTCATTCATTTCTACTCAATAATGTATAATTACTAAATTCGGCTATAAAAACTTATAACCACTACAATACAATTTAGTCGAACTTAGAATCTAATTTTGTGATTACTAATCTAATAATGTTACCAACTTGATTGGGGTAAAACATTCAAATTTTATTTTAAAAAAATTAAAAAGCTTTTACTTTTCAGTTACTAAAATAGATATTTAAAGATTTGGGTGTCCACAATTGTGTTACAATTTAGTTGGTGAAGCAAAATCAAAGGTTGGTAGATGTTACTAATTTATCTTTTAATTCTAACAAAATATGTTATTTTTGTTTGTTCATCTTTATCATGCACCAAAATATATATTATTGAGGATATTATAGTAAATTAATCCATATAACCTTTAACCAAACAAAGTAATATTATATTCCACAATTCAAACCAAACACATAAGATAATATTACATTCCCAAAATCTCACATTACTTTCCTGAAGTAATCATATTACTTGGGATAATCAAATATTTCGTGAACCAAAAACCTATAAAAAAAAGTGTAATACTTTTGATGAAAAGTATAATACTTTTATATCAAAATGTAAAAGTTTACTTCCTCTTTATATGTAAAAAAGAACATTTTATTCAGTATAAATATTACATTGTCATATTAGTCGCTACGTAAATATGAAATAAAATAAAAATAGAGTAGAAACTAGACAACTTTAACCAAGTTAATAAGACAAAATGTCTTGATAATTATAAAATTAAACTAATCAACTATGAATAATGTACACTAATTTATTATGATCATTTATCGACCCGAGTTGTAATCAACCCAATGCAGTACCACTCTAAAATTAAAGTAGAAGTAATGGCATTGAAGTAAAATAAAGTCAAAGTATATTAGGCATTGAAGTATCTGTTATTTCTACGTTGGTGCGCGCTGCAAGTCTGCAACCGCAGAGCTTGGTTCTTGTTCCCTCCCAAAATCCTCGGAGCTCAAGTATTCACGCCAAATCCCCAGAAAATTACTCTCTTCCGTTCCCCTCTCAAATTCAATCCTTCAGTTCTCTTACATTTCCCGGGCAAGAATCGATCAAGATCAGTCGCGTTGGATCAGTTTGAATTTGAGGTTCCGAAAATTGAAAACAAATGGATATTGACGAAATATTTGGGGAGTCTAGGACGACGAGTCTTCCGACCAAGAGCGCGATCTACGTGTGGGGCTACAACAACTCGGGCCAAACGGGTCGGAAGGGCAAGGAGAGGAGCTTGCGGATTCCCAGGCAGCTGCCGTCCCAGCTATTCGGGTTCCCGGTACCTGCCGGGAATTCGCGGTGGTTGGATATCGCTTGTGGCCGCGAGCACACAGCCGCCGTCGCCTCCGACGGCTCTCTCTTTACTTGGGGTTTGGCCCTTCATTTCATTTCATTTCATTTCATTAATTTCATTAATATTGTACTATCCCACTCCGATTAACTTGGAATTCTTCTTCGGTTTCGCATTCTTTAATTGTTCTTAAAGCTAGCTATATATTGTTTTTTCGTTTAAATTTTAATAAAAAAAATTAAAAATAAGTATGTTGAAAGCCTCATAGAAATTGTTAGTAGCTGAAATTTTTTGTGGAAAGATTGCATTCGTCAATAATTCTTTCACTGTGATTCAGAAAGTTCCCATTTTATGCCATGGCCATTATGGAATATGGAGCAGTTCATATTCAGATAAATAAATAAATAAATAAAGAGGGGAAAATTAAAGAGTAAACTTGGCTTGGCCTGGTTGCTGTTGAAGGAGTGGCATTGCTAGAAAAATGGCTTCTGAGAACTAGTCTATGAAGGAATACATTGAGAGAATTTCATTCTTGTGAATATTTTTACATCAAAAGAAAAAGATTTACTTATGTTATACAATTTTGTCATTCCTAATAGGGACTAATGAATTTGGCCAGTTGGGTGATGGAACGGAAGAGGGTAGGAAACACCCAACCAAAGTGAAGCAATTGCAGTCTGAATTTGTTTTGTCTGTTTCCTGTGGAGCACACTGCACCGCTGCTATTGCAGAGCCTCGTGAGAATGATGGGTCCATGTCAACTAGGAGACTCTGGGTCTGGGGACAAAACCAGGTCATGCTTTGAGATCTCTTCATTTGTTTTTTTAATTTGTCTCTTCACACTCACACTCACACTCACACTCAGACTCACACATGCTGTTTCATTTTTTTCTTTTTCAGGGGTCCAATTATCCACGTCTATTTTGGGGTGCCTTTTCTCCTGATGTGGTATGGACACCATACTCAATTTTTTTTTTTTTTTTTTTGTTTTTTTTGGGGAAACTCTCTCTCTCTCTCACTCAAACACCAGCACAAACACACTCTATATATTATGGACTATGGAGTTTTCATTTATTTCCACAATGTGCCAAACCACTGTAATTTGTTTGACCAATCCAGATTATTCGCCAAGTTTCATGTGGGGCTGTTCATGTTGTGGCTCTATCAGAAGATGGTGTACTACAAGCATGGGGTAACTTCTGTAACATTATTTGTTATGCTTGCTTGCATAGTTTTATCATAATATCATCTGTGATTTATCTGATTTGCTGAAACTCATGGCTTGAACTCTAACTTTTATTTCTCATTTGGTTTTACAACTTAAGAATGGAATCTAACTATCAGACTCTGATATTGTGGAAAGTATTAATTAGAACTCTTAATGCTTCGGAAAACCAGGCTATAATGAATATGGTCAGCTTGGCAGAGGTGTTACAAGTGAAGGCCTTCAAGGCCCTCGTGTGATTAGTGGATATGCTAAATTTCTTGATGATGCCCCTGAGGTTGTGAAGATTACTCAAGTGTCATGTGGGGAGTACCACTCAGCAGCTATATCAGAAGAAGGCGAGGTGTAAGTGTTCAAAGATCCCCCAGTATACCCAACTAATCTGGAGTCTAGCCACCCCATTTTTGGAATAGCTGATGGATGGCAGATAGTGATAACATAAGATGCATAACAACCCCTCTAACTGACAAATAGGGAGTAAGACAGCAAGCATTAGATAATACAAGTAGAAAGGTAGAGATAGAAAAAGAAAAGATGGAAAGCTAAAACACTGAATTTTACACAATTGGATTTTGTGCTATAGATTTGTTCGATTGAAGCTTCGCAATGGAAATGGTTTCTAGTAACACAGTGGAGAATCATATTCTCAAAGGGGACAATTGAGTTTTTTATTGACATTTGTCATGCTGATGACTGATCTATCATCAAAGCACCTTTCTGGCTCATAACAGAGAGAGGGCATATCATATCCCAGCTTGACTTGGATATCTAATAAAAGTAGATTTGTGTATAACTGTATACGCTTAGCTCCAAGTTCCATTCTGAATTTGAAAATTAAAATAGAAGTTGCATATTTGTATGTAGTTCTGTTAATATAGAGGCTAGATAGAGTACTTAATAGTAAGTTAATAGAAAATACTTGGCATATTTTTCTCATGCCAATCTCATTTTCTAGTCTATTTAGTTTCTTTGAATTTCTTTTGTTGCCTTTTTTGTGGTCAAGATCAGCAACATGATATTGATTCAGGAAAGCACCCAGCTTTTGTGACAATGTTGATAGCATAAATTTCTTATGATTGGGGTGGGGAATAGAGGATTTTGCCTTCTTTACTCACTGTAATGTTTCACTGTTTAGAATTTGCTGTTGGTCCTTGCTACCTAGTCTTTCCACTTTGTAAGACTCCTCTTAATTATCCAAGTAATTACTTTTCTGTAAATCCCTATATATGCTGCTTTGCTAGCGAAACAAAATCTTATACAGACAGCAAATGAGCTTTGGATCTCTTGAATTTTTTTCTTCAATTGCTATATGATATCGGATAAGTATTCTTCCTCTTGTAATGATTTAATCTAATGTTGCAGCTACACTTGGGGACTAGGAAGCATGGGCCAGCTTGGGCATTGTTCCCTCCAGTCTAGTGATAAGGAGCTTCTGCCTAGGCGTGTGGTTTCCCTTGATAGCGTATTCGTCAAGGACATTGCATGCGGTGGTATGCACACATGTGCTCTGACCACTAAAGGAGCTCTTTATACCTGGGGTGGAGGTCAAGTTGGGCAATTGGGCCTTGGGCCCCTATCAGGATCTTTCTCTTGCAAACTCAATGAATCAGATGTGATGCTTAGAAATATACCTATTCTGGTTATCCCAGCTGGTGTGCAACTTGTCACCTGTGGACATTCTCACACTTTAATTTCTACCAAGGATGGAAGAATTCATGGATGGGGTTACAATAGCTATGGTCAAGCGGCTAATGAGAAATCCACATATGCTTGGTATCCTTCGCCAGTTGATTGGTATGGCCTTCCTAAACTATTTGCTTCAAATCTATAATACTTGATAAATTTTCTGATTCAAGCATTGTTTTAGGTGTGTTGGAGAAGTCAGGAAGCTGGCAGCTGGTGGCGGCCATTCTGCAGTATTGACGGATGCATGTTCCTTGAAGGAGTTATGCGAGTTTCGACTTGCTGAAAGTGTCACTCCTGCTAATGCTTCTGAAATTGAGGATGTTGCATCAAGAACAGGGTCTGATGCATTAGCTCGGCTCTGTGAAAGATTAAGGTATTGGTTTGCATGAAGCTTCTATTTTCGGTCATGACATTTTGTTCGGCCTTTCATAATAACACCCATGTGTGTACTTGGTTAACCATTTAAGACTTTGCTCCTTCCAAATTTAACGATTGATCTTCATCACATTTTATTCATCAACAAAATCACACCTCCGCATGTGTATTGAAACTGCACCCATAGCTAAGATTTATGCTAGTATTGGAACTTTATTTCTTCTGCACAGACAATAGAGATCTAGTAAAGTTCAAGACTAGCAGAAATCATTCTTCTGCACACTATTGTCGACTGTCTTTCTTCTGTCCTTTTAACGGTAAAAATACCTAAGGGAAACATCCTCACTCACGTTGCCATTAAACTCTTTCACTTTGGGTAGATGGATTCAATAACGCCTATAAGCTAACTGCAATTCTAAACTTTACCAATTCATATCGACTTGCATATTTCCCCCACACTGCTAACCCAAACACCCGACACTTTTCACTTGCAGGGAGCACATGCTTGATGGGGATGATCTGAGCCACAATGGCGATGAGTTTGATTGATCTATGAAGCCTGACATAGTAGAAATGTAATATATCATTCATGAAGTGTACTACTATCAATTGTATCTACCTGACTTGGGGATAGTCATATTCATGCTGTAATCCTACTAAACTGTATTATTTTAGAAATGGGAAAATTTGTGGATTTAAACTCAAGAATACTACCTCAATCTAACAAATTAAATGTGCAAACCTCTCAGGACTTGTGGTATTCATTGCTAGCTTTTTACTGAACCCCTTACAATGGTGGAGTGAGATTGCAATTAGAAAACACAAAGTCTTCCATAGTTCCATGAGGACCTTGATGATTTGGAGGCTAGGTAGTATTTTGAATCAACTCTGCCAAAGAATGTTTCAGTTGGAGAAAAAGAAGTGAAGCTCTCTGAACTTGGGTAAGGATCTCTGCTTTGTGATGGCTTATTTGTTTCAGGAGGCAGTTATTTTATTGCAAGTCTCTCTCTCTTAAATGTATTTATCGGTGGTTGGAAAATATGCGACGTCACTTTCCCATTTACGACCAATTTTTTCGACGACTTTAATAAAATGGACACTATTTTCGAACACTTGATGTGGTGGTCGAAAATACAGACGAAGGTTTTTCCGGATCCCCAAAGTGGTCGGAACAAGAGTTTCTGACCGGATTTTGGCATTTTTCGACCACTTTAATTTACGTAGTCGGAAAAATGATGATTTCTAGATGTGAGGGATTATGCAAGGAGTGATTTCAAATCTTGACGCAATACTCATTAAGGCCAAGAATCCTCCAAAATATGCTAATGAATGTGGCCAATAATACATTAACAATAATCTACCACAATTCATTCATAATATCAAAGAACTTTAGGTTAGGCATTTCTACCTTTACGCAATGATCACAAATGAAGCATCTAAATAGATACTATAACCCTAACTCAAGCACATAAACTAACTACTCACGATTCATAATCATAAACAATATAAAAATACAAGAATAATATGTAAATAGCAAAATGGAAATAGGGATTAAAGAGATAGAACGTAATTTATCTATTGAAATGGAAGATAAAGTCTTAGAAATCCAAGTGTAAATTAAATGCTTCAATACAAGCCTCCAAAGTGTTTAGTAATTAACCTAAATCTACGCCTATTGTGACCCAAAATATGAAAAGAAATGAAAGAAATCGGCTAGGGTTTGAATATGGGTCAAAACCGATTAGAAATGACTAAACGAGTTTAAATGGTGCATGGGATAGTCCCACAGGCTACTTCACGCTCATGGGGCAAACATTAAGAAAATCACTTTGGAGAGCGTGGTACACATGCAATCATTATTGTGTGGACCATGGTCCACCCAGCTGTGTGTACCATATTATCAAATAATGTATATTTAGTATAAAATAATGTACATTGTATTCAGTGAATGTACATTATTTGTGTACTGAATGTACATTAGTACACAAATAATATTAGTATGGATATAGAAGAATAGATAAGTATTCGAATTATTATTAGTGGTGTAAATAATAATTAATAAAATATTATTTCTTATAAAATTACGCAGAATTTGTTTTCATTATTCTCACATTTATAATGGTTTAATTACTCTCAGAATTTGGTAAATAAAATTTTGTTATCAATTAAACTTTATTAAGTTTTTTTTACCAATTAATTAATAATATTAGTTTCTGCGAGAAAGTTGAAGGAGATGATTTTACTTTTATTAATAGTATTGATACGTGAATATAGAAACAATATTACCAATTAATAGATATTAGTTAATTTTCATTTTACATTTTCTTACCAAATAAGCTTTATTAATTATTTGACCAATAAAATATTTAATTAATTGACTACAAAAGTTTGGGCGGAAAAATGAAATATGAGGATTTTACTTTTATTTATAGTATAGATTGACTACTAATTTGAGTATTATGAGATAGTTGGCCGTCTATTTTAGGGTTTAGGGGTATTATTATCTCTTTTGTAATAATAATGAATTTAAATTACATTGATACCCCTATAGTACCTAATACTCAGTATTTTTGTAATATATAGAGTAGCTAATAAATAAGGATATTGTAGTCATTTTAATAACCGACTTCTATATTCTTCCTAACCGACTATTATAGGATAGAAGTACGTAGCTAGGCTTTGGAAATGCTATAAATTACTAAATGTAATTCCCCGTAGAAAATTAAGTCACCCCAAATGAAAGACATTCTTATATATGGAGAGCTATTAGTGATATTCTACCTACAACTTCAAACTTGGTTATAAGGAGAGTGGAGGTGAGTCTTACATGCCCTATGAGTAATATTTTTCATGAGGATACCATGCACTCCCTCGTTAAGTGTGAGTTTACTTTATAGATCCTCAAGAAGTTTCATGCTTCAAAGATAAATATATCGTTGCATATGAATAAGTTTTTTTTTTTTTTTTCTTTTCAATATAACTGACCCTATTACATTGTAGTATATGTTCATCTATACTTTCTCAACCTATTAGCTCAATATCATGACCTGCCATATACATGCCATCTGAGCACATCAAGGGCTAATCAATGGCTAACTGAGTCGTAGCATAGTGACTAGTATTTCTACCTGTCATGCGGATGAGTTGGGTTTGATCCTCGGCACGCAATGGTGAATGGCTTTGGAATTTTTATTTTTTTTTGCTTTTCAGGAGAGCATAGTTGAACTTTCAAAATGAGTAATAATCTGAGTACAACGTATTGTCTATGTTACAATGCATGTAATATTTGTTCATAACTATTTTTTCAATCTATTGATGCATAAAGAGTCAATATTCAGTGCCACAATTATATACATAGGGATGATATTGATGAAACTTCTATCCACTAAACCAATATAATATCTGTAGTCTACATTCAAAATTTCAACAACTTATTATTTAAAAAATCAATTTACTTTTTCAAAAATTAAGAATTATTACCTTTTTTATAATGTGTGTTAGTATGCAATTTTTCTTTTATTGTATGCAATTTACCTTTATTAAATCATTGCAATTTACCTTTAATAATAATAATCACTCCATATTAAATCATTGCAAACACCAATTAATATTAACAACACAATATTATATTAGATATATCACAAATTATATATCACCAATCACCAATCGATATTAACAACACAATATTATTACCATATTACCGTATGGCATTACATTATTAACAAATATGGATAATTAAAAAAATTAATAAAATAATAAATAAATAAATATTAACAATATTACCATATTAGATATATCACAAATTATATAGCACCAATCACCAATTAATATTAGTAATAAATAGTTTTCAAAAAAAATATTAGTAATAAATCTATCTATATATAAAAACAATATCCTCCTCCCAAACTTTCCCGCCCAAAGTTAGTTAGTGGTATTTTGGTAAAATCACATATTTTATTTATTTATTAGTTTATTAATTTATTAATCTATTAATTAT
>CP025648.1:19385116-19421524 GCA_003576665.1 Ipomoea trifida | reverse complement strand
CTAGAAATTCTTATCATATGGTTGAATAAAGAACAAAGCAGAATTAGAAATCATTAAATGCTTGAACTAAAGCATTCCAAACATGTAGCTCCAAGACATAAATGCAAGTTCATCACAACAAATGGTTTGCAAAACATATACCACATTTATTTTTCCTCCAATGAGCGCTAATCGTAGAACAAGAAACATTCCTAGTTATTGGTTAGATTCAAACAACCTATAAAGATGATACTAATGCACTTCAATTAATGTTTACAATAAAAGAGTCTCACGTACAATAGAAATTAGAGGACAGCACTCAAAAATCTAAACTTCAAATGATCAAAAAATAAATTCATCAGAATTCATAATCAATTCAAATAATCTTAGAAGCAACTGAAATTAAACTCATTTGCAATATGCAAGCAACACTACCATATGCCAAAAGATAAAGAAAGGCTGAACTTATTCAAACAACCCTTAAAGGTGATAATTAGGCACTTCAATTAGGAATATATAATAAGAGAGTGGAAAACACTCAGAAAAAAAATAGTTGTCACAAATCTCAATCAATTCAATTACAGAATCTTAGAAGCAGCTGAAATTAAACTTCATTTGCCAAACCATAAAATCTGAACAAAGATGATCCAGTCCATGAAAAAGTGATGCAAGAAGCAAACTTGCATATCGGATAAGCATTAACACAACATAAATTCCAAATTAAAATTCACTAAGTATATCACATATCAGAAAAAGGAAATTGGACCTGTAGAGAATATCGAAAGCTACATAAGCTCGAGCGTGGCCAATGTGGCTGAAATCGTAGCTGGTGACGCCACAGATATACATTCCCACCTTACCATCCTCCTTCGGCTTGAAAACTTCCTTCTGCTTCGTCATGCTATTGTATAGGAACAGTTCCAGCCGTTTCTTCCCCATTTTTGGAGTTTCTCCAATCAGCCAAATCAATTCAGCACCAACAAAACCCTAAGCCCTCTGCTGTTAAAACTGATGCCTTTAGTTTCGGGTATTCAAAATTTGGGTTTAACCAGGTTCTTTCTCCGGAAATTGCAAAGAAGCCCCTCGTTATCTTTAAAATGTTGATACTAGCCCAGGCCTAGGTTTTGCTGGCCCACCCCGCCATGCCACGTCATAGTATAAACATTCAATATAAATCAATAAACATACAAATTATACAATATAAAATATAATTTATACATATATACAGTATAAACAGACAAAATAGTATAACATACAAAATAAATGGCAGATTAGCAGAGGGCCGGCGGTCTGTTGAGCTCCGGTCGCTGGTTCACGGTGGACGGCGGCGGCGGCGGCGGTCTGTGGAGCAAACAGTCGCTGATTCGCTGCGGTCTGCGGCGAGAAACCAAGGAGCAGAGAATAAACCGAGAGACTACTAGGCTAGGGTTATTTAGTATTTAGACAGTTAGATTTTATATAATATAGAATTATAATACCTATGAAATATTATGTATACTTTTATTTTTAAATTGTTCTTAGTACTGAACATTTACATTGGAGAATAAATTTTCAGCGCGATAGATGCTAGGATGATTTTCTTATAAGATAAGAAGGCAAAATTAAGGTAAGCAAAATGAAGTTTGAGCTATGGGCTGGAATCTTGGGCCAAATAAAAATGGATAAAATGGTCTGTAATTGGGATTGGGCTTTTGGTTTCAGAATTTTAGGCTGTAAAATTATGGGCCTGAATACAAATCTTTGTAGAGGTGAAACTAATTTGGTTAAAAATTTTGAAAAATTATATCCTGAATTATTCAGGCGTGGAAATATATTGAAGGTACATTATTTGTGTACAATTATTTTGTAATATACCAAATAATCAATCTTAAACAAACAAATAATGTACATTCAACAAAAGAACATTCAATGAATTAAAATGTCATATTAGTATATATTAAAAATATACTTTAGTGATCTACCTTACAAGATGGCAGATGACCTATGGTATAATGATTGTCCATTTGATACCACTCAAAGAGAAGGAGCGATAATTGAGCGTGAGACAAAAATTGAAAAATGTCCTCCGATTAAAAAATATTGGAAGACATTTTCTGTCAAGATGAGTCATTTTTCTTTTGATCAGTATGAATTTTTTTGTTGACTTCATTTTCTGTTGATAGTCAAACACTGAAAAATGAATTCTATAACTCATGTGGAAATCATTTTTTGAGTTTCTAACCTGACTTTATTTAATCAATTCAACAACCAATTAAAAAGGGTCACAAGCCTCATGTTTATAATCTATCTATATATAAAAACAATATCCTCCTCCCAAACTTTCCCGCCCAAAGTTAGTGGTATTTTGGTAAAATCATATATTTTATTTATTTATTAGTTTATTAATTTATTAATCTATTAATTATTCATATATATATTTATTCACCTATAATATTATTATGGTAAAATGATAAATAGGTAATATAATATGATTGGTGTGATATAATTGGTGATTGAATAATTGGTGATATAATTGGTGTGATAAAATTGGTGATATATATTTGTAATATATGTAATAGTATAAATAGACCATTTTGCTTGGCATTGTCAATAGCCATCGAATTCCTAAACTCTCTTATTTACACCGAATATATGTAATAGTATAAATAGACCATTTTGCTTGGCATTGTCAATAGCCATCGAATTCCTAAACTCTCTTATTTACACCGAATAGCAATGGCTTCACTTCAGTCTGAGATTGTTAGTCGTCAACTTCACCTGCTTAGGCTCATATGGAATATGCTCCGTGTCATTCATCTTCAAGAGACAAGAGATTCTGGAAAAATAAACTCCATAGAGTGTGTGGTCCATGATTTTGAGGTATTTTTTTTTACTATAATATTAATATTTATGCATATTTGTAGTTTTTTTCACAACATTTTATTTTAACTCTACAAATTTAGGGAACCTTTATACACATGCATATTCCTGAAAAGTTTGTTCAAAGGTGATTCAAGAAATTTAAAGAAGGTGGAGTATATCGAATTTGTAGATTTCAAGTGGTTTATAATACATATAGAAACAAAACTACAACACACAGGTATATGCTCAATTTTTCTGAAAAAACAACTGTCGGAGTATTGAAGGATGTAGATTTACCTAGATATATTTATGTCAGGGAAGATTACAATTTTTTTGAAGAGGAATGGGTTCAAAAAATGAGGAATCTGTTAACACCTCTCAAGTTTGAAATAGTTATCCTAAAATTGAAATAGTTAATTTATTCTATAAAATAAAATGCTATTACAATTAGTTATTTCTTATATTAGTCATTGTTCCTATGTAATACGCATTTGACACTTACAATGACACATTCAATGGTCGAGTTCATTACAATTTAACAGTAATTGTTTTCTTGAAATTTCTTGGATCGTCAGGGTCTTCAAATAGATAAGCACCAACCAGCATCACATCTGCAACCTTTTCAATAAAACAACATACAGATCAGACCATGAATTCAATTCCAAGCAATTAACTACTTCGTATTTGTTTAACCATATACAGATTAAATACAAATTTATTGTATTTTAATTTCTAACCATTTATAACCAAATTTAAATGGTAATAATAGAAAAATAAAAAAGAATTCCTGCTAAGGAAACCTAATAAAATACAATTTTTTTGTATTTTAATTATTAACCATTTATAACTAAAATTCAAATGATAATAAAACAAAAATAAATAAAATTCAAATCTCTTGCCATTTGTTTGTAAATATAATGTTAATGATGATATCACGGTAACTTAATTAGGGGGATGGGATTGAAATTATGTTACGGTCTATACGGAGTAATTTTAGATGTATTAATTAATTAAAATATTAATTAAAATTAATATTAATTAATTATTAATTATTAATCTATATCAATAATAAAATACAAAATTTATTATAAACAACCTAATAATAATAATAATATCTATTAATTACATTAAGTATAATGCACATATATGTATTAATCTATAATAAAATACAATTTTTTTGTATTTTAATTTCTGAACATTTATAACCAAAATTCAAAAGATAATATCCTACTAACGTGGTCAAACTTATTCCATTTTATTCATATACGATATTATTGGAATTGAAAATTAAATCAAGAATGAGATATCATTGAAATTGAAAGTTATAGAACAATATCTATATATCAATTACATTAAGTATAATGCACATATATGTATTCATCTATACTAAAATACAAATTTATTGTATTTTAATTTCTAACCATTTATAACCAAAATTCAAATGGTAATAATAGAAAAAAAAAATTCCTGATAAGGAAGCCTAATAAAATACAAATTTATTGTATTTTAATTTCTAACCATTTATAACCAAAATTCAAATGGTAATAAAACAAAAATAAATAAAATTCAAATCTCTTGCCATTTGTTTGTAAATATAATGTTAATGCTGATATCACGCTAACTTAATTATGGTGATGGGATTGAAATTATGTTACGGTCCTTACAGAATAATTTTATTATATGTATTAATTAAAATATGAATTAAAATTAAATAAATAATTAATTAATTAATTATTAATTATTAATCTATATCTATAATAAAATAAAAAATTTATTATAAACAACCTAATAATAATAATAATATCTATTAATTACATTAAGTATAATGCACATATATGTATTAATCTATAATTAAAATTAATTAATTAATTAATTATTAATTATTAATCTATATCAATAATAAAATACAAATTTATAAAATAATAATAAAAATTAATAATAATAATAATAATAATAATAATAATAATAATAATAATAATAATAATATCTATTAATTACGTTAAGTATAATGCACATATATGTATTAATCTATAATAAAATACAAATTTTTTGTATTTTAATTTCTGAACATTTATAACCAAAATTCAAATGATAATATCCTACTATCATGATCAAACTTATTCCATTTTATTCATATACGATATTATTGGAATTGAAAATTAAATCAAGAATGAAATATCATTGAAATTGAAAATTATAGAACAATATCTATTAATTACATTAAGTATAATGCACATATATGTATTCATCTATAATAAATTACAAATTTATTGTATTTTAATTTCTAACCATTTATAACCAAAATTCAAATGGTAATAAAAGAAAAATAAAAAAGAATTCCGGATAAGGATGCCTAATAAAATACAAATTTATTGTATTTTAATTCCTAACCATTTATAACCAAAATTCAAATGGTAATAAAAGAAAATAAAAAAAATTCAAACCTCTTGCCATTTGTTTATAAATATAATTTTAATGCTGATATCACGTCAACTTAATTAGGGTGAAGGGATGAAATTATGTTACAGTCCTTACGGAGTAATTTTATTTTATGTATTAATTAAAATTAAAAGAAATAATTAATTATTAATTATTAATCTATATCTATAAAAAATACAAATTTAATATAAAAAACCGAATAATAATAATAATATCTATTAATTACATTAAGTATAATGCACATAGTAATCTATAATAAAATATAAAATATAAATTTTTTGTATTTTAATTTCTGACCATTTATAACCAAAATTCAAATGATAATATCATACTAACGTGGTCAAACTTATTCCATTTTATTCATATGCGATATTATTAATATGCGATATTATTGGAGATGAAAATTAAATCAAGAATAAGATATCATTGGAATTGAAAATTATAGAACAATATCTATTAATTACATTAAGTATAATGCACATATATGTATTCATCTATAATAAAATACAAATTTATTGTATTTTAATTTCTATTTATTCATTTATTTATTGTATTTATTTATTTATTTATTTACTTAGATGACTAAAATAATAGCAATGATTATCTTTTACATGTATCTATATTATTAAATGATATGTATAGAATATATGTGGACTATGCATATTACTAACATATTTTATGTATGTGTAATTAATTTGCATAATTATGTTTATCTTCTAGGCACATTTGATTTATTTAAATTCAAATGTTTTAAAATCACGTGTTGTATCTAATAACATAATTTTTTATAATATGTTTTTTTGGTAAAATATTGTGACGATCAATATATACAAGCAATTCAATATTACAAGAGAACAAATATTATATTGAGTGATATTTTTACACAATCACATAATAAAATAATTGTACACGTTTAATATTAATTTTTTTTATTATTCTATCTTTAATTTTATTATCTAAATATATAATTTAAAATTTTTATCCGTGCATCGCATTGGTAATTGAGCAATTATTTGCTTGAATTCAAGCAAGGATAACATTAGAAAACATAATCGATCCAACCATTTTCATCATTTGCATTATATAATATTGATGATATAATTTATATAATTATATATCGATCTAAATATTCTTAAAACTTTATAACAAAATTCATTCCGTGCAACGCACGGGCGAAAATACTAGTATGGATAATGGCATTACATTATTAATAAATATGGATAATTAATAAAATTAATAAAATAATAAATAAATAAATAATATCCATTATGCTGTTACTAAAATGTCCTCCGATTTTGGGGGGAAAACTTTTGCTAGGCATTTCTATTTTTTAGATAGATAGATAGATAGATCATAGATAGATAGTATAGATACTAAATATGGTCATATGGATATTGTAGTCATTTTGAATCAATAAATTTAATATCCTTCCTAACCGACTTCTATATATATTCTTCTTAAGCGACTAATTAATCTGGATATTGCAGTCATTTTCAATCAATAGCTAGGGTTTGGAAATGCTATAAATGACTACTCCGTACGTAGTAAACTAATATCCACCCTGCATGCTAGCTGCCCTGTCCGATCGAAGCCAACCTGCAAGCGTTATGGAGATGGAGATTCCATTGGGTTTGTTCTTCCAACCTTTTGATTACGATTTGGTTAGGTTTCTGTTCGAATTTGTTACGGCGACAAATAATAGTGCTGATGAAGAAGGGCTTATTCATGAGGAAGATATGTTCGGCGACAAGGAACCATGGGAGTTAATCCGCTATGGTCCGTCCGAAAATATGGCATACTTTTTGAGTAAGTTGAAGAAGAAGGGCAAATTGAAGACGGGATGTAGGGTTGAGCGCACCGTGGGGAAGAAGGTGAAGGGGAAGAAACCCGGTAACTGGCACGGCCAGGACAAAGGTAAACCGGTTTTCGACCAGAAAGGGAAGTTTGTAATGGGGTATAAACGGTGCTTCGTTTACAAGAACCGGACTGAACCGGAACAAGACGGACAGTGGCTGATGAAAGAGTTCTCCCTGCCGGAGACTATAGTGAAGAAAGCTAGGGCGAAATATCCTATTGTGGAAGAGAGAAAAGATTTCGTGCTGTGCCGTCTAGAGCGAAAGAAAGACGAAGAAGATGAAGATGAAGATGATGAGAAAACGACCTTGGAACAAGGCGGCAAGGATTTGGAGGTTGAGACAACATCGCCGATTATTACTCCATCCCTATCCCCATCCCCAGTGGAGACATTGACAGTGGCGGATGATGATATCAATTCAAACTTGATTGGTGAAGAGACATTGGCACTGACGAAAGATGATATGAATTCATTCTTGGCATCACTTGCGGCCACGGGGGATACCGATGGTGGCCACGACCACAATATCAGTTCATATTTCGATGGTGTTCCTGTTCCTGTTCCTGTTCCCGTTCCCGTGGGGGATACAGATATCAGTTCATACTTGGATGGTGTTCCTGTTCCTGTTCCAGTGGGGGATACGGATATCATAAGTTCATACTTGGATGGTGTTCGTGTTCGTGTTCCAGCCGGGGATACGGATATCATCAGTTCATACTTGGATGGTGTTCGTGTTCCTGTTCCTGTTCCAGCCGGGGATACGGATATCATCAGTTCATACTTGGATGGTGTTCCTGTTTCTGTTCCTGTTCCTGTTCCAGCTGGGGATACGGATATGAGTTCATACTTGGTTGATGTTCCCATGGAGACATTAATCGTTCCAGGGGAGACATTGGCCGCACCTGCGGATAGGGATCAAGATCACCACATCAGTTCTGGTGTTCCAGTAGAGACTTTTCCGGAACCCGGTTCGAGTTCGTTTATGGATTTTATATTCAATATGGAGGATGTAACTAGGTTGATAGATTTTGATTTTTGATGCCTGAGACATCATTAATTTGCACAATGTGCATGTAAGTACTAAGTCAATTAAATTAAAGTCTGTTTTGTATATATGGAAAAATGTTAATAATAAGTATGTTGAAAGCCTCATAGAAATTAAATTGTTTGTAGCTGAAATTTTTTGAGGAAAGATCAGATTGCATATATTAGTCAATAATTCTTTCAGTGATTCAGAAAGTTGCCATTTTATGCAATGGCCATTATGCATGGAATATGGAGCAGTTCATATTAAGTATGTTCAGATAAATAAATAAATAAATAAATAAATAAAGAGATTATTCGCCGCCAATGCAAGTTTCAAGTTTCATGTATGTGGGGCTGTTCATGTTGTGGCTCTGATTTGTCAGAAGATGGTGTTGGGTAACTTCTGTAACTGATATTATTTGTTTTTTTTAGTACTGTTAACTCCGTTACAAAGGAGAAGCACAGAGAGCCAAATCACTTTCACTGAGGCTCGAACCCACCCCTCCCATGTGGGGTACAACCGAGTGCCACTAGACTATCTATAGGGTATTTGACTTGCATAGTTGCATTCATTATTTGTTATGATTGCATATATAGTTTATCATCTGTGCATGATTTATCTGATTCGCTGAAATTCATGGCTTCAACTCTAACTTTATTTCTCGATCATCATTTGGTTTTACAACTTATTAAGACTCCGATCCTCTGAATTATCCAAGTAATTACTTTTGTGTAAAGCCCAGCCCTATATATATATGCTGCAGGCTGCTTTGTTAGCCAATTGAAACAAAATCTTATACAGACAGCAAATTAAATGAGCTTTGGATGTCTTGAATTTTTTTCTTCAATTATATTATATTATATTGGTATATATGATATATATGAGATAAAGTATTGTTCCTCTTGTAATGATTTAATCTAATGCTGTAGCTACAGTTGGGGACTAGGAAGCATATATATATGGTCCAGCTTGGGCGGCATTATATTGTTCCCTCCAGTTTAGTGATAAGAAACTTCTGCCTTGATAACGTATTCGTCAAGGACATTGCATGCGGTGATATTCATATTCATGCTGTAATCCTATCAAACGGTACTATTTTATGCTGTAATCCTACTAAACCGTATTATTATTTTTTTTTAAAAAAAGAAAGTAAAAATTTGTGGATTTAAGCTCAAGAATGCTACTTCGATGTTACAAATCTCTCGGGACTTAATTAGGCTGTCATTATCCCTGCAAATTTAGCATTGGCAATGTGATATGGCAAGAGAGAAAAATATTTTTTTATTTTATTTTAAGCTGATGTGAATTGACAAGGGAGAGAGAATTTGTTAATTTGTCATGATGCACTGCACCTTTTGTGCTGCCAACCCACTTTTTGTTTCCTTTTTTTATTTTGATTATTTATGTTAATATTATTTTAGTATTATGTTTGTAATATAATAGGAAAGTGAGACTCATTTTTTAAAGTGAGAGAGATTTGCATGGATGTAGAATAAAAAATGTATAATTTACAAATTTAATTATGTGAAAGTGAGACCTATTTTAAAAAATGTGAGGGATATGGAGGGATAAGAATAGCCTTAGTTGCTAGCTTTTTAGATTGCAGCTAGAAAGCACAACTATGCATGAACTTGGTTTACTTAATAGATTCTCAACAAGTTCCATACTTCAAAGATAAAGATAAATATATCGTGATGTAGGAATAAATAAAGAGCTAACCCAGGACCAACAGTGTCGTTGTAGTATAGTGGTAAGTATTTCCGCCTGTCACGCGGACGACCCGGGTTCGATCCCCGGCAACGGCGAATGGTTTTGGAATTTTTTTAGGGAAGAACACAACTTGGCATGCAGCTGAGAGGAATTACTCTAACTGGTCACGCAAGTCAACATTGTGATAACTGATAAGAGATCCTCTAACACTATCCCAAGAGACTATATCAGGTGCCAAGTTGATGCAGCCATCTTCAATGATATTCAAAAGGCAACGTATGGTGCAGTGTTGCTTGACAACTCCGGAAAATTTCTCGCAGCAGCCTGTGGACCTTTACGTACCATATGTAGAAGACCCCTACCAAATGGAAGCTATGGTTTGTCGTGAAGCACTGTCCTAGTTAACTCACACACTAGTTAAGGGTAGGTCCCATTCTTGAGCAATGTGTACAATTCTCCTCTCTTTTGACGATTACTTGTGTCGTTTTACCCCGCGTACAGCGAGCCGGTTAGTCCACACACTAGTTAGGGATTTTGACTCTCCGTCTGTATGTATTACTTGGGAGGGTCCCCTCCAGCCTGATTGTCTTAGTTCACTTTTACATATATCTAAAAACATAATAAGATTCAATCCAGGTTATAACCCTGGTTTATGTCCCTTTTTCCTGTTAATTTTTGTTGTACCTTATGTTACAAAAGTTGTACTACATAATTTTTTGGACAAAAATATCCTTAATGTTATAATTTCTGTTATCTTTTCACATTATAATTACCATGCACATGCATACACAATATTTTTTCTTACATTCTTCAATGATAAGTTTTAATTCATTTAAATTTTAATTAAATATTACCATAGTTATATTCGGTAATTTATCATTTCTATAATTGTTACTTCATTAATATGAATATGAATTATACAATTATATATATTATCACACGCGCGTTGCGTGATTAAACTAATGCCCAATGCTTATTTTTAAATTAGTGTTCCTTAATTGGTTAAAGTAGTCATATACAGTGGCGGGGCCAGGAATTTTGTCCAGTGGGGGCAAAATATAGTCAATATAAATTACACATCTCATTATTGTTTGATATAGGCGAAAAATAAAATACATCAAAAGTTTATAAAAATATTCATAACAAAATATGAAACATAATTAATTTGATAAAATAATTCAAATAAAAAAGTGCATTATAAATTACACATCTCATTATTAATTTTTAAAAAGGTTTGAAGAAGCTGTTTAAAAAAAAAAACACTTACAAATATAGTCATAAAAATTGTTGGATATAGGCAAAAAATAAAACACATTAAAAATTTATAAAAATATGCATAACAAAATATGAAACATAATTAATTTGAAAACATATTATAAATTACATATCTCATTATTAATTTTTGAAACATAATTAATTTGAAAACATATTATAAATTACACACCGCATTATTAATAATAATGAAACATAATTAATTTGAAAACATATTATAAATTACACACCGCATTATTAATTTTTAAAAAAGTTATGTATACATATATAAAAATTTAGTTGTAAATCGCAATAGGGATTAGGAAATTCAAACCCTAGACCTTACAAAATCCAGATACGCGCCTTACCAACTCAGCTAAGTAACCATTCGTTTATTTTGTTTGCTTTTATATACTTATATCTAAAATATGACCTATATATACATATATACATACAAAGGCTATATATGGGGTAAGGGTGGGGTGAGTGGGGGCAGCTACCCCCACTGCCCCCACTGTAGCTCCGCCAGTGGTCATATAATAATGAGAGAAAAAAAAATACTGAATTAATAAAAATCAAAGAAATAGACTCAATGCTTATATATTTTAATAAAACATAACGAAATTGTAAATATCTAAATTACAACTAAAGTAAGTAGAAACAAATAAACCACTTACATGGAACAAATGGCGTGTCATCGTTGTCGCTTATTTGCACACTAAAATATTATTGCATGCATGATTAGGGACGGATCGGAGGCACAATGGGGATGCTGCCCCCTCCCCCTTCATCCCTATGTATATGCCCTTATATATATATATATATATATATATATTATATATACACACACACACACAGAGAATACGTATAAATATTAAATGTACAAAAATTCAACTAAAGATTGTATTAGCTTAGATTGTAAAGTCTTCATTAGTATGTAAATGGTCATGAGTTTGAAACTTAGGCATTATTTTTTAAAATTCTAGTTTTTGGCTTTTTTTACTTAGGCATTGTTTTTTAAAATTCTAGTTTTTGGCTTTTTTTTTTTAAAATATTAATAGTGAGATTATAATTGTGATTTATGAGATTAATTAATTTCTAATTCTAATTGGAGTGTTTATATATAACATTGGGGTTTTCTTTTAAATATTAATATTGTTGACTAGGGATAAAAAAAAAACATTAAAACGTGATAAAAGTTATTCTAATTCTAATTGAATTTTTTATATATAACATTGAAGTTTTCTTTTAAATATTGATGGTGAGATGAGTGATTTATAATGTAATTTCTATTTGAACTATGTATGTTTTTGTTTTGAATATTTTTAATCCGTTTTAATGTATTTTTTTTTTATATTCCTAGTCAACAATAGTCATCGCTCCACTAGCTACTAAGTGTATCATTTTATTTTTATTTCGCCCCCACTGAATATAAGATTGTTAGATCCGTTCCTGTGCATGATTGAGAGACCATTTTGATTTAATTGATAGTTGAATACCAATTTGAGAATTATGGGATAGTTGGGTGATGACTATTTTAAGCTTTAGGGTTTAGGGATATTATTATCTCTTTCGTAATAATAATGAATTTAAATTTAAATTACATTATTGATACCCTCTAATTTCTTTTTTTTTTTAATACCCTCAACTCTAATATCTAACACTTACTCATTTCGTATTTTTGTAATATATAGTATATATAGCTAATAAATATGGTCATATGGATATCGTAGTCATTTTGAATCAATTTAATTAATTTAATATATCCTTCCTAACCGACTTCTATATATATTCTTCTTAAGCGACTAATTAATATGGATATTGTAGTCATTTCCAATCAATAGCTAAGGTTTGGAAATGCTATAAATTACTACTCCGTACGTAGTAAACTAATATCCACTCTGCATGCTAGCTGCCCTGTCGATCGTAACCAACCTGCGTTATGGAGATTCCATTAGGTTTGTTCTTCCAACCTTTCGATTACGATGTGCTTAGGTTTCTGTTCGAATTTGTTACGGGGACAAATAATAGTGAAGGGCTGATTCATGAGGAAGATATGTTCGGCGACAAGGAACCATGGGAGTTAATTCGCTATGGTCCGTCCGAAAATATGGCATATTTTTTGACTAAGTTGAAGAAGAAGGGCAAGTTGATGACGGCACGTAGGGTTGAGCGCACCGTGGGGAAGAAGGTGAAGGGGAAGAAGCACGGTAACTGGCACGGCCAAGACAAAGGTAAACCGGTTTTCGACGAGAAAGGGAAGTATGTGATGGGGTATAAACGGTGCTTCGTTTACAAGAACCGGACTGAACCGGAACAAGACGGACAGTGGCTGATGAAAGAGTTCTCCTTGCCGGAGACGATAGTCAAGAAAGCTAGGGCGGCATATCCTATTGTGGAAGAGAGAAAAGATTTCGTGCTGTGCCGTCTAGAGCGAAAGAAAGACGAAGAAGATGAAGATGAAGATGATGAAAAAACGACCTTGGAACAAGGCGGAAATGATTTGGAGGTTGAGACAACATCGCAGATTATGGCTCCATCCCCGTCCTCAGTGGAGACATTGGCACATACAAATGATGATATGAATTCATTGTTGGCATCACTTGCGGCCGCGGGGGATACGGATGGTGGCCACGACCAAAATATCAGTTCATACTTGGATGTTCCAGTTCCTGTTCCAGTGGGGGATACGGATATCATCAGTTCATACTTGGATGGTGTTCCTGTTCCTGTTCCTGTTCCAGTGGGGGATACGGATATCATTAGTTCATACTTGGATGGTGTTCCTGTTCCTGTTCAAGTGGGGGATTCAGATATCATCAGTTCATACTTGGATGGTGTTCGTGTTCCTGTTCCTGTTCCAGCGGGGGATACGGATATCATCAATTCATACTTGGATGGTGTTCCTGTTCCTGTTCCAGTGGGGGATACGGATATCATCGGGTCATACTTGGATGGTGTTTCTGTTCCTGTTCCAGCGGGGGATACGGATATCATCAGTTCATACTTGGATGGTGTTCCTGTTCCTGTTCCTGTTCCAGCTGGGGATACGGATATCATCAGTTCATACTTAGATGGTGTTCCTGTTCCTGTTCCAGCGGGGGATACTGATATGATGAGTTCATACTTGGTTGATGTTCCCATGGAGACATTAATCGTTCCAGGGGAGACATTGGCCGCACCGGCGGATAGGGATCAAGATCACCACATCAGTTCTGGCCTTGGTGTTCCGGTAGAGACTTTTCCGGAACCGGGTTCGTTTATGGATTTTATATTCAATATGGAGGATGTAACTAGGTTGATAGATTTTGATTTTTGATGCCTGAGACATCATTATTCAACTTAATTTGCACAATGTGCGTGTACAAATTAAAGTCAATTAAATTAATGTCTGTTTTGTATATATGAAAAAATGTTAATAATAAGTATGTTGAAAGCCTCATATAAATTAAATTGTTAGTAGCTGAAATTTTTTGAGGAAAGATCAGATTGCATTGGTCAATACTTCTTTCAGTGATTCAGAAAGTTCCCATTTTATGCAATGGCCATTATGCATATGGCTTCATTCTACTCTAACTTTATTTCTGGATCATTTGGTTTTACAACTTATTAGGAATGGAAACTAACTACCAGACTCGATCTGATATATATTGTGGAAAGTATTAATTACAAGTGTTAATGCTTGGAGTCTATTCACCCCATTTTTGGAATATATATATAGCTGATGGATGGCAGATAGTGATAACATAAGTCTGCATGCAACTTTTCACTTGCTTGATGGGGATGAGTTTGATACATAATAGTACCAAGTGTAATATATCATTATATTCATCAATTGTATCTACCTGCAGACTTGGAGATATTCATACTCATGCTGTAATCCTACTAAACTGTATTATTTTAGAAAAGTGAAAATTTGTGGATTTAAGCTCAAGAATGCTACCTCAATCTCACAAATCTCTGAGGGCTTGTGCTATTCATTGCTAGCTTTTTACTGAACCCCTTACAATGGGGGGAGTGAGATTGCAGCTACAAAGCACCACTATGAATGAACTTGCTTTACTTTATAGATTCTCAACAACTTTCATGCTTAAAAGAGAAATATATTCTAGGTATAAATTAAGCTAACCAAAGGCCAACAGAGTTGTTGTAGTATAGTGGTAAGTATTTTTGCCTGTCACGCGGACGGCCCGGGTTCGATCCCCGGGCGACTGGCTTTGGATTGTTTTTTGCTTTTCAGGAGAGCATACTTGAACTGCATAAAGAGTAATCAATGCCGCAATGATATACATAGGGATAATACTTTTTTTTTCTAAGGGTGTGTTTGGGAACCCGGAAAATGACTTCTGGAAGTCATTTTTCGGGTTCCGGGTGTTTGGGAACACCCAGAAAATGTGGTCAACGGAAACTGATTTCCGTTGACCACGGAAAATAAGCCCATTTTGAGGGAAAATGGAAGGGAGGGACGGCTGTCGTCCCTCCCTTCACTACCGGCGGACTGGTTTCCGGCAGGGAGCCGGTCCCTGCCGGAAACCAGAGCAGCGGCGGCTGCTCTGGTTTCCGGCTGAAACCGAGCAGCCGCGCCCCCCACCCCCCACCCCCTTTTTTTTTTAAATTTTTTTTAATTTTTTAGTTATAAATTAGTTATAATTATAATAAATATTATTATGTTATATATTTTTTATATAATATTTATTTAATATACTAGCTCTACCCATTGTAACCTAAAAAGTCATTATCTATTGTCGGTGTTCGATCATGTGGTCTTTTCGAAAGGAAAGTCATAGAAGTGCCAATTAGTTGAGCACAAAATGCTTGGCTACATAGGGATAATATTGATGAAACTTCTATCCACTAGATCAATACTCCGTATCTACATTCAAAATTTCAGCAACTTATACAAGTAATATACAATAGAGAGGATGCTACCAATAATCAAATTAGTGACCTTTTAATATGATAATCATGCTTAACTTACTTAATGACCTAATATATTTACACATATGTAACAACGTTTTTAAAAGAATTATTTCAAATGTTTCTAATTAAGACCTCAATAAAATTAATCTTATCTTATGAAAATATACAAAAGAGGATTGTGATGGCAATTCAATTTGATCCCAAACGGCTGACTATGGATAACTTCAACAACATATGTTTGTATTGTTTGTTTTATTTGCCTCTCACGAGGGTAGATGTGGCTGACTGCACAAACCATCAAAAGCTAAAGTCTTGTAAGGGGTGGCTAAAAGGTCGATTTTCACGCTATTGTCTTTGCCATAAACAATATTAGGGATGGAATCAGAGCACAACACTAAGAGTGTGTTTGATTGGTGAGTTTAGGTATAAGATATGAGTATCAAAGTAATTGTTATTGTTTGGTTGATTGGTTTTTAGAATACTACTATGGATTTGGAATATCCCATTAATTGGAAAATTCATACCCTAATAAAAGAAATGTTTCATTCCCCTTCCTCCTTTCTTCCCCAACTATTAATAATCATTCCATTCTACTCTACTACCAAACATGCAAAATATTTTCACCAAAACCCATTACTCTTACCAAGTATTTGATACCCATATCGATTCCGATTTCCATGTGCGAACCAAACACACCCTAAGGGTGTGCAGTGTTTGGTTCGCACATGAGAATTGGAATCGGAATGGACATCAAATACTTGGTAATGATAGTGATTTTGGTGAAAGTATTTTGCATGTTTGGTAGTAAAGTGAAATGGGAATGATTATTAATAGTTGGGGAAGCGGTTGAGGAGAAAAGGGATGCAATTAAAGGGGTAATCATCAAAACCTGTCAACCAAACATTGATATCCATTCCTGATAGCTAAACATTTCATTTCTCAGCCCGTGCCATACTCAATCAGACTTTTTTTCCATACAAGAGGGGGTACCTCTCTTATAAGGGACAAGAGTGCTCGGCCACTCACGCCAACTAAACTGGTTTAACTCATCAATTTGTTTTATAACACTATAATTGTATATTTTAGTATTTTGATTTTTCAGTGCATATTGATTTGTATATTATAAAAAGTTACATCGTGAATTATGTACATTATTAGGTAAAGAAAAGTCGAAGAGAATGACAAATGCAAGAGGAAGCAGACGAGGGAGAGAAGGGGCATGCAATCATATTCAAATTCCAATTACTAGATGTCAGCCTCACTTGTCTTAGAGTAGGTTTAATTTTGATCATGGTATGTAAGTACAAGAGTTTCTTGCCAAATATAGTCAACCATATCGATTCTTTTAATGTATTAAGCAAGGAATATTGAATATAGTCAAATATATATAAACAAAAAGTTTAAGTGCATCAAAATTATTCTGTTATAATGTTACAATATATGAAGTACTATCTAATTTAAAACTAATTAATAATAAGTAAATGATCATTAACCATTTAACCACATCACTCCATGATAAATTACATCATCATGTCTCGAATCGAGCCTGGGTTGAACTCGACCAACCCAATCGGCGCCTAACATAATTAATTTATGGATGAACCTTTGGATACCTTTTATAAGGATTTTAGGTGAGGAGGCGGATGGATTATGATGGATTGGAAGGCACCAATATATCAACCAAGTAGGAGAGGTAAACTATATTTAAAAAACCTATTTAACTGCTTTTTGATACAAAGAATCATATTTTATCCACTTAATCATTTTTTCAAAGGTGGCAATCTTTTTTTTTTTTTTTTTTTTTTTTTTTTTTTTTTATGTGAATAGGCTGATTCCTGGAAAAGTCAATCCATTTATGTATTCAAATTCGTCAGTAAATAAATGGAGTATTTATTACGTTCTCTTTCATTTTTGTACTGTTCCATTTGGACGATTTCCATATTCCAAGAGGAAGGCTATGAATTTTCAATATGTTGATTGGTTGCATACTTGCATATGACCCCTTTAAATGTAACCACTAATTGCATCATTTCATATGCACAAACACATTGCTCCCAAATTAAATCAGCTTTACTATTAGCTTAGACATTGAAGAGAGTAAGTCCCTCATGAGTTCCCAACTTTCATTGTCAAAATCAAATGTGTCTTTATCTTTGAGTTTGTCTCCTACTACTAATTCTAATGGTGCAACCTGTGATGTCTTGAAGTCTGAAAATAATGGTATTAAACTCATCAAATTGTTGCTCACTTGTGCTTCTCATGTATCTTCCGGTGATCTTCACCAAGCTGATGTGTGCCTTCGACAAATTTCCCAGTCTAATTCTGCCAGTAATGATTCCATGCATCGGTTGGCAACTTGGTTTGCTTCTGCCTTGGCGGTTCGATTAGTGAAGCGTTGGCCGGGTGTTTATAAGGCCTTGAATTGTAGCAGCCTAATGAAATTCGATCTTGATCGTGCACGGTATATTTTCACAAAGGCCCTTCCTTATTTGGGCTTTGCATATGCAGTTATAAATAGAACTTTAGTTCAAGCCATGTTGGGAGAGCGAGTAGTCCATGTAGTGGATTTGGGCTCAAGTGACCAACAATTGTGGGTCCCATTTATGAGAATCCTTGCAACTTCACCTGATGGACCTCCCCATTTAAGAATCACTTGTGTTAGTAGCAACAAGATTGCGTTGGACAAACTTGGATCATGCCTAAAAAAAGAAGCCGAGCAATTAGACATGCCCTTTCAGTTCAACCCAGTCAACGCCCATCTTCGAGACTTGAATTTCAACTCAATCGTTAAGGTAAGATCAGGTGAAGCATTAGCTTTCATATCAATACTAAATCTTCACGTCCTTTTAGCCGAGGACGATCGCATTGATGCACAATTTGGACTAAACAAGGACTCTAAAAACATTAAACATTGCAAACATGCTGATGAATTCCTAGCAAAGTTATGTTCTTTGTCACCAAAGTTAGTAATGTTGGTAGAGCAAGAATCTAACCATAACTTGCAAAAATTAGTTGATAGATTTGTTGAGGGGTTACGATATTACAGCGCAATGTTTGATTCAATTAATGTTGCATTCAAGGGGGATTTATGTGAGGAGAGGTTGTTGGTGGAAGAAATGATTGGCAAAGAAATTGAAAACATTGTGGCATGCGATGGTTTAGAAAGAGAAGAGAGGCATGAAAAATTTGCTAATTGGATGGTTAGGTTAGGGCATGTCAAGTTTAGACCGGTAAGATTGTGGGGTGACACTATGGATGACGCTATACGATTTGTAGAGTCGTACGGTGGAGATGGGTACAAGATTAGTAGTCAAAGAGGAAGCTTGATGATCGGTTGGCATGATCGTCCCATATATTCAGTATCTGGATGGACTTATTTCAATTAGATTATTCGTTTGTTTACTTTGCTTAATTTTGATAGATAAGTACAACAAATATTTGTACAATTAGATTCTCTATCTAATATATAGAAATATGCTAGAGAAGTACAATATTGTTCATTGTTTTTTTTTTTTTTTTTTTTTCTGTCTTATAAAATGATAAATTTAATAAATTCCTCATGTCGTTAGGTGCCGGTGTCCCCGTTCGGCCCAAGTCACCATAGTGACCCATTTACAAGAATTGAACTTCTGATTTCGTAATAGCTTTAACAATTGCTTACCAAGTTACCAACTATCTAAAACTATCAAGTTAAAGCATTACCTTTTACTCGGGACTTCCCCATCGAGGGATTGTTTTTCTAGATTTTGAGAATAACAACTTAATATGGAGGAGAGATTCAATGAAAGAGAAAAAATCAAGTTGCACTATCCTCCTATTCTGAAAATTGTTAGAAAAAATATAGAAGAAATGAAGCGCGTTGTGCGCTAACATTGTTTTCTCAGTTAGACTAATCTTAATCTTTCAGAATTCTTGTCTAGCGGCACCTAAGCATAAAAGTACAAAAAAAAACCATTTTCAGTTGCTTTTAAAGTTGCAAGTGAAAATTTTTTCAAAGTGGTAAAGAAACAAAAACTATTGAATGATAAAAGTATAATTAACGAAATTATAGAGGATTCAATCATAATTGTCTAAAGTGTAATGGGTCCAAGTGGAGTTATCCCTAAAAGTGGCTAGGGTTTAATAATCAATCTCAATTCTCATGTTTGAATGAGCAAAGATTTACCCGGGTCGGATTTTGCACTGAATTCCACATGCTTCAATTTCAGTGGGACGGAGATACAATGCAGGTAAGGTTTTTTTGCTCCATTATTGTACTTTGGGTACTGTGAAAGCCCTTTGAGCTTCATGCATTTTGTATTTTCAGAAATCCTGAAAACAAACGCCGCCATTAAGAGCAAGAAAAGCTTCTTTAGCCATAGCCATCCGCGGCGAATAACCCAGGAGCTAGACGAGCCCTTAAAACAGGCGAAATGGGAGGCCATGAAGAAACAGGGGACGAAGAGAAAAAGCAGCAGGAAGCAAACAATACAGCGTCGTTTAATGCCGATGATTTTAAGATTATAAAAGAAGGGGAGGCTGAGATTCTCATGCACGCCAAAAATGAAGTCTTTTACAACAAAGCACAGGTTTCTTTTTCTCCCCCTAAGTAAATATAACGTTATTCCATTTTCCTTCTAATTACTGTTTATGGGATTGTGTTATAAGTTCAAGTGCTTGGCATGTTGTGCTGCTCTGGTTAAAAGTTAAATCCAGCATAGCTGTGAAACATTTCACCAAGCATGTGTAAAAGTAAATTTTGAAAAATGAGAATTGGGTTGTTGAGAATGTGATATATTATTATTATTTTTTGTTAATTGAAAGTTAGACTTAGAAAGTAGAAACTTTAGACAACTCGTTCCCCTTAGACTTGGCTTGTTAAGGTTTTGATTGATTTTCATCTTCTTTACCTGGAATGGATTTATAGGCTAGTTAATGCTTACCCCTATAGGGGGATTATATGGTGCAGAAGATGGGGTACGGGACACCATTGTTATAAATCTTTGCCAGTCAAATTTTGGCATTCCTTGATTATTTACTAGCCCAGCTTATTTACTTGGCTCTGGGCAAATGTGCAATCTTTTACTGGTGGAAGGGAGCATGTGCTTCTTATCAGGTTATGACTGGAATCAGGATGTGGAGTTATGGAAGCTACTTCTGTAGCCCTTACAATCTTATTTGAACTGTATGGATGGGCGTGTTTCTTTTTTTGTGTGTCTTGTGCTTCTTCTAGGGTGACAGGAATAGATGCCTTTATATTTATCTTCATGAATCATCGGTTATGAAGTAAATAAATTCACAATTCAAATCTTGAACTCAGGTTAATAACAGAGATATGTCTATTGCTGTTCTGAGGACATTTATATCAAAACGGAAGCAAGAGCATGAAGCATTTCTGTCGAGACGAACAAAGGCAGCCTCAAAGGTTACAGATGAGTCTGGTGCTAAGACAGAATCTCCAGTTGATACTGATCAACATGATGGAAAACCTAATAATGAGTGTGAAGTCTCAGAAGAGACATCTCAAGATGAACCGTGTAGCATTTCAGAAGAACTAAATAATAATCTAGGAGGAAAAGGCAGAGAACTGAAACCACCTCGAGTTCTTGAGGTTTCTTATGTTGTTTTGTGTTACTTTTTGTAGTTTCATCTTTTCTATAGGAAGAGCGAACCTAAAGCACTGTTCTATTTCATTATTCATTGATACTTCACAGGCTTTATCAGCTTCTGGCTTGAGGGCTTTAAGATATGCACGTGAAGTTGAAGAGGTTGGTCAAGTTGTGGCCTTGGACAATGATAAAGGTAAATGATCCTTCTAGCATTCTGGGTTTGATGTAAAAGATCAAGGTGGTACTGTTGACCCTATTTCTTAAATAGATAAACCTTAGATGCTATCATGCTGATAGTGGAATTAGTGGGGATAAGGCTTCCATATATTTGTAGGCTTATTCATTTATATATGTATACACAAATTTGATTAACAAAGGCCTTCAAATTCTATGTTGCTGCTTCACCTTTTGGTGTGACATGAAATGATTTTCCTCTTTGCAGCCTCTGTTGAAGCTTGCCAAAGAAATATAAAGTTCAATGGTTCTGTAGCTGTCACAAAGGTGGAATCTCACCTTGCTGATGCTCGAGTGTTTATGATCACCCACCCGAAAGAATTTGATGTGGTATGATTATATAAGTGAGAATGCTTTACCCTTTTTCTGATATTCAGTTTTGAGGAGGGTTCTGAATACTATTTCTTTGTAGTGCAAAGATTTGATTAATCAAACATATCTGATTATCCACTAAACGTGCTTCATACTGACTTCCCAAACAAGCTAATGTTTTTGCTTGGTTATTGTCTCAGGTCGATCTTGATCCATATGGTTCGCCTTCTGTTTTCCTGGACTCTGCTGTTCAATCTGTTGCTGATGGAGGAGTACTAATGTGTACTGCAACTGATATGGCAGTGCTCTGTGGAGGATATGGAGAGGTTTGCTATTCCAAGTAAGGTTTATGAGCATTTATTTCTATACTGTAATTCTTCTTTTGATAGTTAATCATGGACTTACTTGGTAGCACCTCTGCAATCAGATATGGCTCCTATCCGTTGAAAGGAAAATATTGCCATGAAATGGCGTTGAGGATGCTTCTTTCCTGTATTGAGGTATTTATCTGTTTTAATTGGAGAAAATGCTTATGCATTACATTGCTCTATGGAATTATGGATTGAAAGTTTACTTTGATTAGTTCATTTAGAGTGTTTAAGTTACTATGGGAGACGGGAAGAAACTGTCATTTGCTAGCTTAATTTTATGTTAAGTACTCCCCCCTCCCCTCTTTTAATTTAGTTAAAAACCGAGTTCAGTTTCGTTGTTGTACATTCTCATCTTTAAGTTTTTATTTCAGAGCCATGCAAATCGATATAAAAGATACATTGTGCCCATATTGTCAGTTCAGATGGATTTTTATATACGTGTCTTTGTCCGCATATTTACGTAAGTATCTCTTCCTTTCTCTCATCGAAGGATGCCTATCAAACTATCATTTAGGTCATCAGTTATATCTTCATTGTTTCAATCAGTTTTTGAGGTCTGCGCTTTCAAATAATTGTTGCAGTTCCGCTAGTGCGATGAAGAACACTCCTTTAAATCTTTCGTACGTGTATCAATGTACTGGTTGTGATTCATTTCATCTTCAGCCAATTGGGAGGACTGTGTCAAAGGTATGCCTTTAATCTTGGCTAAAAAAAGCTGACATGAATATTTAATTTCTCTGCTTCCACCATCCTTAAGTTGTGATTTTTTTAATTTTTTTTTCAATTTCACATTCTATACACATATACTATGCACGAATGAGAAATCCAGGATGCTGGAATTCTATTCTATTCCCTTTATTTTTATTCTTTGAACCAAACGTCATGTTATTGTCTGGCAACTCTTCCCAGGGCAACAGTGTGAGATATCTTCCTGGGTTTGGTCCTGCTGTTGCACAAGAATGCAGTGATTGCGGTAAGAAATTCAACATGGGTGGACCGATATGGTCTGCTCCTATACATGATCAGGAGTGGGTAGCCGATATTCTTGCTGACGTAAAATCAATGAAGGAGCGCTATCCTGCTTATGACAAAATATGCGGTGTGCTGACAACAATTTCAGAGGTGAGCTTCTCCGTCATTTTCGAAGAAATGTGTGCTTGTTAACGATGAAAAATGTACAGCGAGAGTGGGGGACTACAAACCTAAACTTTCTTTTTTTCCCAGCTCATTAACATCTAATGAACTTGAGTTTCAGTTTCATTAAGGTTCCCCGTATTTTGTGATGTAAACAATTTGAAACAAAATATGGGTCCTTGGTTGCTTTGTCTGAGTATCGGTTTCTTATTATCAGAATGCGCATCTTTGCAGGAATTACCTGATGTTCCTCTGTTTCTGAGTTTGCACAGCCTCTCTGCAACACTCAAATGTACCCCTCCATCAGCAATTATATTCCGGTCTGCTGTTATCAATGCGGGATATCGTGTATCAGGAACTCACGCAAATCCTCTGGGGATGAAAACAGATGCACCAATGGAGGTTATTTGGGATATCATGCGATGCTGGGTATGTGAAAAATATTTTTCCTCCGACATTTAAAAGAAAATAACACTCTTGCCTGCTTTACAACGAGGAAAGACATTAAAATGTAATATCAACCTTTTTGGGGCAATTTTCTATCTAGGTAAAAAATCATCCTGTGAAAGCTCAACCACCTGATCAATCCGGAAGCATCATTCTGGCTAAGGAACCTGTTCTGCAGGTGCTTTTTGACTCCTTGCTGTAAATTTGGTTATAATCGCACATCTATCTTTATCTCTGTTCTATCCAACGATGTTATTCAGTTTCGTGCTAAAAATTTGAGCTGTCGGGCAGATGAGCTTTCTTGATCATGATACCATCAATTTTCTTTCTTCTTTCCAGGCGAATTTTGCACGAGCAGCGGCATCAGCGAACAAGGTACAGGCCAAGAAGGTTGCGCGTTTCCTTCCCAATCCTGAACGGCACTGGGGTCCAAAACTTAGGGCAGGACGCCAGATAACCAGCAAACACGTGTCGATTTTGGGTCCAGAGGCAGTGAATGGATTTAGCAACCACGAAGACGGTGAAGAATCTGCAAGCAAGCGTAAGAAGACAGAAGATGCCGCCACCCCAGATTCATAAATAAGGAACCTGCCGCCACTTAAACATCCTCGTAGCTTTGCCAAATTAATGTTTTTAATCTTATAATGCACATCTTCTTATGTGTTTTCTCATGGAGGAGGAACCATCCCACTCCCATTACTATGAAATGTGCAAAGATCAGAAACCTCTACTTGTCAAAATTTTTGAACCCAGGAGGAAGGTTAAAATTTGTTTGTTTTAGTAGGTTACAGTTGGTGAGTTGCTGTAAAATCATATATGTTTCTTCCTCTCCTGATGTAACATTGAAAGATCCGTGTAGTGCAGTTTTTTATGACCTTAAGAACATACTAATATTTTGAGAGTATAACCTTCTAATGCTTATGCTCGTGACCGTCCAAGTATGAGAATTATATAGAGCTGTTAAAATGGGTTCAACCCGTCAGGTTGGGCTTGTTTAGTCTGTTTGTTATGTGGGCACGACTTGGGTTTAATCCCTGACAACGGTACTACTTTATAAAATTGGTGATCGAGTGTTTGGTAATGAGGATTATTTTGACACAATGGAAATATATGTTTTTCCAAGAAATTTGAAATTTGGTAGAATAACAGAATGGATTGATTTCCTGCAAAAATGGGTTACAAATTTGTAGTTGTGTTAGCTGGAAAATCTATGTTGGCTCTTTCATCTCTTCATTAAAGCCAATTTTGTGCTGTACATTTATTGGGTGATGGTTAATAGTAGGATGAAACTCTGATGTGTAGCCCATTTGGTGCTTCAACTCTAGGAAACTTTATCAGCTTCTCTCCCCCCACTTCTTCCCATCTGCATTCCACAACCAATAATTAATAATAATAATATACAAAACATTTGGTGTTACTTCATTATAATGAAATTAATTAATGCACGTGCGACAAAATTATGGCTCTCCCAAATGGGAGGTCACAGGCTCTCAACCTCCAGTCCTGACATTGACTCTTTGCGCTTTAATAGGTTGAGAAAGTTTCTAGGAAAATGTGTTTTTTTATAACGAAATTTTTTTTGTTGACTAACCTGTATCTAGTTACAAAATAGTGAAGGAATGTTGAGATTTCTGCAATTCCAAGTTCCTTTCCAGGACACTGCCTAGTGCCTCCTCCAAAAACCAGAAAGTTATTTTGGTTCTCTAAGCCTTTATCCTGCATTTACCACCACAAAACTGTAAGGTGAATTTGATGCATAATTTTTACTGGTTTCATCAAACTCTGAGCTTAATTTCCAGACAACACTACTAACCAGCCATCTCCATGGATTGAAAGAATATGGATCAGGGTACAGTCTTGGGTCATAATTAACCTCTCTTGTATACACATATATTCTCCATCCTTTTGGTATAATAAAACCTGCAACAAAAACAAACAATATAAAATGCTTTAGGAAAAGCAGGATGGCTCATGTGGGAGCTATACACAATTGTTTGGTTTTGTCCCACTTTTTTGTGTATTTCCTTTCTTGCACACATAACTATTATTAGGTTGGGTGTGGTTTTATTATCAAACCATTGTATTCCAACCCCAAAGGTCCCCCTCTCCTTTTTCTAGAGTCGATTTACTGGTTCTCAAAGTGCTTGTACGTCGGTGTCCAAAACAAGTCTCCTGCCCCAAAGTCAGTCTATAGGTTCTCAAAGAGCCTATAATTGAGTGCCCACAACAAGACCCTTACCGTAGGCCAGTCTATAGGTTCTCAAAGTACTTGTACACCAATCTCCACAACAACGTCATTGCTCCGAAGTTTGACTACAAGCTCACAAAGTGCTTGTACATAAGCGCCGACAATAAAATGGCTACTGTAGGCCGGGTTTCAAGTTCCTAGGTTCCCGAAGTGTTTACTCTTACCCTAGAGTCCATCTAACGTTCCTAAAGTGTTTCCTTAATAGGAATCAAACCCTGCATCTTACAACTGTCAGTGAAATAGAGCTATTAATTTTTTTTGAATTGATATATCGAATATGTGGTTTTATTATCACTCTCACACACTTGAGGGGTGTGGGGGTAGGGTGATGGTCTCAACTTTTGGACAGAAAGACACAAGGGGACAAGGGGGGAGAGTGAGTTGAGCTTTCCCATCTCTTTTCCCAAACTACAGATAGAATAATTTCATTTTAGCAACAGATGGGTCATGAATGTGACATCTAGGCTGGAATGGTAGGTATGCCATGTGGATAATTGACAGCAGATGGTTCATTGTGGGGGATCAATATATATATATATTATATATACATTCTAAACTGCATCCCCCCATCATCATCATCATCATCATCATCATAATCACATCATATCATATACTATATATCCTATGCCCCATTTGTATTCACTACAAAGAAAATTGTCACCATAAAGTCAGAAACCATGGCCCTCCCTCAAATAAATAACCTAAAGATTGCAGTGTGTAATGTGCAGAAATGATGTTGTTCATACGCACCATTGAGTTCCATATCCCGAGTTGTCTTCCTCAGCACCCCATTCACTATTGTTGCCAGCCGAGATGTCTCAAAGATCACCTGCAAACACCTGAATTACTAGGATGTTCTTTTCGTTCTCGCAAAGATAAATTTGCATTTAATTCATGGTTTTTATATATATATAATTAAGTGACAAGGGAAACCCGAATCACTATAAAGTGTACACGGCATAAATCTGCTTGTGACCTAATCGGTAAAAGATTACAAGGAGATAAACTGGTGGGCTGAGGTCAAGTCAATCAACTGTTGGCTAGGGAGATTTTTCGGTTGTTATGCTATAGATCCGGGCCCATCTTGTCCATGTTCACAATTTTAGAATTCTATGTTCATAATTGTAGACTATGCTCACAATTTTTGAACTCTATATTCACAATTACGAAATTTTATGTATGAACTCTAAATTCAGAACATGGACCTGAGTCCACCGGGTCCATATAGCATAATTTGTCGAGATTTTTAGACGGAGGCTGATAAAGGGCCTAGAAAGTCAAAACTTAGGGGGAATTGTAGGGCCAAGAAAGTCAGAATTTAGAGAAAATTGCTGGGCAGAGGCAGATGAAAGGGACAAGAAAGTTAGAACTTGTAACATTGAGTTATAAGTCTAGCGGCCTGACTAATTTGACTGGATGTCAATTTGATTCATGTTTATACTTACAGCACGGGTGAATCGCATGGATTTGTAGTCATTGTAGTTGATGGGATCATTCTGACCCTTCTTTGCTCTGATCTCCATATGCTCTTTCTGCAGAAATTTTGCATTGAATCAGACAGACTAAAATTGAGCAAATTTATGTAATCATCTGCTAAAAGACTGCGTTTTTAGGCCTACCCTTAGCTCTTCTAGAGCTGTTGGATGATCATGGAGGTACTTGACAGCCATCATACAAGTGGTGGAAACAGTCTCGTACCCAGAGTACAAGATTGTTATGATCAGATCAACCATTTCATCATCCGTTAGTTTATATCGGTTTTCATCTTCATTCATCAAGAATCCCAGCATGTCTTCTTGTTTTTCCCCTGAACCTCTTCTCTCTTCTATGAGTTTTTTCAGTAAGCACACAATATTCTTCCTTGCCTGTCAGACACAACACTGGTCATTAATATCTGGGCAGACAAATGGACAATATGACGAGAAAAACCCGCAACCACAATTTGATGTTATGCACCTAGTAAACATCGTTTTTTAACTCGAGCCACTAAAAAATCACAAAGAGTTAAACACCCTAAGTTGTTCATAGCTGACTGGTTTAAACCAAGAAAGCCAATAGTCACTCCCACTTAGAGTTGAACTTGAAACCTTGAGGTTACTAAGTCAACAGTCTGACCAACTTGACTGGAGTTGCTTGAGACAGATAATTCTTGATTTGTCAAACATTTGACAGTTTTTACCTGAAACCCACGGCGGTAGTTTGTGTTGGGAAGGTTTATAGGGAGGGAAAGGGTCCCAAGAACAAGGTTAAAGAACTGAGGCATGAATTCTTGAGCTATGGAGGTGGATTCAATCCCTGCAATTTGCTTCAGAGCTGAGAGAAAAGCCATCTGCAGCAGAAATGGATTAGAACAGAGAAGAAACAGGATGGATGGGGGGTTTAAGGTTTGTTGTTTGGAGTACAAGAATGACAACGATGATGATGTATATAAACCTTATTGGTGTTTTGTTGGATGTCGATGACATGGCCATCCCAGGAGCTGACGTGGGATCTCATGAACTCATCAATTTTGGGCAAGAGCTGGTCTCTGATCATGGTAGGGCTGATGAGAGATAAGAGTGCCCCTCTCATGTACTTATGAGCAGAGCCATGAACAGCTGCAATATTGCATTTTCCCAAAATGTCAAGCATGGATTGTGGGTATCCAGGGACAAGCCCTCTGGCTTCATTTCCCAGAATGTATCTGTTCATCTCTGGATCCATTGAAACAATGGTGGGACAACCTAGTATGTGGGATTTGAAAAAACACCCATACCTGAAAAAAAACAATAAAGATTCAATCTTTCAAGGATTTCAAGAAAACCCATCACACAAAAAAATGAGCATGTATAACATAACAGCAGAATCTTCAGTCACCTTGCTCTCTGGTTTTTCATGAAGTTGGGGCCCTGTTTCAAGAACTCTGTGGTTTCTCCAAAAACAGGCCAACCCATGGTTCCAGGGGGCAAGCTTTTCATCATCCTGTACTTTACATCGTTCCATTTGAGCAAAGCTGTGTTGAGAATACAGAGGCCAAGAATCAGCAGAGCAATAGCCATGAAGAAGGCCATTGGTGTTTTTGCTTTTCAAGGCTGGCTTTTAAGCTCACTGCAGAGAAATGGAAATGGTTTGGGGTTGGCTGTTGTTTGTTTATATAGAGAGAGAAAGAGTCAAACGTCTCAGGATTGCTGGTTTTGCTAAGGTCCATGCCAGTGGGGGGGAGGGTGTCCATGTGGGCACTAGGAGTGGGCTAACTTCAATTTACTGCTGTAGACTAGACAGACTATGTATAGGTGTGATATGATCTTAATTTTGTGTGTGTTATGCTCAATTTTGCATAGTACGTGCTAGGTAGACTATATTTGATGCTATCTAGATCCCTTGGGTTGATTCCATACTTTTTCGGATACATTTAGGTCGAGTTGATTCCATACTTTTCCTTACATATTACGATTGTCGGTAAATTATAGTTATTATCTCTATATTGAAATGATAAATTAGTTTGAACTGTCTGAACCTGTTCATTGCATACAAAAGACTCTATTTCGGATTTGTCAATTGTTTTTTTTTTTTTTTTTTAAATTGGGAAAAGGGGGAAGGCAACATCAACTGTACTAGCGTCTCTGAGCACCTTGTCAACTGTTTGAACGGTGTCCCAAGACTCTTTATTGTATACAAAAGAACTACAATTTTGAATTAGTTAACCTGTAGGGTGAACTGTACTTCAAAGATTATTCATTGCATATAAGAGAACTATATTATTTTTATATTACAACAAAAGGACTTAGGCCCTATTGTTTCCATTATCAAATAGCTAGCCTTTTTGACCATCTAAACATTTTTTTCTTCTCATGTAGAAAAAAATGGCTTAATTGACTTAAATAATCAAGAAAAATACTTAATTATCATAGATTTATAGAGTTTTACACTATTCATGCAAACCAATAATCACTTCACACATTCAAATATGGCGGTTCAACAAGGTGATAACATCATAGAAATTATTGACACGATCAATTGATTCTCATAAATAATGTTAAAAAAATGCTTCGGAAATCATAACCCCTAGTCGTTGTTTAATATTTAAAAAAATTCGTTGGTCAAGTCATTTGTTCACCTTGCCTTCTCTTTTGTTTCTTGTTTGATTTGATGTTATGGTCTTTGTAAAAAGAAAAAAAAAAGTTGAACTTAAATGATACTCCGTATGAAATTAATATTGTGGTTGTTATAATGGCTTCTACAATGTGAAAGGAATTTAATTAGTTCCTTTAAGTAATATTGTAGATTCAAACTTCAATCCCAAACTTAAAGATTCCTAGAGATTGGTGGATAAGGTAAATTGTCATATGTATGTGTCTCAACTAATCACGATCCCAAATGCTTGTACACTAGTATTCACAATAACGCCAAATTTGAACCTTGCATCACATAGCTGTTAACAAATTAAAGCTTATAAATTTATTGATAGCGTAAATTGACCAAGATCAACCTACATAGTGAAACTAAATGATAGTAGAAGAATGACAAGATAAGACATTTTACGTGAAAACTCAAAAGGAAAAAAATTATGAGTTTTTTTAAATTGAGCTAGGCCAAAATTCACTATTATTGTTGAATAGTACATGTTCCGACTTACAATAGCTACTTAGTACTAAGTAAAATACAAGGGGAATAATGAGATCATCATAAGCTAACTGAAGGTGAGTAATGAGTTTGGGAAATCCACTAGGCGACCGACCACCTAGGAGGCTCTAGTTGGTGTGGTACAGGTTAAGAAGTGTACAGGTATGAGGCATTGAATACTTAAAATCAATGGCTTAGATTTGGCCAACTGTGCAATTTCGCAATTGTGCACGACAACTGTACAACTGTGCAGTTTACTTGCATATATAGTTCGCGTTGCACAGTTGCCGAAATCTAAGCCATTGATTTTGAGCATTTAATAGTTCAGATTTGTCCACACAAACGCATATAACAAGATGAACTCGTTTGATCGCTAGTGTGTGTGTATGTGTATGTATACATATATGTATGTATGCATATGTATGTATACATACACATAGTCACATACTGACATACATACATACATACATACATACATACATACATACATACATACATATATATATATATATATATATATATATATATATAACTTAGCCATATTATGTTTATTACAAGTATTAATTAATACAATTAAATATAAATTTATACAAATATAAATATATTTATATAGTTAATATAAACTTTATTTATCATATAAATATAAAATTATAAACATTTTATAAACTTTTTGTTTGGTTTAAAAAGAATAACTTAATAATCTTATAATTATAAAATAAAAACATTACATATGAATTATATTAGTGTTAAATATGAATTAAATAAATTATAATTATATTACAAATTAAAATCTAATTATCTAAACATAAATTAAAATTTATAGAGTCATTATCTAAGCATACATTATATATAAGCGCACATTAAGTTTGTTCAAAAAACTTGTGTTTAGTTTGTATAGATTTTAGTTCTTTAGTGGAAGGTTTGGGGTTCGAGTCTTGAACTATACAAATAATGAATAATATTTTAAGATAAAATATTTAATTAATTACTCCAATTAATAAGAAACGGGCTAGTCCGTTTAGCCCGCCAACCCGTGCTTAGTTGGGTTGGGTAAGAAATTCCAACCCGAATTTGAAACGGCCTGATTGAGCTGAAGCTCGACTTGTTTCTTCCCCAACTTGTGGCAGGCCAACCAGTATGGGTCAGGCTGATGCGTTTTGAGACCATCCAAATGTCGGGAAGTGTACTTGTAGACCCTCTAGAGGTCGAAAAGTGAACATTTAAACCATGTAGGGCAAGTTAGATTGTCCTATAACTCTATAACTTATTTTGGGTTTATTAACCAATTGACCAATGTCTCTGAAGTTTAGATTCAAACTTTAAAAATAGAATAATATGTATCGTGATTACATTTTAAATAAAATACAATAATGACATCTTAATTTTTTTTATATAAAGGATATGGCAAAAAAAAAAAAGAAAAGAAGAAAGAAAAAAAAGAAAAGAAAGAGCCCTACAAGAATGTGGGCAAAGACATGCCCATAATATTAGTACAAAGAATCGAGGCTAAGCCCTCTCAAAAATATTTAGACCATGATGAGAGTGATCATAATGCATAAACCTCCAATCTACAGCACATGCAATTAGCTTCTCATAGGAACTAATCATAATTACAGGTAAACAAAATATTAATATTGCAAATAGAAATTAAACTAGAGTAACATTGCTACATTTATCTCCTAATTTCATTTTCTTAATATTCTCTTTATGTGTTAATATTTGGATCTTTTCTTTAGGGGCCAACCAAATTACAATGCATATCATGAGGTATTCATTAAATTGAGCTCTCTCCCAATATCTTTCTTTTTGGTTGACGAGAGAAACTAACAACCATTGTAAAACAGTGTGCATTGAGTAAATCCCGCTCTCTTGTATAGCTCGCAAACCATACAAGAGTGGTATCATGCATTAGGAAGACCATATGCGATTGGTTTGATCAAAATGATGTTTGCATGAATCAACTCATCGTGATATTTTGGTATGAGAATCATGCTTTACGCACTTGTCCAGCCCTGTCGGGGCCTTTTTTTTTTTTTTTTTTTTAATGCCTAGTGTGGGGATGGGGTAAGATAGGGGGGTCATGTATGGATGATGTTGATTGATAAAAAGGAAAAGACAATGAAGTACCTAGAGATGAAAGTACTACAATTATTCATTTCTCTAGCTAACAAGCTGATGTTTGATCTTTAATGATTAAGGTATTGATTTATCTAGCAACAAAAGTTTCTGGGGGAAGAAAAGGTCCCTAATTTATGAACAATATGCACATGCCCACAACCCCATTGGACCTAATCAAAAGTAAACCCTCCCTTTTCATTTTCAACCCTAATTTTTATATTATGTGCCTCAATTCACCTCCAATTGATGATCACTACATACATCTGCTGCCCAAACAAACTACACAATCTGAAGAACTCCATCACTACAACACATTTTCTTGGTAACCATGTGAATACATAAGCTAGCACACACATAGCCTTTGGATGTACCATCTAGGTGTAGCATGAAAACGGGTAACAATAAAATCATGGGCAGTCCTATCATTTTTTAGGTCCTAGGGTATATATATAGTAATAAAAGAAAATGGCTATATAGCGTATATGGAGTAGTTAACATAAATTTTTATAATCAAATTTTAAATTTAATACATGAGTAGAATATATAAACACTAATGTCAAATAATTTAAAATAAAATTTAAAACTTTTCAACAATTTACAAATACGAAATTAACTAATCATTGAATAAAATTCAAAAGTTTTTTTAAAACAAATTAATATATGTATATTTAATATTATATATCTACTAGTGGGCCCTTAAAAAATATGGGAGTCTGAATAAAATAAAATACAGAAAACACATGATATGAAATGCAAAGAAAACACAAAGTATATAATCTATTATGAAAAAAAATTATCAAAACACGAGATTACTTATCCTTAAGAATTTTTGCGCAATTTATATAAGATTTCATCTTGATCTCCGAGTTTGACAACTATAGACTCCTTGTGGAGTTCATATAGTTAATTTCTTGAAGTGTTGGCCTTGTGATATTGGGATCCCTTGCTCTTTCTTCTTAGGTAATGATTACACATAACCTCTTGAGTGTGGATCAAGTCCCACACCCAAATAAGGCTAGGGTTCTAAAAAAAAATTAATTTTCTTAAACTATTAAAAAAACTACTTGTGTATATACTAAATGTTCAAATATTTAAAAATTGTCCCGAAAGAGATAAAACAAAGTGAGTATAACATGATTATCATATGAGAAAAGAACAAGTTTAATTTTTGTCATTATCTTCTTGAGACGATGTATATACTTCTGATCTCCTGTGTGATTTACTCTGCATTAACTATTAAACATTAAAAATAAACAAAAATTGTTAAAATTTTACTACTACCGTTTTAACCCTTTCAAATTTACCACTCTTCTTTCTTTTTTTTTTTTTTTTGAAAAGAATTTACCACTTTTCTACATTTATTAATAGTATTGGATCCAGCAGACAAAGGTGAGAAATGACAGATGCCCACGAGTGAGATGGGGATGAAATGCAAAGAACAGCAAATAATGCTTCAATTCGACCACTCGTGACACTGCCTACACGCTAGAGCCTAGGCTAGCAGCAGCAGTACGTAGGTTGTTTTCGCATGATGTCTTTTATGTCTAATCTAATCGCAGTTACCATGTTCCTTCCTTCACAAAGCTCAATGAATCATCTGATCTTTGACCAAACCTACCACACGTGCACTACATAAGTAGCAGACAGCGTAAGTTTTGTACTCCAGCGACACACATTTCAAACAACCCTTTCAATATATATAATAATGTATATAGTGGAACTAGCAAAAGCTATCTAGGATTACAAATCTCATCGTATCATCTTATGTACACACACAACTCATGTATCTTCTTACTTGTACAACTTTACCACCTCACGCACCATGTCATGTCATCCTAGACGACGGATTGAAAAAATCTAATTTTCTTGTAAATCTTCAATTGCGGTTAAAATTAAATGTAGTTACAACCATTTTCAAGATGTTAAGTGTTTATTGTGTAAAAGAATGAATCATCTAGAAAAGCCCCTGACTATTATACTTGTTCAATCACTTTAACAAGCTTGCTGAGCTGGATACAAGGATACAAACATAGCAGACAGTGTTTGACACTGCTTGGACTTTTATCAATACTGAAGTATTGCTCCTTATCCTCCAATAACCATAAAAACTTGTTGATTCGAGATTGCTTGTATAGGCGGATTTTTTTTTTGAGCCATGACTTTTCTTGCTTTTGTACATTTTGCATCTTTCGTTTGCTGTGAGTTTGATATGGTTGGTGTAGTTTGTATTATTGTATACATATATTTATCATGATTTTAATACAATAATTTACCTTTATTAATAAAAATAAAAGAAAGAAAAGATAGATTGCGTTGAGTTCAACATTTCAATATCAGTTCTTATTAATAATATTCTTATACATTATATCATATAATTCGTTAAAACTTTAATTAATTGGTTTATGAATTGATAATAAAAAAAAAATCTCTAAAAGTTAAAGGTTCATATTTCTTTACTTCTTCACATGAGTACTGGAGTTAGATTTGGTAATTTGTGATATGACTTATTAAAACGACATAAAACTGGACATGAAAATTACAAGTTAGTGTTTAATCATCATGTGTTCTACGTCATTAACAGGTCAACCAAAAAAAAATTATGCATTCAAGGATACACTCATTTAACTCCTTAAGAACGCAAATTATATCGTGGACCGCGGCAGTCCCAAAACGACGTCGTTTTGATGAATGAAATAGACAGATGAATTCGCGCCACTCACTTTCTTTTCATATATACTGCAGTTTCTTTTCATATATACTGCAGTTTCTTTTCAACACAACTGCAGTTTCCTTTCAACACAACTGCAGTTACTTTTTGATATAACTACGAGTTAAATGAGTGTATCCCTTAATATAATACATAAATTTTTTTTAGTTGACCTGTTAATGACATAGAACACAGTACATGATGATTAAACACTAAGGGTGTGTTTGGAAGCAGGAAAATGACTTCTGGAAAATGTTTTCTGGAAAATGAGTCATTTTCCGGGGAAAATGGTTTCATTTTCCATGTTTGGTTGGCATTCTGGAAAACTGTCTTTGTGTGTTTGGTTCATTTCCGGAAAATGGATAGAAATGTATAATTATATATTATTTTTATTATTTTATTTATAATTTATAATAGTAAAATATTTATAATAATATTAAAAATAATATTAATAATTTATAATAATAATTCGGGAACCAGAGCGCTCTGGTTCCCCGCGGGAACCAGACTGCTCTGGTTCCCGGCGAGGAACCAGAGCTCCGGCGGAAACCACCAGATCTGGTTCCGCCGGAAGGGGGGGGGGGTTTGTTTTTATTTTATTATTATTATTATTATTATTAAATTT